>VDFB02105785.1:533834782-534030486 GCA_007258455.2 Sequoia sempervirens | reverse complement strand
AAAACATCGAATACCCTACAGGCTCAGTTGTTGTTACTGGAACGTGGCTTAGAAGGTACCCACATAAGAGTAGTAAACATTGGTTGTTTCAGGACTTTGGCATGCATCGTAAGATTCTTCATTACTCAAACCTTGTCATGGAACTCAATGTTAGTTTGACCAAATATGGGGGTAGACCTTTGAACAAGGCCTTGTGGAAGGTCCGTGAGTCTGACCATGAGGCAATACTTGACACAATAAAGAGTAGAGCAGACCTAGATGGTTCATTGGATTAATTTGTAAGTATATGCACAAAGGTTCTTATTAATTTATATTTGTATCCACATTAATTTGTTTGATGCCAATGCTATCATCTTATTTTACTTTGTCCATCTGTAAGTAACCCAGTAAACATTGATTGGTGTCCCCTTGCAGAAAATGTAGATTTATGAGCCATCCAAGAGAATCTCAAGCGGAAAAGCAATGCAACATCCCTATCTTGATGATCTTGAAAAATCTCAATTATGATTAAATAAGCCATTACAAAAGTGCATGCGAAGCTTGGTGAGGGAATTTCAAGTTATTCATTTGAAGTTAACCTTATCATGAGCACCTATGATGTAGACATTATAAGAGAATTTTGAATTTCAAGATATTCTATTCATGAGAGGTGTTGTGTGCAATAGGTATCTTGGAACTCCCAGTGAAGATGTATGGCCAGGAGTGACTAAGCTGAGAGACTTCCATGCCTATTTGTAAGTGCCTTCCATCTATTTTCATTTCATTTCCATTTTGGATGAGTTATTTCTTTTTATTCTTTTACTTTGCATATCTGTAACTAAACTAGTAAAAATTGATTGGTCTCTCCTTGCAAAAAATGCTTATTTTTGAGCCATCGAAGAGAATCTCAGCTAAAAAATAAATGCAACATCCTTATTTTGATGATCTTGAAAAATCTCAATTCTGATTTGAAGCCATTATAAAAGAGCATGTGAAGCTTTGTGAGGGAATCTCAAGTTGCTCATTTGAAGTTAACCTCTAAATGAGAACCTATGATGTAGACATTATAACAGAATCTCGAATGTATGAGTGACATTGTAAAATATCTTTGAGAACAAAGTAATTGAGGCATTGTAATGATATTTACTTGTAATGACATTTACTGAAATATTGAAATTTGGTACAAGGGCACCAAGGTTATTGGGAAAATTTGGTTCACGGAAGTCTTTTAAGTTATTTTTGTGTTTTGAGTTTTGTCAATTGAATAAGGTCATAACACATCCACAATTGATTTATAATGTAATAAGTCATGTTACTTACAAAAAGAACAGTTAGGCATGATTGGAAAGATGTAGAATCATTTGTAAAGGCTATTTAAGTCAATATTTGAATTTGTAGCCTTTTGAAGGCAAGTCTTTGAATATGGTTGTAAATGTGCAATAATGATGTCTAAGAGTTTGATATACCATTTAGAGAGCTTTGTTGTCATGGGGTTCCTTTCAAAGCCTCTACTTTTATTGTTCCTACAGTCAACTATTTGATAGAGTTGGTGGAATTACCTTTCTTAGTAATCACTATTAGTGAGATTGAGATTGTTAACCTTCAGAGAGTAGGACTTGGGCAAAAGGAATCTGATATGGCTATTGTTTTCAAAGACTTCAAGTAGGATGTGCTCTGCATTGATGCCATTCCTCAATCTTCACTAGATGGCATCAAGGAATGGCTGAACTCCATGGTTATAAAGTATTATGAAAGCAGAATGAAATTGTACTAGCGGCCAATTTTGAAGACTATTACTGATGATCCAAATAAATTTATTGAAGATGTTGGTTGGAAATTTTTGAATATGGAAGCTAGTGATTTTGATTCTGATAATTCAGAAGAGTCAAATCAAGGATATGAACCCTCTAATGTAGAAGAGGAATCAAAATCAGATTTCATGTAGCCACCATCAAGAGTGTTACAAGCCAACAAGATGAAGGGAATTCTTATATAAGGATAATTTTCAATGTTACAAGTACCGGCTTTAATACCAACTACAATGGCAACATTGAAATTTCCTTTAGATTCAAGGATTCAAAGCACATCAACCATGTGGTACAAATGATTAAATCCCAGAGATGATCTGTAGCAATGAAAGAGTCCAAAAAGGCAGAGAGAGCTACACTGGTGACTCAGGAGAAACTTCAGATTTCAAAAACAAAGTCAATTAGGTTGGAAGACGTTTGGATCAGGCTAGCATTTGGTGGAAGAGGAAGAAAGATGATTGGAACTCTGGAGGCCCACCATACTAGATCTTGATATTCAACCATGAGAGTAGAAGAGAGAGTTGATATCATGTATCGAAACATTAAGCATGCATTCTTCCAACCAATGGACAAGGAGATGATTACTTTTCTTTATTTTCATTTGCATAACCATATCAATGCGTGGGAACCAAGAAGACCAAGGATGTCGAGTTTTATGTGGAGGTAATGGATGTGGTCCAAAATTTAGGAGGGGCAAGAAGGTCAATGTATGATTTTGATGAAATTGAGGAAGAACAACAAGAGAAGGACATGAAAAATAAAATCAATACAGAGTTTCAAGGATTTTTCAAGCAAGTAAGAGAGATATGGGAGCAACCTCATCTAAAATATTTTGAACTAGAGTTTGATATACCATTTAGAGATCTTGGTTTTCATGGATTTCCTTTCAAAGCCTATGCTTTTATTGTTCCTATTGTAAACTATTTGGTAGAGTTGGTGGAATTACCTTTCTTAGTAATTGCTATTAGTGAGATTGAGATTGTTAACCTTCAGAGAGTAGGACTTGGGAAAAAGGAATTTTATATGGCTATTGCTTTCAAAGACTTCAAGTGGGATCTACTCCTCATTGATGCTATTCCTCAATCTTCACTTGATGGCATCAAGGAATGGCTAAACTCCATGGTTATAAAGTATTATGAAAGCAGGATGAACTTGTACTAGCAGCCAATTTTGAAGACTATTACTGATGATCCAAATAAATTTATTGAAGATGTTGGTTGGGAGTTTTTTAATATGGAAGCTAGTGATTTTGATTTTGATAATTTAGAAGAGTCAGATCAAGGATATGAACCCTCTAATGTAGAAGAGGAATCAGAATCACTCTTCATGTTGCAAGTATCGGCTTTAATACTAACTACAATGGCAACATTGAAATTCCCTAGCAGTATTTATGTAAAGGAAATTTCCTTTAGATGCAAGGATTCAAAGCACATCAACCATGTGGTATAGATGATTAAATCCCAGAGACAATTTTTAGCAATGAAAGAGTTTGAAAAGGAAGAGAGCTACATTGGTGACTCAGAAGAAACTTCAGCTTTCAAAAACAAATCCAATTAGGCTGGCAGATGTGTGGGTCAGGCCAACATTTGGTGGAAGAGGAAGAAAGATGATTGGAACTCTGGAGGCCCACCATACTGGATATACCATGAGAGTAGAAGAGAGAGTTGATATCATGTATCAAAGCATTAAGCATGCATTCTTCTAGCCAATAGAGAAGGAGATGATTACTTTGCTTCATTTTCATTTGCATAACCATATCAAGGCATGGGAACCAAGAAGACCAAGGATGTCGAGTTTTATGTGGAGGTAATGGATGTGGTCCAAACTTTAGGAGGGGAAAGAAGGTCAATGTATGATCCTGATGAAATTGAGGAAGAATAACAAGAGAGGCACAGGAAAAATAAAATCAATACAAAGTTTCAAGGATTTGTCAAGCAAGTAAGAGAGCTATGGGAGCAGCCTCATCTAAAATATTTTGAACTAGAGTTTGATATACCATTTAGAGAGCTTGGTTTTCATGGAGATCCTTTCAAAGCCTTTGATTTTATTGTTCCAATGGTAAACATGTATAATAACCTTCAATTTCTCGAAGGAGAGGTTATTGGTTGATTTGTAGCCCATTTTTTATCAAGAAGAATGTTATTTTCCAAAAATTTACTATTTTTTCTCACTTTTCTTGTTGTTGTATGGCTTGTACGAACACTAAGATGATCTAAAACCTATTATATGTTGTAGATTGATGAATTATCTTTCATTTTCACCTATTTAGAGGTTCTAAATTTTTGTATAGTGAAAGTTATCTTGTTTTTACTGCTACTACCTACTTTCACAGTGTTCTTGGATTGAAGGGTTTCATGATGTAATTCGACCCATTCCACTCTTTGTGCTTACTGTAACTTTTTGAATGGGTCCTCTAGCTTGTAAAATACATGCCTAACCTATTTAGAATGTTTTGGAGTCAAGGTTGGGTGTTTGGGATGATATTCTAGGGTTGTAGCAGGGTATTTTCATGATGAAAATGAGGGTTTCAAGTGGTGTTTTGACAAAATGTGGTAAGGATTGTCCATGTAATGTATTATTCACCATGTGTAGGGTCTAGTAAGTCTGTTTGGTGCTTTGTTTGGGTATGGAAAGTACAAGAGATAGGAGTTTCATTAAAACTCCAAGTATTTTGCTTGAAATAGAGGGTTTGGTGTATTAGGGGTCTAGAGGTCTTGGACCTAGAAACAAATCATGGAATTAGAGGTTTTGATACATAAAATAGGTTGTCTCTTTGTAAATAGGGCTAATTTAGTAGCCTTTATGCAATGTGGCCTATTGGATCTTAATGATGGTACAAAGAAACATGGTATGATCTCTTGGGAATTTGTCTTAGCGTCTGTGTTAAAGTTTGATTGATGTTTGGTTGGCCATTGGATGACCTTCTCTAAAAGATAAGCCCATTTGATGAGATTTGGAGACTATAAGTTAGGCAAGGGTTTATTGAAAACCCATACTCTAAACCTTCCCACAGCCAATGAAAGCCTAAAACACCTTCAAAAAGGTCTACACAAGCTTAAAATTTCAAGAGATATCGCTTCCCCCAAATATTTCTTCAAACCCTAGCAATAAACCACCATTTTCCACTCAAAAATGCACCATTTGACATCTAGGGCATCACCTAAAAACCCTCTATTCACCTCCCTTGCACAAAAAACTTTGCACACATGTTTTATAACCATAACTAAGCCTTTCCATCAAGTTATAGAAGCATGTAGTGGGTGAAAGGCTTAATATGACATTTTAATGCACTCAAAACCCTTAAAATAGGGTATACAAACCAACCCTCAGTAATTGGCTTCTTAAATGCACAATATCACTTGAAGTCCAACCAAACCAAAACTAAAATAGAGTTAAGTCTACTTCCCACCAAATTCCATCAAAAATAGAGCACAATCACCCTGTACAGAACTGTACAGTTCAATGAAACATCAAATCCCAAAGTACAAAAGGGTAGCAATATTTGATGGGGTATTACTCAGATACCATGGCACTTAAAAAATCTTCATCTAAACCTATGGGATCATGTTGGGGCTATTTACAATAACCTCTCTCATTTTTATTTTTTTTTCTCAGAGTGGTTTTCTCGTGGTTTCCAGTTTTCAGTTGATGGAAAGTGTCAAATGCAAGCAGTGAAAAGTTGCAAAGTGGTGCAACTTTCGTTCTGAAACTCGTGTGACCAAATGGACTATTCCAACACATCCGAATAGGTATTTTTATGCTAGGAATGGTCCTCTTTCTCACCCAAACACGCGGAATTTCTCTGAGCTATGTTCAATCGGATTGATCCCTTAAAGGTCCAAAGTGAAAAATGGCTGTAAACTTCAACATGCTACTACTCAGATACTATGATACTTAGAAACTTCTCATATGATCCTATGGGATCACGTTGGGACCCTCTACAATAACCTCTCTTGGTTTTTGTTATCTCAGAGTATTTTTCCTGTGGTGTCAAATGGAAGTAGTGGAAAATTGTAAAGTGGTACAACTTTTGTTCTACAACTCATGTGACCAAACAAACTATTCTAACGTGTCCGAATAGGTATTTTTGTGCTAGGCATGTTCCTCTTTTGCACCCAAACAAGTAGAATCGCTCTGAGCTGCGTTCAACCAGATCGATCCCTTAAGGGTCCAAAGTGCAAAATGTTTGCAAACTTCAGCATACTGTTACTCGGATATTGTTATGCTTAGAAACTTATCGTTTGATCCTATGGGATTTTTTTGGACCCCTCTACAATAACCTCTCTTGGTTTTTATTATCTTGAAGTGGTTTTCCTATGGTTTCCAGTTTTTAGTTGACAGAAAAAGTATCAAATGCAAGTAGTGGAAAGTTACAAAGTGGTGCAACTTTTGTTTTACAACTTGTGTGACCAAAGGAACTATTCCAACATGTTCGAATAGGTATTTTTACATTAGGAATGGTAATTTTTCACACCCAAACATGAGAAATTGCTTCGAGCTATGTTCAACCAGATCGATTCCTTAAGGGTCCAAAGTGCAAAATGGCTGCAAACTTCAGCATGTTGTTACTCGGATACTGTGACACTTAGAAACTTTTCATCTAACCCTATGGGATCATGTTGGGCCCCTCTAAAATAACCTCTCTTATTTTTTGTAATCTTGGATTGGTTTTCTTGTGGTGTCTAGTTTTCAGTTGATGGAAAAAAGTGTCAAATGCAAGTAGTGGAAAGTTATAAAGTGGTGCAACTTTCGTTCTACAACTCGTGTGACCAAACAAACTATTCCAACACATTTGAATAGGTATTTTTATGCTAGGAATGGTCCTCTTTTGCATCCAAATATGCAGAATCACTCTGATCTACATTCAACCAAATCAATCCCTTAAGGATCCAAAGTGCAAAATGACTACAAACTTTAGCATACTATTACTCGGATACCGTGATGCTTAGAAACTTCTCATCTAATCCTATGGAATCATGTTTGGTTCCTCTACAATAACCTCTCTCATTTTTTGTTATCTCGAAGTGGTTTTCCTGTGGTGTTCAGTTTTCAGTTGATGGAAAAAGTGTTAAATGCAAGTAGTGGAAAGTTGCAAAGTGGTGCAACTTTCGTTCTGCAACTCATGTGACCAAACAAACTTTTCCAACATGTCCAAATAGGTATACTTACATTAGGAATGGTCCTCTTTCGCACCCAAACATGCGGAATTGTTCTGAGCTATGTTCAACAGGATTGATTCCTTAAGGGTCCAAAGTGCAAAATGGTTGCAAACTTTAGCATGTTGTTAATCGGATACCGTGACACTTAAAAACTTTGTATCTAATCCTATGGGATCATGTTGGGCCCCTCTATAATAACCTCTCTCAGTTTTTGTTATCTCAGAGTGGTTTTCCCGTGGTGTCTAGTTTTCAGTTGATGGAAAAATTGTCAAATGCAAGTAGTGGAAAGTTGCAAAGTGGTGCAACTTTCGTTCTGCAACTCGTGTGACAGAAATAACTATTCCAATGTGAATAGGTATATTTACACTAGGCATGGTTCTCTTTCACACCCAAACACGTGGAATTTCTCTAATCTACATTCAACCAGATCGATCCCTTAAGGGTCCAAAGTGCAAAATGGCTGCAAACTTTAGCATGTTGTTACTCAGATGCCATGATGCTTAGAAAATTCTCGTCTAAACCTATGGAATCACATTGGGCCCCTCTACAATAACCTCTCTTATTTTTTTTATCTCAGAGTAGTTTTCCTGTGGCGTCCAATTTTTAGTTGATGGAAAAGGTGTCAAATGGAAGCAATGGAAAGTTGCAAAGTAGTGCAACTTTCGTTCTGCAACTCGTGTGACCAAACGAACTATTCTAACATGTCTGAATAGATATGTTTACACTAGGAATGGTCTTTTTTCACACCCAAACATGCGGAATCGCTCTGAGCTATGTTCAACCGAATCAATCCCCTAAGGGTGCAAAGTGCAAAATGGTTGCAAACTTCAACATGTTGTTACTCAAATACCATGATTCTTAGAAACTTCTCATCTGATCCTATGGGATCGCGTTGGACCCCTCTACAATAACCTCTCTTTGTTTTTGTTATCTCAAAGTGGTTTTTCTATGGTGTCCAGTTTTTAGTTGATGGAAAAAGTGTCAAATGCAAACAGTGGAAAGTTGCAAACATGTAAATTTTTTCCTTCTCACACCTTCAAATTCATACCTGCTAAAAATAACAGTTTGACCATAAAAAGCAGAAAAGTAATTTTGAAAGTTGGGAATTCTTATTCAATGAAAAGGGTATTCAGAAATGAAAAAACATCTACAAAAAAACTAATATAAAGGAAAAATATTTTTGGGTGATGTAGGATTTCCCTTACACCACTAGATGCTCCTACATCAGTTTGGTGCAAAACATTAATTTAGACAACTTAATTTAATTAATTAAATTATTTCCTCTCCAAGCACTTGGGCCCGAATTTGGGACATTACATAAATATATTAGGAACAATGATATTAAATTTATTAAAAACTTCACAACTTGTTTTTGCATTATATTGGTCTTTTAATTTCCATTTAAGCATACTTGTATTAGTAGAAACATGTGTATACTCTTCAATTGAATTTCACCTTTGATTTAAGGATAAGAAAAAAATGGCTTGATCAACTTCAATGAGATCATCCATTTCTACAATATTTTGTTGTCACAATACATACCCCTTGTGTGTGTGAAATGTGTAAAGTTAGTAAATCAACACAAACCTTAATGAAATGAATTATATCAAATATTCAAAGCAAAGAACCTACTCTAATTTGCAACAAAAAAATCTTTTAAGAATGTCTCATTGTCCTCTATTCTTAAAGATTCCTTTTACCCTTTGGCCCTTAGATTTCTATGTGCACAAAGGAAATTAGAATGGCACTTAAGAAACAAGATTAGTATTCAACATGCAAGCCAATTAAATTCCAACATGAAACTATATGATAAAAGTGATGATGGATGCTATGATGAATGGATGATGATGTTAGATTATTCAAGGTAGATACTATGGTATTGCACTAAGATGATACTCCATATGTTCAAATGCAAACTATGGAAATGCTAATCTAAAATGCAACTATGATGCAAAGGATGACATAAAATGAAACTATGAAGCAAAGTATTACTCTAAGATCTAACTATGATGCAAAACATGGTATAAAATGTAACTATAAGACTCCAAAGTGCTCCCAAGCTCAAACGATATTTCTGCATGATAACTCTATTCAAAAGTGGATGTAAAATACAATGCCAAAGGGTTGTATTTATAGCCTTTTCCAAGCATTTGGTGAGGTAGCAACAATCAACGGTCCAGATTCAAACAAGAAGGATGAATGGTGGAGATGGAGAGAATCAAGATGTTGTCCCCTTGACCAAAGACAACATGCCATTTGGATGGAAGAATCTCTTGACCAATAGGAAACATGCCAAATGGATGGAAGACTCAAGTGTGGGAAGAAAAGACCATGTGTTTGAAAATTGGTGGAAGTGTGTAAGGAATAAGCCATGCGCTTAAAAATTGGTTGAAGATAATTCTAATTAAAAATTAGAATTATTTAATTTCATGTGACATTGGTGAGGTGGCACAAAAAGTTGTAGACATGTGCTTGAATTCCTAATTGAAATTAGTGAAATTTAATTAAATAAAACAAGCTTATGGAATTTTTTATTTAATTAATTTAGAAGAATATGATTTTAGATTTGGAGAATTAGAGAAGGGTGAACAATATAAATAAATTGAGAATTTATTTATACGTAGTTGAATATTAATTAAATAATGGTATTTAATTAATTAAATCCATGACCATTTTAGGTGTATACATTTTTCCCCTCTTTGAAGTAATGTGTTTACATGTTGCTTCAAAGAAAAAATTGATATCGATGGGCCGAAAATTTTTGATGTCCCGGATGCTGATTTTCAGGTGATGACGGATATATGCCCCTGGAGATAAATTGATGAATTTTGGAATTTTTAGGATTTTTGGAAATTTTTGAAATTTTTGATGATTTTTCGATTTGATGATGATCTCAAAATTTTATGATCCATAAACAATTTATCTCGAAAAAGAAGATTAAGCCTGCCAGATTGATTAATTGATTAATTGATGCCTTATGTTGCCTCCTTGTGTTTGATGTTTGATGATCGTGTCCAGCCGATTGATTTGATGATGTTGATGTGATAGTTGATGATTGACCTCATGATAGGTGAGGATCAATGGAAGGATGATGATGATTGACCTTATGATAGGTGAGGGTCAATGATATGATGTTGATGATTATCCTCATGATAGGTGAGGATTAATGATAGATTGATGATTGACTTTATGATAGGCGAGGTTGATCTGATAGATTGATGATTGACCTCATGATAGGTGATGATCAATGATAGTTTGATTGATTGATGGACCTCATGATAGGCGAGGTACATTGATTGATGAACCTCATGATAAGCGAGGTTGAATTGATTGATGAACCTCATGATAGGCGAGGTTGAATTGATTGATGAACCTTATGATAGGCAAGGTGTATTGATTGATGAGCCTCATGATAGGTGAGGTGCATTGATTGATGAACCTCATGATAGGTGAGGTTTAATTGATTGATGAACCTCATGATAGGAAAGGTTGAATTGATAAATTGATGCTCATGAGATTTGATCAAAGTCTCACTAGAGCTAATTAGATTGATAGGTTGATTCATTTTGACTGATTGATGAGTTGATTGATTGATAAGATTGCTGATTTATGATATTTTATGATCAAAGAAAGATTTTCACATATGTGTAGGTTGATTTAGATATTATCAATCGATGTGGTTTATCATCTTTGATTGATATGCCCTAGTATAGGATTGATTAATGTACTGAGACTTGCTGATGTACTGATTCAGTTGAGACATTATAATTTATGTGACTTTGTTGATGTATTTCTCCATGTTTGGATATCTTTGTACACTTGACATTATGATTTTGAGGTTATATGATATGCGATGATGATGATGATGATTTGATCTATGTGCCTATATGATGTTTATATGTGATGATGATCATGATGATTATGATGGATGCATTTGATTTCTATTTTATGATGTGATGTTCTATATGATGATGGTATGATATGATATGAATGCAAATGATGATGCAAATGATGTGTTATGATTCTATGATGCTTTATGAATGATGCCTATATGATACATGTGACAGATTTTATTATGCCAATGATATGTGGGCAGGTGCATGAAGTTGGGTAGCAATTTCATGGCCACTTTCTAAAAAAAGGTTTGAAAATGCTATAATGCATTCACGTTATAGCATGTTAAAAGCAAAAAAAAAAGTGAAATTCTTCATTTTCACTTCGACTATTTTCTTTTTCCCGTGGCCAAAACCCGCAACTTTCATGCTTGTGTTCTAGGAGGAGGTATTGGGCACAAATATTCAACAAAAGTTGCTATTTATTTGCAAGGATAGCACCATGATGACGAAGAGGTGGGAGAGGTAAGTATTGTTTGTTGTTTTTTTTAAATTTCTTAGTTTTAGGTTTTTTTTAGTTTTAGGTTATATTTGATATATAAATTTTTGAATTTGTAGGAGATGTAAATGAGCCCGAAAACCCACAAAATACTTAACATGAAGAGAAACCAAATCCTGAAGAACAAAATCCTCAACAAGAAAATCAACCTCAACAACAACCTCCTCCACCAATCCCTCAACACCCTCCTGCCACTCAACAAAATTCAATGAGTGAGATTGAGAACAACAAAAAAAAATTGAGGATTTTATGTAATACCCCTCCTCTTACTGTTTGGATTTATTAATTTCTATGCTTTAACTTGATACGTTAATTCTATGATGATACTATTATGGTTTGATTTGGTTGGTTTGAAGTTTGATGAAGTTATTCCTTTAGTGGACATGATCGTTTGATATGACATTATTAGTATGACTTATGATACTCTGTATGTAGGGTTTGGATTATTTTATTATGTAATGCTTTCTCTCTAATGTTTTATATGTCGATGTGATAATCATGTTATTTGAATTCAGTATTATTTTGTAATGCAATGGTTTAGTAATTAGTTATGATACAGTAGTTAAGTATCATGTTATCTTATGATCAATTTGGTTAGAAATGTTAGTTTGTTATTGATATTGTAATTGTTAGAATAGATTAGGTGAGAGGACAGGGTAGCATCACTCATTCACGAGTGCCCTGCTACACTGCAATTCCTTCTCACGATAGAATGTTTGATTATATATATACATGTGCTACTTGACATTTATTTGGATGCAGGATTGCAGGATTAAGTCTCGATTCCACCTGTTTCGGCAGGACAGGGCGAGCAATAAATTAACCCAACGGGTAAAAATGTTGAAAAAGGGAGTAGGTTTAGAAGCGTCCCCGTCCCAAGTCCGTCGTCCTGTTGTACATTGTTGTGACTTGACTAAAGTTTTGTCCTTGTCTTTTTGTAGTTTGATTGTTGAGGTATTCATTTGATTTATGGTTCATGTTTATTTAATTAACCTTATTTTATAAGATAATTGATTAAAGTTGTCTAGTTGTTTTGATTTAATTGTGAGTTAGTAAATGGTTAAATTTAAATATATTATAAATTTAAAAGTGATTTAATTTATTAAAAGAGTAAATAATTAAATTATATTAATATTGTTGAAAATAATTAAATTAAATGAATATTGATAAGGTATTATCTTTTTATTAATATTAAATTAGAAAATCATGTGGAGATAATATCTTGATTAAATAAATTATTTTTATTAAAATTGTAGATAAGTGTGCTTTTAAAAGCTAGAAAAAGGACCAATTAGAAGAGGGGATTTTTGAGAAAAGAAAGCAAAAAAGCTTTATTGATTTTATTGATTCTTTTATTATTTTTGGAGAGGGAATTATTCAGAGAGGGGGATTTCTCACAAAAAAATGAAGCTTGTTCTGTAGTTTTAGGGTTGGGTGTTTTCTGGGTAAAATGATTGTAGTATTGGAAAGAAAATATTGTTCAGAAGAACGTTGAAGGCTGAGGATCGAGAAGGAACTGCAGAAGGAATTCGAGAGGAGGTTTCAGAAAGGATTCTTCACCAGACGAAGGACTCCAGGTTTTCTTCTGTTAATTATTATTATTTCTGTTGTTCCTTGAAACAATATCTGTTTGTTGTGTTTGCGAAATTTATTGAAAGAGGTCCTGTGATTTGAAACTTTGTTGGATTAAAACCCTTGGATCTTCTGTAGAAAATTTTAGTAAAACCCTTTCGAAATTCTTTAGTTTAGTAGTGAAAATTATTATTTTCTTTGAAGTAAAAATCATTTTTGATTGAAGGTTGAATTTGCACATTAGATCTGTATTGGTTTATTGAAAATCTGTTATTATATTGTTGTTCTAAATCTTTGGATTAAATATATAGTTATTTGTACATTTATACAAAATTAATATACAGATAATATTGTTTGACTGAATTTTTGAAATGAATATGTATAAATTTATGTACTTAAATAATTTCATTGACATAAATATTTAAATAAAATATAATAAATTTATTGCATGTTATGTTCATATTCCTCTGTACCATCCTGAGAAGTAAAATTCAATATAAATTATGCCTTTGAAATATATTTTTATATATATATTTATATTATATATGTTTCTTGTTTTCTTTGTTATAAAAATTAAATAAATAATAGTATATACAGTGCCTTGAAATTCATGTGGATTCTTGGCTTGCATATATAATAAATAAAAATGTACAGATCATTAGATGGGGTTCAAATTTTGAATTGATGTTTTGAATAAAATACGATATATATATATATATATATATATATATTTAAATTTGGGGTATTGAGTTAATTTCGTTCTGAAAAATAATAAATGTTATATATATGTGTTACGGATTTTCATGTACAGAATATATGTGAAATTGCTAGTTTCGAGGGCATCTTAATACGAATTTTATACATATGAGAAAAAATAGAATTAAATTAAAAGTGCACTGTAAATTTAAATGTAAATTGGTATAAAATATATAAAACAAAATTTCTAAAAGAATGTATATTAAATTTGGGGAAGGGAGTGGTCGGCGGTGGCCGTACCACCCCCGACCCTAGGGTACCGCGCAGCAGCCACTAGGCTATGCACAGCAGCCGTAGGCTGCTTTACGTAGCCCAGTGGGGGCTGCGGCCTCCCTTGGGAGGTACGCAGTCCTCCTTGTTGCGTGGGGCCGTGGGGAAATGCTTTAATTTCATTTTTTTTAAAGTTTGCAAATTTCATTTAATATAATTCGAATTTGATTTATAAAATACATTTTATAATTTGATTTTTATTAATATTTAGTTTATAAAATAATATATAAATATATATATATTATATATTATTTAATATATATTTATTATATATTATTTAATATATATATATATATATTTATTGGGTTTTAATTTAATTTTTAGTTTTATAATATTCGAATGTGTATTAACTTGAATTGTTTTATAAAGTAATTTTGTAATAGGATTATATTAATTTTATAAAATGATTATTTTAATATATGTATATTTATTCATGTGAGTTTGTAAGATTATTGTGTAATATTAGGGCAATTTCTTTTATTATATGTCTGATTGATGCAATTTGAAATGAATGGTATATATATATATATATATGTGCATTTAAAGAATTTAAGGTGTTGAGATTTTGAATTGAAGATATAATATTTACTAGTATGCAATGATATAGTCTTATTGGGAAAATTAGAAGTAAACGATGTGTTTGTTTTAGTCATTTATTTTTGAGTTGTGGATTTATTTATTTAATGGAATTTGTTGTTCGTGGTTAATTGTGTTATGGCGTTGTTTAGTCTTTGGTTACTCTCGAGATTATGCATTTTTATTTAGTTTGATTTTCTTAAACTTGAGTTTGGGTCATGTAGAAAACCCTTGAGTTAACTTATTCAATTATAGGATTCTAAGTTGTGTTTAGAACTTCCAGAGGCGGGGTTTTCTAATATGAATTGTGATCTTGTACTTGATGGTTGGTCTAGGATTTGACCCTGGTTATGATTTAGTTTGCTCTTGGATTGTACTGTTGTGGTTATGTTCATATGTGATGGTGAGATGGTTATGCCTCGCGGAGGATCCATGTGTTGGTTCAATTATGCTTGTGATACAATCCTTTGGTATTTGGATATTTTGTGTTTGAGTGTCTAGAGGGAGTGGCTCTAGTGGGGGCCGGCGCACAAAGGGGCTGTCAGGGTAACCCACATAGAGTTAGATTAATCAGTGATAACTTAAGTAACAAACCATGGGTGGGGATTATACACTAATAAGATAATTGAGAAGCCTCGTCTGCCTGTTAGTGCTATCACAGACTAAAGGGGACTGAGAAGGCCATGGTTGGCAAGGTCGTTGCCTTGTCTTCATGAAAGGTTAACGACTCCGCATGAGTAACCCTATGGAGTGGTGCCTTGAGATAGGTTGTCAGGAGAACCATAGATGGAGGCGGCACCTTAACTTGGTTGTCTGAGAATCCATGTAGAGATGGAGGTGACACCTTGTGATAGGTTGTCTAGAGAATCCATGTGAAACCATGCGATGACACTCTCGTCTAACATTCTATTTGTGTTGATTTACTCAAGTCCTCTGGAAGTGATTTATTGTTTTGTCTTTGGTCATTGTTGGAAGTAGTCTTGATATTGCGTCTTGAGTTACATTGATGTTGTGAGTGTGACTTCTTGTTATGTTCTGAAGTGGTTTACTGTTGTTCCTTTGGATTTGTCGTTGTTGAGTTTCTAAGTGGTCTTGATGTTAAGTTGTCTTTTTGGAGTTAGTCTTGTGCTATTGTTAGGTGTGCTTGGTCGGGGACCCTTCCTTGTCTACTCTCAACATGGGGGTGGTTGGGTGGAACGTGCTTCGCACCCCGTTGGGTTTCCCTTTCTGTTGCAGATGTATTTTTATTGCAGGATATTTGGAGGATGTTGATGATCTAGTAATTCTTTGTACCAGATGTATGTTATACTTCATATGTAATGTATTCATTAATGTATTGTCTCCCACATGTGTTGGGATGACCTTGTTGTAAATTGTATATATGGTTATTGAGTTGTACTTTCAGTCAATTGTATTCTACTATCATTTGGATGTAATGTTGATTCAGGCCTTGTATTTAATCAGGAACGATCATTTGTAATAGTTATGTTATGGTGTGTCATATCTGTGGTAATATAAATGCTTCATATCTTTATAGTATCGTTCGTTGTCTTATGTACATATGTTATGTATATGC
This sequence comes from Sequoia sempervirens, assembly GCA_007258455.2. Taxonomy (NCBI): domain Eukaryota; kingdom Viridiplantae; phylum Streptophyta; class Pinopsida; order Cupressales; family Cupressaceae; genus Sequoia; species Sequoia sempervirens. The sequence goes on along the minus strand of VDFB02105785.1, from coordinate 534,014,398 downwards.
TTATTGGTTAATGGACATTTTAAATGATGAAATGGGAATGAATAGATTTACGTAATTGTTTAATTATTGTTATCTTGTTTTCGTTGTTAGGGGTTAGTATAGTAATGTCACTTCGTGTACCCCAATGGAAATAGTCGTGTAACTTGTAACATTGTTATATTGGAATACTTAAGTAAGTTATTATGTTCTTTTAAAAAAAAAATTGTTCCGTTGTTATTAGTTCCTTTGGGGTTCGCACGGCGGGGCGTGACATTTTATTAGTAGGTTGAGTGATCTAAATGGTTCAACCATAGAAAGAATGACCCTCACAAATTCATTGAAAGGTATGTTAAAAAATGTAGATTCAATTAGCAAAAAAATAACTAGATGGCAAGATAGGAGGCAAGCAGCTAGGGCATATTATGTAGATAAACTATCATATAAAAAAGTAACGGATTTAAAAGTTACAAAAGGTTATTTGTGCTCATTATTCACTGACCCACACACAAATCAAAATATTAGACTCAATGCAAAGAGGTTTCCTATTCATTGGTGCCACCACCAAGATATTAGGAACTATTTTTATGATAGGTGGTACATGGTCTTTGATGACCGATCGTGCAACAATTGTAAAGTCCCCCAGTATTTTCTTAGGAAACTATACAATGAGTTCATATTGAAAAAAATCTCAAATTATTTTGATATGAGGGACTTTCAGGGGAGAGGTGGGTGGTCGTCTCAGGATGGTGCATAGCCAGATTCTACACGGCAAGGGAGAAAAGCTCTCACTAGGCTGTCTCGTAAGCATGTTGTTATGCCTATCATTGCGAAGGAGAGTGTCGACATAGAGACATTGCAAGAGATCAACACTTTGACCCAGAGTGTCATCCATCATACTAGCCCTATTATACAGTGCCATCTAGGGGAGTCTTCGAGTGGTGGCCTTCAAACCCATGTGTGTCAAACTCATGGGGTGACTTGTGCTTTCCAACAAACTATGGATGCTTGAATAAATATCTATCAAAGCATAATAGTAAGCAATAATACCATAGAGAAGGCAATGAACTTTTTGAAAAAATCCTGAAAGAAATGTGTTCTTATGGTGATGGAATTCCATGACGTGCATTTGTTTGTAATGGCATTCCATCACCACGAGACCCCATTTCTTTTGAGGTATTTTTTCAAACATTTCACTACCTTCTCTATGCCACCACAGTTATTGTACATGTCTATGAAAGCATTTAATCAAACGATTCAACGGCTTGCTGCTATGGGTAAAATCCTAAAAACACGTCCTTTTGAACAAGATATGGATAGGAAAAAATAGTAAGCATGATAATAAAAAATATATAGTTTAATAAGTACTCAAAATTTTGTTCATTAGATCTCATACACTATAAGTCACGACGTGGATGCTATTTTAACTTTTTTGTGATTAAATAATTTGTTGTTTTATTTTTAGATGTTGGTTGTGGAAACACCTCCAAATGTTATGAGGAAATGGATATCGGTGTTTCATCCGGCTATACAATCTTGATGGCTTTGACAGGGGAGGTATGAGGAAAATTACTAAATTTCAATTTACATTCGTTGTTATAGATGTTAGTTAGTGAAAAATCAAACCATTATTGATTTGTAATCTAATTTCTATTTGGATGGTTTATACAGGGCCTGAGCACGCCTCAGCATTGGCGTGCGAATATTTCTCTCATGGAGAGTGATCATGAGATGGCCGTAAGTGATTATTTTTTTAAATATATCATTTTTAATAATGTAATTTCTATATATTAATGTTTTTACTTCTTATTGTAGCAGTTAAAAATTCACCAAGAACTTAACAGTAGGAGGAGGAGCAGCATGAGCACTCCTCAAGTGCAGCAGAAATGAGTGATAGACCTATCACCATCCAATCAACCAGAAAAGGTAAAGATTTTGTTTCGAGAGCCTGGAGAGCAATGACTTTTGATTCCAAAGCCCTTTGTTGTATGCCTACATGGCAGCTTTCTATATATTTTGTATTGGATATATTTGACATTGTATGCCTATATGGCATTCTCATAAGCCTATATGGCTATTTTGTACCTATATTTTATACTTATATCGACATATATTGATATATGTGTACATGGCTATTTGGTTAATACAAATCTTTTTTATCAATGGTGTCCATATTTGCATGTTATAAATTTATGGTCCAATAGATATGAGTTACGTGTATTCAAGTATATACTTTACAATGTATGTGTATACTTTGTGACTTACGCATGTTCCAATGTATACTTTGCAACTTACATGTTGTCATGTGTATACATTGTATTTGTGCATATACTTTGTATTAAGTTGTGTATACTATGTATTCATGTGTATACTTCAAGGCATGCGTGTTTGTGACTACTTGTGCTTCCCTTATTCACATGTACATGCTTGACTTATTCACGTGTATACTTATTAATTGGTTAGCCATAGCATTGATCATTGTTGTCCTTCATGGTTTATCTTGAATAAATTAATTGATTGATGGTAAACAACTTTATCTTAAAGAAAAAAACATGTTTTCAATTGGTATTCTATGAAATGATCAATAAAAAGATTCTAATATATTTAATCCTTTGATTGGAACAACTCATTTAAGCAAATGATACATAAGACTTTTCCTTTTAGATTAGCAATGCATGAAAGTTTCAAAAAGTATCCTTGATATTACAAAAAGATATGTATTTATACACTTCAATTGTGCACTCACCCTTTGGTTCTTTGAAAGAAAAATCTGCATATGCCATTGTTACACTACACAGGTAAACTAGATTTTGTATTGTGGAGCTATATTAAGCTACCACTCTCAAGACCAATGTAACAATGATACAAAATAATGTTTGAGACTGCAAGAAGACATCAAAATGTCTAGTGTAGTAAACAAATTCTTATGATTTATGAAGAACGTTGATAACTCTACTCAGTTGGCTTCTTTTTTCAAAATCATACAAATTAAACCCTAGCATCAATAGACTCTGTATATCAAGCTACCACAATTCAAGTTTCAACAATGAATATTTATCATGCATGTTTTAAATGACATTCAAGTTTATGGTGGTTTTGTTGTTTATATGATGTTATGTGATATTCTAATCCTAATGCATGCTTCTAGGATACATATATATTTATATTTTGTTTTTACATGATTTTTGTACCAGCAAACCCAAAACGAACCAAACCCCACTCCAAAAAAATTTGGCCTAACCGGCAAGCCGATCCCCGGAACCTGAACCCAAACCCGAACCTCTAAACCTAATCCAACACTCTTCATTCTACATGCACAAACTTAATTGACCACCAAATTATGCTGCCTCTTGACTTTACCCACTTTTACTCCCTCAAACATCTCTTTTTCATTCAAAACCCCTATTTTCCCAACTAGGGCATCATGCCATAACATACTTTTGACCTCCCATATCCCTGCGAACCTTTTGAACACATCAAACTCCACAACCTCACCCTATTTCCAACCTATTCTAACTTATTTTTAAGCAATTTCTTCTTTTCACCTCTTCTAGCCTTGCTTTTAAGGGGCCTCAATTTTGAATTTTGAACAAGGGTAGCATCTTCCAATGCCTTTACCAATGCTATTTTATTATTCCTACTTCCTATCCTACTTACATCGGGCCCATATCATCGAGACACAACCTAAAAACTCTTCTAAGTCTGGTTTGAGGCACTAAACGGTCCTATACAGGCCTATAATTTGTTGGAACTAGAAAAGGTGGTTTTTAGCACATTTTACACTCTGAGACCTTTCCAACAGTTCAAACAGGGCATCAAACGGAGTCCCAAATCAAAAGTTATGGCTTCCGGAAGTTGGTCAATTTCTGGAAAATTGTCAATTTTTGAATTGGGACTCAATTTTTAATTTCAAATTTGAAATTTTGGCACCCAACTACCTATATTCAAAATTCAAATTGTATTTTTGGCTCCAAGCCAGAAAAATGCTATTTAGGACTCATTTTGGAAATTCTGGGGTACTGGGGAAAGAGAAGGTTGTATTGGGGAAAAGGGGATTTTCTTTTAGAAATTGTAAAAGTTGCATGTATTGCAACCTGTGAGGATTTGATCCTCTGGAATGTAATTTCTCTATAACGAGAACATATTGCCAATAAATAAAACTAACTCTTTTTTATTATTTCTATTGTGTGCTTTTATGAGTCTCTGGTTGTGACTCTCATCAAAAACTTGTATTTAATTAATTATATTTTTAAGTTGAATATTTTATTTTTATAAAGTGACTTTACTTGGAACCAAAAAAAAATTATAAAGTCACTTATAAGGAGTTAAAAGGATTAATTAATATTTTATAATTTAAATTTTAGAAAGTTACAGGGGTTTCTAAAAGGAGGTTGTGGAAATTCATTTGATTCATCATTCAACTATTCATTTTGATTAGCTAAATCCTCTTTGGGAGTTTGAGCTATTGTTTATCTATTCAACATAAGATGAAAACCCTAAGATGAAAATTGGTCTAGTGGATGAAAGCTTGCCCAACCAATCCTTGGTGAATTCATCCAAAGTGCATGGGTGTACAAATTGATGCAAATTTGAAGGAGATTGTGCAAGAAAATTCTTTGAAATAAAATTACCTTTCCAGATATAAGATATTTACAAGTACAAATTTATTGAAGACTTGTGAACCAATGACAATTTTTTTATCTATGTGTGTGCAATTGAATGTTTTAATAGGAGATCGTAGTGAGGTGTCTGATATGGAAAAAACATAATTAAAAATATCATTTTTTTTGTGAGTGGCTACATGGTTTCCTAGCCATACTATTTTATGATACTAAGGAGTGGTTGTACCATCTTATAAGTTACCAAGAAGGGGATCAAAGTTTTTTGAAGGCTTAAAAGAGTTTGAAAAATCCTATGTAGCTTTTTGTAGGGTCCTTAATGCCAACACAACAGCCAAAAAAGTGAGCCACCACCATCAATCTCTATGCATGTACTTCCTATGCAAAAATCATACAACATTTGGACTATCATACCATTCTAAAGGAAGATTTGGAGTTTATAGGAATTGTTTGGTTTTTTGGAAGCTTCAAAGATGTTAGCAAATGAAATATTAATATCTTCAGTTATATAATAAGATTTATGTGATATTTTTGTGTTATTAATTTGCTACAACAACACATATATTTGTCAATTAGTTTTTATGTATATATTTTCATAGTATTTGATTAAAGAAGGAATGTTATTAGCATATGATATTAAAAATTTTAATTTTATGGTGATTATTTGTGATTATATACTAAATTGACCTTAGTTATAAACTATTTGATGAAATAACCATGCGAGTTCTATAAACAATGGTGTGATTTTATGATGGGATTATGATCTTAAATATTAGTAGTAGCAACTCTCAATGTTTACACTCAAGGAAATTTCATATTTGATCATATGTAAACATGTTTGAAGAAATGCTTGAGCATCATAAATTGTGAAAATTCTAAATTTTGGTTAAAATGTTTTGGTAGGGGTTATTACAATTTAGCATTCCTTGCACCTATATAAGTAGTGCACTCAATGTAGTCATGGATGAGCATAAATTATGCAATGCAACATCTATTATGGGAATTGTATTTAAGGGGTATTTTGAACGTCATATAAAAGAGGAATTCTTTCAAGGGACAAGTTGTTTGGACAACAAGGAATATGGTAAAGAAGGACATGTATATTATCATGTTTTACGGTAAGTCATGTGGCCTCTATTATATTATTCAAATGTATACAAATTAGCTCGGTAGGATGCTCCATAATATGCCCCTAGGAACATTAGAAAATAGAAGATGGAGCATGCCATGGAATTAAAAATTGGTTGTAAGCATGTTATTATCACTCCTTATTTCTTAAGGACTAATTTGATAATAAGTCACCATCAAATATTTGTTTGCAAGGAATATATTCATGAGACATATTTAATATGCCATATGGTTCATTGTGAGTTCTTGATCATGTCTTTCAAATTGATTATGTAAAAGCAACTTCCCATTCATGGTAAATCAAGTATGCAATGGTTAGTTGAGAGGCTCTATTTTGATCATTTTCAATGATCTATGGGTGTGTAGTAGATTAGATCATCTAAGGAACCTAAATTTGATCATCAAAATTTTAGGGCCATGAGCTCTATTTCTAAAAAAAATAAAGGTGAGCTTGATTACATTAATTTTCTAGACCCGAGCCATGTTATTATTGCCCCTATCATTGAAGTGAATCAAAAGAGAAATCTAGTTTCAGTGTTCTTCACTACACTAACCCTATTGAGGAGATTATTGAAAATATGTAGCCATGATAGAAGGGATATTAAAATTTTCACACATGGAGTAATACCTTTAACCAAATTTTCAATGAAAAGAGTTCATGCACAAATAGATAGAACACATGAAGCTTTAGATAAGCCTGAAAAGGTAATAAAGTCATGCCTCATCTCTTTCAATTCAAATTTATTGCATCCATCTATGGTAAATTCCACAAGATATGAACTGGACGAATAAAATCATAAAATCAAACATAATAAGAGTTTACTCATGATAGAGCTAGTGAGAATTAGGTAGCAATAACAAAGCATTGAGATGCAATTGCAAACCTAGGAGGAGCAATTAAAAGTTAGAGAACACAAACAATAGTGGATGGTTGTATTTATTTTAGATGTCAAGTTTTGGAACATGGTTTTTTCCTCGGATTAGAAACAATAAGATGCTTTAAGTAGCCAACAAGGAAATAAGAGTATCCAAAAATAAAGTTGTTAGATCTATGGGAGTAGTAATAAATGAATTATTTTTCTAAGTATTATGTGCTAAAATTAAAATGGGTAGACAACCTTGCAACATCATTTGGAATTCACGAAATATATCGTTCAAATAAGTATTGACTATAAGAAATAAGAGCCATGGACCAACCTGAATATGGTTTCCAACCATAGATCTATTATAATCAATGCCTCTATCTTTTTTCACACCTTATTTATAGTCATAGAAGGAATTTTAGTCACATGGTGGAGGATGTTTTGGGCCATAACCATTGGTGAAGTGCTCTTAGTTATTACAATGTGGTTTCTAGCCTTTAATTTCTTAGATTTGAATAAAGGAACCCAACTTATAACACAAATGTTATTATTATTATCAATAACTTTTGTAATGTCATACTTTGGAATGATAATTATAAGAAAAATATAGTGTAGAATAGACAAATAAAAATAATAAGTACAAATTTAATATAGTATTTACTTGGAAATCCTGGTAAAATTATACCAAGAAAAACCATGGGCAAAGATCTCTCATATTGTTATTTCTCAAGAAATTCAAAATTACATCAATCTTCAAATCATAATAGAAAACATGACTTTGAAAGAGTATAAGAAATCAAAGTTGTAGAGTCCTTATTGAACAAAAATTTCCAAAAATAGAAAGTGTGAATCATGCAACTACATGTCAAACCTTTGTCAAAATTTACATCAATAATGAGTTGGTGTAATGCTATTCAACATCTAGGGGGCTACAAAATCCCCTTGGGATCCCCCATCATTTTAGCCTTCAATTGAATAGGTAGGCCTTAAGTCATGTTGGGTGTATACTTGAAGCACTACCTAGGTACTCAATGTCGATTATTCATCACTACTAGAGTAAGAATAAAATTGACTTCATATTCCAATAAAAATATCATGCAAGAGTAACTATAACTTTACAAGTTTGAGGAATATTTCATTGCTTGATGCTTCTTGTAGAATATCTCACCTCATAGGTCACAAAGTGTAAGAAATATAGACTATAATTTATTTTCTAGAAAAGAATTACAAGCAACATATGATTGTTATTGTTGTCACTAATAGTGTGCACCCTTGCTGAGCTGATAAAAATCACTCAGCCACCTCGTGAAACATGGGATGTATCCCTAAGTGTGGGATCAAATGGTGGAGTTCAACCTCCAGAGAAGGTTGGTTCCCTTGGGACTTCACCTAATATAACCTATGCTACTACTGCTTGCAGGGAAAAGAGAGAAGAAACACATAGAATGAAAACCTAAACTCTAATAAGGTGATGTACAAATATTCCTTGAGACTTTCACAACTTCCTTTGCACACATAATTGATCAATGATAAGACTATTTTATGCACAAATCAGAGGTTTTATATTCCCATGCATTAACATTTCATAAGAAGGTTATGATATTCATAATCTTAGAAGGAAAACCTACCATTTCTTTACAACTTTGGACTATTTACATCATTTACACAACATAAAACATGTAATAATGCATATATCTTCCACCTAAAGATATTGATAATGAGACAAAACATCAAGGATTATCACATACATCATAAGAAATTACATCAATCATTTGATTACACACAATAAAATAGTTTTTAAGAAGGCCAAAATGCTTAAATTTATTAATTTGAAAAGGTGTTACATACAGTTGTACATGCCTGTATAATGAGTTACAAGGCTACCTCAACTTGAAAAGAACCTTCAAAAAGTTACAATACAATAGCTAAGAGAGCAAGAACTAGGGAAAAAAATTTCCCTTAGGCTTGCTTATAAGCTGCTCAACAACTTACTAGAGATTAGGAACATTTGCTTGCTTTAGTTGGTTGGGTCAAACTCCTTGGGAATCCAATATAGTTACCCCTACTTTGCAGCTCCTTAAAAAGCTCCAAAAAGGTGTTTGAATGATGAAAAAATCTTACTTTGACCTTGTCTATCAACCAATTCTCCTTGGGCAACTCCTAGATGCTTGTAGATGCTCCAAACTAGGTCAAAACTTCCTTATATTCTCCCCATTTATTGCACAACTCACCAAACTGCCTCTAAATACTTGCCAACTACTCATAACTCCTCAACAACTATTATAAATATAAATTGGAAATTTGACCTTCATTTATAGAGATAAGAGGAATCAATGCAAACAACCACAATCTGCTATCCTATACTCAAAATGATCCAATTTAATCAATGTAAGACATGCAATAATAGACAAAAATAGATTCAAACAAATGATACCTTCACCTTTATTGTGTTTTCAAGAATTATTTCTATTGTTCTTCTTTGTGTGATTTTTCTCTCAGAAATTGGTATGTTATTATTTCACTATAAGCTTCAAGTGTGTGTGAGATGATCACAACGATGCAAACGTCGAATTTTTAGGCTTTGTGGTTAGCAATCAACATGTTATGATGGATTTATTTTATAGAAAAGACTAATTCAGATGAACAATCTAGATCCAAAGATGAAAGATGAAGATCAACAGTTGAGGTTCATTGAGATGAAATAGATTGGAGAGTTAACTGGCTTGTTTGATTTAATAAAGGGAATTGATGGGCCATTCAATGGGAATTGATTGATTAATCAATGAGATTGATTGATTGTTCAATGGATCTGATTGATTAGGCAATGGATTTGATTGATTAATCAATGGGATTGATCGATTAGTCAATGTATGAGAGGATAATAATTAATTAAATAATTAATTAATCATCAGAAGAATGTGCAAGTAAAGATTGATTAATAAATAAATGTTAACTTATTAATGGATAATGTTGGAGATGAAACAGGAGAATTAAATAATTAATAATTATTATTTAATTTAAGAAGGGTGGTTGATGTTAATTAAATAATCAATGATAAATATTAAATTAAAATATAAGAATAAGTGTAATTAACGACATAATTAAATAAATAAGGTTTAATTATTTAATCAGGAAGATTAATATTAATTAGGACGTAATTAAATAAATAATATTTAATTAATTAATCAAAAAGGGTGAATTAGAATGAAATAAAACAAAGTCAATTAATAGAAAAATATGATATTTGATGATAATTAAATGGTATTATTTAATAATTAGGGGAAAAGTGTGAAAATTAGTAAAAAGGTGTTGCTCGTAGACTAGGACAATTTTGAGTATCTACATTTTGCCCCTCTTTGATACAATGTGTTTTTATACTGTTGTGTTAAAGAAAATAGAAGAGATCAGGTTCAGGAGTTGTCTCAGTAGGCCCTAGTGATGGTGGGATAAGATAATGCCCCCAAGAAAAATTTGTGAATTTAAAAAAAAAATCGCAAAATTTGGGAAATTGTTATAATAAGCTAATTTTATAGTGGTAAATACATTGGAAGCAAAAGATTTTGATTCTAGGACAATCGAGGTATTCATTTTGCATTTGAAGGTGAAAGTTGATTTGCCCAATTATAAAGGGGGGTTCAAAATGCCACCCAAACTTTATAAATAGGCCCTAGGGGGTCTAAAAATAGTTATTTGTGTAATTTTCTTTTAGAAATTTGAGAGCTCTAAGGTGATATTTCATTCAAAAGCTTTACAAAGATGTCACTCATTCTAGTTGTTGCACACTACAGATATTGAGTCAGGACCTTCTGACATCCTAAGGGATAGAGAAATACGGTATGTAACCTTTCCATGCTTTGAAATTTATTTAATTTTTGCTATATTTCAGGGGTCAAATAAGACTAAATAGATGTGGTGATGTTTTAGCACCGCATTTGTAGTTGTGTTCATTACATGTGAAGGTTGGTGCACCATAAGTGTTCTATGTTTCGTAAGTGTCAAATAGGGCCGCCATTGTTAATTAGGTTGCTCACAAGTGTGTCATGCACCACATGGGTAGAGTAAAATGATGCATTTTCATTGTGACGATGCATATGTTAGATAGTGTGTCTCATTTGTTTAGCCTACTCACAATTGCAATATATGACGCATTAGTAAGTCACATCTGTTGAAAGGTGTGACACATCTAACTATCAGCAAAATTGAGTTAGTTTTTGATAAAAATTTCTCTATGTAAAAGTTCCAATAGGTTCATGTAGGTGTCCTAAATGATGTAATGTTATTTTCTTGTGAGCATAATTGAGATTTCCTCTTATATATACTCAAGAGAGTTGAACTTCCTGATTTAGATTGAGAGATCATCTAAATGACAAGGAGAGAGATGTTTTATATTCTTTGGGACTATATCATGTTGCATTCATGCTTGTGATTCGAGCTAATAGGGGACTGTTGACTACTCTTGTAGAGAGATGGCACTCTGAGACTAGTTCATTTCAATTGCCTACTAGAGAGGCTAGTGTTACTCTAGAGGACATTTGGTGTATACTTTAGCTTCCAATCCATGGGGAGTGCATCGTTTATGATCCAGGTCATGGATTTGTTGCTATCTAGAGATGCTTTGATGTCGATGATTTAGTTGTTCTAGGTTTAGAGTATTATGAGATATGATGGGATACTCTTGTAGGTAGATATGAGAGACTTACATTTGTGATCTATAGCATCATCAAAGGTGTTGTTATTCCTAACCGCTGACTACATAGATTCCTTGTTGGATGGGAATAAATGTTAGTGTAATGCCCCGCCATGCAACCCTAGGGGAAGTTGCAAACTACTAACAATTTCACAACAATTTTTTTTTTAAATACAATTACATGTATAATTACAACGCAAAGCCAACAATCCCCTAAGGTCACGAGACAAAGATTAATTAATTCACCAATTATAACAACATGCATGAAATGAAACATAACATCATTCACTTAACTAATTAAAGCACATACATTCCATACATGAGATTTTCATTAAGACCATGAGATCCTTCATGGTTACCAAAGACAAAAGTTATATAATTACAATTACATCTCTCATTCCCAAAATGAGGTAAATCAATAACATGATTGTTTATTACAATTTCCACCTCGATAAAAATGAGGGGTAAATAAAATACAAAAAACACTAGCATAAATGAAACCAAGGTAGCAACTGGAATCCCACGAGCTCTCCAACATGAAAGTCTCGCCCACATAAGCCAATGCCAAAACAACGGAGTATGGTGCACGTTCCACCCAACCATGTGATACCCGAAGGCTCACCCCCCATGCTAGGAGATAGTAACAAGGGTTTTAGGTCAAGACCAACAACCTCTAAACATAGGCAACATCACTTAACAAAAAAAGGATACGAACATGACATCACATGACACAAAGGTTACAATGCTTCCAGATCTCAAATACATGAACACATCACGAATACAAACATAATGCTGACTTAGGAGAAGTGTCATCACAATGTCGCATGGGATATCCTGGCAAGTCTTCCTAGGTCCTGACCCCCATCTCGGGATATCCTGGTAACCTCTAACGACTCCCGGCCCCACATGCAAACCATTGTAGAATCAGTTATCTTTCGAAGGGACAAGATAACGACCTTGCCATTCCAGGCCTTCTCGTCTCATCCTAAGTCTATACAAGCACTTGCGTCCATGAGCGAGGCAAAATTAATCTTTTTAAATGATGGCACCACCTAGGCTAATTAATTGGTTTAAGTTTTCACTAAATTAACCAACTTACATTGAGATCTCCTGGCACCACTTTGTGTGCCGGCCCTTAATGCAAGCCACTTCTCTAAGACAGCACGTGGAACTATGCCACCACCAAAGGGTACTCAAGTACGACCTAGGGATAATGAATCCCTAACCATGACATGAAGTAAACAAAAGCTGCCCAAGATAATCAGATATAACGCTGAACTCAAGTACGCACTACCCATGGAAAACTAGGTTGATTAACATGATGACAACCCCAAAACACATAAGAGATGATTAAATATGGAAGACTTACGAACTCTGACTCAAATTCCAACTAAAAGAGCACCCCATGACGAAAGAAAGTTTGCAAGCAATATAAGGTATTCTACCTTCGGATTTCATAAATCCACTCATTTATCCCATTGGTGCATTTAAACAATTTAAATAGACTATGTTCTTGCACAATCACATAAGGGTTTGAATGTTCGTTGATTCTTGTTAATGCAATACATACGATAAATTAAATTAATCATTCTTTGCTAAACCATAGTTTCCTATATTTAATTTTCGTCTATTCCTTTACAACATCTCATGTTATATATTAAATACTTCTTCTCTTTTAAACAAATAAAACACCTTTTAAATATTCCTACACATGTCGAATCACATATATATCTTTAAAATATATATCTAATTAATATTTAAATTCAAATGATAATTACTTACCCTCAATTAAAATATAATATATACATAGTATAATACATATATTATATATAAATAATGTTATTATATATAACATATATATTAAAATATATATATAAATTATATTTTAATTCATAAAATAAAACTTTAATTTCAAAAATCTCATATATTATATATATTAAATATTAAATATATAATATAAAATATATTATAAACTTTATATTTAATAAATATAATAAATAAAATTTATATATATAAAAAAAAACAAAATACAATATATATATATTAAATGTAATATATATAATATAATATTATATTATATTATATTATATATATTACATATAATATAATATATATATTATAACAAAAGCAGTTTGAACGAAAAACAGTCGCCTGGTAAGACGCAAGGCAGGGGAGACGCAGGTCTCCCTCCCCCCCCTGCTCTATAGGGGGACGCTGCCTTCACTGGCAGCGCCTCCCTTCATGGAAGCGGCGACCAAGGTAGTCGTGCGGGCCATGCACAGGGGTTTCATTCCCCAAAAAAAAATGCCGCCCTAAAAAATACGAATGCTCGGTTTAAAAACACAGAGACCCAGAAATGAACATTTAATTTACCAGAATTAAATTTGATAAAAAATATAACATTATATATGCATATATATGTATATATATACTCAATATTATACATATATATAAATATATATAAATATATATACACACAGTCATAACAAATGACTGTAAAAGTATTTTTCTTCAATACCCAGATTGGGCAAACTCTCAAACTGGGAAACAAAATGACTTTCCATTGAAACTCCAAAATTTAACACAATAAATTCATGATTTCACCCAAATTAAAAAAGGATTTTCCCAACCCACAAATTTCCATAATAACCATTTGAATCTTTCAAGTTTGTTTCAATTTTCCCACATGATAGTTTGAGGATAGTTTATGGTTCACATGGTTTTCTCAAAAATTTTGCATAACTCTTTTATTCAAGTTTGAATGGTGATTCCAACATGGGTTTTGAACCAAAATTTGAATTCCAAAACTAAGTTGAACCATTTCAAACAAAATTGCTAAAATAAAATTGCATAGTGAGGGGAAAACATGGAACCTTTTGTTTTTCTCCAAGCTTTTTTTTGAATCTTTCAATGGAGGTTGATCTCCTTCAAATTTGCTTCAACAATCTTTCAAAAACCCCTTCCAAGAATTTCTCCAAGCTTTTCAAGTTTCTTCTTGCTCTCCCAAAATTACCAAGTTCTAAAAAAAAGATAATTCAAAAAGAAAATGCATTTTCCTTATGCCCTTCTCCAAAATTGTCAAACCCCTAAATTTAGTTCACTCACCAAAAGTTATTGCAAATTAGATATTTTGGATATTTTCATTTTTTGGAAATTAATAAAACAACTCTATTTCCCTTTTCAAATGCATAATAATTATTTAAAGCAAAATTCCATTTGCACCACAATGACAATTAAATTCACTTTCTTTCACAAATTTGAATTTAATTATTACATTTAAAACCAAATCATTTTCAATTTTATTTTCTTACAAGAGGAATGCAAGGCAATTTTCCATCTATATTTTTTTTTTGATTTGCCTCGAATTTAATAATACTAACATAATTAATTGAATTTACTTAATCAATAAATAAATCTAATGCATGATTAGATTAATTTATTGATTGAATTAAATTAATTAATTAAATAACAAGCACTCCTTTATGCATTTTGGCAATAATTTAAAATAAAGCAAACACCATTTCACTAAGAAATTAATCATGCAAGCAAAGAGAGACGAGATGACAAGAAAATAACTTATCCCAACTAACAACTCGATGACCCACTATGGCTAGGGTGATGTCACGACACAGAAACCCAAGCTACTATCTCCCAATCGTTCTCCGTTGAACAAGGGACATGCTCAGACCTGCGAAATCAGGTGGAGTCAATGTCCTGTACCTGCATCCTGCACACAACACGAGTGTCGAACATGCATATATATATAAATATTAAAACACACCGTGAAGAGGTAATCGTGGAATCACAGGGCACTCGCATGCGAGTGATGTGATCCCGTCCCCTTCACCAATACAATATTGTTAACTGACGCCTCTAATCATCAATGGTATAATCAAATCATAAAGCATCAATAATTCACATACATGATAATTCAATCCACAACATGAAATAATAATATCATCTGATTAAAGTACCATCACATCAAAACATAATGTTTACATCACTTAACAATTAGCAGTCAAAGAAATCAAGTTTATAACCAACGTGCTGATAAAGCAAAACATATATATAACGAACATTGCTCGATCAAAAGAACAAAATGGAGGGGTATTACAGTTAGCGAGTATGATGGAGCATGCCACTATATATTCTTGGGGACCTTGCATGCTTGCCATGCTATACTTCTAGTTACACGATGTGGCATATATAAAGGATCGATTGATTAGTTGTGGTACCACTCTACTCACGGTGTGGGCTTGGGTGCATTTTTTTATTGTGAGACCACCAGTTAAGAGAGATATACCAATAGGACTTCCATATGTATATTTGTATGGAGGCATCATCACACATACATAGGTTGGTGATGTCAACTATTGGAGACATGCCATCGACCTTATGGATTCTTTTACTTGGAGGTTGTATGGTTAGTGTGCTCCTTAGGAGGACAATGGTGAGCATCTACCATATTACTGACAAACTCGATATTTGATTGATTGAGCAATTTTGACACAACGCATTATTGAGTGATGTCTACTGAAGCGAGTTCAATTAAAGTTTGGGGAGAGAAAGGGTGGGCTCATGGGTATTGTAGAGTTTTCTTGTTCTTCTTGAGAGGTTCCTTAGTGGGAACCTATGATCAATGTATAGGTTGTCATGCAGGAGATAAATCAGTTGTAGTTGTTTCAATGGGGTGCCCTTGCAGAGTTGACAGATGTAGGGACCACTGTAGAGTATGATTCTTGGTGGTTGCAGCATCTAGGCCTTTACCATTGACAGATCCAGATGTGCCTACTCCTGTGGAGAGGCTTGGAAAAGGACCTCATGGTATATTTTAGGGGAGAGCTAGGGGAGAGGAGGTGTGCATGACCGAGGTGGTGGATGGGGGTGGTAGAGGATGGGGGGATGGTGGGAGAAGTGATAAGGGTAGGGGGATAAAGGCTGAGGAGACAAAGACTACAAAGATGTAATGACCCCTTTTTAGTGGAGGCACTTAAGCTAGATCTTACATTCAAAAATGTTTTCCCAAAGAGACATTAGATTTGTTAGAGATCAATGAATTTCAATAATAACTCCTAATAAGACCGAAGGTGGTATAAATATTTCATTCTTGGCCAAGGTTTCTTCAATTCCTCCTCGTCCCTCACTATGAACGTTTCTAAATCATGTATTTCATAGAAACATCACAGTAGATTTTAATCATCTTTCAAGATCTCAAGGATGGTATTCTATTGTACCATTTATCCTTGTAGTGAATGAATAGAATTATTATTACTTATAAGATTCAATAATTCCTGCAAGCATTATTATTGAATAACTGTACACTATATATATATATGTCATATACATAATTTCTACATGTCTTGTCTCTACGAAGTATTTATTATTCTTAATTTATATATATAGATATATATATATAGTTACCAATTACCATCATATAAATTATATATATACTGTGAAATTAATATATTTAATATGTTATATTTATCCTAGATATATGTAGTAAACATATATCTCAAATACTAACCTGTACTAACTTATTATTTTATATTTAATATATTATTTATACTAACTTCTTAGTACATTTGTTTTTATTCAATTTCTGACTTCTTACCTTCCTTATTATTTAAACTCATGAAGCATTTACGTTGCTGTTGTTTGTCTGCAGGCATTCCCTTCCTTTATCTTCCACTATAGTATTCTTCCAATAGATTGTTTACTTATCTTCTAGGTATCCACCTACCTTCCAGCCAGCCACGATGATGTTATGGATATAAATAACCACAGATTAGTGGTACGGAAATGTGTAGTGTCTTTGTAATGGTTCGTTGGTTTTGGAGGATATTCCGTGTTGTTTATAATTTTAATGAACATTTTATAATTATAATATTATTATTAATAATTATAATTGTAATGATAATTCAGTTTCTGTTCATTTTATTATTTCTATTTTTCCATGTTTATTATTTTCACTATAATATTCCTTCTTTATTATATTCTTAGTAATATGATTATGGTCATTATTTTTATTTATTTATCACATCAATATAATATTTAAGATGTTATTTATAACATTCATTATTATAATATTTTTCGGACAATTACAATTGTATAATATTAGATGGTTAACTATTTTAATTATGCTTCTAAACGTCAAAAAAATGGGGACATGACAGTCCACCTTGCTCGAAATTGCTTGTCCTCAAGCAATCTCAAACAAGAATTACAACTAATCTATTGAAAGTGATTATAAACACACATGGTGTAACTATGTTGAAAACATGCAAAGGTTATATGGAAGTCATACACGTAGACACTCATGCTAAAGTGCATTGATCATACATGAAATACTAAGTATATGCAAGACATAAAACATTCCTGATAAAAGCACTTCGGAAACTTACTAATCATGAACTAATACAGGTAAAGTATGTATGCCACAAAACATACGTGAGAGGAGCATGGATATGAAGCACGTAGGAAGTGATCACCTCGAGCACAAGGCAAGGATATGTGAAATACAAGCATGTGCATAAATACACATAAAGACGTATGAGGTATACACTTAAGGCAATAAGCACACACGTAAGGTAGAGTCATGAAGCATCCATATAAGACATGAAGCATATATACGCAAGCATGTAGGTCGTAAAACATATTGCTAAAACTACACTCTGAGCATGCATGTTATTTAAGAGAAACACTTACATATATAAACACTCATGAGATATACACATAAAATTGGAATACATGTAAGGCACAAAGCATAAGATAAGACTTGAATCACACACATGAGTACACATAAGGCATGGATTATATGTATGGATACATGTCAAGCATAAACATTGGAAACATATGAATCATAATGGGGAAAGATGCATGAGGCATGAGGCATAAAACATAAATACACACAAATATGAAGTACAGTTACATGCACACATAAGATGTAGACATATGTAAGGCATAAAGCATATATGCACGGTGAGACATATACATATGAACACGCATACGACAAAGAGTGCACACATGAATACATATACAGTCATACATTTATTCAAGGCAAGAATCATACATGTGCAAGCATTTGTATGGACCACACATCCTAATTACACATTAGGTATTGAGACAATATTTCAGACATGTAGCAATTAACGACATATATAATTACTCATATTGGATACATACCATCATGGAGCCAATTGAAATAGTCTCAAGGTAGGCACATAAGATATTGTAAGCCACAATCACATTAGGAATGAAGCCAGTAACATATGAAGCATGAGAAAACATTGAAAGACACATAAGTCATGTTACGAAGCCTATTCAAGATATTAAGAAGGCACTCACGTATGAAGAACCTTGACAACATGAATTAATCACACATAAAGCTTTCATGAAATAATTATGCTGAAGGCACATTAAATATATAGCAAACACCCAATCACTCACAAGATATAATAACCACCCTTTAGGAAATACAAGTAAGGCGTGTTAACGCACTCAAAGTATGCAAATACACTCAAAGGAGCATACACTTGAATATATGGGGTATGCTTGTTCATCGCAAGTACACATGGGAATGGAGTAGACATGTTGAAAATACACCAATCATGAAAGGCACCAAGAAGTTATCTACAAAGCAGTCATGCTGAATGCATTAGTCATAGATGCATACAAGATACAAAGCATGGAGCAAACAAGATTACACATGAAGCATACAAATACACGAAATACACTCATGGAGTGAGAAGCATTTAGTCATTACTTGAGACATGAATATGTAGAGCATTCAAGTACACTCAAATTTACTTCTATGCATGGAATAAACGCATTCGATAAATATAAAAAATAAAAAATAAAAAAAATACACATGAGATACACAAAGTGTAATCATGGGGCATGAATTTCTGAAGACAATTAAGGTCACTCAGGCATACACACAAATACATAACACGAAGCATAACGTACAAAATGTTCATACAATAAAGAACATAGGCATAAGAATGCTTGTAGATACATTCGACAAATACAAACAAATACACATAGGGCATGGATTACACATATACACAAGTCATAATATACACCTCATAGCTTAAACCACATGAATTATAAATTAAGTAGACAACCAAGTAGCCTAACCAAATGGTTCAAGCAACCAACCAACTCAAGCACACAAGTGAGGTGCTCAACACATAGACAAGTAGCTTGACCAAGAAAACAAGTAGCTCAAGTAAGCAAGCAACTAATTCAAGCACATAGGCAAGTAGCTTAAGCAACACACATCCAATTTAAGCAACTTGATAGAGAACATTCCTCACACTCTCAAAAGTAATTATAAGAACACATCTTGTTGAAGTAACATATATATATGCATGTGATTAAGTATAAATACAAGGAACGAATACATGTAATACAAGAAGCATGGAGCATATATGTGAATAATACATGAATTATATGCACAATTACATGAAGTCACAAAGCATACGTATGAATACATATAAAGTACACACCCGAATTCAGGGTCACAAATGTGTCATAGAGTATACAAGTACATATCAAATTCAAAATACAAGTCATATCAATACGAAGTTATAGAGTATACACTCAAAGACAATCACAAGTCATAGAGTATTCACTTAAATACAAACACAATCGGTGAGTATACACTTAGATACAAATACAAGTCATAAGGTGTACCATCAGTTACAAATACACTTGAATGAAGTATGCTGTCAGACAATCGGAAAGGGGATTCGATGTATCCCATACTACACCGTGGGACCATCCACCTTTCCAAGGTCATCGAGTATACCCATTAATGAAACACCATCATACTCCATGAAAAAAAAATACTAACTTGAAAGATATTAATCCAAACACAATGAAGTCATGAAAACCATTCTTATCATATTAATCATATGTAAATTGTATGTAATCATGCATTCAATCTGTAAATTTTTTAGCAAACTAAATAGATATTAAAACACCCCAAGTTATCATCTCTCATCCAATTCACCAAAGAGGTAGGAGTGGACCACACACAAGGATGCCCTTAGCGCCTCTCTTCTCAGCCCAAAGGTAGTCAATAAACACTTGTTGTATTGACTCTGACCCTCCTGGGTAGACCCACAGTCATCCAAGAGGGTGGCCTACCTCGAAGAGATCCTAGTATCTACTCTCCTTCGTGGGCGTCCAATCCTCCTCCCCTGTGATTTGATTGAAACATAATGATAATTTGGTAATGGGTAGGCATGTAGTCCATGCAATAGTTTGGAGGAAGGATAGCCCGAGAGTGGCCAACCAACACCCGTGGAAATGACCCCCTCGGCCCTCGTTGGCAAACCTACAGTCATCCAATGAGGGTGGTCTACCATGAAGGGACTCTAGTATTTGCTCAACCTATCGGTTCCATCCCTGACCAACTACATGATTGTTGATACAAACAATTGCATCTTACCTTATTACAAGTCACAATTAGAACATGCTATGAGGATTCATGAATTCATTAAAATATTAATAATCTCTTTATCATATACATTATCGCTTAAATATATTAACCACCAATCCCTTATCAATCATTTATAATACGTTTAACAAATATTGTTTTCCAGTTATATAAAGGTATTGCTGATTTAGGGATATGAAAATACGGACCTAAAAAGGTGGGATTCCACCTCGTACTTTGAGATGACTACCTCCCATCCATGAGGAGGGAGAGTAGGAGGTCCTTGCATAGTAGGAGGTGAGAGTGGAGGAGGTTGGTGTAACGCCCCGCCGTGTGAACCCCAAAGGACAACAAACATTGCACAATTTTTTTTTTGAAAGTGAAACATTGCGTAAGATAAATTTATACATTCATTACATGAAAAGAAATTATACATTTAAAAAGTCATCTATGTCCTCTGGGGTACACAGAACGGTCATTACAAAATAAAAAAATTTATCAAAACGAAAACAAATGAAACCCAAGATTACATAATGATAACATACGCCCATTAATGATCAAAAGAGAGGAAAAGATATTCATGTATTACATTTCAACTCATAGTTTAATATTACAATTGTGGAGCATATTTCCATAGATAAAACACATCATGATTACATTAATACATTACATAATGCTTCCCTTATATCAACGGGGAGAGTGCACCAAGAACAAGGATAATACATTAATGGAGAATGAGGTACAAAGTGAGGAATAGTCTTCAACAATGTGAAGCTCTAGAAACTTTGCATCCACTCCTGCAACATGAACACAACCTAGGAACCCAATGGGGTGCATAGCATGTTCTACCCGACCACATGGACCCTAAGGCCCACCCCCCCATGATAGGAGTTGACAAGAAAGAACCACGACAAAAGCAGACGAACAGAACAGACACAAGACCAAACCACAAGAGCAACCAAAAAAAAGCATAACAAACAACAATCTCAATGACTACTTACAAGGTGACTGCTTCCAGAGGTATACAAGGAAAAAGAAAGGGATACTATAACACCAATATTCATATACTCCCAATTGAAGGGTATGCAAATGCTTGGGTTCCCAACAAAACTCACATCATGGCTTGGCCTATAACTCGTCAAATGGAAAATAATACAATGGATAAAACAATCAATCATGAGAACGTAAAAATCAATCTTTCATCTCCAAACCCAATTCCATGTAACAAAGCTTAAAGCATATTCGATCCTCCACTTGTTTATATATTCCCATTCAATTTTGACAAATAAACTAACTTATTAAAAACTTGAAAGGATTAACCATTTGATTACCTCAAAATAATAAATTTAATTAAAATGTAGTATATTGGTTTACTTCAAATAAATCAATTTAATCAAAATATAACCTATACATTTATTACTTCAAAATAATAAACTTGGTTAAAATGTAGCATATTGGTTTACTTCAATAAATAAATTTAATCAAAATATAACATTTGCATTTGTTGACTCCAACTAAGTAGATCTTATTTAAATCCAACACCAACATTTTATATGCAAATCACCAATCTAATAGTGAAAGAATTTGTAAATAACTTTAACTTTAAATGTCTTGAAAATAAATCTAATTTTTAAATGCACTTGTAATAAAACTAATTTTAAATATATACCTAAAGATAAATTACCAATTCATGTGATGATGCAGTAACTCTTTGAAAACAACTAACTCTTTAAATATACTAAATTAAGTTAGATTTCATTATTTGATGATAATTGACCAAAATCCCAACTCAACTTCAACTAAATAGATCTTATTTAAATCCAACACAGAAAATGTATACTGCAAATCACAATCTAAAAGTAAGGAATTTGTAAATAAATTTAACTTTAAATAACTTGTAATTAAAACTAATTTAAATGTACTTGCACAACATTCCCAACACTCATTTTTACCCCCTACCTTATGTTAGGGTTAGAGATGGCATATATCTAACAATTAAATGCAGATTTAATTAATAAACAGAGAAACTAACACACACAGAGAATAAATCATAACATAAAGAATTTAACGTGGTTCACCCAATCCGGGCTACATCCACCAAACCGCAACCATCCAATACTTTTATTATCCAATGTAAAACCTATTACAATCTTGCGAATAATCACATTTTTTTCATCATACCGTAATATCCATCTGAACCCTCTTTTTAACAAGTTTAGAAGCTTTCAGATTTTAGGGTTCTACAAAATCAGATTTTTCCTTTTTCATTGATTTTTCCCTTTTTTGGTGATCACGCAAAAAAGTAGGAAGAAAAATTTTCTTGGGGGCTGCCGCCCCCAAACCCCCGCCCAGGGCTCAGCCCGACCCCGAACCCCGGCAAGGATAGGGGCCAGGGTGTACAGTATAGCATGATCAGTCGCCACATACCAACACCTTATCCATAATGACAAATAACCTAACTAGGTAAGAACATGCATTCATTACATGATGATATAATTCACAAAACAATTAACTCTACTCTTTACCATCTATTTACCACAGACATTCTATTTAATCACTTGGATCATTTCCCTATTTAACTAAAAAAAATTATCTATATCAACGCATAAAAGCTTTAATCTATAAAATATAGTAATTTAAGTTAGATTTCCTTAAATCCATAAATTTAATGATAAATAACCACATGTTAAACTCAAATATAAACATATTTATATAACTTTAAAATAAAAATAAATAAAACCATTGATATAAATATTAACATTAAGATAAATTTGTGATCCTTAATTTAGACATTTCATTATCCACAATAATTTTAGCACTAATCTATATAATTATTAATTAACAACATCATTTACTTATCTATTTTCCTTTATATTGAATTTCTTAGAATCTATTTTACTTAGTTTCAGAGCTTTTAAGAAAGGAGTCTGAATTTTTTTTTTCTTTTTAACTCAGTATCTATTTTACTCAGGTTTAGATTTGAAATGCTAGCAACAATAATAGGTAATTCTGATTTGAATAAAACATCCATGCGATTGCAAACAAGATTACATTTTTCCTAATTGTTTTGAAAGGTAAAATCAAGTGTCCCTTAGTAACTAAACCCCTTCAATAATTATAAGATTAATAAACCTATTCTAATCATAAACCTCCTAGTTAAGATTCCTTATTAAGAATATTCCTAATTTCTTACTAACCGGCTTGGGCTAATAACCCTAATATATATAGTATAAATTTTATCACCACACTTATTGTCCCTCAATTCAACTACCTTTCATATAAAAATATAATTAAAGACTACCTTATAATTTCCAAATTCCAGTTCTTTCTTTTATTGCCTATTTAAGGTAAGATAATGCTATATATACTAATGTATACCCCTATCTAAGATACTATAATATAAGTCAATGTGCTTTATTCCCAAAAGGCGTGAAAATCGAGGTGAAAATCTATTTTGCTTGAACTCTATTTAGGTAGCGGTGCTTTTAAGAAGGGCGTCTGAAGATTGTCGAAGTTGAATTCTTCATGGCGCCCAATATTGTGCTTTGGAGGAACCTTGTCCGCCTCACCAAAACATCTCCCATTTCTAGCTTGAGTAACTTTTGGGAGTGTTTGTTGCTTGTGGATCATGGGCGTTTCCCCCAATTTCCATTCCTAGCGTATATATAAAAATCAAAATGCAAAATGTAACATTGCATCAATTTAGGTGTTGATGATCATATAGATGTTTGTTTAGTTTTATTATGTAAATGTATTTTTACACATACTAAATTTACAATGCAGTAAATCAAGTCTATTAGGAAATAGAAAATGATGGAACATGAATTTCCTTGTTGGTAGTATCGAGAATCTGATGCCAAGACCACTTCTCCCTCCGCACAATCACTCCCTCTAAACCTTTATTACTTCTTCCTTCTTTCTTTGTTTACCAGAGCATATTTTCCCATGTCAAAAACCTTGTTTCCATCCCCCAAATTTTTATTAAGGAAAAACTTTGTAGTGTTTGAAAAGAAACAAGACAGGTGGCTAATCCACAAATTTCATTTTCACTACCCCACACTTTTCCTTACTCTCGTTTTCCATTGTAGGTAAATCTCTTCCTTTTTGCAAATATAGAAACTTACCCTCCACTAAGGTTTAATTGCATCTACGAGTAAAAGTTTCATTCTTAATTCAATATTTTAACCATTAAAATTATATCATACTTATTAAATTTAATTAAATCTCTATGGTGGTAAAACTTTTAATATTTTATCGGCTAGTCATTACATCACCTTATTAAATTAAATCAACCTTTTGGATTCCCGAGGATTCTTTCAAATATACTTATATGAATTAATCCTTAATAGCAATTAAATAAATAATTTTGTTTAATTAAATAAAAAATATTATTTAAATGCTAATTGAAAATTTAATTAAAGCTACAATTAAGGTATTTTTCTTTCTATAATTAAGAAAATTAAATATCGACAATTAAAATTATATTCTTTTAATTCTTACAAACAAAATTTAAAATTTTCAAACTAATTTAATATTTAATTAAATTCTTGGTAATTTCATAAATCACCTTACTAATTAAGTTTAATGTTTAATTAAATTAATTCCAACAATAATAATAATCATCACTAATAATGATAATGCATCAAAATCGAACAATCAACATATTAAAATTAACACGTAAAACGAATGACATAAGACAAAATGATACCAAACAAGATAGGGTATTGACGGACGACATTGACAAACAATGACAAGATGATAGACACGGATGGGGATGCTTTCTTGTCAAATCCATTTTCAACTTCATACCCATTGGGATTTATGAGGCTCACCCTATCCTGACAGTGCAGGTGGAATCAAGGCTTGGGTACTTGCAATCCTACATAAAACCAAGTGCCGAAACAACATATATATATCTAATGTCATACACGTTGTGAGACAGAATTGCAATGTGGCAGGGTGCTCACGGATGAGTGATGCAACACCGTCCCTCTCACTTGAGCCTCAATCAATAACCATATTCTAAACAACATCATCATTAAATGATAAGTAAATAATTGCATAAGCATAACATCAAACACATATGTCTACATATAAAAAGTAACAGTATCATAAACAACCAAGTCCAATAAGTAGAACTATCAACCAACCAAATAGCATGATGAAACGCTCACCAACAGAGTCTTGAGTATGCATAAAACACATAAGCAGTATCTCAAACAACATCAATCACACACAAAAAGGTATCATAGGAGTAACAGGAACACGGGAGGTACTACAATTAGTATGGAGGAGACTGGGGGGATGAGGTTGAAGTGCTGGAGTACAGGGTAGAGGAAGTTGGCATTAATATAGGTGTCGATGTAGATGTGGATAAGGTTAGGGGAGAGGATGAGATGGAGATGGAGGTTGAGGAGGTTTTTGAGAAATAGAGATTGATGTCGAGCGGTGTCAGGATGTGCCCGTTAGAGAGGCCATCCATGATATCATGGAGGAGGATGCTAAGGAGAGGCTATAGGATCTATAGGCATGGATCTAAACACTATAGGCATAGTTTAAGTCATTACATGCACAAGTTACACATATGATAGCTCTATTGGATTGGGTAGCTCAGCTGATTGTTGAGCAGGACATAACAGTGATTTGTGTGCAAAGGGTCGAGTAATGATCCATTGATTTCATGTCTTCTTCCAATGGATCTACAATAGATTTAGCTTAGGAACTATATTAGGCTAATAGAGAGGGCTAGTATTATAGAGATTTATACGAGGGTGTAGTGCCAGCTACCAAGCAAGAACCTAGCTTCTAGAGTAGGTCACACTCCTGTCAATCAAAGAACAATGGCGGGGTATCGCAGCCTAGGAGATCATCTCCCTATGATCAACCATCTCCCCATGTATACAAAGATATTACAGGACCTTCTAGAACAGGCCACAGAGAGGACAAGCCACCACCCTCAAAATAGTCTCCATCAGGGGACCAAGGAAGCATAGGCTATGCCTATTTTTACATTTTGACACATGTATTTTTTATTGAGCCTGCGAGCTCCACAATTTTGACAGTTATCATGATTTTGTACTCTTACATGTATTTTTTTTGGATATGTATATGAGATACATCATTTTCTGGAGGCGATCATATGACATGTTATGTGTTATGCATGTTTCTATATGATGGATTCTTATGGATGCATTATGTTATGTTTTTGCTTATGTATGGATGGGTGCACATGATATTAATTTATGCTTATATGTATGGATGGATGTATGGATATTAATTTATGCTTATAGGTATGGATGGATGTATGGATATTTAATGCATATGATCTATGATGCTTATATGATCTGATGCATGATGACATTATATGTTTAGGACATGTTTGTGCCATATGTGATATGATACTATATGGATGATGATTCTAACATGTGATGTGATTTTATCTCTTTTGTATTTTCTTATGCAATATGTATGACCTATATGCACATGAGCTATGATGTTCTAACATGATTGTGGATGTAGGATTATGCAACTCATATTTTTTTGTGTGTCAAAGCACACTACCAAGATGACCACAAGACTATTAGAAGAAATGTTAGTACGGAGACTTTTTTAGTAAGTATTGAAGAACCATTTAGATAGATAATTCATCTAAATTAAGATTGATATATTGATTTTTTATATTACTTGAGCTTTTAGTAGTGCATGCTTTATCATCATAGAGTGTTTTTTTGTGTTATAAAACAAGTGGTTGTATGCGCACCTATGCATAAACTATGAAGGTAAATTTTGTTTTTGTTTGCTTAAAAGAGTTTGATATATGGACAAGTGGATAGTGTACACCAAGATGAGACAAACCTTGGTACATTTAGTATCCATTTGTTAAATATTAAGACACATCAAACAATGAGTGTCCTAATTCAAACTAGTGACAATAGAATCTTGTTGGAATATGTGAGGAAATAACCATAGAGCATGTTACTCTTGCTACAAGAAAGCATTAGCTGACCTTTTACTTGCATAGGATGTTTTGATAATGTTATATAGAATCCCAATCACACACAAGGACCTTAGTTTCCCCAGTCATGTTACCAAGACAAACCTCAAGCAAAAATTAATAGAAAGAAATGTCATAATCCATCATTGTTGCTCTAATCACTTGTGGATATCATCAAGTAACTTAGGAATATGAAAGGGCGGGGCCCCTAGCTCGGTTGGCTAAGTAATTCTGTTGCGGCTCTGCTGGTCACGAGTTCTAGTCTCCCCCGTCCCGTGGTACCGGAGGGCGTGTCGCGCCAGCGCCGCCGGTCACGTTAAAAAGTTTACCAGGCGCACTGCAGTTTATAGGGGGTCGTGCTACCCGATTCCTGCAGTCTAAAAAAAAAAAAAAAAAAAACTTAGGAATATGAAATACAATAAATAAGATAAGATAAGACTAATACTAGACTAAATGAGTCAACAACTATGTAGATATTTGTGTTCACTGATAAGAGTTTGATATGTTTTCAAAAGATTGTGTTTGTTTAAGGAGTGAGACATTTTGTGCAAGATGCCTAATCTGGTTTCAATAACGCAACATCCTAGAAGACACATGATTTTTGATAAGATAGGTAACATTATAAATAATCGATCATCCTAGTTGAGAACTAGTTTGGGTAGTGTCATCTTTTGTTTCATTATTTGTTAAGCTCAATTCTTGTGTAGGATATCATGT
This sequence comes from Sequoia sempervirens, assembly GCA_007258455.2. Taxonomy (NCBI): domain Eukaryota; kingdom Viridiplantae; phylum Streptophyta; class Pinopsida; order Cupressales; family Cupressaceae; genus Sequoia; species Sequoia sempervirens. Next base: position 533,985,972 of record VDFB02105785.1, on the reverse strand, counting down.
TTATGTGTGTCCAACATGTCAGTTTTCAAAAAAGAATAGTTTTATTATGAAATTCGGATTGTGATGAAAATTTTATTGTAATGGGCCCTAAGGGGGATGACCTATGCCTCAGGGGCTCATTAGTGATGGCCTTTCCTACGTGACAAATGTAGAGACAACATAGTTCGATTGACCATAAAAAGTGACATTTTATTCTAGCAATGTGGACTATTGTGAAGGTTGGACTATGATGGACCCTAAAGGAGAGACCTATTCCTTGGGGGCTCATCAATGACTCACCTTTCCTATGTACACATGTAGAGGCAATGTAGTTTGATACCATGAACTAACATCTTTTTTGAATTTTTAATATTTTATGATTATTTTTGGAATTTTTAAAGGATATTTGAATGTTTTGATGTTGTGTTGAATGTTTTGATGTTTTTGTATTTTTGTGATAACACCCTTAGATACCATGTGTAAGATATTTTGAAACCTATAGGTCAAGGATTTTCCCATCTGGAACAATACTAGTCATTATGAAAGGATGGATATGATAAATGGGTTTGACATTAAATGTTTAATTAGTCTCAGGCCATGAGAAGGGGTGAGAAAGCTTTTATTATGAAAGAGCCTATACTCAAGTTATTATGGATGAAATTAGATATAGTAGTGATAGATGGTAGAGTGGTAGCCAAATACACATGGTTTTTGTTTGCTAGGTTTTCACCATGGTACTTATCCAAAGTGCCACTGAAATGGTTTTCACTATATGATGGATTATTTATCTTTATTTTATTTTCTATTTTTATTTATTTTTAATATAATGGGATACCTAGAGGTCATGTGTAGTACTTCTGAAGGTACATGATATTGATGGGATTAGATATTGGTTCACCCTTAGGAGTAGCTATTTGATAAGCACCAAATCCATAGGCTACCATAATGATATAAGGACCTAACCAGTTAGGCTCAAACTTGCCTAGTTTTTCTCTTTCTTGCTAGTTCTTAGGATTCTCTTTTAAAACCACATCACCAATGTCAAAGTTTTGGACCTTGACTCTCTTGTTATAGCTACATCTAAGGATATTTTGATATTCTTGCAAGTGGACCAACACTATTTTTCTTCTTTTGTCCAATAGTTCTAGCTCATGTAACCTGGAGATTTGGTATTCTTCTTCATTGATGGAATTTTGAATGGAAAATCTCAAGGACAAGATATCAACCTCAATTAGTAGGATGGATTTGAAATCAAAGACAAGGGAATAAGGTGTGGCACTAGTAGGAGTATGGATGCTCGTATAGTAATCCCATAAGGCTAGATTTAACTATATATGCTAGTCTTAATCAATGTCATTGATAGTCTTTCTAAGACCTTTACAATGATTTTATTAGACACCTCTGCTTGACCATTACCCTAGGGATAATATGGAGTGGTGAAGTGGTGATAGATGTGGTACCTTTCACATAATTCCTTGATGTCCTATTTTTTGAAGGGATGCCCATTATCTATGACGATGGATAAAGGAACACCATACCAGCATATGATATAGTTTGATATGAACTTTGAAATTTGTTTACCGGTGATATATGTCATTGGTGTGGCTTTGATCCATTTAGTGAAATATTTTGTTGTGGTCATTATGAGCTTGTGTCCATTGGTAGATGTAGGATGAATCTTCTTGATGAGGTTGAGTCCCCATCGAGAGAACAACCAAGGTGAGGTAGCTGGATGAAGTCCCTATGTTGATGCATGTATCAAATCATCGTGGATTTTGTAACACTCATTGTGCAAACCCTAGAGAACAAACATTGTAACCAATTTATTTTTTAATAATACAAAGTAACATGCAATCAAACATTGGGCACATTTACATTGCACATTAATAATATAAAATCTAGTCCTCTGGGGCACATGAGGTCACATCGTAAAACAACACTTAAAAAAAAGGTAAAAGATGAAACTAAATAACTTATTTAAAATTACATTCACCATTACATTACAATTTCCATTTACAGAAGTACATACACATATCCATAAGTAAAAGAATAGTACATCATATGATACAACCATAATGAATTTCCTCCAATTAAATGATTACAAATATACATAATTAATACATCATCGTTTAATACATTACATTACAAGTTCTCAATAATGAGTTACAATAAATCTTCCATACATGTGGGATACACAAATAGTACAAATAATGAATGAAGTACAAAGTGAACAACTGATACAAGCTCCAACTGAAGAACGTTGCGAACACGAACGTTGATGGGGAACCCAACAGGTGCAGAGCACGTTCCACCTGACCATGTGGGTTATAAATAACCACCCCCCATGCTCAAAGGTGACAAGGAAGTAATGATGACCATGAATGCCAAAACCGACTCCAATAGAACAACATAGTGCAAAACTCAATTACAACCTCAAGGATTACAATGACATAAATAACAACATCCAAGAGACAATATAATAACATAAAGCCATGAAACTCATCACAATTAACTAAGACAATAACCATTAACCAAGTAACTAAAGAAAAATCATAAATAATTTTCAAAAGAATCTGAAACAACAATTAGAACACAATTCCAGAGCCCAACAAGAAACAAGGCATAAGGGTGTATAGTGGAGAGTGTCATCGCATAGCCTACATGGGTTATCTTGGCCCTTCCTCAAAACCAAGGCGTCCACCCCCATCTATGGTTATCCTAGCCCTTCCTCCTACTTGAGGTGTCTGCCCCATAGGGTAGCTCATGTAGAGCCATCAACCTCTCATGTGGATGAGGTTACGACTTTTCCGACCACGACCTTCTCAGTCTATAATTAGTTTGTGATAGCCCTAATGCATAGAAGAGGAATCCAATATTATTATCTTATGTGTTTAACTACCCATCCCCCTAAGTTCTATTATTAGGTTTTCACTTGTTACTCTACTCTTACATGGGTTATCCTGAGCTCTTCCTCCTTTCGAGGTGTCAACCCCCATAAAGAGCCACTCTCCCAAAAGATCCCAAAATATAAACCAACAAGGCAAGGGTTGTACCATAACGAATAAAGCATATAACTCAACACAAAGACATGCGAGGCATTACCCATCTCACAATAACTCATAACCAAAATCTCAACAATCTCATACAACCCTTCTAGAACAAAGATACCAATATCTAAAAACACATACGATGAATGAAAACATTCAGCAATATAAACACACCTCTGGAATTCTAAGGATCACAACATACATGATAGGGTTCACAAAATCAATAGGGTTCCCACATTACAAAAGTCAAGATGACAACTCAAGGAAATAAAGAAGTCATTCAGAATTGGAAAACTACAACATAATAATTTTTGCATTGAATTGATGTCAACACCATATAAAACTTCTCTTTTTCCCTTATATCATTTCGCAATAAATTTCCATAAAATTTCCAACTCTCAATAAGATTTTTCTTTTTCTGTAATATTTGCAATTATATATATTTTATAAAAAAATAAAATTAATATATATATTTTTTAAATATATATATATTTATTTATAATTCAAATTTCAAAAGAAGTATTACACTATAAAAATATCTATCTATACACACACACACACACACACACACATATATAAACACAATATATATATAAAAAAATAAAAAAACAACCAAAAAAAATGAATACCAAACAAACCATGTGGCCTGTGCATGAACTGCGTACAACAGTCTTATCGACTGTTGTGTGCAGCAGTCTTTAAGACTGTGTATAGGAGTCTTATCAACTGTTGCGGGCAGTCATAGGACTACGCACAGGGGGGGTATAACTACGGCCGTCCCTCCCCAATTTCTTTATTTATTTATTTTTTAAACATTTCCTCAAAACGAATTTCCACAAGAATTCGGGCCATTAAATAAAAAAACTTCGAATAATTTCGTAATAAAAAAATACATATGTATATATAGATATATATGTATATATATACTCTGTATATATATATATTTTTTTTTTGAAAGTACAAAACATTTCTTCTATAATATATGTATTGTATATATATATGTATGATATGTATATATTTATATTTCTTCTCAGATCTTTATTTATGTACATATCTGAATATACATATTTAAAACTCATCCAATTGAATAAAAGAATTATTTTTCCACAGTCAAAAGCTAACAAAATTGGGCATTTTTAAACAAAAAAATTGACAATATTTCCTTTTGTTTTGTTTGCAACTCAGATAATTTTCAAATTTCCAAAAGAATTTCCTTTCTCAGAAAGTCTATTTATTTATTTCATTAAGTTTTCTTTTGAAAGTGAAAACTAGAGGAACGATAAAATGAAACCTGGAGTCCTGCGCTATTGAAAACTTGATGAAGCTTCACTTGATTCAGGCGGCCCTTTGGATAACTTTCGTTCCTTCCTTCATATCTTCGTCTCCTAATTTCCTTGCTCAGATTTCTGATTTAATCTTTTTATTCCAAAGAATCTCCCCAGGATAATGAAAGTAAATGAAACCAATTTCCCCAAGAACTTCGTAGAAACTTCAGAAGATCAATAATTCGGAAAACCTTATTATTTTGCAACTTTTGTCCAAATCTTCCCATGAATGAAAAGTCACTCAAAATTGCAATTAAATAAAAGATATTACTCTTCTTTTTGGAAAACTCTAAAAATACAAATTAAAAGAAATTTTCTATTTTAATTCTAGCTTTTCCAGCCAAAACTTAGCTCTCATTCATCCTTTTATCTTTTATGTTCTTTTATTGACTTTTTTCCATTTATCAAAACTTTTTGTTTTTAATTCTGATTTTACAAGCTTTACTTGCAGTGCACATAATTTTATTTATTTATTTCATAATTATCTTCAACAATCTAATTAAATTAAATTAACAAAACACATTTAATATTTAATTAGCATTTAAATAAAACACATGACTTTTTAAAAAAATCTTTTAAATATTTTAATACAAATTAATCCAACACTATTATAAACATTTATTACCACCATTTAATTAAATAAATCACAACATATAAAATGACAACATAAAATTCGTACGAACAATACACACAAAACATAGTACTAAATTACAAAAATGACAAAACAATGACACGCAATACCATTCAATCAAGACAGTTTGACAACATGGGAAGGAGTGACTTCCTTGTCATCTCTATTTCAACATCATATTGTTGGGTAATTTGATGCTCGCCCTGTCCTACCAAAGCAAGTGGAATCGAGACTTTGTACCTACAATTCCTACATCCAAACAAGATCGTATACATGTACATATATATAAAATCAAAGCATTACATTGTGAGAAGGAATTGCAGCGTAGCGAGGCACTCGCAAACAAGTGATGCTACACTGTCCTCTCACCAAACTATTCTATCCATTACAAAATCAAATATGAAATAGCATTTCTAACTAACAGATTACATCATAACATAATTTACTAAATCACTGCATTGCAATATATTACCAAAATTAAACTAATATCACCAAACCACAATATCATAAGAAATATCCATGTCCTCAAATGTATAAGCATAATCACCAAACATTCTAACTAACCAAACCACACAATAAATAGTACTCTCAAAGTATCAAAGTATCAAACCAAAGCATAGAAAAGTAATGATTCCAACTAGTAACATGGGAGGTATTACAAATTTGGCATTGTCTACATTTCTTGATGAAGTGATAGGAGTCACATTCCATGATAGGCTAGTAGTACCCTATTCTCATAGGCTTCTTGGCTAGGGTAGGACAACTAGAGTGAGATCCACATATGCCCTCATGTATTTCTTGTAAAGTTATCTTTGATTCCTCTGTGTTGAGACATATAACAAGGGTATTATCTAGGATACAATGATAAAGGGTATTTGCGATGATAACATACTTACCTGCTCATCGGATAAAGGTTTTTTTGGGTTGTTATACAAGTCAAAAGGGAGGATTTGGGTGTGAAGGTAGTTGTATATATCCTATACCAAGGTGAATTGGGACCAACAATCTTACACATGAGCTTGGATTCAGGGACGTTGAATGTAGGGATCAAAATTTATTCCACCAAGAACTCACATTGATGCACATTATTTGGAATGTCCAAGAGAGACCCAATGGTGGACATTGCATCACCTATCTTAGTTTACATCCTTGGGATATGTTTAAAAAGAATGATATCAAATTGGTCCTTAAGGATGTCCATCATTTTCTTAAATATGGTACCAGTTTGTCATCCTTAGTCTCATATTCATTATTGACTTGTCAAACCACTAACTGTGAGTCATCATATACTTGCAAGTTTTTTATTTTCCATTTGATTGCTTCCCTCAAACCCATGAGTAAGGCTTCATATTTCACTATGTTTTTCATCCATGAGAATGCAATCCTTTATGATTTAGGGATAATGCCCCCTTACAGTGTGATGAGCAAGACACCAACTCCTGAACCATGATGTGTGTACATTTTTTCAAAGTACATCTTCCACATTGTAGATAAATCTATCTTGAATATTGCCTCGTCAGGGAACACAGATATATGAGAGGTGTGAATGCATGTGTAGGGCCATCCACAAACTAATCAACAATGACTTTTCCTTTGATCACTTTCCTTTCCACATATTCAATATCGAACTCATTGAGGAGCATTACCCATTTCTCTAGTTTTCCTATTAATATGGCCTTGTTGAGTAAGTACTTTAGAGGGTCTATTTTCATTATCATATTGGTTTGTAGATTTAACATGTAGTGTCATAGTTTTTGTGTAGTAAAGAAAAAAATAAGACATGCCCACTCTATGGGAGTGTAATTAACTTTTTACCCTACAAGGGTACAATTGATATATTATATTGCACTTTCCTTTCCATATTCATCACTTTGTGGTAGGAGAGCTCCTAGTGCAAATGATGTTGCTAACATGTACAAGATGAGTGTTTACCATTGATAGGTGGCCTCAATACTGGTGGTGATAGTAGATAGTCTTTGATTTTTTGGAAAGCCTACTGACAAGAACCGGTCCATTTGAGAGGGACATACTTGTGAAGGAGATACTGAAAGGGGTGGCACTTATTTGCCAATTGTGTTATAAACATGTGGATAGACTATAGTTTATCCTATAGGATCCTTAACTATGTTAGAGTGGAAGGTGGTGGCATCTATATGATGGCTTTCACCTTTGCAATATCAACCTATATACCTATGTGCAAAACAATGTATCCAAGTAGCTTCCCAGAAGTTACTCCAAAGACACATTTATTTGGGTTTAGTTGAACCTTATATTCTTCCAACCTTGTAAATATTTTGTCTAGTACTACTAGGTGTTTGTCCCTTGTGAGGGATTTTTCAAGGAGGTCATCAACATAGTCCTCCATTAGTTTATGCATCATGTCATGAAGATTGTATTCATTTCCTACTAATAGGTAGCTTTGGAATTTTTAAGGCCAAAGGGCATGATGTTCCAATAGTATGTACCCCAAGCACATGTGAAGGAAGTCTTGTGCTGATCTTTTTTTGCAATTCTAATTTGATTATAGTTAGAGAATCTATCCATTAGTGATAGAATCTCATATCCTATTGTAAGATCCATGATCTTGTCTATATTGGGTAAATGGAAATTGTCCTTCAGACAAGCCTTGTTTAGATCCCTTAAGTCTGTGCAAATGTGTATGCCCCCAATAGACTTGGCGACTGGTATGAGATTTGAGATCCATTCTACATAATCGATGGGTCTTATGATCCCAACATCTAGTAGTTTCTTAAGCTCTTCTTTAACTAATAAGGTGATTTGTGGGTGCATCTTCCTCAACTTCTACTTAAAGGTTTAGCATTAGGAAGAAGAGGTAATTGATGGAGCATGCATGTCTACATAAGACCACACAAAGTTTATTTTCCTTTTAGAGAAAAATTCGATGAATTTTGGCTTCTCTACATCTATTAGGGATGCTTCAAAGTGTATAATTTTTGGATCTTCTGATGTGTTGATGTTGACCTCCAGTGACTTCTTGACCAAAATTGGGAATTTATCTTGATTTGTGGGGAGTGGTTCAAACCTTTCATCCTTAGGTGCCTCGAGGAGGTTTTCACCTTTGGATATGTCCTTATTCTTATTTTTTGCTGTCCGTAAGCACCTTTTAGTTTTCACCTACAAACTTTTCTTCTATATTTTCTTTGTTTTGTGACTAAAAGGCGAGGCTAACTCCCCATAGTATGCAGTTGTGTCAAGATTAATGTTGAATCCATCCTTATGATCCCTACTCGTTATACCTTCTCTAAATCCCATGAACTCAACAATTGCTTCATTATTTTCGAAGAGGTCCAAGCTTGGTGGACCTTATTGGTCCCAATCAATTAATTATGGGTGGAGTAATGACATGTTATCATTAGTATCAACAAAACTAAAGGATGAGGTAGATAGGGTGAAGATGGAGGAATCATCAAGATCCCAAAAGGTATCAATCTAGGCTTGGCCTTTAGTTTTGTCACTAGGGGATTCAAGTTAGGGACCTATCCTAGATGTCTTGACAATTTTAGATGTGTTAATGACTTAATTATAAAATATCATAGTACTAGGAGATTTCACCTTTTAAGCGGTTGATATCCCAACCCTTTATTTTGTAATAGTTTGCTCGCTAGGATAGGTTTGGTCACACCTTATTTCTACAGTCCAAGGGCACTATGACCATTGTAGCATTTTTGTTTTATTATGTCAAAACCCTTGCCATATTTTTCCACAGGTATGTCTACATATATCTCATCCTCTTCATTTCTATATATGCATTTAGAGAGGTCTTCATCTATACATTCCTTTCCCTATTCACCTCACTTGGTGAAGGTCATGGGTGGGTGATATTGAATTGTCACCTTAGGATATTTCTTTATTTGATGGGGTTTTCCATAATGTTGAGATGCAAACGGTAGGTTCCCCAGGTGGAATAGATTTTCAATATTATATTCTCCAACTCCACTATCCTGGACCTAGACCTTGGTTTCATGGAATTTTTTTGGTAATGTCGAAGCTTTGGATAGAGAAGTTGGGTCAATATAGTGTGATGTAGAGGGGGTAGATGAGCTCTTCCTATGGCTAGGTACTTGATGCTCAGGTGTTTCTCTCAAGTTATTGCAATATTGAAAGGGGTCAATATCACCAAAAATAGTAATTTCAACACCATTGTAAGGAAACTTCAAATATTGATGGTATGTGGAAGGGACAACCTTCATGGAATGTATCCATGGGTGACCAAGAAAAAATTGATAGGGTAGGTCCAGATCCAAAACTTGACACACTGTGTCCTATACAACAGGACCCACTTTGATCTATAGAATTATGATGCCCTTGGAGGAGTGTTCCATATCATCATATCCATGTATCATGATCCTCTTTTACTTTTCTATATAAGCCTCAGAGAATCCCATGGTAGTTACTAGTTATAACATGCATATATTCAACCCAACTCCACCATCTATCAAAACTCATCTAATTTTGTATTTGTTAATGTATAATTTGGTTTTTACGAAGTACAGTCATGTTCAATGAATTTTATATGATAGGCGGTAGCTATGAATCCTACCATGGCCTAAAAATAATTCACATTTAAGTATTTGGGGATGGATGAATCTTGTAATGCTTTGTCTAGAATAGCCTTATGCTCAGGAGAGGTGTGTAGCAACTCGAGAATTATGATTTGAGCTAGGGTTTTTCCTAGATGATCAATTAAGCTATATTTGTTTTTCAGTCGAGGCTCAGAGGGAGCTCCTTGCAAATTCACCTTCAATCACTTGGTGGTAATCACACATTCAATATTTTTTATTTTTCATGGTGATGAAAATATGTTGTGGTTTGATGATCGGATATGGTTTACTATGTACTCATAGGCAACACTAGTATAGTTTTCATCATCTTTTCCACTTGTTCTAAAACTTAGGCTTTTCCCTTCCCATGGTTTTGTAAAGGGCCTTTGAAGATTGTGTGATCCATGTTAGTAGTTTTAGGTTGGTTATCTATTTGAATATCACCCTACTCTATGTGATCTTGTATGATGTTTTTTAATTTGAAGCAGGAAGACATTTTATGTCCATTAGTTATGTGGTAGTCACAAATTATTATCATTACACCAAGTTGGTTTGAATGGACTTGGCTGATAATTCTAATCTCAGGTAGATGGATGACATTATTTTGTAGGAATTTATTCAAAATTGCCTCAAATGGCTCCCCTAAGGGTGTGTACTTTCATCTTGGTTGGTGGCCCTAGGAGGACCATGTGGTGTGTTATTTTGTACAATATTATCAGTTGGCTCCTACTTTTGTGGTGGTTTATTGATGTTCATTGTTGTGGGTGCTTTTAGATTGAGCACAAGATGTGGTTTATTTATGATCTTTCTGTCTACAATGCCATCATTTGCCACATTTTTTTTTTGTGACCAAAATTTGTTCTCGTTTGGTTTAGAATTATGAGAATAATAATTGTTATTCTCCTTAAAAAAATTCACAAGCCCTTTGGCAATGAGGGCTTTCTCGATGGACAATCCTTTCTCTATCACTTGCTCAAACATGTTGGAACAATGGATTTGTAAGTGGAACATTACCTCCTTCTTGAGGTTCTCCACAAAAATCTAGATTGATTGCTTCTCTAGTATATGACATGCACACTTGTTGGCTAAGCTTCACCATCTTTGTAGGAATTACGAGAAGCTTTTTCCATCTTTTTTCTTTTCAACACACATTTATGGGTAATGTTGATATCAGTTGATATTTTGTAGGAAAAGTGTGTGATGAACTTATCCATTAGTTTGCTCCAACTTTGTATACCTAGAGGTAAGTGTGTGAACCATTTGAGGGTGTGTCCTCCCAGACTCCATGGAAAATGTCTCATTATGTATGTATGTTCATGTGCCATGTCTAAGGAGGTTGTATGGAATTCCTACATGTGTTCAATGAGGTCTCCCATTCCCTTGTATTTTTCAAATTTTAGAACAATAAAGTTTGTTGGAAAGGGGGGCATGTGAATGCCCCTATCAAAAGGGTAAGGACATAGGTCCTCCATCGAGTAGGTTTTCCTACTCCTAGTTATGTGCATATTGGTCATTTGGTATTGCAACATCTATAACTATTGAGCCATCAGATCCATGGGCGATAGTGTTGCAAGAACTGAGGTGGGTTGGATGTATTGTGGGAAACCTTGTGAGGGGTTCCTGAATGGGTTTATGTTGTGTTGTGAATTGAATCCATGCATATTTTGATGTTGATGCATGGGTAGAGCATGGTGGTGAAATTGTGAGGTGTATGTGGGATTTGGATTAAATGATGGTGGTGGTGGTGGGTTAAAACTAGTTGTGCATGATGTGCCAAGATTGTTTGGTCGTTGTGGAGGGGGTTGATTAAACCTAGTTGTGTATGTAGAACCATGATAGTTTGGTTGTTGTGAAGGAGTTTGAGAAATACCAAATGTGGAGTGTGAACCAAGACTGTTTGGTTGGTGTGGAGGTGGGGGTTGATTAGACCCAAATATATACGCAAAACCATGATGGTTTGGTTGTTATGAAGGGGATTGAGAAAACCCAAAAGTGGATTATGAATCAAGATTGTTTGGTTGCTATTGAGGTGGAGTGATGTTTGGAACTATTTTGAAAAAGGATCAAGTTTTTTTTGCAGGTGTGTTTACGTTCTATGAAGTGTATGTAGTACCCACTTGTGGTCCTAAATATGAAGGGTTGGTCTTTCATATCTTACTTGGTGGATTTGAATGTGTGGAAGTTTGGGCTACAGTCGTAGTGTGGGTTGGTGTTGTAGTTGTATATATGGAGGAAAATATATTTTCCATGGGTTTGGTGAATGTTGGTGGTGGTGACATTCACAATTGACGAAAAATGAGATGTTTTTGTAGGTTGTATGTATGTGTTCAATTGTGATGTGGGTTGTGATGTAGTAGGTGCTAATGATGGTGGAGGCCTATTTGTGGCATCTAATCCTAGTGTCATTGTGTTAGGAATCTCCCCTATGATTTATTTTAGGTCAAAGTAAAGTAGTAGCCTAGCTCCATGTTGTGTCAATTGCATGAAATACTTGTGAAGTCTATTGATACAATTTCATCAATGATTCTCAAGATCCTTAGATCTTGAGATGCATTTTTTATTTTCTTAGGTGTGAGGCCTTGGTTTACCTCTTTCCAAGTGTAACTCTTAAAAGGGGGGAAATTCTAATTTTTTGATTTCGTGTGACTACTTGGATTTTCACCAAAGTTCATTTCACTAGTTGAGTTGTACATTGGATTAGATGATGATTCCATCTCTTTTCTTTTAATTTGTGATCATGTGACAACCATAAAAGTGATGGTGTTTTGAATTTCTTTTTCTAGATTTTGATTTTTTGAAATTTTAGGTATGGATGCAACTAAAATGAATTTACTCTTGGTATTTTTTGGTTTTTGGAAATTTTTGAAAGGTACAAGACTAAGATGAAAACTATGATTTTTTAATTTTTGTGATGATATTTTGCTAAATGCAAAGACCTTTGATACCTTGACTTTGGATCAAAAAAGATGATTACCTTGATAAAAATTTAAGTTTTGGACTAACGTGACCAAGTGAAAAAATCCTAAACCTCTAGTAATGGTGGTGGTTTGATAGAAAAAGTTGATTTTCAACTAGACTACAGAGTTGAGAAACCTCCTTTTTGTTAATGGGGGGTATTTTTGTAAAGACAGAGTTTTTCTTATTTTCCAAAATGATTACTCTAGACTTTTGAATTCTAAACCTTTTTTTAGTTTTCATATTTCAGGATTTTTAAAACAATATTTTCAAATACTTGTATGATATGATGCTAAAAAATATGATGTTTTGAAAAGCTAAAAATTTACTAGGAATGTAGGAAAAATTGATTGTTCAAATTTTAATTTTCGTGTAAAAAGATCAGGTTTATGCAGCCTCTGGAAATAAACTTTGTTTAATTTGTCAAATAGATGTGGTAGAGAAATCAACAAATACAGTGCACCAGATAGCAGTTGTGATGCAATATAAAATAGATGTGTTGTAGAACCTATCAAATACATTGCAGACTATGACCATAGTCATAGTATGAACTAAATATGCTAGATTCAAATGAATTTAAAGTCTATTTAATCCCCTAAGCATTGATCCCAATGAGATATTCGAAATTAAAAAGATTAAGAACCCATTAAACTAACATGAAAAACATGAAAACATAATGGAAACCTATTCTAAGACTTCAAAATTTATCCCATTGGGGGAGTGGTGTCACAATGATGTGGAATAGAAAACCTTTCCCAATCCCTTGGATAACATGAGTTGTTCCAATCGATTTTATTGATGAAAATCGATGAAACTGATGAAATATGAATGAAACATAATATAAAACTAGTTTAATATGACTTGATGAGTGCTAAATCCTAAAATTCTTGATGGAGACAGATGCAATCTATGCTAAATGGAAACAAAGTTCAAAGATGCAAGCCATGGATGCAAAACTGTGCTAAAATGGATGCAAAGTAAGCTAAAATGGAAGCCATTAATGAATGTTTCAGCTAATATGGATGAAGATTAATCTAAAATGCTAACAAATGCTAAATATAGATGCAAGTGAGTATGAGTTTCAATAGCATAACTTTTCTATCAAAATATGGATCCATTTCTCTCCAAATGATGAAGTATTTATATGAGAGCAAATGAATAATCAATGGATGAGATTGATTTGATTAATCAATGGTCAATAATGAATCAAGGGTGAAACATGGATCAAGGATCCATTAATGGATGAGAATCAAAGATCACATGGATCAAAGAAAGCATAAAGGGTTGAGTTTAATGATTCAAACAAACATCAAAGAAAGCATTAAGGGTTGATAATGATTCAAACAAACACACTTTGTAACAACTTTCAAAGTTTGTTACAAAGTTTGTTTGAAAACAATCATTCCCTTTTTGGAGCCAAATAGTTGGAATATTCCCTATGCAAGTGGATGGGTGAGGAAATTAGAAATTTAATAATTAAAACTAAATTTTAATATGCAAGATGAGGAATGTGAGGATATCCATTAAATAATTTATTTATTTAATGAAAAGGGGGAGTGAAACTTAGAAAAAGGAAGGGGTTTAAATTAAATAATTTGCATTATTTAATTAAACTAGATGAAATGTTAGTGTGAGAGGGTAGAAATTAACCTAATTAGATTAATTAGATCAATAGATGAAAATGATGCATTTAATTAAATAACTAGGCTTATTTAATTAAACAGGCAAAAAGAGGATGAAATTCAGGAACAAATGATGTTAGTAATCAAATTCAAGTGTGTAATACCATTTGTTACAATTTTAAGTGTCTACACATACGTATGTGTTTATGTTTGTTTACTAAGGAAGGATTTTGATTGATAGAGAGATGCAGTGTTTTAAAAAACAAATGTGTTACAGTCACTAATAGATGTGTCACACTATTTTTGTGGTGTAGATACACAATTGTGGTGCATAGGCTAACAGATGCAGTGCACAAGTTTTGTCAAAATATTACCTCTAAGGAACCCTAATCTTGATTAGCTTTCTGATTTCTAGATGTAATTAAGTTTGAGAAAACACAAAAAAATAGTTGTTTGATAAGTTATTAGTGTTTTATTTTTGATAGATTAATGTCAAATGATAAGGTCGTTTACACTTGGTAATACCAAGACTCAAAAAATTTACAACCTAATTTAGTAGTAGAATGTGTGTGTAACTATAGGTAGGCCCAACTCCCATTTAAGGGGTAAATACTTAGAAATATTAGGTATTTGAACAATTGGGTCAATTGTAAAAATACCTTCTCTATATGGAGGTGGACAGTAGATGTCCAATGACATAGGATCATCGACAGACACCACAGGCACACTTTCTAAATTGATTCTTAAGAACTATTGCTAGTAACTCAAGAAGATCTATCTCAACCTAAGAAAGTACATGGTGAGTAGCTTCAAGGTATGATTTGCATCCCTTGCACCACTTTATAAGTTATGTTCGAATGGAATTTAATGGCCTCTATAACAAAAGGATTTTAGTGGGTAGATCTCTGTGAACACCGTTGACCTCTCAAATGTCTCTTTAGGGCCTAGAAAATCATAAAACCCTAGTGTAAGTCTAGAGCAGTACATGCACGGATCGAACTACAGTTTTCTCTCTCATCCAATTTCTATAGGGTGCCAAAAAATGTCACTTGAGGTCGATCCCTTGGGTACTCTATGAGGATGTGTCTCAAGGAATGCCTCCTACTTAAAAAAAAAAGAGTGGAAACTTTAATATGTTTGTAATTTCTCATCACCCAAGATTGCAATAAGTGCGCAAGGGGAGAGGATACATTTAAACAAACACTACTTTTGGTAACAAGACTATTGTGTGCATGTGCACTAAATACAATAGTTACTGGTTTGTTTTAATTATACCAAAGGAAGTGTGCAATTTGTTTGTTAATTTTAGAGAACCAAGTGAAATATTGTATGTTCAAACACATTGTTCATTTTAAATCCAAATTGCAAAGTGAGGATTGCATTGTTCTTTTTAAGAGCACTAAAACCAAATGTATGCGATTTTATTGTTCTTTTTAAGAGCACTAAAACCAAATGTTTGAGATTATATTTTTCTTTCTAAGACTGCAAAAACCAGATTTTTGAGATTGTATTGTTCTTTTTAAGAGCAATAAAAAGAAATGTGTGAGATCATGTTCATTTTAAGCACAAAAATAAATGTTTGAAATCATGTTCATTTTAAGCACTAAAAAGGAAATGTTTTAGATAAATCTGAGAGATTTCCACAAGCTAGAAATGCAAGGATTAGTAACACAAAAAACCTTATCACACTGAAAAAAATTAGAAAATAGAAAAGTACAACTCAATATTTTACCTTTCAACATGTGACAATCACTTGCGATCTAGGAAGACTTGGATGCATGATGTAAGCAAGGTGGTGATAACTTTCCTTCCAACTCAAAATGACTCAACACACAAGGAAACATGCCTATGAACACAAAACACTTCACTTGTCTCAAACTCTCACCAATAGGCTTCTAGCCCTCAAACCACAAGACTAGGACTTATTTTTTTGGAGAATGTCATACAAAGTCCAATAAAAAATAAATTTATAGTTCCAACAAAACTAACAAAACTTTCCCAAAAATATTTCAAGTGACTTCTTTGACACAACCTTGAGAAACAATAAACTACCCATGTTTTAGGCTACTAGATTAGTCCTCTTTTACAAAGGAGGTCCCTCCAAATCTTCAATTTTTCATAGAAACTCTTTAGATAGTCACAAATTTTCTATCAAAACTCCAAATTCCAACACCTATTCTCAATTTCAAGACTCCTAGGGTGGTGATCCAACAAACCCTCACATTTCATGCATAAAGGCTAGGGTTTAATGAAAATAACATCACCCAGGCTTACCTGACACACCCAATGCATAAAACACCTTAAAATCCCCTGCACAAACTCACTGAATCATTACATAGACCAATATTTCACTGTTTTGTCAAAACCCTATATTGACACCTTCATTTCACATAGAAAATCACCCAAATTTACCCTAGGGCATCATCCCACTTCATACAAACTCAAATCCTTTGCCTAAAACCCATGGAAACACCTAAAATACAATGCATAGGACCCATTCCATGAGAAGTAGCAAGTACAGAAAGTGGAATGGGTCATATCACCATTTTAGAGGGAAATCAAACATAAAAATAGAGAATTACAATCTGCTTCAGAAAAATTAAGATATCTCCCACAAATCTAACTGTTAGACTCTCAAGATATAATCAAATGAAAGGTAATATGTGTATCTTCATAACAAAAAATAATCTAGAACATTTAGAACCTGTATAGGTCCGTACAGAATGCCAAAATTTCAGTAACATAGGAAAATTGCAAAAAAATGCGTTGTATAATGATGGAAATCTTCAAATACAAACTTATCCTCCTATATTCAAACCATGGAGAGGCTTTTATAGCCATTACATTCAATTTTCAACTTCACCATCATTCATAATTGACTTTTAAAATACCGACCCTTCATATTCCCTAAAAATTGCATTTTTGACAATTTTTGTCTTGACAACATTTGCATTTTTTTAACTTTTTTCCTATTAGACACAAATGACCACAAAACCCCCCAATTATATTGAAAATGGTCCTTTTAGACCTTATTTAGTATAAAGAAACTTAAAACACCCATAATAACCTACTAACCACCTACTGACCAACTGATCACACCTTCAATTGAACAAATTTTGACCATAAGGCCTAGGTGTTCCTGCACCATACAACCCTACAGAAAAAAACTCATGCCACATGAGTTGTTTCTTGTACCAATTTCTCGAAGCTTCACACATATTCCATTGATCTTCAAAAACTCTCCATTGATCCATACCTTGTGATCTTATGATCTGCCTTGTATTGTTCACATATGTATTTGTCTTTATCTCTGCCATCAGACCTGATGTCTGCCCTATTCCTCCTCTTTGATCAAAATTTGTTGATGTCTTTGTCTTTATACCTACAAAAAAATCCTTATCAACAGTTCCCAGGACTTTCTTCCCTTTTATTACTTTTTTATGCTTGTAATTTCCTTTAACTTCTTGCCCAGTCTGTCCTCTCTTCATTGTCATCAGATTTCTTGTATTGTCAACACCAAGTACCTTTGTACTATTAGACTTAGAACCCACTATACCTGCAATTCTTACATGTTCTACAGCCTTATTTCAACCAAAGGACATACTATTGTACCAACCAAAACATTATCCTTCCATTTCACTGTCATCTTACCCCGCAAACCTGATTCAATCTTCTTACCTGCTGCCATTACTCTCTCAAACTTGGAACTCTCTACAACACCTGAATTTTTGTCTTCATTCACAATTCCTACAAGATCTTTATTTCCACACATTATCACCTTGGCTTTACCCTTGTCATCTTCCACCAAAGGAGTCAAAACAAACTTGCACCCATCCTTCATTATTGTATTGGTGTTCTCTCTACCATCATACATGGCATGCCTATCATACTGCCAAGGTCTACCTAGGAGTAGGTGACAACAATCCATATGAAGAATATCACAAACTACCTGATCTTTATAGCTTCCAATCTAGAATTCTACCACAGCCTTTTCATTAACCAAAAGAGACTGCCCATCACTCAACCATGACATTCTATATGGAAACTCATGAGGAACTTTTTGCAAATTCAACTTACCATCACTTGACACCATATTTTTCAGTAGATCCAGAATCAATTACAATCTTGCATACCTTGTTTTTCACTTACATGTAGTCTTGAAGAGGCTCTTTCTTTGCAAAGGTTCTACCTCTTTTGTTGCCTTCAATACTGTCTTCCTCATCATCAACATTTCCCTTGTTTCAGTAGAAGCTCTTAAACTTGCAGAATGATTGCTTTCACACTCCTCTTCTTGAATGATTTGTGCTCTCCTATCAATTCTCTTTTCACCACTTGATGAACTACCTACCCTTTTAGGACATTTCCAAGATGGATGACCATATTCATTACAAGTATAACATCTCCCTACAAAATCATTAGAGTTTCTACTAGCACTAAACCTTCCTCTACCCCTAAAACCTCCTCTTGTATCAACACCTTGCTCCTTACCTCTATTTGCTCCTTCTTATTCTTCCAAAGGCTGCTTTGGTGTAGGGATTGTTCCTCTCCCTCTTGCACTTGTACCTCTTCCTCTAATTAATTTCTCTTTCCTTCTTTTAAGATTTTCCTCCACCCTAATTGCTAGTTGAAAACATTCCTCAATAAACTTTTGGTTAGCAACAACAAGTTCATCTTGAATATTAAATATGAGACCACCAAGATATCTAGCTACCTTTTGAACTTCATCTTCATCCCTTCTTAACCTTATATTTATTTTATAAAACTCATCAGTATAAGACTTGACATCTAGATCTTTTTGTTTCAAACCTTGCAAATTCTTAAACAATTGAACTTCATAATCCTTTGGAAGAAACTTACCTTTCAGTTTTTGCACCATCTTGTCCCAAGAAGTTATCCTTGATTTTCCTTTTTTTCTTCTCTCTACTTGCTCGTAGTCCCAACATAGAAGAGCATGACCTTTGAGTTTTGTTTTTTCCACCTTCACCTTTTGTTCCTTTGAAATATCTTCACTTTCAAAATGGTTTTCCATAGCATCAATCCAATCAAGAAATTCTTCTTCATTTACATTACCACCATACATAGGAAGATCAAATTTTACCTTCATTGAATCACCTTTCACTACTTTGAGCATCTTTACCATTATCTAATCGTCAGGATCTAACTCCTCATCAACATCTTCATATTATTCATCATCTTCCTCTCTTTCACTCTCATCAATCACTTCTCTTCTTTTCTTTATCTCCAAGGCAGCAAGCCTTACCAATACTGTATTATTTGATTCTAAAAGCTTAGCATGCTTCTCTTTCAGATCCTACAACTCTCTAGCAGCACCAACACCTTTCGGAGGCATCTTCACTAAACTTGTCTTTTCACCTTCCAAACACTTTCTTCAAACCTTCAAAAATCAATCAAATCACCAACAAGAGACCTTGTCCCTGTGCTTTGAGACCACCTAATGTAAGAAAGGTGGTGATAACTTTCCTTCCAACTCAAAATGACCCAGCACAACAAGGAAACCTGCCTATGAACACAAAACAATTCACTTGTCTCAAACTCTCACCAATAGGCTTCTAACCCTCAAACCACAAGACTAGGACTTATTTTTTTGGAGAAGGTCATACAAAGGCCAATCAAACATCAATTTAGACTTCCCACAGAACCAACACAGCTTTTGAAAAATATTTCAAGTGACTTCTTTGACACAACCTTGAGAAACAACAAATTACCCCTATTTTAGGCTACTAGATTAGCCCTCTTTTACAAAGGAGGTCCCTCCAAATCTTCAATTTTTTATAGAAAATCATCAGAAAATCACAAATTGTCTATCAAAACTCCAAATTCCAACACCTATTCTTAGTTTCAAGACTCCTAGAGCAATGATCCAACAAACCCTCACATTTCATGAATAAAGGCTAGGGTTTAATGAAACTAACATCACCTAGGCTTACCTAGCACACCCAATGCATCAAAAATCATATAAATCCCCTGCACAAACTCACCAAATCATTACATAGACCAATCTTTCACTATTTTGTCAAAACCCTATATTGACACCTTCATTTCACAAAGAAAATCACCCAAATTTACCCTAGGGCATCATCCCACTTCATACAAACTACCTAAAACCCATGGAAACACCTAAAATACAATGCATAGGACCCATTCCATGAGAAACAGTAAGTACAAAAAGTTGAATGGGTCATATCACCATTTTAGAGGGAAATCAAACCTAAAAACAAAGAATTACAGGCTGCTTCAGAAAATTAAGAAATCTCCCACAAATCTAACTGTTAGAATCTCAAAATAGAATCAAATGAAAGGTAATACATGTATATCATAAAAAAAGGATCTAGAACATTTAGAACCTGTACAGGTCTGTAAAGAATGTCAAAAGTTCAGTAACACAGGAAAATTGCAGAAAAATGTGTTGTATAATGATGGAAATATTCAAATACAAACTTCTCCTCCTATCTTTGAACTGTTATCAATTAGATTTGCACCCTGTTGAAAATGAAATCTCATCAATCTACTGACATATGGAAATGTTCTCAAGTTGTGGGTAACTCATTGTGAAAATGAATCTCTAGAGTGAGTTGGTTCTCTGAATGATGGATACTATTCTAAATGATTTTCTGAGGGAAAGAGTTAGAAAGATGACTGAAATTAAAACCTATGACTAATAGATGATTCACTAGACTTATAAAAATTCAAACTTAGTCACTCATAATAGTTTCTCTATCACAATAGCCCTCACAATCTCATTAGCACATGTTTTCATCAGTGATTTGCATGAAGATCTGAAAGAACTAAATACAACATGCAACCTCAAACCATGTAATTCTGAACAAAGATTTACAATAGCAAGATATATAAGGATTCAAGTTTGAAACAAAAAGACATCATATTGCCATTACAAAACTGAGACAAGAAAACTGGGAAGGAGAACTTTGCTGATTTATTAAAACTAAAAGAGTGAACCTATCAAACTAAGTGCAAAAATAAGTTTACAAGCTCAAAAATTTTAAGATCCAAAAACTATCATCTAAACTTGCTCCATGGAAGGTAGTGGGAAGTGGTCTTTCAATGATGCTTTATTTAAATATCAAAAATCGACACACAGTCTGATTTCCCCACTTTTTTTCCTAACTAGAACTAAATTTGACACCCAAGAGGTATGCTTGATAGGAAAAATAATACCTCTCAACTAGTTTATTCAACTCAGCCTTCATAAGTTGTTCTAATTTGGGAGTAAGAGGTCTTTGTTTCTGCCTTACTGGTTTTGCATCCGGTTCTAGTTCAATAGTGTGTTAGGCTAGTTCGGGGCCAAAACCTTTCAAATCCTTGTACCCCCAAGCAAAAATATCACTAAATTTTTGGCATAACAGAATAAATGCTTGATGTTCCTCTTTATTACATACCTTTCCCAGATTGATAAGCTTTCCTTTGAATATTTCAATTGCTTCATAGTGTTCTTTAATAATCAGGCTACACTTGTCTTTTCGTACCTGGTCATCTGAGTTAAACATTGATTCCAAGGTCACCAAACCTTGTGATGGCTTGTTTGTCTTCAACTACACAATCTGGTTGTCATACTGCTGCTGCCATTTTTGCTAGTTTCCATCTGCAAACTCAACTTCAATAATTAAAAAACTTACAATTTTCTCATCACTGTCAAAAACCTGCCAACTCACATTATTGTCAGGCACATAAGATCTTACCACTATTTTTACATATTGATGTGCCTATGAATCTTGTTGGGAATATCAAACCAGGATCCTATGGCAGCGAGCCTATCAGCATGCTTATTTTCATTTCTAGGAACTGAAACAATGTTAAAATCATCAAAATCTTCCATTAAATCCCATACACAATGCTTCTATTTCTTAAGCGATTCATTTTTTTCCACATTTAAATTTCTAACCTGATTTACTATTAGCTCTAAATCACCATAAACGCATAAACATTTGATACCTCTCTTTCAAGCCCACTCTAAGCCATGTACCGACGCTTCATATTCAGCTATTTTATTTGAACAGCTGAAAGCAAATCTGCAAGCTAAAAAATATTTATCACCCTCTGGTGAAATCAACATAGCTCCACCTCCAACACCTATACTACTTCTTGAACCATCAAAATAAAGCTTCCAAACCTCATTTTCTTTTTTTGTAGGTTGTTTCTCCTCTTTGCAAAGATTAGGCATATGAAAATCAGGTTCACGAATCATATAGACTCCTAATCCTATCTCATATGTGTGCTGAAAAGGATCAAGCTTGTGATCTTCGGCTGACCATTCATCTAGATTCATATTTTCTATAGGGGTGTTGCAATCTGAGGTCATGATTTATTCCTCCAGTACAGGGGTGGTGTAGAGGTTAGCATTTATAGGATTCGGGGAATATGGTTTGATATGGTCTTTGGCTAGAGGCTCAGACTTTATAGTCACTTTCATACCATACCTTGTTCTAAAAAACAAATGAGACCAATCAAAGGACAAAAACCCACCCAACTTGGTTGTAAAATCCCTCGAGAGGAAAATGGTGAAGTGTGGTGGTAAATCAATGACATGTATATCCTGATGAATAGCAAAACTCAGGGATGCATGCAAGGTAAGTGCCAAGTTCTTAATTATACCAACAATTTTAACAGTAGACCCATCTAATTGCACTACACCTTTTTGGGGGTTAGGCCCATAAACAAGACCTAACTTATCAGCTAAATTCTTAGGCATGACTGAACTACTGGCACCAGAATCAACCATATAGTTATGAACAATTTTATCGCCAATAATCAGACTTAAGTAAAATGGGGGAGGCTTTACCTCTTTATTCTTCTGGTCATTCTTAACCTCCAGGTCGTTTGCAAGCACAACTTTAGCAACTCCTTGATTAGTATCATCAAGAATAGACAACTTAGCTAAAGCATCTTGGAGCAAAATTTTCTGACCTGGGATGTGCAAAGCATCTAATATAGACATGTTGACAATAGCTTTTCTGAGGTGTTCAACAATATTGAAAGAAGTAGGATTTACCCTCTACTAGTTTTTTGTGACAACAACATCATTTTGCTTCTGCAAAGGCTACAAATGCATCTTTAGCTACTCCTTCCTAGGTATCTCTTGACCTCTTTGTAGAATCTGCATTTTAGTTTGTGTTGCAATGTTAACATTTGATGGAGGAATGGGCTACTTATCTTTTGTAGGTTGCTACTTTGAATTTCCAAATTGCTGCCCCAAACCCATAGCTCTCTTTTTTGATCTGGTATTGGCTGAAATAGGAGAACTTTGTCAATCCTATCCATTCACTCCACAGAACTTGGAACTCTACCAGTTTGGCAAGGCAACTTCCACGTTATCTTGTTGTTCTTGATTATGATTTGCAACATTTTCCAAACCAGCATAGTTGTTTTGGACCATTAAGGCCTAATTTCTCATGCCATTACCACATGTTGATTGGTTATGGGGCTGATTGCATGGATAACACCAATCATAATCCTAGGAAATATTATTCTGAGGCACGAGTTCCTTTGACAAATTGGCTATGTTGGGGTTGTATGGCTGGAACAGTCTTGGGTTAAAACTCTTCCTTTGGCCTTGGTAATCATTTTGAAAGGTAGACCTATTTGGTTGGTTTTGCTGATAAGTGGCTTGGAAAGGATTATTTTCATGACCTACTTTCTTTTTAATGCTTACAAGATCATTCCCGAAGGTCTTGAGTAAGCTTTTAATCTCTTGAATGTAATGCCCCGCCAAGCAACCCCAAAGGATACAATACATCTAACATTTATGGCACCAATTTTTTTTTAAAGTACTAACATACATCGTAATAATCATATATCACATGATATAAAACTAAACTTGATCTACATATAACAAATCCCTTGGGTTTACAAGACTGCATTACTTTTCACAACAACATCATTACGTCACATGGATGGTAAGTATACACTAGTAATCATAAGATAGCATGAGCATGGTTAATACATTAATCAAGGGTTACAATATTACAATGTCATTTCCCAACATGAATGGGGAAGATACAATAAAACGGAATGTTACATTTGAAATGAAGGAGTACAAAGCTGCAATACTGGATCCAACTCTGGTAAAACTCAGGAGTCACTGCAAGGTACAATTTCGCACTTCTCAATTGATAAATGGGAACCCAATGGGGTGAATAGCATGTTCCACCCAACCACGTGGACCCAAAGGCCCACCCCCCGTGCTAAGAAATGACAAGAAGGATCCCCAACAATAACCATCATACAAAACAAGGATACAAGACTTCACAACAAGATCCACAATAACATAAGGCAATCTTAGCACAAGATATAACCAACACAAGATGTGCCCAACATAAGGAATAACCAATAAATCATCAACATACAATTGCCAACATGTGCTTCCAGAGGCTCAAGAATAACATAGAGGGAAAACAAGCATACATAGTTGTTAAAGGAAGAGTGTCATCGCAATATTGCATGGGTTACCCTGGCGAATCTTCCTAGGCCCCGGCCCCCAACTTGGGTTACCCTGGTGACCTCTTACGAAACCTGGCCCCACATGCAATCCAATGCAGCATCGATTATCTTTCATAAGGACAAGACAATGATTTTTCCATTCCGGGCCTTCTCAACTCATCTCAAGCCCATACAAGCACTTGAGCCATGAGTGAGGCATTCACTTATATCTTGTTAATGTGTGATTCTATCCAAAACCCCTAATTAAATATTAATGTTTTCACTTGATTAATAAACTTCCAATGAGTTACCCTGAGACCACTTCCGAGTCTCGGCCCTCATTGAAAGCCACTCCCCTTATGAACAACAAAACTCAAAAGACATTATCAGGGTAAGCCCCCATGCATAACATATAAAGCCACATGATAAATTGCATTAAGCAAGGCATACACCATCCTACACAAAATCTTCATAACGAATCTATTTTCAAGTGCAAGGCTAAACCCAATCATCAAATGGATCATACGAGCACTAGTTCACAAAGAACCAAAAGTGAAGGCCAATAATAAAGCAACACCTTTCTTTCTCTTTCTCTGGAAGACTGATAAATCACTAAAACAAGGGTTTCCCATGGCAAGATCAACAAGATCTCAAAAGACTAAAGTTAAACCACAATTTACAAATCAACAAGTGATGACCTCACAACTAGAACTTCAACTCAAGCAATAACCAACATAATCCACCAAAATTACCAACGACAATGTCAAACAACAATACATCATGATTATACCTCAACAAGCATTCACAACAGCTTGGAATTCGCTTTTCAAGAAAAATCCACAATATCAAATAAACATCAAGACATATAGATGTATATACATACATACATTTCTAATCATCATTGGAAGCCATATTATCAATTTTTATTATAATTAATTTACATGGATTCAACATCGTATTAATATATTATTGTTTACTTGCACCCAAATTGATGCAATCCAAATTCAAGAACCCTATGAAGAGAAAAACTAGTCCTAACAACCACATGCAGAGTCTCTAACAACCCTCAATGACCCTACCATGTTAGTAGTAGAAGAAAGAAAATGTATATCATAAGTATTACAGTGAACTAAACCAAAGAAAACTTGATACTAGAGTTATATGTTGATTCAAAGTATTTCTAAGGTAACAAGGTAAGGTATACACTCACATCCAATGACCTAAGTAAAGGTTCAACATAGCTACAGTCAGATCATCTACGTAATCTCAGTGATCTTATAAGCTTCAAACAAAATGGTGAACATAGTATGGAGTTCATACAATTTCCTATGCATGAAGACATAGACACCATTTGGTTTGAATGATGGTAATTATATCATACTTACTATCGAATTCACTAATACGTTTATTAATGAAAATATCTCATTTGGTTAACCATAAATGAAGACAGTGGTTTTATTTTCAAGTGCAGCAACTGCATTAGATTGTCAATAAAATCAAGGAAGTTATTCAAATATTTAAACTCTTTATAAAGTTCCAAGTGTTGCGGCTGAGAATGCATGACGATGGAATTAGAGGAATTACTTAAACCTATAAACTTCCTAATATGAACAAGTGTCGCAACAGAATCAGGTTGATAATGAAAACAGAGAGATCATTTAAAACCTATACACCCTACCGTGTTCAAGTACGTCGTTGTGACAGGTTGCAAATAGAATCAGAGAGACTATCTAATTTACTACACCTTTGCAAGTCTAACAGTTGCAGCTGTGACGGATTTCCAATGGTTTCAGAGAGGCTATTTAATTCTTTACATTACCTCAACTCTAAATGTTGTAACTATAACAGGTAGCCAAGTATAATAGAAGGTGAACATTGGAATTTGGATATACCGCCATCCAGATGCATTTTATCATTATTTTCATGTGCTGCAACTTAGACAGGTTGACAAAGGAATTCAAGAGTTTATTTAAATCTATACAACATTCTATTACGGTACATGTTTCAAGCCTAACATAAAGGCCTTTCTTCAAATTTAATTTAACCACACTTTTGAATTGGTCCTGAAGCTAAAATTAAAGAGTTACCTTTCATTAGCACTTCTATTCTCAGCTTCCTTGATGCAACAAGTCATGCCCTTTAATCTTTTTTGCTTTTGTTTCTGGGTTACTGTACTCTTGCTCATGCTCGAGTAAATTTTGTTAAATAATATATGTAAACAAGTGGTTGGAATTACAATTGCAATTGCAATTGCCATTGCCACTGTAAAAGAAATTGAATACCCTCGGGGTATCAACACTAGACCATATAAGGCATTATCAAGCGAGAAGGATTAGATACTAATATTGGAATAATAGTGAGCCACGTTTCACAACACCTATATATTCATAGCAGAGCATGGCATGGCTAAGACAGATGGATGCCTAGGCCATTGACTCCTACAAATTTGTCTTCGGGAAAATAAAAGAGTGATGTTTGTACATCGTTTGACATAATGCCTCAAGAATGCAACTAGTGTTAGCCCCCACACAACTCATTGCCTATTATGTGTATATACAGGATATGCGAAATGAGGAACCATTGACATGGCAGAGGACTGTTAAACAGAATACTTCTAAGAAACTTTGATCTCATACACGAGGTTGGAAGACACATTTAAGCTATGAAATCCCATTCTTCTTAGAGCCTAAGTTGAACTACACTAGCTATGTCTATCACAGACGCCAGGAACTAACAAACAAAATTCAGAAACCTATTATTAAACCTGTTCAATATAAATGATGGTGATAAAGAACAATTTTCAAGTAAAAATCTGATAAGTAACCGATATCTCCAGAGTTCAAAACTACAAGTAATCCCTACATGCAACAATTTGATAGATACGAGGACAATAAAATTAAGGCCACATTTTATTGCCGAGTTGAACAGTCGGCTTAGGAGTCTTCTCTATCATGAATTATGCATAGGTTGTCCTAGACTAGACAATCTAGTTACCCACTGCAAGCATATCTATCATACCCGAATAACAAAAGAGACATAACAGCTTAAATGTTTTAAAACTCTTATCCATAGCCAACTAAACATCGTATAATTGATAAAGCACACACACTCATATTAATGCCTTTCTTATTCTACAAAGTAGTGTGGATTATGTACCTTCTTGTTGTTTCAGGAATCGATCTCACTACCTTCACTTGCTTTTCTCCTTCTTCCATGATCTCCACCAGGCTCTTCTTCTTCGACTCTATCTAATTCTTCTTTCCCTCCGCTCTGGTTGCCTTCTTCACCATCTTCTTCCATGCAGGGTAAACAATGAGCGGGTCATTTCTCTCACCAACCTCCCTCCTTTATGCCATTTCTGAGCCACAACCGGCCGTAGCCATGGCCCCCTATGATTATTTCCTTCAGGACCCTTTTCGCATCAATCAATATCATGTCGATCCCAAGTCTTGAATTTTTTTGCCTACACTCAGGCGAGGAATTGCTCTTTCTCCCCCGTGAGAAGGAAAGGAAAACGTGACCATCTCTTGTAACTTTGTGGAGACCCAAAACATAGGTTCAGTCGCCCCTCTCTTGCCTAAAGGTTAGAGGTGATAGATAGAATATCCTCGCCATCCTAATTTCTTGCCTGAAAAATATCCTTCCACTAAATATTCCATGCATAAAAAGTAACTCCTCATAATGCATAAGCAGTTGATCATAAATGTGCATGATAGAACTGCCTGTCCACGCACTGCATGAGGTGACCCAGTAGAGCAGTTATAAGAACTGTTACATGCAACCAATTACAATCCGATGCATTAAAATTCATTCCTCCAAAAAAAAAAAGACATTTCTTAGATTAAGGAGAACTCTCTAGCTTGACTCGTGAATCTCACTTGGAATATCTTATATTTAAATCCTGTTTAAAAACTGGCACATTAAAGCATTGTTCTTTAATCTATTTATCAAATTATTATTTATTTTGCATGCTCCACAATTATGTCAATTAGCAATTGCTCATTAAGAATTTTCCTAAAATACTATTTGTAACCGCCTCCACACCATCAAGTCTTTAATGAATATTCCATGCAAGGATTTTCGTTACAAACTAGAATCCTCAAGAGAATAATTATATTTCATTTTAATAATATAAATTAATTATTTTGTTTATCCTTTAGTTTAATAAATATTTTATCTTCGATAATCAAGGCTTGTAACTTCACCATTAAAGAAATGACTGAACTCAACACCAGCTGCAAGCATGACTCAAAAGGACAACTCATGATAACAAGGTTAGGACGAGGTACGTAGGGACGTTACATTGAATCTCTTGGTTTTGTGCTAGAGCAGCAATTTCTTGGGTTGCGTTATGATAACCTGTTGTTGGAACAGGTGGGACAACAGCTAAAGGAGATACAACAATAAGGGTAGGTGGTTGTACTTCTAGAAACAAAGGCATATGAGGTCTAGGGGTTATATCTCCAGCTTGGATGAGGCAATTTTCAGCCCTAATGGCGATGTCATAAGCATTAGGGGGTGTATGCCCACCCATAGATTGGGTCATGACTAAAATCTTACTATTCAAAGATTTTAAATAAAACAAAAAAGCATGTGTTGGTAAAAATTTTACCGTTGTAGGGATCCTATCCCATGTTCTGTGAAATCAATAGTTGAAATCAGCCAAGTGCTCGTGTGGCGCCCTTTGAATGGTGCTCAATTTCTCTAACAAAGATAGATTGTTAGATTTATTAGCAAAATATTAATACATACCATTACCTAATGCATCCCATGTTGCGATTGAATTGGTTGCGAGACCTTTGAACCATTGCAATGCCTTCCCTTTGAGTGATGCATCCAAGAGCCTTAACACAATGTTCTCTTGCATGATGTTGTGAACCGAGCATAAGGTAGCCATGCCACAAATATGCTCAATTGGTGTTGTGAGATCCTCTTCAGTGAAGTATGGCAGACTTCTAAGGTCTGCAACTAGGATGTCATCATGTTGAGCAATTTCTAATGGACTGCCTCCATTAAAAGGCACAAATGGGTGCTACCTTGGCGCTGCCATTGGCGCTGCTTGTGATACTGGAACCAGAACTCATGGTGATAAAACCAAAGAGCTGAAAATAGCAGGTGTTGATTTCAACCTTGCAGGAGTTTCAAAAAACTTCTTTGTTGTTTTGCCTCTTCTTCGTGGTGGGGACAATTGTCGATATTCGAAAGGTGCAAAACTTGATCTAGTTTGAACCTTTCTCATGTGCAGGATGCACTAAGTCTACATGTAAAATCAAAACCGGAGTCGCCAAGTATATTGAAATAGGCCTCTAAAAGGTTGAATAACCTGCTGCATACACCAAACAACAACTTTAAAACATTAAAAGCTTCTATAAAATTGATTTTCAAAGTCCCACCGGGCATGCCAAAAACTGTTATCAATTAGATTGCACCCTGCTGAATATGAAATTCAACAATCTAATGACACATGGAAACCTTCTTCAGATGTGGGTGATCTGAGCAAAGAAGGAATCTCCAGAGTGAGTCGGTTCTCCAAAGGATGAATCCTATTCTAAGTGCTCTTCAAGGAAAAGGATAGAAGGACAGCTAAAAATGAAATTTAAAACTAACTGATGATTCACTGTAATTTCTAAAAATCCAGATTCTACCACTCACAACAATTCCTCTATGACAATAGCTCTCACAATCTCATTGGTACATGATTTTATCAGTAATTTGCATGAAGATTTAAAAGTACTAAACACAACATGCAACTTGAAAACATGAAATTTTGTGAAAAGACTCATAAAAGCAAGACATATAAGGCTTCAAACTTGAAAACACAAAGACATCAAATTGTTGTTACAAGGTTGAGACAAGAAATGAGAAGAACTTTGTTGCTTTATTGAAACTGAAAGAGTGTATCTGTCTGAACTGAGTACAAAGGAAGTTTACATGCTCCAAAATGTGTGAGAGCAAGAAACTCAAATCTGAACTGGAAAAACACTAATTTTTTCACAAGATATATCTCCAAAACCCTAATCCAAGATCAAGAAGAAAGCTCAAGGAAAAGGTATCAAAACTGCCTCAAAAAGTCTGCACAAAAGCAGAAAAGCACACTTTTTGCATATTCATACTAAAAAGCCCCTCAAAAAAGACCAAATTTGTTTTTAAAGCGAAAAAAAACATCTTATCCCTCTAGTAGGAATCTCAAATCCAACCAAGGCAATATTCCTCAAAAAAATCTGCTAAAAATAGTGAAGATTAAAGCAATTTATAAGATATTGCTTTAATCTTGCTTTACATGGGTTGCAGATCTTCATAATTTGACTTTTTTTGCAACTAAACATTTCAAAATCTTTTACAAAAAATAATCCTTATCTCTCCAATTACAATGCTTGATTTTATCAGAAAAATCATAAAATAGAATGCATATCTCAAATCATAATTGATTTCTATAAAATCAATTAAAAAAGATAAAGCCTAAGAAAAAATCATTAGAACTTCAATTGATTTCTCTCAAAATCAATATAAAAAAAAATTAAGGCATTATTATCACTCTCAATTCTCACTAAGGCCTCATTAGCATAAAAACCCTAAAAACCTAAGGCCATAAAATATTTCATTAAACAAGCCTAAAGACTTAGGAAAAAATCAAAACATGGAGACCTCCCATAAGGCTTGACCTAGGGCAATGCATTTAGCCAGATGAATATTAAACTTAGAAATTGATATTTCCTAAAAGCTTGGTAACCTTTATTAAGCCAAATTAGGGTGAAAATGGAACAAAACCAAAATGAAAACCCTAAAAGCACTTCATTCTCAACTTGCAACCTCTGAAGAGAAGGCTCTACCGGTGAGCACCACCATCATGCTGGGGTTTTGAGCTTTCTGGAAACTTTGTGAGAGTTTGGCCTCCATTGTTGTTGTTTTTGTCGAATCTCCATTGTTTTGATGGTAAGGGGTTTTTGTGAACTTCCTATGGCTTTCTGAGACTCGTTATTTTGTTTCTAAGCTGCTTTCTTGGCCTTGAGGCCATGGCATTAACATATTTTCCTAATGAATCTCCTTGGTCTTTGCATTCCTATCTCTTTTGGTTGCCATGAAGAATTCCTAGGAACTTAGGCATGGATTTGTGAAGCTCCAATATGGCGCACATGGTAAGCTATCTTCTCCTTTGTACTTCTAGGAACATCTTTTCTCATTTCAGAAAGCTTATAAAAGCTTAATACTCTATCAAAAAGACAACTTTTATGAATGAATCTTAGGGCCAATCCCCAGGCCACGCCATGTATATATGTTTAAAATGCATCTTTACTCAAAAATTCTTGATGTTATCCATTGTTTTTCTTCAGGTCTTGAGGTTGAAATGGCTGACCCAAAAGAAATCTCTTGTCTCCAAATGAATTTTTTGTGGTTGTAAATCCCTCTCTGGCCGCACCATGCTCATGCACAAAATGAGTGATACGTCACTTTTTGGGCCTGACACAAGAGAGCATACTGTGTATTCTTTGTATTTGGAACAAAAACCCCGTATGGGTATTTGCATTTTGAATAAATCTATATTTATTCTATGATTTTTGTTAGAACTAATGAGGTCCACCATAATATGAAGAAATCTAAGTTTTCAAAACAAACCCCCATATGGGTATTTGATATTATGAAGGAAATACATTTCTTTACTCTTTTGTTGGAGACCCCATGTGGGTAAGCTGAAAATAGTGGAAAATCTGTTAATTTTGCTACACATTCAAAATTTAAAAAAAAACCCACCATGGTACTAATTCTATATTCGTGAAAGTAGTAAAATCTAAACAAATTTGCATCTGTACTTGACATACTCAAATAGGTGTTTGTGATTTATGTGTTAAATCCCTTCCATGGGTAAATAGTGTTTTGGAAGAAGATTGCATTTGATTTTTTTGAAACTCTTTTCATGGCCTTCTGTATTTCAAACATAATTGTATTTAGCTCAAAACCCAATGTGGGTATCTCTGAGACTTGAAGAAACTTATTATTCATGCTCCCTGTGTAAGAAAGACTTCATATTTTCACTCATATTTCCAATCTACTGTATCTTCTTTTGACTAAAACCTTAGCCCGAGGGTATTTGACTACCACCATTTGATCACAAGGCTAAAACCCTAGCACTGACATACTAAATAAATCATTGTACTTGTGGGTTATAACTAATTTAAAATGAATACTACATTTGGCTATAGGTTGATAACCAACCATGGATAACCCATTTTTTCAAGAGGTCAAAACTTCTATTTTTTGTGCATTAATCTTAGAATTAAGTCCTTATGGTTGTAGCTTCACATCTATATATTGATTCTACACACTTCCTGCAGCTTTTACTTGCAGAGGCTTGAAATATATGATAACTCCAGATGAATTCCCGTACTGTTTAAGCATTAATAAAAGCTTCAGTATATGGAACACATTTCTCTTAAATGACACCATCCTGCACACAGAAATTTCCTTGACTGGCACCCTTAGATTGTTTGCTTGCTCAGTCTATTATGCCTTCACTCAAATCTTTTAAAAACTTTTTTTATTCTAGAAATGCCTTTACATACTCAAATTATTGTTCAATCTGTCCATATTTGTCTTCCTAGACCCATGAAAATTTCCTTGAAAATACACTTTGAATAATAGAACAATTGAATGGCAGCAATTCTCCAAAACAATGTTATTTTGATTGTTCCTTTTCAAACATAGTAATGCATAAACTTCACTTAATGCAACATTTACCCTCATGCCTTATAGTTAAAATGGATTACCTGATACTTGTCCCCTTTCATTCAAATGAGAAACTATAGCTCTTCATGTGTCTCCATACTTGACTGTCCTTTAAATGTATGCTCTTCTACCTAGCACTCTTCATGCATTTTTATGTTCCATTATGAAAACTGTTTTATGCCTTGCTCTCTTCTAAAATGAAAATATGTAATAGTTCTCTTCGTTGAGGCATTATGTATGCCTGTTCACTATCATTGATTATGAGATAGAACATTGTTGTAGTAACATGAAACAAGATGCATAATAACACCCATGATAGAAAAATGCAAATTGTTCAGTAATACATGTGATTTAAATCATGAAAATGATGTACTTAGTTGAATTGATCGAGCTCATTTAAACCTGTTGTTTACCTGTAGCTTTCATGAAGCATACTTGATTGTTATGAGTGAATAGTCAGCTTAATAACTTGATGAATGATCTTTGTTTTACTCTTTCAGTTGTATATTATCATTTCCTTTCTTGATGAACATGATGATTGCAATCTCCTTCTTAGCCCACTTGTAATGTATAAGGGGAAACATGTTGAGCTCTACCCTTGTGGGAGCCCATTTTTTCCCACATGCTTGGTCTTCAAATGATAACTGGCTACACGACTTTTCCTATACCCGTACAAGGAAACAAACAACATTAGCAAAAACAATATATGATGATGATGTCCTCTCTCTTCAGTTCATGTTTATGTTCCTTGTTTTAGTTGGTTCTATGCATTGCAAGGATTGAAATATATCTCTGTTAGTATGGCATGTAGTATAGTTCATATCACGAGCTCTTAATTGACACCCTTCTTAATATATTGTAGGCACATTCAGGAGCAAAAACAAGATGGAGCAAGCTACAAGGCAACAACCAAAGATCAACTCAGGCAATGACGGATATGTCCCATATTATTCGTCATTTTCACTTTCAGTTGTATATTTCCTTTCTTGTCATGAATGGAAACAACTAAAACTACGACTTGTGTGGATATTTAATTTCGATCTTTCATTTCCATTCTAAAGAAAAGCATTAAAATGCAATGTTGTACCCTCATTTGTATTCTTGCAATCAAATGAAAACATGTAATGTGGACCACTTCATGAAATAAATGAAAGTAATTTGCTTAATCATTTGTATACTCAGCTTTGTACTCCATTTGATTGTGAAACATTGAATAGCAACTCTCGAAACTCGGTTTTCTCATTGTAATGCATAACTGTCACTTAGTAAATGATAAATAAGATGCAACCAGCACTTAAGCATATGCAAAAATAACTCTATTTTTCACTTTAAGATATAACAGTATTTAATCAGCTCCACCAATTGAACTGTAGTGAAAATTTGGTAACACGAACCATGGAGAGGCTTTTATAGCCATTGCATTCAATTTTCAACTACCCAACATTCATAACTGACTTTTAAAATACTGACCCTTCATATTCCCTAAAAATTGCATTTTTGACAACTTTTGTCTAGACAACATTTGCATTTTTGCTACTTTTTGTCTATTATACACAAATGACCACAAAACCCCCCAATTACATTGAAAATGGTATTTTTAGACGTTATTTAGTGTAAATAAACTTTAAACACCCATACTAACCTACTAACCACCTACTGAGCAACTGATCACACCTTCAATTGAACAAATTTTGACCATAAGGCCTAGGTGCTCCTGCACTAATGCATCAAATAGAGAAGCTATTGTGGTGCACAAAAACCCAAATGTCTCATTTGGACAAGAAACTATGGTGTTCTATAATTATATGTATCAATTGTGGTGTAGGAAGGCATAGATGTGACATATTGGTTCAACTTGCAAAAATACAGAAAGTAATAGTGATAGACACTACACAATAAACTTTGTATGTGTCACTGAGGTCAACAGATGTGTTGGATAGAACATTTATTATGGTGCAAGACCCCAAGATTACATTGTTATTTTTCATACTTGTGTCGCACTTCTTGTAGCTTCACAAAAAACTTAATTTTGTATAGAAATTGTTAAAAATGTGATATTCACATTGGGTTCACCAAAATGTAAACTAGAAAATCAACCTCCAATCATAGAGATAAGAGGAATCAATGTAAATAACCACAATCTACTATCCTATACTCAAAATGATCCAATTTAATCAATGGAAGACATGCAATAATAGACAAAACCATATTCAAACAAATGATACCTTCACCTTTACCATGTCAAAAATTATTTCCATTGTCCTTTGTATATTTTTTCTCTCATAAATTGATATGCTCTTCTTTCGCTATAAGCTACAAGTGTGTGTGAGATGATCACAATAATGCAAACACTAAAGTTTCAAGGTTCATAGTTAGCCATCAATGTGCTATGAAAGCTTGCTTTTATAGAAATGGTTGATTCAGATGAACGATCTAGATTCAAATATGAAAGATGAAGATCAACAGTTGAGCTTAGTTGAGAGGAAATAGATTAGAGAGTTAACTACCTTGATTGATTTAATCAAGGGAATTGATGGGTCAATCAATGGAAATTGATTGATCAATTAGTAGGATTGATCAATTAGTGGGATTGATTGCTTAGTCAATGTATGAGAGGATAATAATTAATTAATCATTGGAGGAATGTGCAAGTAAAGATTGATTAATAAATAAATGTTTATTTATTAATGGATAATGTTGGAGATGAAATAGGGGAATTAAATAATTAATTTAATTATTTAATCTGGAAGTGGGAAAGTGGTTTAATTAAATAATTAATAACAATTATTTAATTTAAAAAGGGTGGTTGAATGCTAATTAAACAATTAATTATAACTATTAAATTAAAATAGAAGAATAAGTGTAATTAGCGACACAATTAAATAAATAAGGTTTATTTAATTAAACAAGAAGATTAATGTTAATTAGGACGTAATTAAATAAATAAGATTTATTTAATTAATTAGAAAGGGTGAATTAGAATGAATTAATTAACACAAAGTCACTTAATTAATAGTAGAATATGATATTTGATGATAATTAAATAATAAGGTATTATTTAGTAATTAGGGTAAAAGGGTGAAAATTAGTAAAAAGTTGTTTTCGGATATCTAGTTGCATACTTTTAGGCACATTTGAAAAGAGGTTTGAAAGTAGATAAATTCCCTAGGGTGTGGGATATCTTCAAGGGAAACTTTATACCACTTGGAATCATCACAAAGTCTTCCTTTCCCTTGCATTTTTATCTTATATCAATATACTTGTCTATCATCCATCATTTTGAATCATATATTGTGATTCCAATGTGTATATTACCCTTTTTTAGGTCAACATACTCTATCTTTAATGTTGTCAAGATGGGTTTTCTTTCACATGCTTCATCCCCTCAATCACTGTCAACTTCATCATGGAGATAGTCACTTGCCATTTTCCAAGGACTCACTATGATTTGAAAACCTTATGGACTGTCATATATAAAAGTCGTCATCATGCATTAATTAAAGGCACTGTTAGAACATATCAAAATGATGCCTAGATTCACAAGAGACCTCTATGTTTTGTTGCTATGAGGTTATTGAACTATCACATGACTATCTCATGGAATGCATAAACAACACTCTTTGTCACTCTTCCTTCTAGGGTTAGACTATCATCTTATTTGCTTCATGTATACATTGTCATCTCAGTCTACTCTTTTGGATTACATAGTCCAAGTCATTGGTTTGTGATAGCATCATAAATATTACTAATACTATTGCATGACTGCTCAGGTTGAAGATATTTGTGATTGAAAATAAACAACCATACTATCCTTTCTACCTTCTAACAAACCATAAATGACTAACATAAACCATGAAACCATGTCATGTATTTTATGTGGTCAACAAAACTATCAAAAGGTAAACCTCATATGAGTGTGCCTTCAAAATGCAATCTTCTTAGGGTTGTTATCATATTTCCCATCCACTATCATTTAAGTAGGGTTTTTATCCTTTTATGACCACAATCCCTTTGTTTTTCTATATACCTTGCTCCTTAGTCTATGTTCTTCATTGTTAATGCTTTATCCATTGTGCATCAAACTTCTATCACTCATCATGATTTTCCATTTCTTTGATGTTAGGATTTCCACTTTCATGAGACTACCATTGCACCTTTCTCTATCATTTGAAACCTTTGCTTTACTTCCCTATCTTTAGTGATATTCATCCTCTTAATGGAACCATTGTCGTCAACACTATAGATGCGTGAAATGAGATACAGTGGATTCAATTGTTGAGTCCTTCAATAAATCAAGGTATGATATAATATTTTACAACACATTGCAACACTTAGATCACATTATATTTTCCATGCATCTCTTTTGGTTCCATTTCATAGTCATAAGGATTGTATCACAATTACAAGAACATTGTCCTATCATTATGACTATCTTTATTGAAAGCCTCTTGCACATATCTGGACTATGATGAGGGTGTAAACAAGCTATTTCTTGGACTATCCTTTTTAAACCTTGGAGTGACCATTATCAATATTTTTTTAAGGATTATCATGAAGTATGCCATAGTTGCTTTATGATTTTTCATCAACAAACCCTTAAACATGACTGACCTACATTTATACTATATGGTGTTGTCAAGTCACTTATTTTAAGTGACTATCCTATTGTCTTTCAAGGCCATTGTATTTCACTTACCTTGAATTGAGGTCTGTCATTTTAATGCTCTATTTTTTCCTATCAAACTGCACTATGCTATACACTATCTTTTACCTTCAAATTGTCTTGTAACTTGGAGTCTTAATATTACACACAACAGCCCAAATCATGATTGCCACTCCTATAAAGTTTTCATCTCATCGCTTCAATATGGCTTCCCTATAGATCATGACACTATCCTTTGGATCATGACTGTCATGAATTTTTTAATTCATGGTCAACACCCCGTACCTTTTATAGCTTGAGATTTATCTCTTTATGTCATTCAAATGTAATAAAGGAAAACACAAACCTTGATGAACATTATTTATGGTTTCAATTGGGAAATCCAGATAAAGTCATTTGGGCATTCAAGTTGTCATGGACAATTATTTTGTGCTAGAGACAATCCCTAAATTGTGGTTTTCCAATTACAACTTGAGGCATGGTCTTAACATTTAGGAAACCTAGGATAATGAAAATAATTTCAAAATAATTCCTTGAAGCCTAGGTCCACCCTTTGAGTTAATCTCAACACCCATAACTTTTTCTGCAAGGAAATTTAGTTTTATTTACAAGAATTTGTAAGGCTTCTCGAAGCAATAGATCTAAGATAATATCCACCTTTAAAGGAACCAGTACTAGTAACCTTATTGATGGAGACTTGGTGTTTAAGGAAAAGAGAGTTACTTGAATCTACTAGCAGAAATAGATTCTAATTTTTTATAAGTAATTTCCAAATCTTTTTTTAATAGTCTTTGGATGCTACTATTGACCCTTATGATCTATCCTTATATGTACTCATTTTGGCAATAGTTTGGATGCAAACAACTAGGCATTAAGATTTGATGGATGGTATGTAGTGTGATCTTTTACACTATGGGAATATGAATATTGCAACTGGAATAGAGATGTCATGCGGCTTGTAGATATTATCATATTCTAAAATAGGCTTGCATGTTAGGTTTGGTTCCCCATGGTCCATAGTAAAAGGAGAAATGAAAGGAGCTCTCTACATATATTCTACTAACCATTAGTAAATACCCAAAGTTCCTTTGGTTGTCCCCAATCGTGAAACCCTACCACTATGACAACCCTTGACTTCTCTCACTTTGCAATGCCTTTTCTGTTTCCCCTTCCATTGCTTCAGCCTCTTTTATAACATTCTCAATTTCTATAGTAAGTTATTGAAGAGTTAGTTCAAGATAAAAAGTGGTTTCTTTTCCATTTTTCAGGTGTAGCAACTACTGCCAATGTTGATCTACATTTATGAAGCTCAACATTCAATTTTTTGTTGCTACTTTTGCATTTACCACCACCTATTTTGTTTTTGCTAATTATTTTTCTAAACTATCCCATCTCATTCCTTAGAGAATCCATTGAATCTACATAATAAATCTATGTCATCTCTACTACATCATGAGATGAGCTATCCTCACTTGTAGTACAATGATTCCTTTGAGACTATCACTTTATCTCCATGTTTTTCACTGGTGCATGCTCGTGTAATCTCTTGCGTGGAAGGAATAGAACAACATTCAAAGAATCTTAACCATTTTCGATCTCTTTCTCCTTCAAGATAGAAAATCCTTTGTGCCCAATTTTTAAGACCTTCATAGAAATAGTCCACAACTTTGGCAGCCAAGAAGCTTGATCTACTATACAAAACCTCAAAATTGTAATCAAACCCTAATAGCTCGACTTGTTTTGTTGAAGCTCAAACTCTTCTCAAAATAAACTCCCTCCAAAAGCTCATGCAACATGGGGTTGAAAAAGTCAAGAAATTAAATACCTTTGCGTGATAAGATTCTTTTTACAAGCATAACACATCACTTACAAATCTTATAATATGGACTTAAAGATATTTTATCAACTCCAACCTTTGAAGACTTTTTCCCAAATCCTTTTTCCAAGCCTAAAAAATTATTTTGTGTAACTTATTTTAGACCATTTGGAGAAAATAGGTTAATATTTACAATCATATTCCAACTTGCATAATATTATTTTTGGAGAAATTTCAAGCAGCCTCTACTTATTACATCAAGTTATTAGCCCCCACACAATCTAATCCACACCAATTTTTAAAGGGTACAACTTGTAACATCATGGTAATAACCTTTGGAATACAAGTTCATTTTTATAATAATATGGGAGAGGCATGCATAGTTTTGAGCATGCCATGATTATATTCCAAGGAAAAGGATGTAAGGTTTCACTACACCCTTCATATTAAAGAAGTTGTTTGACACACTACAAAGAAACTTCAAGGATATTAATGAGTTTGGTGGAAGAACCTTAAATTTAGATTCATCTTCACAATGATACAAT
The DNA here is from genome assembly GCA_007258455.2 of Sequoia sempervirens. NCBI lineage: Eukaryota > Viridiplantae > Streptophyta > Pinopsida > Cupressales > Cupressaceae > Sequoia > Sequoia sempervirens. Next base: position 533,945,651 of record VDFB02105785.1, on the reverse strand, counting down.
CTAGATAGAAAAGAAAGAAGTGATGTTCACATTTTGTAGCTAGGTTGCACAAGAAATGAGACCAATATTGTTATCCACCTAATGCCTAGCTTTGGAACTACTACTATCATATTCCTATCTATTAACTTAAATCCTTTACAACCACATAGTGTTTTTTATGGGATTGAGTAAAGGAAAACATTCAAATTCAAGGAGAAATTATTTTGGATGCATCTATGTTGTTGAGGAAGTTATGAGCACCTTAAAAGATATCAATGAGGACTTTAAATGAATACCAGTAGGGAAACATGAGTAGTAAATCCAAGGGTAGATACGTGTGCAAGGAATCACCATAAAAAACATGGAGGTGAACGCATGTTGCAACCTTAGGTATTGTGGGAGTTTGAGAATGTTTTTACTCAATATCATCTCAAAAGGATGCATATGAAGGATTGATTACCTTGATTGTTTGGTCCATCTCAAAGGTGGGAAATTTTGGGACATTGAGCTATCATAATTTATCTGGTTCATTTGAGGAACCTACCTATAGAGGAGGTTAAAGACATGATGAAATGGAGAACTAAACTTATTATTTCTTGAGGTGCAAGAAAATTTGAGTGCGGAAAACTTGTCATGTCCCCTTTTTCCATAATCCATATTGTGGTCCAAAATGCCCATTTCCTATCACTAAAATTTTGTTAATTCAAATTTATGTACATTTTCTTCCCCTTTTGTGGAAATATTTTCATTGATGTCCAAGGGGCATGGATAATTTTGTCATCGATGCCAAAGAATGTAAGGATAAAGAATTAAAAATTATTGGCATTGATGTCAAAGGAACTTGAAGGCCAAGAGAAATTGTCGAGGAAGTGAATCGTCATATCAAAATCAAGACCATTTGAATGTGTTTATGAGCATCAAGCTCTATGAAACCATGAATCTCACAAACGGAAATCAAAATTTAATTTTATCTATTTCTAAGGGTCGACTCTTAGACTCCTAGTGCCCTCATGTGGTGACTTAAATAAATTAAATTAAATTATTTTTATGAAGAGGCTGACCCCCTTATTAGAGCGCCCTATTTTGGGGATTTAAATTTGAAATAAAAATAATAAAATATATTTTGGTAAGGGTCGACCCCTCTTGGAAGTATGTCCCCTCTTGGGAGATTCACCTCCTTTAGGTGAAGGAGCATGTTTGAAAGGTATAAAATAAGGCATTCACTACCCTTCTACAACTAGGCATGGCATGGTTGAAACCCTAGACTAATCCCTACACCCGTGCAACCTCCAATCGACACCAGCAAAACCAATCTCTCCTAAATAATAATGAGAATTGTGATATAACAACAGAAAGGAATCAAGTCCTAATCATTGCATTGTAGCAATTTTAAAATTCACATTTTAGGTCTTATGTCACCCAAAATGGACACTATAGATGGAAGAGATATGCAATTACTTCGGGTAGCTGGGTGACCATTTACTATTATTATGAGTAGGTCGAGTGGGTGGTGTAGAGAACACACCATTGAGCCTTCTACACCCTACAAACAAGAATTGTGGGTTATGCTTCCTTTGTCAGTGCTTTCATACCTATAAGAAACCACCACACACTCGCACTCATTCCCCTTTGTTAGCAACTTCACCTCTAATAAGAACTATCAACACTTTGGGTGGTTCAAAGAACCAATGAAAGTGTCGACACCTTTTCTCCTTTCTCTTTCCTTTTTCCCTCATCCATGCTTCCAAATTCCTCCATCGAAGGTTCCATGGGAACCAAGAACTAATGGTTCCTAGTTCTTATGAAAGCTTCAACCACTCTTACTTAGCCAATTTATATTTCTGATTTTGGGGAACAAGTTGAAGACATGGAGAGGAACACACAACCAAGAGCACACTATAAACCATGACCCTCATGAAAACTTATCAAATCAATTATTGATGAGAGATCATACTTCAGAGGCACACAAAAGGAAGGGACTCGAGAAAAAAGGACAACAAAAAACTAAGTCCCAATGGGATTCCATAATACCTACTTGTCCTATTCATAATGAAAATTTGAATATCTTGATTACTGAAGAAGCATTTGATTATTCTAGAAGTAAGATAAGTTGGACATCCTTATAATAAATAGATACATCATCTTCTCTACTTTTTCATCAATGTCGAAGAGATAATTCTCCTCTTAAGATAAGTTGGCCTAAGAATATTAACTTCATCTTCTCACTATATGTGCTAAATCATATTGTCTCTAATGATCTTATTGGTAGGTCCATAGGTTCTACATTTGTTGTTCCACATCTTCTACACACTAGACTTAGGATATTCTCTATTTTGAAGTTCCATGGCCTAATTTGGTACTATACATATTAATCTACTTATTCAATAACATGCCTTGTGGTTGGTATAATTCTTTCTTATGTGAGGTAGTCAATACGTAGGTACACTACACAATTGGAATATGGACCTTAGTGTGGTTAGGACACCTTTGGGGATGTTGTAATGCAATATTATAGTGTATATGTGTTGTATCATGTTGTTAAGTCTTTATTTATTTAGTATAATTTATATGGGTGTTATTGATATTATAAATATGTGATATGAAATTATAACATCTTTGTTAGGTTGCACATACTAAGATAGGTTGTCCTAAGAACTTGAGATTGTTCTTATTATTATATACACCATATCACATTGGATCTAGTACAATGGTTGGAAGAAGGTGCACATGTTCTATATGCGTTATTCCTCACCTTTCATACACCACAACTTGGAGATTCTCTATTTAGAATTCATGTGGCCTAATTTTCTAATATGCATACTATTTTACTTGTTGAGGTAGTGTGCTTTGTGGTTGGTATAATTGTCTCCTTTCTTATGTAAGCTACTTAGTACATAGGTACAATACAAATTTGGGAGATGGATCTTACTAAAGTTGACACAACTTGGGAATATTTTTAATATGATATTGTATTACATATTTGTGTCATTATGTTGTCTTGTATTACATGTTTTGTGTCTATGTGATTTATAGGTGTTTTTATTTATGTATTATAGCATGCTATTAAGTCTTGATTGCTTTGGTATGATTTACTAGGAAATTATTGATGTTTTCAACATGTGTTGTGATAGTGGAACATCTTTGTTAAATTAGATGGACTATATACTTAATCACTTGTCTATGTGAAAGAAAAGGGAAATGAACTTAAAATTTAATGATTAAAGTTATTTGTATTTCATAATATTGGATTATCCAATTAAGTATTTGGCAAACTAATGGTTGGGGGGAAGGGATCCCTTAATATACAAGTTCAATTACTTTATTTGCAATTAAAGCTTGGAGGGAGTGAGTCATGAATTCAAACAAGAAACTTATTTTATATAGTGCACCTTTGGGTAACTTCAATATTGTATATGTAGTAGATTGGTTCATCAACCTAGTTTTACTTGATATAATTACTATTGAGGTTGTGTTATTGACTCATTTTATTATTACATATTATACTATTCCTTAAACTCACAACTCAAAATAGGTTAAAATTTATGAATTTATAACTAGAAAAAGAAATTTAAAAAAAAAAAATGAATCACAATTTTTAAGTAATCCAACATAATACTTTCAAAAAAGAGTAAACCAAAATAGAATTAATAGTATACAAAAAATATTTATCATCCTTTAATCACAAGGAACTAGGACTATTTTCACATATATATATAAATTTATTTTATTATATGAATACAATATATTTGATAGAATATACAACATATAATCCAATGCTTACATCTGGATAGTAGTACACAATTGAAACTATGAATGAGTGCAAGCAATCTAGCTTTGTCAAGTTGTGTGGAGAAATAGCATCACTTGAGCACTTTACCTCCAACCATAGAATAAGTAGAAGGGGATAGCTGATGGATGTAAGACACCAATTGATTACTAGTTCTGCTGTTGGAGAAGTCTTATGTGCATCAGCCTGCCAAGCCACGGCTGCTCCTGCACTCTGCACACCTTTGTAGAATCCACTGTACCTACCTTAGAGTTTGGGAATCATCGGCAAGAACTCCAATCATCCAATAGACCAAAGTTTGGAAGACGGCATCCAGAAGCCCATAGGAGAAGTACAAGACAAATGGACCTGCATAAGAGTTCCCGGAGTTCTTGAAATCCAGATTAGGGCTTTCCCCATTGTATTTCTGCTGATTGGCAAGCCCACCACCCCATATGGCAGTCCCAAGCAACGCAACTATACCCACACCCATATATCCTCTTTTCTTCCTGCTCTGAGAACTGTGGTCAAGAATATACCCTATTCCCACAGATCCCAACATTTGAGCAGATCATAACTTAAATTATCACAGTTTAATATTGTTATAAGATATTTTCCCAAAATTACTAAGCTATATATTATAATACACTTCTATTTATATAGACTCACAGATTTCTATGGTTTTTATATATATATATATATGACAAAGATATCCTAGTTTCATAACTATCTTCAATATTATAAATTTAATTATATATCCAAAAATATAGATTGCAATCTAAGTCCTGAAGTTCATCTAAAGTTATAAAGCACACTCACACAATCTTGTTTATAAAAGAATATATTTGCATATACTGTTTCTTTATTGTTTTAATAGCCAATCTAACTAAAATAGGGTTATAAATCTTCACGTCATAATGATCTTGGGTTAATTACCAAAAATAAATCTATTATTTTCAAAAACCCAATTTCAGTCTAGTCAATAGCAACACAACCATTCCACAGTAATTTCTAGTATTTTATTGTTATTCACAGTATGGTGACACTCAACCATTCCACAGTATTTTCTAGTATTTTATTGTTATTCATAATTAAACTTATATAACGAAAATATCCTTTTAAACTCATAACTCCGCATCTTGCTCTTCAGATATTCCGAGCATTCTCTCAAATTTCTCTATCTTCTGAGAGCCAGATTCATCCAGACTGTACCTACTGAAATGTTTCACACGGAATTTCCATTCTCCTTTAATAGCATTGTATGACATAAATTCTGCCCCCTGCTCTTCGGTTTTTCTTTTCAACCTTTTCTCAAATCTGTCCACTTCCACACCCTCCGTACAATGCTGACCTGTCTTCTTGTCAACATGTTTAACATTCAACAAGGTGATCTCTGCCGGTTTGTTAAGGCCCTGTCCTGGAGGTGGCTTTTTACTTTCATCCATATAGACAAGAACCTCACACTTATTAAATTGAACTATACTGTCTAAATTCAGCCGCCTAACGTCAGTTTCTCCAAAAAACTTAATAAACCCATAGCCTTTCCTTCCAACAACAAAGTCCTTAACCGAGCGGCAATAACCTGGTTCAGCACGTTCTTTTGCCGCAAGTTCTTGTATCTTTGGTTCAGTATAGTAGTCAGAATTTCGAAGTTTGGGCATCAGGGCTTCAATGTCTGCACCGTGCTCATAAACAATAGCAGCTTCACCAGCTCTATGGCCAGAGAATGATATATAACCAATACCTCTGTGATTATGCTCGTCACTAGAACCATTCTGTCTGGAAGATGATTTTACAGGACCATCAACTAGCTTCGAGGACACCATATTGTTCTGAATGTTTGCATCCTCTACACCACCTGTGCAATTTTCTTTGGCATCTGGAAAACAAAAAATCTCAAAAGCTAAAACTTCAATATAAAACTTCCTTGCATTTAATAACAAAAAGCTGTAGCATATTATATCCAAAGATTACTTTGGCTATTAAGGTTAGAAAAGTTACTTTCAGGTTCCTGTGCAAATGCATCATTTTCAAATATCTGAGTCCCGTTGCTATCTTGTCCCATAGTTCCTGAAAATGCATACAAAATGAATCAGATAGTAGCAAGATGGCCAGACAACATACTGATTAATAATGTAACATGTTTCAATTTTTACTCAATGAATCAAAACTCGAAAGAATAAACAACTAAATGCAATCCACATTGCAAACTTTAAGAGCAGAAAAGAATTAAGAAACATCCTATGTTCCACAGTATTTCAAGGATAGGGATGGTAGGATGGTAGGGTACACATTTGAGGACGGCAGGAGGATGGCAGAGTGTGTGTGTTTTTTTTTTAATTTATATATAAGGATACTCAAATTTCTCCATATTTTAATATACACGAAATTAAAATTTAAGTTTCTTAAATTCCCAATAGTCGATCTAGTTGGCAGGTTCATTTACAGGGTTATATAAAATATCTCTCGATAGTAATATATTAACTAAAATTATAATAAAATAAAGATTATAAATTAAATAGATTAATGAAATCATTATTAATATAATATATTAAATAGAGTGGACCCCATTTCCACAATTTACAAAATCTCCCCCCAATTTACCCTTTTTCCCATCTCTCCCTCCTGCACATTCATGGGAAGGTGCTTCAATACCTGGACATCCCCCTTTTCCATCAAGAACACCTGGACATCCCCTGGACAGTCAAAAGGACATCTCAGATGTCTCTAGCCATCCCAGGGATAACCAAACATCTCCGGGACATTTCCTATCAATCTTGGCCACTTCAGGGATGTTTCAGCTTTTTGGTAAAAGCTGGGGACGGCCAGAGAACATCCCCTGCCATCCTGCTGTCTCAGAAATGTGATGTGGGATAGGGACATCGGTTTCAGGGCTGGGACGCATCCCCGTGGAACACAAATAGTAATTCAAGTACCCTAAACTAATCCAGGGAGAATCTCCTAATTCCCAACACATAAGGGGTAGGAAAAAAGGCCTAACCATGATCATTAATAGGAACAGCCATTTCCTTCAAGTTAACAGCTGGCTTGAGCACCATTGAGGGAGAAGACTGCTCAGGCTGTCGAATAAATAGTGCCCTTGGATTTTGCCTGGCGATGAAGAACATGGCATCTGCCTTTGGAGTGCATAGTACTTCTTCACTATCGCTGAAAAATGATACCTGTGTTGCAGCAACGGAAAATAGAACAAGGTTAAATTTAAAATTCAGGAACAAAATACAGAATCAGATGGTAAACCAAAAATATTTGTAACAGTAGTTCAAGTTTATTTACCATGGGACCATCCTTTTTAGGCTTATATCTTCGTGAATGCATGCGGATGCTTGACCTTGGAGCTATATAATGTGGACATACCAGGGATGACTTTACTTGAGTACGTTTTTCTTTTACCTACATACATAATCATTTAGCCATGCATAAAGTAATCAAATCAAAATAATATATATGCAACAACTCTGTTGAAATCATTGGTTCCATGCTTACAGCAGGCATGCTAGATATTCCATATTGAATAGATGGAGCAGATCCTGCACTCCGGCCAATAAACAACTGAGGCATTGGTGGGAGAGTTCCAAAAGGATTACTAGCCGGCTGTGGTGTCATAACCATCATGTCCTGTTGAGCACTGTGACAAGAGAAGATGGGAATAAGTAAATTATGTTTAATGATTGATTTTTCTAAACATTTCAAGCAAGACAATAGTCATAGAATCTCACGGTTGTCCAAAAGTGGTCTGCCCAAAGGCTGGAGTTGATGCTGCACCAAAACCACTAGAAGCAACTAATAGAATCCACAAGAAAAAGCATGTCAAATCTCACAACCCAATAAATCATGAATGACTATGAAACATGAATCAAACTACACACTCAAAATATCTAAATGCCTCGCCATATTGAATTCCACATACCTGCTGCCTGTGGCTGACCAAAATTACTGAAGGAAAATGCACCACCCTGTATCTGGGTGGGAGTAGGATTTTGGAATCCACCAAACAGGGAAGGCTGCAAATTCATATAAAACCAATCATTAGGACATAAACTCCAATGGAACCATAACATTCAATGCACAACATCTGTAGATAAAATTGATGCTCAAAACATAAAGCATGCAATTAAAAAACTATATATGAATGAAGTTGCTAGCAGAAAAAAAATTAAATTATGCCAACTTAAATAGAAAATTTCCATCAAACATACCACTGACGGTGTAAGGCCTGCTGGTTTGCTCTGTGACATCATTGATGCTATGCTATTGGAAAACAAGTTACTTCCAAAAGCAGGTATCGTCTGGCCAAAAGCATTTGCACTTTGCCCAAAGGCAGGGGTATTCTGACCAAAAACTGGTGTGGATTGGCCAAATGCTGATGCAGACTGACCAAATGCTGGTTGTGAGTGGCCAAATGCTGGTGCAGACTGACCAAATGCTGGTTGTGACTGGCCAAATGCTGTTGCAAACTGACCAAATGCTTGTTGTGACTGGCCAAATGCTGGTGCAGACTGACCAAATGCTGGTTGTGACTGGCCAAATGTTGGTGGGGACTGGCCAAAGGCCGGTCTGCTCTGGCCAAAAGCAGGTGTAGAAGACTGGAACAGTCCAGATGACTGAGTGTTTCCAAATGGGGTACTTGATCCGAATGCAGGACTTGACCCTAATGATGGAATTGAACCAAACAAAGATGCAGCCTGAGAAGCTTGGCCAAAAGGGGTTGCACCAAATGCTGGAGAACTTGATGTGCCAATAGGAGAGGCAGAAGATGCCCCTCCGAAGGCTGGTGTTGTTGATGATCCAAAAAAAGATGGTGAAGTAGCCCCAAAAGGTGAGTTAAATGCAGCACCTGATGAAGAACCAAATGTTGTCCCAAATCCTGTTGTTTTATTTCCAAAAATGCCAGGAGATGTAGAAGAAAATGGATTTGCAGCGGATGCCTGCCCAAATGCAGAAGTTGTCTGACCAAAAGTAGCTGTATTTATTTGCCCAAAGGCAGATGGTGATGGTGTTGTCTGGCCAAAGGGGCTAGATTGTTTTGGCTGAGAAAAAAGACCACCTGCAGGTTGTTGACTTGCAGGACTTCGCCCACCTGCATTATACAATTGATTAGTTTAAGAGTGGCTTTTGCACAGCCAAGACCAAATAATAACAATAATAATCAGAATTCTTGATATATACCTTTGTCACCCAATTGATAGTCCTCCCATCTTAGTTCCTCATGACTCTTTTCCTTGTATTGTGGCATAGCTGATATAGAAAGAAGTTTTCCAAGCGGCATCGTCTGCCCATTGACGCCGCTGTCACTATCTGTCTCATTAGTGGTAGTGTATGGTGCTACTCTGCTACCTCCACGCTGTCCACCAAAAGGTGTTTGCCCAAAACCTGGGCTGCCAAATGTAGTAGTAGATTGAACTCCTGAGCAATGGATAGTGAGAGAAAACAATGAGAAACTGTACAGTGAATTATAACAACATCCAAAAGCCCTGAATTAAAAATGTACACAGGCTAACATTTGGCACTACGTTAATAGAGAATATAAAAATTATAGATGCTGCAGATCCAACTATTTAGATAAAAAGAAAAGAAAAGCATTTACACACGTGGATCATTCAAAGATCAGCACATATATTGAATTACAACATATAGGAGCACACAAAAATCATGCTTACCAAATGCTGATGGGCTGCTCCCAAATGCTGGAGTCGATGCTGCACCAAAAGCATTACCCGATTGAGAAAATGATGAAGTACTACTAAATCCAAAAGCAGGATTGCTTGTTGCACCAAATGCAGGAGTTGATGTGGAACCAAATGCAGGAGTTGAAGTAGAACCAAAAGCTGGTTGACTAGTGGCACCAAATGGTTGACTACCAAAAGCTGGTTGTGTTTGACCAAAATTACTTCCAAAAGGACTTGATTGAGCAGTGCTTGGTAACCCAAATCCTCCAAATGCAGGCTTTTGCCCAAATACGGATGTTGCTGCATAAGACAAAAGGAGTCAAAATAAAATCACAATTATAATTTAAGAAGTTCATCAATTGATAATACAATGATCTGAATTCTGGCTAATGATCTTCAATCTTACTCAAAGTATGATTATTAAATGAGCTTTAAATACAGACCATATTACCAGGTTCTATAAAATAAAAGTATGTCATTTTTCATCACAAGAATTCTGCAAAACATTATATAACCAAATTAAGAATTGAAATATCAGAAAACGCAATTTTATGTCATCAGTTATTACAAACACATTTTGACACCATATGGGATAACACTAAATTGCAAACAAACATATATCCTCAAAGACATGTATCTCCATCAAGATGAACTATATTACAATAAACAATAATTGTGAAAGAAGTACTGCAACTTACCACTTTTTTGGAGACATACATAGACCTATATTGTTAACATTACAAAACGAATTTATCTTTTTCAATTTTTAAAATTTTTCCTTGTGGAAAGAAATGTCTTGACTGAAAAAAAAGAGAATTTTCAATTTTTTATTCTCTAACAACCAAACTCAATACATAATATACTTCTATAATTTATTAATCTACGAAAAAATAAAATTGAAGAGATCATTTTCTTTAATAATCTCATGGTAACCATTAGATTTACATTATTTAACTAATTGAGAATTTCTAATTTAGTAGAGATTTATGTAGCATTTAAAAACCACATTATATGACCCTTAATTATGTCATCCAAACAGGAGTTGTAGGTAAAATAATACATTGTCATGCCCCTGCAAATTGCAACACCAATTCTTGACCAACTAGTATAAGGAGTTAAATAAATTAATGAAAGAATAAAAAGCCGACCCTCATGTTTTAACACCCAAGTCTAAGGCAGCAATCAAGTTTATTAACTAATCTTCAGACCACTCCGATTCTGGTCGACCATCTTTATCAAAGACATATATATATATATTTGCCCAAGACAACAGTTAATAGGATGTGGAAGACAATGATTATCCTCTATGAAAATAACTATGATCAAATTAACAACGAAGCATGCAAATAAGTGTTTAATCGCCCGAGTCATAGGTGTAATATTGATCCAAAGAACAGCAATTAAAATGATTCTAATACAGGAGCTATTTAATATGAGAAAGGAAAGCAATGATTACTAGAAGGCATGGGCTGCGATTCCATATAAGGCAGCACAACAATTAAATTAATAGCTATATATTAGTCAAGACAGCAATTAGTCAATGCAGTGAGTAATATAAGGCGGCGCTGGGTTCTAAAGGGACGTCTCTCTTGTAGAGGTCATATCTTTTGGGAGAGATCACATCCCCTCAATGAAGAGGCATGAAGGTGAGTGGGATAAAGGGTGTTAGTGTTTTGTAGCTTTAGGAACTATTTTCTCCTAAATATATTCAATTAAAGGCAGGTCAGCCTTTGTTTGATAAATAAAATTTGTATTCTTCTAGGTCGGCCCTAGAAAGAAAGATCACCTAGCTTGTATATGTAGGAGAAGGTGTCTCCTCATTTTATCATCAAATCAAGCAATTCATTCCCAAGTTCGAATTCTTTCAGCAGCAGATTAGCATCAAGGAGAAAAGTCAAATACTTTGTGTATTCATGAAATTGCACCATCTATAAGTGCAGATCCATTGTATTGTATTCGGCCTTTCTAGGGCCTATTATTATTCTGATTTATAAGAGAATATTTTTGTTGGGTTTTTTTTCTCCCTCAAGTAGGAGGGTTTCCCCAGGGTAAAATACTGTGTTATTGCTCTCTGTGTTGTATTTTCTGCTTATTATATTTCTAATCCTAAAAACTAACATGGTATCAAAGCAGGTTTAGGGAAGATCGGATCAGATTTGACTAACCATCCATTCTTTAAATATTAATTAGACTTTTAGAGCAAATCTATAGCAGATGAAGAGCAGATTTATAAGGCATTCTATGAGGCAAATTGGACCAGCACAAGATTTTTTTGGTGAAACCATCTTGTAAGGAAAATCATATCAGCATAGAGTGAATTTGTGAAGACATTCCTTGAGGCGAATCATGCTAGTATAGAAGTGATCTGTATGAAGCAATTCACATCATTATTTGGAGTAGATTTTGTGTAATCTCTATATTTGATTTGGAGCAGCATTGAAGCACAGTTTTGGGGCAGACCTTGTGTCTAATTTGGAGCAGAAGTAGGATCACATTTGGAGCAGGTTTTTTTATCAGAATCTGGGGCAGATCTTGTGTCCATTTTAGAGAAAGTTTTGGAGCAGAAATCAAACATATTTTGGGGCAGAATTAATGTAGTTTCTTGTGAAGATAAGCTTCAGATTTATGAGCCTATTTTGAAGATAATTATTGTAGATCTTGAAGGTGAATTATTGCAAACCTTGAAGGCGAATTATTGCAGACCTAAGGGAAAACTTTAAAGAAGTTGATTCATAGAGGCATGCTAATGGCTTTTGAGGTTTCTATCAAAGATCATTGAAGAAGTACCTCCGCCAATTGGCTTCACACCCGGTCATTAGGAAGAGTAAGGAATATATGTTGTTTCTTCAGGTTGAAGAAGATCAAGCGATCATTGAAGAGTTGCAGTTGTATGAAAAGTGTTGCAGTTCGCAGTCAAGGAAACCAACTGTTGCTCGCAGGAGGAGATCTTTGCTGTCAAAAAGTATAGATCATTGTGATTTGCATATTGCCAGTTCTTCTAAATCTGAAATTTGTTGCAATCGGAAACCAAAGGGAAAGATATGGAGATTGAAATTTGGAAAGGCATCACTGGCTGGATATTTGTAATAAAGAGATAAGTATTTTATGTTTGTACCTTTGAATAATGATCATGGATTTAAATAATCATGTAGATTAGTGAATCATGTATGCTACTAGAACTGATCTGTATATTCCTCTTCGAGGTAGTTTGATTCTATGAACTATTATTAATCTTTTTAAAATGTAGGATGGATCGAGAAGCAAAAGGATGTTGGATTCTTGGAGATATAGATTCATCCCTCGATTGCACTCCTGCCATTTAGAGGGAGTTAAATTCTAGGCACAAGTTGAGATCATGTCCAGGAAGAGGATTTAAGGTTCTAAGATCAGTCAATGGAGGAGAGTTCACTTCCAAAGGATTTCTTTGCAATCTCTATATTGAGGCAGGGATCGAGAGGGAGTTTTGTGTTCAGCAAAATGGAATCCTATGTCTCGAGGAACTAAAGTGACTCACTGAGAAGAAGTGAAGGCATTAGCTAAGTGGGTTGCAGTGTTGCAAGGCCAGGTGCTAGGTCCTTGGAAGACCCCTTCAGCTGCAAAGAACAGAATTGCACAAGACAGTCAATCTGGATTTGACATTGGTAGCTCCGTAAACCTATTTAGAATAGGGTGATCTGGGATGAGATTGAGGAGGATAGTCCTGGACTCTCACAAGTCGGTAGTGCTAGAAGTGTGCATTGGAAATTGTTCCTCTAAGGCAAGCATTGCAGGTAATCTTGGACGAGGAGGTCAGGAGGTTGATGCAGGTACTTGGAGCTTCAGAGGGAGTCACATCGTCATGAAGATTTGTTGTACTATTTTTTTCTCTGCGACGGAGAAATATGAGGTGAAAGCACTTGTAGTGTATATTTCTCTGAGATGGAGAAATATGAAGTGAAAGCCCTTGTAGTGTATATTTCTCTGAGACGGAAAAATATGAGGTGCAAGCCCTTGTACATCTTTAAGACTGAGATGTGACGTCATGTTGAGAGACTCCAATGCGAGGATATCTTGTGCATCTTTGAGACTGAGATGTGTTTTTCCACAAATGGGTGTAGCAATTGTGGATGTCATGTTGAGAGACTCCATGACACCTTGTACATCTCTAAGACTAAGATGTGTTTTTTTCCACAAATGGGTGTAGCCATTGTGGGCGTCATGTTGAGAGACTCCATGACGAGGATATTTGAAAATACCTCCCTAGCTAAGAGGGAGTGTTAGTGTTTTGTAGCTTCGAGAGCTATTTTCTCCTAAATATATTCAACTCAAGGGAAGTCGGCCTTTGTTTGATAAATAAAATTTGTATTCTTCTAGGTCGGCCCTAGAAAGAAAGATCACCTAGCTTGTATATATAGGAGAAGGTGTCTCCTCATTTTATCATCAAATCAAGCAATTCATTCCTAAGTTCGAATTATTTCAGCAGCAGGTCGATTTTCTAAGCAGCAAATTAGCATCAAGGAGAAGCGTCAAATACTTTGTGTATTCATGAAATTGCACCATATATAAGTGCAGATCCATTGTATTGTATTCGGCCTTTCTAGGGCCTGTTATTATTCTGATTTATAAGAGAATATTTTTGTTGGGTTTTTTTCTCCCTCAAGTAGGAGGGTTTTCCCAAGGTAAAATACTGTGTTATTGCTCTCTGTGTTGTGTTTTCTGCTTATTACAATTCTGACCCTAAAAACTAACAAAGGGAACATTGGAGATATGTCAAAAGGAATAGGAAGGAGATTTCTATGGATAAGGAGTGTTTGAGCAGATCAGGAGGAAGGAAAAGGAAAATATGGATAAAGCAGCAGATTGGAAAGAAGGATAGAATGGAAATAAATTAGAAATCTGAATACAATAGAAGATTGAAAGAAATAGAATATCATTTGGAAATAGAGCAGATATCAAGAGGCATGTGCGAAGAAGAAGATAGTTCAATGGGGAATATATAAAGGCAAATGAAAAATCATTAATGTTCAAGGGAAGTAAGTTTAACATAATTATAAATATATACATTTGTATAAATTATATACATATGCATGATCATGCAATAGTGATTAGAAATAATTATAAATATACATATATATATAGAATATCTATATACATGAATTATATACGATTATGCAATAATGATGCAGCAGTTATTGAGCTTTATAAATAATTATGATCCTTTCATATTCGTTTGATTTACACTAAGCAATATCTTTTGAATTTTAAGAACAGATCGAACAAGAAGGCAATTGGAGCAGATCAGCATACTTATATGCACTCAGCAGACAAGGGCAGAAGTCAACAATCATTAATTTATTTGCATCTTAGAATATAGCAGTTTATATTTTAGAAATGCCTTGTGTACACTATAATGCTTATTGTGGATGATGATATGTTTATTAATCTCTATAGGATTGGATAAGGCAGCATGGATAGGGAATGCAGATACAAGTTTACCCACTAAGTAGACCACTCCATGTGGATGATTGGAGGTCTGCCACTTGGGGCCAAGAGGGATGGTATATCCACTCTTGGGCTTCAGGCGGACTTATCATGTTTCCCATCCAATCCCTATTATGATTAAACTCCCAGTTTATTTATGCCTCTAATCGATCATGGGAAGAGGAGACAAAAGTACAAGGGGGATAGCAATTATGAGATTTCACGTTAAGTATACCACCCATAATGGATGACTGAAGTGTCTACCATTAGTGGGCCAAGGGGGTTGCCTATCCGCCCTTGGGCTTAGAAGAAAAAATGCTCCAAGCATCCTATTGTGGCTTCATCTCCAATCTTCCCGATGGTTGATTATTAGAGTGGATAATAACTTTGAATCCGTGTTGATAGTTACTTATCTATTTTAAGATAAATGAACCTTATATATGTCAAATAATTTAAAATATGTTGCAAACAGGACAAATGATCAACTTATTGTTTATGAATTGTTGGCTAACATTATTGCACAATTTATTGGAAGTTGTAATTTAATAAGATATACTTCTTGCTTTGAAATTGTGATTGTAGAAAATCTAAGTATACCCAAAAGGGGACATTACAATTGGTATCAAAGCCTTACTCCTGTTAGCCTGTAGACAAACCGACTTACATGTATCTTTGTCATAACCCAATTTTTATTGCATTTAAATTATAATATGATAAATTGAATTATGCAAGAAATTCAATATGTTGAATGAAAATTTTGATATTTTGGAAAGTTTGAAAGAAGTTGACCGTAATTGACTATGTGATCTTTTGAACTATCTTATATTTTATCATGATTGAACATTACTGATGAACTGTGTAAGTGCAAGTGTGAAATTGCAGGATAACAAGTTGAAGGATGAGAATGCAGTTGAAGTAGGATCGTTTAGCCGGATCAAACGGTAAACTTGATGGAATCTGGGTGCACACACCACAAATGGCATGATGTTTGCATTTGAAATTTCATATAGAACTTATTTACTTGCTTCAAATTGATCCAATGATTAAAACAAAAAGGCTTGTGGATTGTTAAACATATGATTTCATATTCAAATTGTCTATCTTGATCTTGTGTGTGTTTGAATTTGAAAGAAAACGATAGTATGATTAAAACATATGTATTCAAAGGCATGATTAAAAGGATAAGAATTTCATTTAGAGGCTATTATATGAATAAAACAAAAGTCCGTTCTTATTTAAATAGTGATATATGTACATATAAACATATATATTCAAATACAAATATATATTAAATGTATATATATACATATATATATATAAATCGAATATGGATTGAATTTATTAAATTGTATACTGCTGATTTTGAATAAAATCGAATGAGGACGTATTGGACAAAGTGGCTTGTATTCAAATTTATGGCCAAGTTAATTAAATTCAAATAGTGGGGCGGCAAAATTAATGCCCATTATGAAAGAAACAGCCCCATATCCATGCGAACAGGTAAGAAGGAAAAATCTTTCCATTTTGGACAAGAAAATCACTGGAAACAATAGTAGTGGCGACGGGTATCCAAGGAAAAAGCAAGTGACTCAGCTGTGTGGGGGAAACAGAAGAAACACCGAGGAAAAGATTCGACCTTGAGGTAAAAACGATTTTTGTTTGAAAATATGCTTGATTTCTCAATAACTATTCAAAAACTTGTAATATTCTTTTTAGTATGTCGATTCTATTAGAATCAGTGATAAAATAATAACTGTCTGCAAATGTATTCGGCTTAGAGCTGGGTCATTTTCATGTAAGATCGATCATTCTTTGTTCTATGAAACCAGGGCCTTATCGGCTAGCCATGCATGCTTTTAATTTGTGCATTTTTTTCATCCTATCAGCATGTTGGCCAAGCTTGGTCGAGCTAAGTTTTTGTATATTTTTTGCCTCTATCTATATTGTCTTGCATGTGAGTTTACCAAGCCATTTTATGGCCATTCGGATTAAATCCGAATAGCAGAAGTTGTGGTATATGAAACAATGTAAAATAAAATTGTTGATCGTTCCCTTTAGGGAAACGACTGTATTACCACCATCATTACAACTGTTACTCTTTTTAATAGTATTTGATATCCCATTCGGCTAGGCCAAATGATGGATGTCGCACCCTTTGGGTGTTTAGATTTTTTTAGAATCTTAGAGTAATACAAAATCATTGTTGTTGTTTATTAAGTCTGCATCGTTCACCACGAACGAAGGAGGAACGGATTTATTGTTCCAATCCATGCATTATGTTGTATTGATCTATAAGATCGACAAACTGCATATTATTGATCATTCATCAAGATCGGCCATTGTTGTTGTTGTTTATGGTAAAACTAAACAATCGTTCGACTATTGGGCGTTCTCTAGAACAAAGTGACTTGAACATTTAATCTTTTTCTTGCAATCACCAATAGGAAACACAAATTTTTCTATAACCCTAGAAATAATGAAATTGTTTCAAGACTCTTATAATTATTTTGGTTTCAAAACGACAAGCATGTTGTTCTATACAATTATTGCACAAAGAATACTAGTATTATTTATATTTTGAATACTAGAATGATGGAGACTCTATTCTTTTGTATGTAGTTTTGGATAGCCTGAAACTGTTAATGAAACATAACAGCACAGAAACTTGTAAACTCCTTCAACACCATCGTTTTGTTATAAATAGCATTTGTTTTGCTGCAAATAGCATCGTTTTGTTATAAACAATATTTGTTTAGCAGCAAACAGCATTGTTTTGTTATAAACAACATTTGTTTTGCTACAAATAGCATCATTTTGTTATAAACAGTATCTGTTTAGCTGCAAACAACATCGTTTTGTTATAAATAGCATAGTTTTGCTACAAACAGCTTTGTTTTGTTACAAATAGCATATCAGTATGTGGAAACTATTCAAAAAGACCTGATCTCAATTCTTTTACTTCTTGTATTCGTGACAAACGATATGACAATATGTAACATTATTTGGAATGGAAGCAATTTGATATAATGATTTTATTTCAGAATGTATGCACAAAATTAATAACTTAAGTTGGCACATATATGTTTATGCACATAGACCTTCGTCTACGTACATACACATATTTGTGACATACCTTCTTTTGTTACTTATTAAATTCATTCTTAAATGAATACTGATTTACGATGAAAGTAATCATGTGTCATGTGTATGAAATGAATGGATAATGTATTGATCAATTCCATTTGAATCATTTTTCTGATTTTTATTAAATTGAGGAAATAAGTAGACTGAGTTACTTTTCCATAGATTTGTGTGTAAAGAATATTCTCTTTATTGAGTAGAACAGTAACATCTAAGTAGATTAGAGCACCTCAAGGTAGATGCTACTAGAGGGTAGATAGTTGCTATGAAATAACTATGTTGTTGAAAGTTACCTTCCGGGATGGGTGTCGAAATGGAGTTCAGAGAGTATAGGCTTTTGCTTTATCCAAAACCTATCGTTTCAAGCAATTAGCCCATTATGTATGTATGGACTTTGTAATAACACTATATGCCATTCCTAGCATAGATCTTGCGTTTTTCTAAATCATAGATAGAGATGCATGTTGATGTTTGGGCATGCACCAAATTCCACCTTGCAAATTGTTCTTTTGCTAAACTTTCCGTGCAGGTTCGGGTATTCTTTAAGTTGAAAGAATTCCAAGGAAGCGTAAGCTTCGTGGTTGGGCAGTAAAGCGCTTCAACCATGTTCTCGTCCACCAGTGGAGGTGAGTGTCAAGAGGAAACCTTGATTGTTTTCATGACTATCATGGTCTATGATGTAACCTTGATGTAAAATTTGTATAGAGTGCTATAAGAGGGATTCGCTACTCACGGGTCTCTCCTTTCTCGAGAGATCACCAAGGAACGAACTGCCCTTATACACCTCAAAATAACAAATTAATAAAACAATAAAGAACTAAAACTTAGTTATGCTTTGGGAGAAAACTATTAGAGACCCTGAGAGAGTCGGACCAAAGAATTTCAGTTTTAGAAGAGGGAGCTCTCAGCCAAAAGACGTCAGTGCAGTTCTAGGACGCTAGTGCGGCATGCTGTCGTCTAAAGGACACGCTGGCGTCCTGAGCAACAAAGAACTCAGGAACTCAACGTATAGAAATAGATCCTACCTCCAAACTTAGGAGTAGCCCGTACGAGACTGTTTAACTAATCAGAAAACCAAATACTAAAGTAAATACAAGGATACTTGGGGAAGGCTTACCTTTTTTAGACGTTCAAATCTTCACTCTGAGCTCCTTTTCGTGACCTACACACAGAAGACCAAGGAAAAAGTTGTTAGATGGCTGTGTAGGGGCCTACCTCAGTCAGACCCTGCTTTGGTGTTCCCACCTCCACGGACAGCCAAGTTGGAAAGGAGTGCTAAAGTAGTGAACAAAGCTTGTGGTGAAAGCAATACCCGCTCAAGAGTAAAACCCGCACCACAATAAGCATGTGGTGAAAGAATACCCGCTCAAGAGTAGAACCCGCACCATGAAATAGTAAACAAATGAGGGTGAAAGGAAAGTGAGAGAGAGAGTGTTACCCACGGGCCAAGGCCCTCTCTGGAGCACACAGACGCACTGCTGGGTGCTTGCTTGAGAGCTTCTGCTGCTGCTGGGAGGACCTCAGTCTGGCATGGCTTCGCCGGTGAGTGCACTGCTATCAAAGAAGAGGAAATCTCAAAGTTGGAGCAAGTGGAGAGCTAGTGTGATGTCTTCCAACCTTCAAATGGGAGGCAAAAAGAGGTTTTAATGCTTGCAAGGGTGGCAAAGAGTCGTTACTTTCGGGGTGTAACCGCCAGGACATGTGTCTCAAGGGTTAGCCTTCTAGATTTCGCATTTTGAACTCGGGAAATGGACAGGACACTAGCGCACCGCGCAGACGTCTACGCACTGCGCATTCGTCCAAAGCCTGTATTCTCAGAAAACGCGTTGCTAGGCTTCTGTTGCTCAGCCACTTGTCCACATGGAATAAGAATCGTGAAATTCTGACCCATGGGATTTTGTCACTAATATTTCAAGGTGCCATAAATGCTAGGGATAAATGTCAAAATATGGAATTGCCCCTAGGTGCAATTCTGCGATATTATAGTGTATTGACTTTGTGGCCCAATGAACCAAGTCAACTTGGATATTGTAATTGACATTGAACTTGAATATATATATATATATGACTCATTTTAATTAGACATGTGTTGCTATGATTGTAAATAGCTACTTAGTTATGTCTTTTTAAAATTAGAAATTCATAATGTCATTGCAATAATATCATTAAGTAATAATTACAATGGGTTATTACAATCTTGTGACTTACGTGTATTCAAGTGTATACTTGCAACGTTCGTGTATTCATATGAATACTTTGTGACTTATGTGTACTAATGTGTATACTTTGCAACTTACGTGTATTCATGTGTATGCTTTGCAACTTACGTGTATTCAAGTGTATACTTTGGAACGTACATGTATTCATGTGAATACTGAAGAGCACACAGGAAATACTGAGAGGGGGGGTGAATCAATATTTCAAAACTTTTTAAAACTTTATACCAGATTAATCAAGTAAATCAGAACATTAAGAGCATCATCAAACACCATTAACAAGATAAACACCAGGATTACGTGGGAAACCCTTTCGGGTAAAAAACTATGGCAAAATATTGCTTTTATTTATCTCCAAAGGGCACCAACCTTGATTACATATAGTGAGCACCAACTCTCCTTCGAAGCACCAACTCCATATACACCGAAGCACCAACTCCAATGGTTGAAGCACCAACTCCAAACTATATTTAGTGAGCACCTACCCACCGAGAGCACCAACTCTCCTTCGAAGCACCAATTCCGAAAACACCGAAGCACCAACTCTAGACTTCTGACACAAAGCTGCAAAACACTGTTTCAAGTAATACCTTCACATGTATTGCGAGGCTCTCAACCACACAGTCTTGACCAAAAACAAAACCTTAAATACCATGCCGCTTGTCATACACACCCAAAATCACTTACCAAACTGCACTCTCATACGAACCAAAATCTTCTTCAAGCTCAACGCCAAGCTTTCAACACCTCTTGTAATATCACTGCTCTCTGAGTTGCACATTGATTTGAAGCAAACTATCAACCTCCTATCATATACAGTCACTACAAACTTCAATCTTCAAATGGTAATTTAAGCTTCAGATTTATACGGTAAGTCTCCATACTGCAAGTTAGCACACACAGTCAAAAAGTGTAACTAAGCACACACATAAGCTCACAACCTGAGCCTATCTACTCGTGGTTTTCTCATAAAGCTCTGCAAACTTGTTGTCACTCCCGAAGCATCTCAACTGTAGTACTAAAGTACTATAAACTCTAAATCTACTCATGTCACGATCCTTATAGACACAACTGAAAATTCAAAATACCACTAAAGCATTCAACCACTTAGACTAATGCAAAGTTACCCTGTTTGCTACTCAGCTAGCATGATTGGAATATAATAACCATAACATTTAAAACCAAAACAACTCTAGGCATCACGTTCTTCATAAATTTGCAGCCATTCATTCCTCCTTCCACAATATAGCATCTTCAAAGTATGGGACTCTTTTTTTTTTTTTTTTTCAAAAACCACTTTTTTCAACTTAGCTCTTGCTTATATAATCGCCCATCTCTCCCATTCACAGAAAAATGCATTGACCTGATATAAAAGAACTATCTTCTTTTGCATACATTCAGGAATACAATAAAACCGTCGCTCTTAAATGAATCTACCCAAATCAAATTTTTGTGTGTATATCTTCAAACAGAATAAAAGCATCGAACTTATTTCTGAGGAGCTCTACCATAGC
Organism: Sequoia sempervirens; assembly: GCA_007258455.2. NCBI lineage: Eukaryota > Viridiplantae > Streptophyta > Pinopsida > Cupressales > Cupressaceae > Sequoia > Sequoia sempervirens. The sequence continues at coordinate 533,923,888 of VDFB02105785.1, read as the reverse complement.
GAACCACCAAACTATAGCCTCCATCGTTTTCCACCTTCAAAAGACATTAAAGAGATTCCCTGATTTTTAATTCACCATCATAATGTCACAAACATTTCAAAGACAACCACCACACCAAGTAATCCTATAGCAGTTGAATACATCAAACAAATGCGTCTTCACCTTAAGATTCACTATTTGCTCGACACCATGCCTCTTTGTCGTTTATAAAAAAAACTTCCATTAGAAACAAATATGACCACAAATAGAAGTCGTTCCATCATTTGCAATACGTGCAAAGCCTCATTAAAAAAATTCCTGAGAACCACGACTTTAAGATATTAAATCGTCGCTGCACCAAGCCTCTAACATTCATAAAGAGGAGTAGTCGCACATATTAAAAGATTGTGAGAAGAGCTAGCTCAAATATAGTCTGAGTGATTTCCTCCGAACAAACCAAAGACCTTCAATACACTCAACCTCCTACAAAATATTTGACTCTTTAAAACTAAGTGAATGCAATATTCTGAAGGTCTTTAATTTAGCTGCGTCATTCGGAAATTAACAACTTCTGACACTCTTGGTCAGCTCAATATAATTCTTGCACACCAAACATTACAAAACATAACCATTCATCCCTTGTAGCCATCAGAGAAATTAACCCACCAACAAGGATTAAAGAGTTGTAGAAATAATAAAAGAGCCACTCAAAGAAATATTTGATGCGATACAAAAGAAGCCCACACAAAACGGTAAGAGCAATTAATCCACGTCTCTGCCAAATCATCATGTCTCTGCAAGATTTAACACCGCTTGGAGATAATGAAGAGTCTTATTAAAAACTCAAGCTGCCCCTACTCAAACCATCTATGATATATATTTTTAACACATATACAACCGCCCGATAAAAATATGCCTTTATAATTCCAACTGAATCTCATTATTTTTCACAACTCCATTCAATACGCCAATTTTGTTGTTGCAAAGATTGCAAAAAATAACTCGAACGGCATTAATATAGAGTCGTCGCTACACCAAGTATAGAAGACGTCCCCTTTTTATTGACTTCAATGTATGCTTCATAGCTCAATGCTCAAAGTGACGACTATTAACCACAGATGCAAATTCCATCATAGACTCAATTTCACCTAGTTGATAATGAACAGGAGGGGGTCTATTTTAAGATTCACGACTCCCACCAAAAACACATAGACTCATTTAAATTGAATTCCCTTCTTTCAGAATATACTACTGTCTAAAATTTCCATCACCATTTATAAATTCAATGTAACGAGCCTTCTGAAGAAAATATCAAAGCCGTCTCAACATAAAATATTTGCTCTTCCAATAAATAAAATCTTCTTAAACGCCATACACTCAATTTAACTAGGAATAACATCTGATGCAAATATATGAAGCCGTCCACAAATAAAGACAAGGATATGATATACTTTTAGATGCCCCATGAAATATGATTAAAATATTAAATTCAATCACTGCCTCGATGTATTCAAAAGACATCGAAATTCTCCTACAAAAGTAAATTGCATCCTTAAAAGCCATTCTTAAAAGACACTTAAAAATCTGATTCTTTGACCTTTCAAAGACTTTTCAAACAGCTGACAAGTAGGCTAACAACAAGCTGATGTAGACAAGCAACCAGCTAAATCATACAGCCAGGTAGCTCAAACAAACACCCAGGCAGCTCAAGTAGACAGCCACTCAGCTCAAGCACATAAGCACACAGCTCAACCTTGATATCAATGACAAAATATTCCAACAAATACTTTGTGACTTACATGTACTCGTGTATAATTCATGACTTAGGTGTATTCATGCAACTTACATGTATACTTTGCGACTTGCGTGTATCCATGAGTATAATTGTGACTTACATGTATTCAAGTGTATACTTTGCAACTTACATGTATTCATGTGTATACTTTGTGATTTTGTGTATTTACATGTATACTTTGTGACTTCATGTATTCATATGTATACTTCGTGATCTACATGTATTCATGCAACTTATGACTTACATGTATTCATGTAGTATATACTTTGTGACTTACATGTATTCATGTGTATACTTCATGACTTTGTGTCTTTATGTGCACGCTTCGTGCCTTATGTGTATCTACGTGTTTGCTTCATGTCGGATGTGTCTTCAACAAGATTAATCCATGTATGTTTATAATTACTTTATGCTTAAAAATTATGAAAGTGTTAAAAACATAGTCTGTCAAAATGCTTCTTGGGTTGAGAAGCACTAAAAAATTATCTTATTTAAAATTGAATTTTTATTAGTATCCAAATGCAATGACAAAGAGTTGTAACTATTGAACTGAAAGGTGTGACTCCCTCAAACTTGTGATATAAAAGGGAGAGCACTTCATTTGAAAAAGACATCCATAACATCATTGAAGAATTCAATTGAGAATAGAACCTTAAGCAATTTTACAAATGAATCAATTTAGGTCCTCACAAATAGTGATGATGTGAGGAATGTTGTGACTCTTCAAACAAAAGGTTGCGACTCTTCAAAGGAAAAAAGTTGTGGCCTTTCAAATGTGAAAGACACAACACTTTTATAATGAAGGGTGGTGACTCATTTATTGTGAAGGGTGGTGACTCCTTCAAGAAATAAATATTTAGGAATAAATCTATCCAATGGATTCACCCCACCACTAGCATATGCCAAAGTATCAAAACCTAACTAAGCATGATTGTACATGATTTGCCACTATGTCAAGCTTCTTGAACAGTCAAAATCATAAATTGTGTTAAGGTACAACTTTCACACAAACAATTAGGATTCAGTAAACGTATTCCTAACATCATAAAGTGTTTGTTTTATGATAAGCATTACCATAGGGTATACTCGTACCTCCTATACATAACATAGTTATTCCATCTATAGCTTCTATTGTAATTAGGGAAAAGAGAATTATTTTACTAAAGCAGATAATATCACTTATAGTGTAACACCATAATGTTCCTTGCTTTGCATCTTGGGTGAGGGTGAGAGAAGACCAACATTAAACATCACCATTAAGATCATAGATGTGTGCCATGCTCATATTAATATGTGGAAAACTGCCAAAGGTTGCTTTAAAAGTCTAATGTCTCTAGAAGCTCACCTATTGCTTTACTCAAGCATGTTCCACAACAATCACAATCCTTGAGATCTCTTAAATTGCTGAAAAGGCTCCAATTCTCTTCATTAACAACATTTGTACACAAAAAAATAAATAAACATCCATCCATGCCAAACACAATATGAAGATAGCTCAACTCTTTAGGTGCTAGAGATATAGAAAATACTTGAGATAATTTCATCCTAGGCTCTTCTTCTCCTAAGTCATTTTTCTTGTTCTATATCCATGATTTAAGGTCAAGGACATCATATTAGGTATCTAAGATAAATTTGGTACAAATCAAGCTACAACAAAATTATAAGCCTATGATAAGTTACGTTATGGGTCCATAACCCACAAACCCCGGGATCATTCTCACCTTTCAAACCTTGGAATAAATTGATATTGTTTAAATGAATTAGGCGAAATAAAACAATACTTTCCCAAGATATGAAAATAAATTTAATACCAGACATGAGGATATGTCAAAGAGGAGTGAAAACCTCCGATTGTTTCAAAAGATGGGACAAGAATTGGATATTAGGTAAAATCCTTCTATTGCTTGCTAGGAACACTAAACTATTATACATCTTTCATTTTGTTGACTTACTTGAGATTATCTAGAGAATATATACCTAGAATGTTATAACATATAAGTCAATGAAATAAGAGAATGTATGTCATTGGAAGATGTTTTAGGCTATTTTGTATTACAACTGCATTAGAAACGAACTCAGCTCAAAACTTGGTTTAAATGCGAAATGAAGTGGTACTTTACCTACAGGAAATCGTCATTTAATTGCTTAGAGAGAAAGGATACAACATGTAGTAAAGGACACCTAAATCTTTTTTCTCAATTATGAAATTGACTTTACACAAAGGATCTTTGTGGCAATGAAATGAGTCTTGGCAAATCCAAACTCGGCTTTGTTGAGAGTTGGTGGAAAATAATACATAAGTTAGAAGAACATTAGACAATAGATTGTTGTCAAACTTAGAGGATGGTATTAACCTTCTCGGTAGTAAGTTGAGGCAAGTATATTAACAGCTACTCTCCAGGGACATAGAGTCAAACATAACACAAATAATCATTACTTGGTTTAGAAATTCCAATTCTTATTAAAGTATCACAACTGAAGCTAATATCATCACAAAAAGGGGCAATATTTAAATTTACAAATCTTAGTTCATGATTGCTTGAGGACAAGCAATCTTGGGCAGGGTAGATTGTCATGCCCCCACAAATTGCAACACCAATTCTTGACCGACCAGTATAAGGATTATTATCTAATCTTCATACCACTCGGATTCTGGCCGACCATCTTTATCACACACACACACACACACACACACACACATACATATATATATATTCGCCCAAGACAAGAGTTAATAAGAAGTGGAAGACAACAGTTATCCTCTATGAAAATAACAGGGCTCAAATTAATAACAAAGCATACAAATAAGTGTGTCATAGGTGTAATATTGATCCAAAGAACAGCAGTGATTTAATATGAGAAAGGACAGCAGCGATTACTAGAAGGATGGGCTGTGATTCCATATAAGGCAACACAACAATTAAATTAATAGCTATATATTAGTCAAGACAACGATTAGTCAATGCAATGATTAATATAAGGCAGCGCTGGGTTCTAAAGGGATGTCTCTCTTGTAGAGGTCATATCCTTTGGGAGAGATCACATCGTCTCAATGAAGAGGTATGAAGGTGAGTGGGATAAAGGGAACATTAGAGATATGTCAAAAGGAATAGGAGGAGATTTCTATGGATAAGGAGTGTATGAGCAAATCAAGAGGAAGGAAATGAAAAATATGGATAATGCAGCAGATTGGAAAGAAGGATAGAATGGAAATAAATAAGAAATATGAATACAATAGCAGATTGAATAGTCAATGCAATGATTAATATAAGGCAGCGCTGGGTTCTAAAGGGATGTCTCTCTTGTAGAGGTCATATCCTTTGGGAGAGATCACATCCTCTCAATGAAGAGGCATGAAGGTGAGTGGGATAAAGGGAACATTAGAGATATGTCAAAAGGAACAGGAGGAAATTTCTATGGATAAGGAGTGTATGAGCAAATCAAGAGGAAGGAAATGAAAAATATGGATAACGCAGCAGATTGGAAAGAAGGATAGAATGGAAATAAATAAGAAATATGAATACAATAGCAGATCGAAACAGTGTTCCACGGGGACACGTCCCCCCCCCCAAAAAAAAAATCCTGTGTTTCCTAGACGCCCCGTCTCAAAGACTTGGGGACTTGGGGAGGATGTCCCCCCACCAAGCCACAACTAGTGCCATCATCCCACCACTAGTGTCATCGTCTCGAAGAAGCCGCTAGGATTTCAAAAACATCGAGGTGTCCTCAAGACGTCTAGGGGACTCCTAGTTGTCTCCAACATGTATAATTCTTATACATGTTTTAATAATTATTTTTTCAAGTACTCTATGTATTTCAGCGCCATGCCACCACCCCACCATCCCCAAACTTAGGCCCTTGGCCCCCCCGTCCCCAAAACTCATCCCCACATCCCCATGCCCCCCCATCAGGAAACCCTGTGGAACTATGGATTGAAAGAAATAGAATATCATTTGGAATTAGAGCGGACATCAAGAGGCATGTGTGAAGAAGATAGTTCAATGGGGAATATATGAAAGCAAATGAAAAATCATTAACAAGGGAAGTAACTTTTAATATAATTATAAATATATACATATGTATAAATTATATACATATAGATGATCATGCAATAGTGATTAGAAATAATTATAAAATATACATATATATATAGAATATCTATATATGTGAATTATATACAATTATGCAATAATGATGCTTGCAACAATTATTGAGCCTTATAAGTAATTATGATTTTTTCTTATTCATTTGATTTACTCTAAGCAATATCTTCTGAATGTTAAGAACAGATCAAACAAGAAGGCAATTGAAGCAGATCAACATACTTATCTACACAGCAAACAAGGGAAAAAGTCAACAATCGTTAATATATCTGCATTTTAGAATATAGCAGTTTATATTTTAGAAATGCATTGTGTATACACTATAATGTATATTGTGGATGATGATATGTTTATTAATCTCTATGGGATTGGATAAGGCAGCATGGATAGGGAATGCAGATACAAGTTTACCCACTAAGTAGACCACTCCATGTGGATGACTGGAGGTCTGCCACTTGGGATCAAGAGATGGTATATCCGCTCTTGGGCTTAGCTGGGATAGCTTCAGGCAGACTTATAATGTTTCCCATCCAATCCCTATTATGTTTAAACTCCCATTTTATTTATGCCTCTATAATCGATCATTGGAAGAGGAGACAAAAGTACAAGGGGGATAGCGGTTATGAGATTTCATGCTAAGTAAACAACCCATAATGGATGACTAAAGTCTCTGCCATTAGTGGGCCAAGGGGATTGCCTATCCACCCTTGGGCTTAGAAGAAGAAATGCAACTGGCATCCTATTGCGGCTTCATCTCTGATCTTCCCAATGGTTGATTATTAGAGTGGATAATAACTTTGAATCCATGTTGATAGTTACTTATCTGTTTTAATATCAATGAACCTTATGTATGTCAAATAATTTAAAAGATGTTTCAAACAGTACAAATGATCAACTAATTGTTTATGAATTGTTGGCTAACATTATTGCAGATTTAAAATCAAAGTTTATTGGAAGTTGTAATTTAATAAGATATACTTATTAGTTATTACTTTGAAATTGTGATTGTACGGCAAAATAATAGCCGATAGGCTATAATTTAATTGTTCTCTTATCCGCGATCTGGGCTGGAATATATGACTGACGCTGTCATGATACATCAACATGAACAACATTTGCAGTTGAGAATTCTTGTCTGTCTCTTAATCCTTGGCTAGGACAAATCCTTTTGGTGTGTACTTAGGTAACCAAACAAACTACTTGACTTTTGCAGTTTACAGCTCTGTTGATTCTTCTTGCAACTGAGTTTAATTTCTAGCTTACCTGCCCTTCACCAACTAGTACATGCTTCCTGCTGGTCTTTCTCTGCAGCCACAAATTGGACTTTTATCATCCTTTTTTAGCATGTATTGGCATTTGAGTTTTGATTTCCTTGGTAAAAATTAAATGCCTCACAAGTCACAATTCCTTCCACCTTACTAATGAAAGAGAGCAAGTGGTGTAACCTTCAAATGTTGTCTTCAATTGTTATGTATTTCTTCACTCCTAACAAAATCCAGTAAGCTATAGGACTACTCAATTCGTTTCCTTTCATTCATTTTTTAACATATACTGGAAAAAGCAGGAACACTGGTAAATGCTTATTTGGAAGTTGTTGATGAAAACTCATATCAGCTTCTTTACGGTTTTAATGTTCTTTTACATATGAGCGGAGTATAAAATGAACACAACTTTTAGGATGGTAACCTTGTCAGATTCAAGAAACTCTGTCTTGTCTATTTATTTACCTATCTTGGATACAACAAAGGTGTCATTAATGGTTGAAATTGTGATTGTACGGCAAAATCTAAGTATACTCAAAAAGGGACATTACATACATAATTTCAACCATTAATGACACCTTTGTTGTATCCAAGATAGGTAAAGAAATAGACAAGACAGAGTTTCTTGAATCTAACAAGGTTACCATCCTAAAAGTTTTGTTCATTTTATACTCCGCTCATATGTAAAAGAACATTAAAACCATAAAGAAGCTGATATGAGTTTTCATCAACAACTTCCAAATAAGCATTTACCAGTGTTCCTGCTTTTTCCAGTATATGTTAAAAAATGAATGAAAGGAAATGAATTGAGTAGTCCTATAGCTTACTGGATTTTGTTAGGAGTGAAGAAATACATAACAATTGAAGACAACATTTGAAGGTTACACCACTTGCTCTCTTTCATTAGTAAGGTGGAAGGAATTGTGACTTGTGAGGCATTTAATTTTTACCAAGGAAATCAAAACTCAAATGCCAATACATGCTAAAAAAGGATGATAAAAGTCCAATTTGTGGCTGCAGAGAAAGACCAGCAGGAAGCATGTACCAGTTGGTGAAGGGCAGGTAAGCTAGAAATTAAACTCAGTTGCAAGAAGAATCAACATAGATGTAAACTGCAAAAGTCAAGTAGTTTGTTTGGTTACCTAAATACACACCAAAAGGATTTGTCCTAGCCAAGGATTAAGAGAGAGACAAGAATTCTCAACTGCAAATGTTGTTCATGTTGATGTATCATGACAGCGTCAGTCATATATTCCAGCCCAGATCGCGCTAATAGTTAACAATTGTTAAATGTAAATGGCTTGACCCTTGAAGAGGCACGACTTATGAGGAGGCCGACTTGTTGATCATTGGACGTGATTTATTGGAAGGGTGCAATCTTCTATGAAGGGTTGACTTATCCTGAAGGGTGACAACCTTTCATTTGTGTATATATGTTCGCCATCTCTCATTGTTTATTCATTTTAGTTATACACATCTATTATAGACAAGTGCGAGTTATTCTTCAAGGCAGATTAGCATAGTTAGACACTGAGTTCTCATCTGTAGATTGTATTATATTATTCCTGTGTGTGCATCAGTTTGTGATGCTTATTATTGGCCTTCCAATCAGTTCATTGTAAAGGCAATATTCTTTGTTATATTCGATATATAAGTGATATATTGTTGCTGGGTTTTTCTCCCTCAAGAGGAGGGTTTTCCCAAGGTATCTGCTGTGTTATTGTGTCTGATTTTGAATTAATTTTCTGTGCATTACATCTGATCATAAAACTAACATGGTATCAGAGCGGGTGTGAAGAAGATCATGATCAGATTTATTATTGCAGCGATATTCTTTTCTCTTTCTCATTATTGTCTATCTCTATCTCTTCGTCAAGATGGTGAATGGTCTTAAGATTGAGGATAGATTCAAAGGAGCATAAAACTTCACTTCATGGAGATTTAGAATTATGCTCACTTTGGAGGAAAACAAATTGGTTGAGTTCGTGGAGAGCAAAGTTCCCGAACCTACGAAGGAGGAAGAGAAAGTTCAATGGAGGAATAAAGACATCAAGGCAAAGAAGATGCTAGTTGATTCCGTGAAAGATCATATCATTCGTATTGTCTCCAAGTTGAAGACGGCAAGAGACGTGTTCAAAACCTTGGAGGAGATGTACAAAATCAACAACACTAGTCGGGCTCTTGCACTGAAGCAACAACTACATCATGTGAAGATGACGAAAGGAGAAACGGTTATTGCTTACTTCATGAAGATTTCGGAGTTGAGAGATCAGCTCTCTACAATTGGTCATGTGATAGATGACAAGGACTTGACCATGCTTGCTCTTAATGGTCTTCCTTCATTATGGGAGTCCTACATTCAAGGAATCAGTGCAAGATCAAAGCTTCCGAAGTTTGATCGATTGAGAGTGGATTGCATTCAAGAGAAGTCTAGATTGGCTGCTAGAGGAGTTGGTCAAAGCCACACCAATGAAGACATTCATGTTCTCGCCTCTCAATCATCGAAGAAGAAAGGAAAAAATGGGAAGAAAGGACACTTGAAGAGGAGTAGAGATAATGGAGCTGATGGTGCTTCCGCATTCAAGAAGAAGACGGACCTCTCCAAAGTCCAATGCTTTAGATGTGACAAGTATGGTTACTTTGCCAAGCATTGTCCAACCAGGCCTAAGCAACAAGCCACCATTGTAGATGTTGATGATGTCTCCCCGCAGAAGGATTCATGTGAGTACTTATTCTATTTGGCATTGTCAAGCAATGTTACTACCGACACCAACACTTGGTTGATTGATAGTGGTGCATCTCGCCACATTACCAAATTCAAGGAGCATCTAACAAATTTGGTGGAGAGAGATTCTAGTGAACAAGTTATTATTGGAGATGATGCTAGTTACTCAGTGAAAGGAATTGGGACCTCCACTCTCCACTTGGATTTCGGCATTACTTTTCAGTTGTGCGATGTTCTATATGTTCTAGGCATCAAGTGAAAACTTGTTTCTATTTAAGCCTTGGAAGACAAGGGTTACCAAGTTGCATTCTCTAAGGGAAAAGTTCTTGTGTGGATGAAGAACTCCAACTTCAAGACTGCTCGAGTGATTGGAGTTAGAAATGAGAGTCTCTACAGGCTATGCACTCGTCCACTTCAAGCTTTAGTACATGATTCTTCAATCTTGTGTGATCTTTGGCATCAAAGATTGGCTCACCTTCACTTATGAGCTCTACCTATCATGGAGAAGATGGTCACGGGACTTCCAAAGTTCAACCAAGAGCACGAAGGTATTTGCAGAGGCTGCACTATGGGTAAGAATACTAAAGGTCCATTTCATAGTAGAGAAAATAGATCTAAATGTATTCTAGATCTCATTCATTCTGATTTATGTGGTCCAATGTCTGTTGCTTCTTCAAGTGGTTTCTTGTATTACATTTTGTTTATTGATGACTACTCTAGAAAGACTTGGATTTATTTCTTGAAATCTAAAGAATTTGAGGAAGTATTAGAAAGGTTCATGGAATTCAAAGCTCAGGTGGAGAATTTGTCCGGGAAGAAGATCAAAGTCCTAAGATCCAATAATGGAGGAGAGTATAGCTCCGGAAGCCTTCGGAACTATTGCATTGAAGCTGGGATTAAGAGGGAATTCAGTGTTCCTTATAATCCTCAATAGAACGGTGTTGCAGAGAGGAAGAACGGATCAATCATGGAAGCAACAAAAGCCATGATTCATGACTAGGATCTGCAAACCTTCCTATGGGCAGAAGCATCTAGGATAGCAGTCTATGTTCACAATAAAAGTCCTCATCGAATCCTAGAGAACATGACTCCTAAAGAAGCCTTTACTAGGAAGAAGCCAGAGGTGAGTCATTTGAGGATCTTTGGATGTCCAGTTTATGTTCATATTCCGAAGGAAAATTGAACAAAGTTGGAGCCTTCTGGCAAGAAGGGGATATTTGTAGGTTACAATGAGACATCAAAAGCCTACAGAATCTACATTCCAGGTCAGAAGTTGATCGAGATCAATAGGGATGTCACATTTGAGGAAGATGTTGCATTCAGAAGATCCAAGGGCACTCACATGGAGATTGATAATGAAGAGTCTCCTTAGGATATGGAAGTTGACCATGCTCCTGAGATTCAGAGGGAGACTTCAGAACCAAAAGAAGATGATGATCCAGTTGAGCCCTTGGAACCTACTGATGGGCCTACCGATATTGTGATTGGGAAAAAGAGACCTCTATGGGCTAGGCAAACAATGTAGGAGGCAGAAAGGTTTGCAGCTTCAAGAGGTACCTTTAGAGAAAGTAAGAGATCGCATAAGTTCTCCAGTTATGTTGCTTTGATGAGTCAGATTATTGAGTCCAAGCCTTCCAGTGTTGAGGAAGCTTCTAGTCAATAGGTTTGGAGAGATGCTATGATAGAGGAGTATCAGTCAATTCGAATGATGTTTGGGACATTGTTCCTAGACCCGAAGGAAAATCTGTGGTATCTTCAAAATGGCTCTTCCAGATCAAGCATGCAGTTGATGGGAGCATTGAGAAGTACAAGGCAAGATTCATGGCTAGAGGGTTTTCACAAAAAGAGGGAGTTGACTATGAAGAAACATTTGCTCCTGTTGCTCGCTATACTTCTGTCAGAACCATCATTGCCATTGTTGCATCTAGAGGATGGAAGATTCATCAGATGGATGTGAAGACAGCTTTCCTGAATGGTGTGATCGAAGAAGAAGTCTATATCGAGCAACCTAATGGATTCGAGGTACATGGGAAAGAGTCTCATGTTTGCAGGCTGAAGAAGGCCTTGTATAGTCGTAAGCAGGCTCCTCATGCATGGTATGAAAGGATTGATCATTACTTGTCACGCTTGGGCTTCTCTAAGAATGATGCTGACTCAAATTTGTATTTTAAGGTAATTGATGGTGAAGCATTGATTTTGGTTTTGTATGTTGGTAATTTGATTCTTACTAGAGAAGATCACCTCATTCTCAAATGCAAGGAGTTGGCTTCTAAGTTTGAAATGAAGGACCTTGGGCTTATGCATTACTTCCTTAGCTTAGAAGTTTGGCAAAAGCCAAATGAGATGATTCTAAGTCAAGGGAAGTACACCATTGATATACTTAAGAGGTTTGGTATGATGGATTGCAAATCCATGTCTACACCTATGGAGACCAACCTACATAAGTTGAAGGAGGCTGCAGCTAGTTCAAACCTGGTGGATCCCACGATGTACAAGCAATTGATTGGATCCTTGATGTATCTAGTTAACACTAGTCCAGATATCTGCTATGCAATGAGTGCACTTAGCCAGTTCATGTGTGAACCGAGGCAGATACATCTTGTTGCAGCATAACATATCCTAAGATACTTGCGAGGCACAGTTGGATATGGATTGAGATATTCTTTAGGTGTGGATCTGGAGTTGCATGGCTATACTAATTCTGATTGGGCAGGGTGTGTCACTGATTGGAAGAGCACTTCTAGATGTTGCTTCAGTTTGGGATCTGCTATGATATCCTGGTGCAGCAAGAACCAGTCATCTGTAGCATTGAGTACAACAGAGGTAGAGTACATTGCAGCTTGTGTGGCAGCTCGAGAAGCAGTGCGGCTTTGTAAGCTCCTTGCAGGATTGTTTGGACAATCAATGGAGCCTACTATCATTCATTGTGATAACCAAAGTTGTGTGAAGCTTTTTGTCAATCTTGTGTTTCATGATAGAACCAAGCATGTTGAGATCAAATACCATTATATCAGAGATATGGTATTGAGGAAAGCTATACAGTTGAGGTATATCAGCATTGATGAGCAGATGGCAGACATTCTCACCAAACCTCTCTCTAGGATACAGTTTGTGTACTTTCGAAATAAGCTTGGTATGGTGGAGAATCCAGCCTTAGCTAAGAAAGAGTCTCAATATCAATGATCCTCTTTAATGCATTTCTCTTTGAGAGAGATTTGAGGTGCAAGCCCTTGTTAATGCATTTCTCTTTTGGGATTTAAGGTGAAAGCCCTTGTTTCCACCCTCCGGGAGAGCCATGGTGGATGTCATGTGTGTGACTCCATGACAACATCACGAGAGAGAGTCCGTGATGATTTTCTTGTACTTTTGTTTCACCCTTTGGGAGAGCCATGGTGAACGTCATGTTGAGGTGACAACATCACATAAGTGATGAACACTTGTACATACCATACATGGTTGTAGCCATTATGGTTGATATCACGATGAGGTGATATTCATCTTTTCCATATATGGTTGTAGCCATAGTGGTAGACATCACAATGAGGTGATATGTCTTGTGCAGCTAGAAGTATAGTCCCTAGCTGAGAAGGAGTGTTGATGTATCATGACAGCATCGGTCATATATTCCAGCACAGATCACGCATAAGAGAACAATTAAATTATAGCCTATCAGCTATTTAATTGTTGAGATCGTCTTTATGATTGGTTACATCCTTTGATAAATAATAGTTAACAATTGTTAAATGTAAATGGCTCGACCCTTGAAGAGGCACGACTTATGAGGAGGCCGACTTGTTGATCATTGGACACAATTTATTGGAAGGGTGCAATCTTCTATGAAGGGCCGACTTATCTTGAAGGGTGATGACCTTTCATTTGTGTATATATGTTCGCCATCTCTCATTGTTTATTCATTTGAGTTATACACATCTATTCTAGACAAGTGTGAGTTATTCTTCAAGGCACATCGGCATAGTTAGAAGCTGAGTTCTCATCTGTAGATTGCATTATATTATTCCTGTGTGTGCATCAGTTTGTGATGCTTATTATTGGCCTTCCAATCGGCTCATTGTAAAGGTGATATTCTTTGTTATGTTCAATATATAAGTGATATATTGTTGCTGGGTTTTTCTCCCTCAAGAGGAGGGTTTTCCCAGGGTATCTGCTGTGTTATTATGTCTGATTTTGAATTAATTTTCTGTGCATTACATCTGATCATAAAAATAACAGTTCAATGATTTCATTGGCCTAAATTTGAATGCAAAAGAAAGCATGATACGCTCAGGGTTTGATAGATTAGTGTCTTTAAAATGGAAGACTTTTTGAAACAATCTATAATTTAGAATCACAAAAAATCTCGAACTTTTTAAAATTAAAATGGTAAGAAACATACCACCAAATGGACTGGAGTTGGAACCAAAAGCAGGTGGAGACGATGCACCAAAAGCTGGTGTTGAAGTGGCCAATGGTGAGGGACTTGGTGTTGCTCCAAAAACGCCAGTGGAATTGCCCCCAAACAATGTACTTCCAGTTTGTGCTCCAAAAGGACTTGTACTCCCAAAAGGCCTTGGTGCAAAAGGATTATTAGTTGCAGTATTTTGTTGTCCAAAAGATGGCTGGGCACCAAAAGGACTAGTGCCAGGTCCAAATGCTGTTCACAAGAAAACAGAAAAAACAAAGAATAGCAACTGATGAGCAGAGCCAAAACATCATTAAATTCTCTATCCACAAATAAACCAGGTACAGACCAACTTTCCCCCAGATTAAGGATACAACTAATCCATTCAATTTCACCCAAACCCCGTGTAAAACAATTCAATCCCTAAATCAATAAACTCCCCATTTAAGAATCCACCTAAAACCAAAAATCTACCACAATAAAAATACTATAAACCCACCCTCCTTTGTCTGTAAGGTTGCATGAATTAATTCCCATGTTGAAAAAATAGCATAAACAACTGCAGACTAAGCATTTGTACTCCGCCAAAATAAATTCACTATGAGCACTTACGCTATTGCCTAAAATCTATAAAAAAATTCCCCATAATGTTTTTTTGATTGTTTAACTTAAACAAAATGTAACATTACTTAAAGCCCATCCATAAAATCCATGTAAAGTTATTCCCACCAATGGCTAAGTCACAAAATTCCTCATCCCAGCTGCAGACTGAGCATCTGCCACAATAAAATCACTACAGATACATTCCCCATCGCCTAAAACCCATCCAAATTAATTTTCGAGATGGCCTAAATGTTTCAAAAACCTGAAATAACTAAGAAAATATACCTTAATCATAAAATACATTTAAAGCTATCCTATCAATGCTAAAATCATTAAACTCATCATGCATGAGCAATTGAGCTAAAGTATAAGCATCTACCCAAAAAAATCAATATAAAATCACTAAAACTCATCCAAATTCATCCCTACGCTGCCCTATTTTTTTTCAAAATTGCTAAAATAGGATTGGAAGGATCGAGATACATACAATTGGATCCAAACATCGTTAAATCTTGTATTCACCGATCCTGCGGACACATAAAACAACCACAGTAAGCACCCAGTAAAATATATTCATGCCCACACGATCCTCGTTGAAACAAAACACACAAATCTTTCATAGAAACATCAAAAACCACTTAACACTCGTACATACAATCCAAAATGTACTCTACCTGAAATTCTCTGAAAATGTCCTAGAATGCACCTATCTCTACTGTTTGTTTTGCGGGTTAATGGGTTTCCAATACAATTTTCGAAGTGGAAATGTGAAATTTTATCATTTTTAGATGGCGTAGCCGAAACGCTGGATTTCCCGAGGGATTCACAGGGATGGCCTCGTAAATACAATAACATTTGCATGTAGGAGCAGAGGAATAAGAAGGTGAAGAAGAAAGAACGCATATTTAGCTGAACTCGAGTTACTGTTTTTACGGGAATACTTCTAAAAATCTGCTGCTGGTCGAAGTATTTAAGTGCGGGAAAAAATTTGGAAAGGTGACGTTTTTGGGTTTTTTTCAAATTTTATTTTTAGGAACTAATCTATAACCTCCTCACCATTTGATGGGTTAAGTGAGTTGGTCGATTGCTACATAAGATATATTATAAATGTAAAAAATAATAATAATAATAAAGAAAAAAATAAAAATTAATAATGGTAGTTAATAAGGTAAAAGAAATTCTAAATCAAATAATGAGCACATAATGTGGTGACTATTCTCGTATTTTAAATGGCAATATGTTTATTTTATGTAGAGTAATAGTTTGTAGAAATAGTATCATAATTACTGTTTTATATTATTTGATAAATGGGATGAATATGAATGGAAAATTCCAAGGCTTTTATAATAGTCTTGTTTTCAAATTTTTAGAAGACATGTTTTATGCCTAAAAAACGTACAAATAATAAATGTTGAATTCGTGTGGCATACTGATGGGCAAGGTTACATGCATGGGTAAATTTTGTAGAAATGATGAAATATCCTACAATTCTAAGAACTATTAAACCAAGAAACCTTTCACAAGTAGATCTAAACAAGACTAACAAGTGCCACCTAGTGGCTAGTACTTGCCTTTATATTATTGTAATTATTGTTTTTTAGATTTGAAAAAATAAATGTAAATTTTATTAATGTGAATAAAAATAAATGTATTTTTTTGTTAATTATAGTGTTTTAGTATCCTAACTCTAACTCACACCTTAACTCTAACTCTAATCCTAACAATAAATTTTAGACCTGTCTCTAACCTTAACTATGGTCGTAACACTATTCATAACTATGGTTGTAACCCTAACCTTAACAATAAAGAATTGTAGAGTGATATTACAAAAATAAAATCTATGAATTAATGTTGGGAATAAAATTTGGAATAAAATCTACAAATTAATAATAGGAATAAAATATGGAATAAAGATATTAGATGAATAAAATTTTGAAGCATTATATCTATTAATCACATTTTATTTTAGTGTTTTTTTGTTAGTAATATTTTATTTTTAATTTATTTAAATTTTTGAGTACTTCTAACCAGAATTTTTACATTATTTTTAATTCTAATCCTAATCTTAATTATAATTCTTTTAGGATTCTAATAATTAATAATAATAAGATTAGAATTATAATTTAATTAATAATTATAATAATTTTAGTTATTTTAATTTAATTCTTATTTGTATTTATGTATGTTTTGAAGTTAATAAAATTTGGCAAAAAAAAAATCTATTTTTTATGGTGCATATGAGTTTATTTAAAAAGTGAGTTTTTATTGATTTTTTCAATTATTTAAAAAGTGGATAGTATCACAAAATTCTATTTTCATTATTCAATTATTTTGGTTTTTCCTTATACAATGATTTTTTATTTATTTTAAGTTTGCTAATACTTGATAAATATTTAAGTTTTATTTTATTATTTTAATAGTGTGAATCCAAATCTCTATAAAATAGCAAATTGATTTTTGTGAGATTTTATTTAATAAAAAAAATAACAATTACATACAATTAAAAAATATATTCTTAAAAAAATGTAAAAACAAGTAACATTTAGAAAGATTTAATAAAATGACATCCCAAACTTCTTAGCCAATTATATTAAAGAGAAATATTTTTTTCAATTTTAAAAGTAATATTTAACATGTTAAAAAAAAATTATATTTGAAGAACATAAAATTCTAGTTTTTAATTGGTTCAAAACCAACTTATTAATAACTAATTAACAAAAATGAGTTGAAGTATTGATCAAGGAAAGTACTAATAAGAGACACAAAGAAAATAAACAACAAAATTATTATATTAAATAGTTGACAAATTGTTGTAGAAATAATGAAATATTTTGTCAATTCTAAGAACAATCAAACTAACCAATGTTTCACAAGTAGACCTAAATAAAGCTAATAAGAATAGTTGGTGAATTTTATATGTTGTTACAAATTATTTTGCTTATATAGAGAAAAATGGAGATTAACTAAAGGTAGACATCCATGATAAATAGGTCTAACCAAAGCTAGACATACATAATATATGGTACTAAATAGATGAACTAACATGATAGGAGTGTAACTCAACCTATACTAAATAAACGTCAATCAAGTGCATAAATTATGGGTGCATGACTAATTAACACAACTTAAGTGAATTTATCCTATCTAGGTGCATAGAATGCAATGAAGTAATAAACTAAATGCAATTCAAATAAAATGCACCAACACACATACCCCATAGGTGAAACTTAGGGGGAGATAGATAAATGGATGGGTCATGACAACTAGGAATGATCATATACCTATTTACAAAGTATTTTCTCAAAACTAGAGAAAGGAGAAAAAAACTCCTCTAAAAGAGAGAACATAAGAAGGAATGAAAATCCTCCCCAAAAAAAGAAATAATTATCTCTTAGGAACATGAGCATATATTGTCAAATTAATATCCTCAAATATAAGCATTGTTGTTAATAAACAAGTTGTTGTGAGTAGAACAAATTCAATACAACTTCTAAAGTAAGCATAATCAAATGATACTTTATGTGTTTGAAAACAAGTTCAAGCATGTATTGGTGCAACATATAAAAGTGATGTTGATGATAAAACAATATAAGCACCTATCTACAACTAGATATGTCATATGTTGGTGACTACAATGGTACAATATTTGATGACTTTCAGTCTATCAATGAAATGAAATACCCTATATGTTTAGAACAATGGTGTGGAGAAAGAAGAGGATGTGTTTGTTGATGAATAATCAAGCAAATTAGCTCTTGAAGTTGATTTTATAGAGTTTGCACATGTTGGTGATGTAAAGGATGAGCAAGTAACTTGTTCATTGTATAATTTTATACCCTCTTTTGTCTATGTCATTGATATTGAAACTGATAATGTTTTCTTGAATAAGAATGATGTAGGTATGGATGAGCTTAATTATGGAGTTAGTAATGTTGTAGTGGATCACGAGAAGGTTGAAGGATCTTTTTCTTCAAGTCATGATGTTATGGCTCTTCTTATTTTTTTAATGATTTACATGCTTATTTATATCAACGAGATGTTTCAACAATGCAATGCATCAACAAGTATGACTATCATAAGAAAAAACTAGAGGCTAAACAAGTTTCATACATTGCCACTAAGGTTTATTGTGCTATAATGAACTCTTGTTCTTGTGACTGGGAATAAAATGATATGAAAACTTCTACACATGTGGTTATAGTAACATATCTAGTGCAATGAGTTGTAGAGATGATGTTGAAACAAAGAGGTTGTGTGATGAAACCAATCCATCATTTGAGACATATCAATATGATTTTTATGTTGATAAGGATTAAGGTGTGGATCAAATATTTGATCCAAGCATGAAACCTGCATTAAAACGTGTAAAAATTGTGTGTGTTGGCCACCCATTATCTTCAAATTTTGATAAATATGCTACTCGTTATGAAGCTTTTATTTGTAATAAATATGTGACTCATAATGTTGTAGATGATATTGTGCCTAAACTAGAATATTTCTCATGGATATAACATAAAAGTGATAATATTATTGAGCAGCAACACTGGTGTGAACAAGAAAATTAGTATTTTGCATCCCAACTTGGTAATGTACTTGAGAATGAGGCATTCCACTTTGGAATGCAAGATAATATCTATCCAAATGATGAGTTCAACCATGTAATCAAGTATATTTTTTTTCATGTGATTTGGAGGCATATTCATTTGGCCTTTATTCATATGAAGAGGTTGACAAGGATGAGGAATTGAATGGTGGATGCTTGCTTGCATCCATGTATGGTGTTGTTACCCTGAGTTTGTTTTGTTTACCCCCTACTATTATATGCATGCATGATTCCTCATGGAATAGGTCCATCACCTATTATTTTTGGTTGCCTTGCACTAGTAAAATTCATAATGAAGTTGTCCTTCACTCCATGAGTTTTATTTGTAAGTTGTTGCATCTAGATATGAGACTTCATTTGTGCAACTAGGTAATGAATACAAATTTTTTTTTAGGGAGATTAGGTCCTTCAACAAACTTTATGTAACATCCTTCCTCTTAATACTCAAGTAATCTCAAGAATTTACTAGAAGGTAAATAAACTTAGTAAACATGAGAGATTTTTTTTTTTTCATTAGAAACATTTGCATAAGCACAAGAATAAGGTACAACTTTTATAGATAAATTCAAACTTCAATTCATATGTAATTGTAACTAGAATAAAGAGAAGTCCTTACACTTTTCATTTGTATCACATAAAATACACTTATCATAAAGCATAGTCTTACGTCATAGGTTGACTGCCATTAACCATAACATGGAGTGCACTGCATTTAGAATGTTGATATTGATCTTCACGAGACTCGATGAGTCTTCTGCTACAGAGGGAGAGCATCATCCGAGTGCTTTTCCTCCAACTACGGACTCAAGTGGTCCCCCGCACACTTCCTAACTAGAAGCACCCCGACCCTTCACGAAGGGTATAGATATAAGGAACTTATCAAGTTTCAACATCTGAGTTCTAATGATGATTCCAACAAAACTCAATCGACCATACAACTCTAGATCCATTTGAGTCCTAGTGATGTGTCCTACAAGACTCAATCAACCATACAACTCTAGATCCCTTCTAGCTAAGTATGATTATTCTGATTGGCCATGCCCTCTAGAAACACACCTCTAACTTGTCTTAGAAGTTGTCTCGTCCTATAGTTTTTTTCTTACCTTACTTAGTACTCTAGAAACAACTAGTCTATGTAGAAAATCCATTTTAGCCAATATGACTTAGAACTGATCCTTAATCTAGGATATACATTTAATGTAAAGATTTAGGTATTTCAAACCTTTTAAAACTCCCTTATTACATTCTTGCAATATCTAGGGTTTATGACTTCCTGTCATTTTACTCTCAAGATTCAATACCCAATATCTTGATGCATTAAATCGAGTTTTGACATTATCACAAAATCTCTTAAGGTGTTATAAGACTTATTGTCCTATTCTATGGTTTCCTCAACCTTTCACTACCAATCAGTAAATATGTGTACAATGCCATATTCGACATAAGAGTTATAGATTTCCTATATCCTCCTTGTTTCAATACTAGGGTTTAGCTTCTCTAAACCAATACATGGAAATATCAAACATCCTTGTTTTTTCAAGATAATAACATAAGCATATCTAAACGTACGAACAAAATGTTTCTAGTCTTTCCTAGACCACTTGGCATTGCTCAACTTTAGATTTCATGTAACATGAATAAGCATAGTCTTTGAGGTATTTCTTCACCAATATAATATCTAAAAGAATACTATCACTTTATATTAATTTTTTGAATTGAGACAATCTTTCAACCCTAAAAGGTTGATTTATAGAAGATAATAATCTACTTTCAACCCCTTGGTCTACTTGAGTCTACTGAATTTCAACATAGGTTAAGTTAAAAACTCATAATTAACTCCCTTGTCCCATAAAAATTTATTGATCATAATAGTTTAGCACCATCAGATGGAATTAAGTTATGAATCTCCCACCTTGAGGTAAATCATTCCAGTGATACCCAATCTTGGGCTATCTATTTCTAATTTTGTGCACTTAGCACTTAAATAAGTTCTATTGAACAAGAACTAAGAGATCTATATATATTTGCATTTCCTAGTTTACTTTCTCTCCTGAGATAACATAACATAAGTAATAACAAGAAAATAACACTCCTTTAATTCATTATGAGACAAGCTTGGTTTTATATCCAATAGATTTGGTATTTCTTTTTAAGAAGGAAAAATAGTCTCACACACAATAGGAGTGGTTATCATGATTCATCCCCAAACTCGACTAGGCCAAGGAGGGTTTGAGGGTAGCATAACCCTGAACTACCTTTTTAAGCATCTATATCACTTTAAACTATCAAGAATTTAAACTTTCGCATTGAGGGCATTTAACTAAGTCTCACAAGATTCATGCATGAAGTGATTTATAGGCAAGATTGCCCCACTACTGGTTTTCATAACCATTATTATCACAATGTATACATATATACAAGAAAAGGCTATATCCATTATCAAAGAAGAAAGATTACTTGCCTTACATTGTACGCAATAACCCTTGTCATCTCTCGACTATTCTGAATTTGAACTTGACATTACTATGGAAGTAGCTAGCATTTGAGCTAAGTCTTCCAAACTTGATAGTCATTACTTTGGCCACATTTATTCCATTTCAAAGGGTTTAGTTTCCCAGACAGAATTTGCGCAAGTCTATGTTGGCCCTTAGCCTAAACACCATAAATTCATGCTCACTGGTATGGCCTACCTCTTTTATTGACTCCCAACCCTTTAAAAGTTTTCTTTAATATTTTATCCTCAGATTTTTGGCTGATAGGTTTCTAAATAACTACATTTGGCTTTCTCTATTATATAGTAAGCTAGGTATGATGGCGGCGTGGCATTGTATCTTTACAAATTTCTAGGCCTTGCATCGCTATTCCCATATCATTTTGATGTTTCCATGACCATGTGTGGCGGATAGAGTATATGTAATGCAATGGCTCTTAGTCCCTGATTCCTCCATGATAGTGTGGCGAAGGACTTCCTAAGCAGTGACATTGCAAGTAGAAGCTCCGTTGGGTTCCTAATTTGCTATAGCTTCTAAAATATTCGATTCCACCCTTTTGCATAGTCACATGGCACTCCTCCTTTGATAGATAAGTCGTTCCAGAAATTAGTTCAAAAATCCCTTAAAGAATTGGTTGCCAAGAATTAGGTAATCTGTTCCAACTGTCATCCCCTTTCATATCAACGTGGTCTAAACTTTTACCTTCAACCTACATGACAACGTGGGTCTGCTACTTGGCACAAAATAATGGGTAGTTATAAGATAGTTGCAAAAGTTAGTTGTGAAGAATTCAATTCTTCGGTACTTAGCTAGACACCAAAACATCCAGTAACTCCGTCGACCTTTTCATTGTTGGAGTTGGTTATTAAAATAATTATGAAAATGATTACATTTACTCACAAGGTCTAACGCCTCCAGGAGAACTTGATTTCAATAATGCTTATTAAATAGTCTTCAAGATAATAATTATCTCCCGCATGAGAAGGAGGTTTCCACCACGTGGAACCGATAATCTTTCCATAATATACCCACACCATCATTGGATAAGGATAAGTGTGGTCTAATATAGCCCCGCAAAAGAATTAAAAACAAAAGCCATTACCAAAGATTCTAAAAGTTGAACATTTTCTTCAAAGTAATTTTCTCTTCTTTAAATAAAAGTTGGGTCATATTGTTTAACTCCCAGCTTATGTAGCCATTGCCAATTTTAACATAATAATAATTTAAGAAATATTAACATCATGGGAAAGGTTGACGATATAGGTTGTTACATCGTCTAACAAGCATATTCATCAAAACAAACAAATTCAATGATGATCCTAAATGATCAAAATCCACACGAATATCCTAATGAGAGTCACCAAGAATAAACGTTTAAATATTGAACACATCATATATTTGAATATACTTATATGTGATTCATTTTCGTCACAATATCTTATGCATGCACGTATGTGTCCATATGTTCTTGAATGTATATGTTTGTACGTTGGCAATGTTTATGTCTTTGTACGCACATATGCATCCATGCACCCATCTATACGTGTACGAGTACATATGCTTACCTTATTGATAAGGTAACCTACATTCATGTATTCATTTGTTTTATATAATAAAAAGAGAGTTAATAACCCTTAAGAGAATCATATCAACACAAAGGTCGACTAATTGATTACTATTGACAAGTTTCAAAACACGTTAAACAACATGAACTAGACTTTAAATGACATCGACAACTTGTTGAATTGAGAAATAAACTTAGACCAAAAGGGTCGAGTATCACTTACTTGACTCAACTAGGTTCACCATTTTACATCAACATTGGACCTAAAATGGCAACAACCTGTTCTTTTCCTTGTATCTATACCCTTCTCTCCAATGATACTCTCCCTCCCTTTCTCAGAGGGGTAGAGACCTATTCCCTAAATGCAACTTGCAATCACCAACTTGAAATTAGTGTGTCATTAATCATTTCATAATCCTTATGAAATAATCACACCTTGAAAACTTTTAAACACATGTCAATTATAGTCAAAATAAACATAACTCGTGAAAACATTGATTTTTCTAGACATTTTTACTAAATGTCAAATCATTAAATCATGCATAATCATCTACTATTTACTTCAAAAGTAAAAAGTAAAACATAGTTAAAGTTAGGGTTGTAACACTTTCCTTTGACAAAGACAAGTGGATACAATAGTTTGTCCATGGCCTTATGACATGGATCTTCTTTGCAAGTTTTGATCTATGCTTATATTTTGAATTGTGTTTGTATCTATGATGCGAAAATACCAATATGGGCCGAATTACGCTTGATCCATGAAGAATTGAAGCACAATGGAACACCAATACTCGAATCTCAACAAGATCAATCAAACAAAATTGAAATTAAACATTCTATCAAAACCTAACATACTAAATTATGAAAGCTTTCAAAACATCTATTCTAATCCATCTAAAAGTTATCTTGTTGTGGAATTGGTGTCGTGTTTATGTGGAACGATGACCCTTTCCCAATATCGTGATTAGTGAGCCTGTTTTAGTTGATTCTATGGAAGAGAATCGATGAAACCATGGTGTTTGATGTGTGAAAACCTAGTTTATGCTAAAATGAACATGATGCAAGCTAAGTTACCATGATTTTATGCTACAAATGATCTAGTTATGCAATTTCTAAGCTAATCTAAGCTAAAATTATGCTAAAAGATGAAAACCCTAATTTATTTACAAACAAAGATGGATGCATGGAAGCCATTAATGGATGCTCTAAACTATTATGCAATTAAAACTAACTAACAAGTGAGTAAAAGATGAATGTGGATGCAAGTAAATTCAGCAACATAAGTTTGCAATTGAAAGATGGATGTGTGAGTTTCAATAGCATAAGTTTTCTCTTAAATAGATGGATCCATTTGTCTCCAAACAGTGATCTATTTATAGTAGAGAAAATGAGGAATGGTTGGTTGAGATCAAAAAGCTTAATCAATGGTTCAAGATGAAGGGGATGAGAGGCATGGATCATGGATTCTCATCAATGGATGAGAATGCATGATGAAATTTAATCAAAGGCTTACACTTGCCTCAAACAAACACACTTTTGACCTGCTCACATAGGTCAAAGGTAACATGCTAAAGAGGTTGAAGGTTTAGCTTGTTGAAGAAGCCAAGTGAGTTGATTGGAGGAGAGACAATATTCCTTGGAATATTCCTTTTGAATGAGGAAAAAAGGTAATTTACAAATTACAACAAAGTTTTAATTGTATAAAAAAGGATAAAGAATATTCCATCGGAATATTCCCTTTGCTTAGAGGAAAATTATTTTAATTGCTAATTAAACAAGGTTTAATTTAGGTAATTAGAAAATTAGAAGAATTGAGAGACATTTATTAAATTAGATGATTTAATAAATAGGGGAGGGGTGAAATGATATTTAATTAAATAACTTAGGGTTATTTAATTAAATAAGATGACTTAGGAGATTAAATTAAATATTTTGATTTATTTAATTTAATTATATGAAGTGTTAGTGCGAAAAGAGATGAATTAACCTGATTTAATTAATTAGGCTAATAGATTAAAATGATGCAATTAATTAAATAGCTAGGCTAATTAAATCAATTAAGCGAAAAGAGGATGGATTAAGGAGGAAATGATGTTAGTAAATCTATTTCAAATGTATGATATTGATTGGGACATTTTTCAATGTCTACATTTTACCCCTCTTTGAAGCGAGGTACATGTTGCTTCAGTTCAAAGAATAACACTTTTTAAATTAAAACTGGTGCCCAAATAAATAAAAAAATCAAAAAAAAAAATTTAGATGCCCCAGTAGGAGGATAAAATTGACTCCCTTCCCCCTTGAGAAATCAGGCGAAATTTTTGGATTTTGGGTTGATTTCTCGATAAAGGTTCAAAAGTTGCCCCAAGGGTTCAAAAAGGTTTCGAGATGCAAGAATAATGATAAAAACACAAAAAAAAAATGCAAAATTAGGTCGAGATTGGCAAAATTGGTGAAAATGATAATAAACCCCATCATTATTAAGGTTAAATTATGGCAAAAATCCCCAATTTTCTAGTTTAAATAGGCCAAGAGGGGTCATTTTCAATTCATTTGTGCATTCACACTTAAAGAATTCTTGCAATTTGAGCTTTGACCCTTCGACAAAATGGTGCGTTGTGAGCTTCCCAAACACATCTTTGATTGAGTTTGAGAGTTCCAATGGATCCCAAGCGCAGGACCACTGATATGTGATTCGAAACCTAATGTGAAATTTGAAATTTCAATACATTTATTAGGCATTATAATTTAGATTCTAGTAGTGTTGCTATATAGCGATGCCCAAACTTAAATTGGCAACGCCCAAATGTTTTATAGTGACGATATGTATATGGCGATACTTCTTTCGATTTAAAATTAGGGTTTCAAATTTTAAATGGCGACGTGGGCTTATTTGGCAACGCACTTACCGATTTAAAAATTAGGGTTAGGTTAGGCCAGAAGATAAATCGCGACACACTTTCCAATTTGAAATTTAAAATGCATCAAACGTCACTATTTGAATTTTGAATATAGCGACGCTTTTGTGATTTTTGAGCCAAAATTTCCAAATAACTTCAAATTTTGATGATTTCTTGATGTCATACACTTCGTGGGTGCAAGAGGTCTTCCCACCATTGATGTTGAGGGAGCATAGGCCAATAATTCTCAAGAGATTAGATGATCTTTCAGAGTTGCACTCGGAGCACCTAGGGGAGATTGGATTGCAGTACATTGCATATGCACCTATTATTAGGACCCATTTAGCGATGATGATAGATTTGTGTGAGAGATGGAACAATGAGACCTCATCCTTCCATCTTCTAAAGGGGGAGGCAACGATTACCTTGGAGGATGTGTTGCGAATATTGTGTTTTCCTATCCATGGTGATCATGTGATTTACGACACCAATGCCAGATTCGATGCATGTCTTGAGGTGATGGAGATGGACCAGATTGTATTCGTCACCTCGCAGATTGATTTGGAGACATACTAAGGTTAGGTATTGACCTTCAAATTGATCGTTGTGACCATCATTTTAGGTTTGGTGGCTCCAAACAAATGGGGTAGATTTTTCAGTCTAGGATGGGGTTCGGCGTGGCAACAAATGTTGTACAAGAGGACTCTTTTTGCGTGGGGGCCTGTGATGTTGGCCTCCCTATATCATGATTTGCATGATTGTGTTTATTGTGATGGGAGAGCCCTCATGCAGGTGTTACTCTTCTTCATATCTAGGCATGGGAGCACATTGTTGTTCTTCAGCCCATTAAACAAATCATAGATGTGGATCCAAATGATCCCATCATTTGGAGACATCGAGGTGCCATCACACTCAAGCACACTGGACAAATTGGGCTCTCGTACTGGAGATGGGTGATTGATGATATGAATGTTTTCGATTGGCACCCATGGCTTCAAATGTCACCATGGTTTGACAATATTCAACAACTATAGTTTGCCAGACAAACTCATTACATGCAGGGTTGGGAGCATACCATGATTGAGCGGTACCTTCCTAACAAGGTAGCCAAATAGTTTGGTGATGTACATGATAGGCCTAATGATGCCTACAAAGCCATTTTTAGTAGATCAGCTAGAGAGGTCCCTACATGGGGACTGACGATTCCAGCTCTAGAGGCCATTGACAGCTTCCATTAGTTGGTTTCCTAGCCTTGGGCATATGATCAAGGTCATCCTATAGCACAGAACACTCCAACATACAATGCATGGTTCATCCCACTGAGGTGACTTACAGATCCAACAGGTGCTCCTCCTAGAGGGAGACCATGAGGCAGAGGTGTCAGGGGTAGGGGATAGGGAGGCCAGGATGATCAAGATGGATAGGTTTCGAGGGCTCCTTCGGTTGTACAACAACAGCCTCCTTGACAACCTCCAATAGTTTAGCAAAATGCACTACCACCACCATTGCCATCAGATGTGTGAGACACACAAATTCAGCAAGTGCAGGCATTGATTGGTGAGTGGGACTAGGCCCACTAGTAGGTTTTAGCCCTTACTGTTGAGCAAGACTAGGCTCCGTACTAGGTGATCGCAGTGACAAAAAAGAGAGATGCAGCGCTGTATAGAGTATAGGTTGTCACTGGAGAGAGAGATTAGGAGGTGGTGAGATGGTAATAGATTGAGGTTATGGTAGCAATCACACATGGTCGAACTATTTCTGCATGATTGTATAGAGAGGCTATCATAGAGGTTGTGTATTATAAGCAACACTATCATCAGGATGCTCCAATGGCTCTATATTACCCCAATTTTAGCCTCATTTGACACACTTCATGCTCTTGACTTTATGTTATCATAACATTTTCTACATACTTTAGGCTTGCTTCGTAATTACATACTTATAGTTTGTAGATTTTGAATAGAATCCTTCAATATTTGCTTAGGGCATAGTCATAGTCATAGGTTGCTCATCAAAAATCTGAGGGAAAACATAATATTGTAGCAAATGGAGAAGGCAAATGAAGGTGATTCATGGAGGGCTTGAAGAAATTTGGTGAGATTGTTCTTTATTTTGTGCTATTTGACTCCACTGTGCTTCATTGTTAATTAGGGTTTTATTTGTTTATGCTTTATACTGATAACCTAAATTTTTCCCTAAGTTACATTGGTAAACCTGATATAAAAAATGTGCTTTTACAAATTTTTATATGGATTTTTCTTTTTTTTACAAGAATAGGTATGAAAAGCTGCAAGTGCAACTTTTTGAGCTACGTTCAATGCGTCGCGACACATCTGCTTTCTGGAATGATGCATTCAAATTTCTGAGATGCATCTGCTAAACTGAATGATGCATTTGCTCTATTGCAATGCATTCTCTCTACAGAACAACACATCTTCCTAGTAAATTTTTGCTTTCTGTGTTGCAACACATTCACTCTGTAGAACGACACATTTTCCTGGTAATTTTTTGCTTTCAGGTTTTTGACAAAAAATTTTGGATTTCTTCTTTTATGTTTAGTAGGTTAGCAATTTTGGGTTACTAATCTGCTATTTGCAGCACATGGCAAGCCAGAAGGAGTCTAAACTTTGTTTGTTTTTGATTTTATAAATCATTTTATAATCCTAAAATAAACAAACAAACAAACTACAACTTGCATTCACATTTCATGGGTCTAAAATGAACATGCATATTCACTCATGGGTTTAAAATGAACATAAATTGCATTGAAACTCATCAAGGATAAAATTTACATGCATTTTCATGGCATTGGCTTAAAATGAACCTTGCTTGCTTCACATTAAATTGGGTTTAAAATGAACAAAGTGTCTTGTGTGTCTTGTGGTGTAATGATATCTTTTAAGTGTGTATGCAATTCTCTTGCACTTTGTGTGATGTTGAGAAACAAAAACACTTAAGAGCTATTACTTTACCACATCCACATTTCAATTTGGATATTTAAAATGAACAAGTGTTTTCAATTTGTGTAACCCCAATTCAATAATAAAATTATCATCTCCCCTTATGCACTTGTGCGATCCTGGGTGCAAGAGAAATTGTTATTGACTCTAGGAATTGGGCCCTCCTTGGTGGGAAAAAGTACTCACCCCAAGGCAACTCAAACTAGCAACAAAGATTTTTAGCCAAGCCACTCTCGACCGGTATACAAGTGTGAATCCTAATGGAAAACTTAGGATTACATGTATAGATTTGTTATGCATACAATTTTATCTTACCTCGCACATAGCCACTTGAATGAGTGCTCAAACTAGAAACCTCTTGTGTAGTAGCCAAAATCCCTTTTTATTTGATGGTTCAACAACGGTCATTACCAAGCCATCCCATGTTCTTGCAATTCTTAGTAGAGGTGAAGAGCCTATCATGGGATATTTATGAGGGTTTGAAGCTTGGTTGACCTGGAGAAGTGAGTATCGTGGATGGGAGCCAGTGTGGCCAAGCTTCTAAGTCACCTGCTAAGAATAAGTGTGGCTAGAGAAATCCAAGTGGGAATCTAGTGGATATAGTCCTTGCCATCCATAGGATTGTGCTTGTCTTCATTGTGCTTGTTTTTCAACATTCAAAGACAAAACCATGTGTTTTCCAAGTGTTTTATGAAACAATGAACACATAAACATCCTTCACAAATCTAGAACAACACATTCAAATTGAAACAAACTCAAAAATTATGCCAAAAATTGCAAGGAAACTAGACTTTAGACTTTGTGCAACACATCTAAGACTTTGTGTAATGCATTCACTCTACTAAACTACATTTGACAAATAGAAAAATGCAT
Source organism: Sequoia sempervirens (assembly GCA_007258455.2). Classification (NCBI taxonomy): domain Eukaryota; kingdom Viridiplantae; phylum Streptophyta; class Pinopsida; order Cupressales; family Cupressaceae; genus Sequoia; species Sequoia sempervirens. Next base: position 533,893,633 of record VDFB02105785.1, on the reverse strand, counting down.
CTGACTATTCTATAACACATTTCCTTCCCAAGAAAATACATTTGACCTATTGAACCACATCTATGAGTTGAAACAATGCATATGCTGAAACTGAAATGCATTTGAGACACTGCAACACATTTGCTACTTGAAGTGATTCATTTTCCTGTCATTCACAAAATTTGTCCCTATCAAAACTCGAGACCGAACATTTTTCATGATGCATCTTCCTTTTTTCAACATAGTCGCTATCTGAAACAATGCATTGGTATCCTACGACACAATTGCTACCTGAAACGACGCATTTGTCTATCATTTTAAAATATCACGGTCATTAGCCAGATCCGAGACCAAACATTTTTAATCTATTTCAAGACATCTTTCTTTAGTGGTATCTATCCAAAATCATAAAAACAACATAGTTTAGGTTGCATACCTTAGGCTTAAGTCATACCTTTGCATTGTCATTCTGTAGACTTCAAAATCATGTCTTCAATTCACATTGATATGCTTTCTAGTCAAGTTGAATACTAGTTACTCTATAATAGACAATACCAACAAGCTATAGACTTCAAAAGACAATTCCTCCAATCCAAATACCAATGCCCTTCCTACCAACAATCCATAATTCCTAGTCATTCAGCCATCTACCCTCACTATCAAGAGTCGCTTAACACAAGACATGCCATTAATCCACAACAAATATCTACTTGTCACCCTTATCCTAACCTTGAAAAGGGAATCCAATTTTGCAATAATCCCTTCCAAGCCTCCATGTCCTATCCTAGTCCTTCATCCACTAATCTTGTCCAAGTCTACATGTCCTATCCTAATCCTTCATCCACTAATCCTTTCCAAGTCACCTCGTCCCACACATACATTTAGTCATGCAAACTCTATACTTGTCTAAAGTCACCTTCCATTGCCTAAATTTGAGGATATATGTCAAGATAAAAACCCAAAGCATGACATCATGACTTCACCTTCATGTCAAGATCAAAGCAGTCCATCCCAAGACCCCATCCTTAAATCCATTCAAGAAGTCCTCCCAAATAATAATGGCATCCAAAATACACTTGTCCTTGACAAAGAGTCCATTCATGTCATCCAAGATAATCCCATCTTTGACCAAGACACTACCATTGATCAAGGAATCCACAATGATCCACTCCTTGACCTTTACGCCATCCATGATCAAACACTTGGTGACAACTCTATCCAAGCTCTGAATATCGACACTCTCCAAAATGACACTTGCCTCCATGGGACACATAGATGATCTCTCTTTAGAACAAGAGTATTCTACTCTAGAAATATTTGCAAATGATCAAGCTATAGCTGAATTCATTGGACTCTATGAAAATGACCATAAAGATGGTTTCGACATCGACTTTTCAACACCAATAGAATCATCTAAATTTGACATCTCACAAAATCACACCAAATATATCAATCAACATGACAACAAAACAACATCTTATCAACTAGGATCATTGGTCTTTGTAAGAGTGGGATTCATTGCATATGAGAATATTCCAAGTAACAATGTCCACATACACAATGATGGGATTGCATCTTGTTCCAAAAATAATAAATACCCCATCACAAAGAGAATGTCAAAGCATGCAATATCAAGGTAGAGGACTAGTCATACATGAGCAAGGCATTCAAGAACAAATACAATTTTATGAGAATCCTAGACATCAAGGCCTTGGCTATTCCTCAGTCAGAGAATCTAATGAGGTTAGTGGTACCTCCTCGATATTGGGGGAAACTTTATCTAATACAAAATTGAAATGGAGGCCATAAGTAATCCTTTTCATAAGGTTGTTTCCAACACTCCTTCCGTCCACACTATAAACCATCATTCACGATATCTTAAACCTTCCATTTGGAACCAACAAAAACAAAAGTCTTACAAATCAAAAGTTCAAAATCAAATGTCAAAGGCCATTGAATCAAACAAAAATCCAAGTGGACAAATGAAGTTAAAATGGATCCCAAATAAAAATGGATCAAACAAAGAAAATATGCCAAATTAAAAAGTCAATAAAAATGTGAAGCCACAAGAAAAAGGAATCCCACATATAACAAATGTCCACCTCCTTCAAAATGGTCATCAATCAAGGCACCTAAAAGTGTTGGTTCCAAATGCTATCCTAGTCAAAATTCCAAACTTCGTCACCAACCCTCCCAAGTTTGGAAAATCAAAAGCAATTCATCCAAGCATCCAAACAACCCTTCCACATCTACCATCATGCATCATAATCCTACATTTTGCCTAAAGTCCAAAAATCCCATGCCACAAATCCATCACATCATGGTAGCAACTCTTTATCATAAGTACTCTCATGGCACTCTATTGCGATGTGTGTATTCTAATAAGGCTAACTCTAGTATAAAAAAGGATCACAATGACATCAATCAGTTGTATGCAAGCGCTATGATCCTGACAAGGAAACTACTTTAGAAAGGTCATTATTGGCATATCATGGCACTAGTCTCTACATCAACATCGCCAACAATTGCAAAAAAATCAGGGGGCATCCAAGACGTTCCATCCATATAGAAATATCAAAAATACAAAAAAAAAAAAGTAAAAAAAAAATAGTAAAGAGAAAAATTTCATCCAATAGTGAAAACCATTCTTATGGCGCTTTGGATATGTACCATGATAAAAACCTGGCAAACAAGCATCATGTGTAAAGGGAAATTATCTATGTGGACTTTTACACTTGGGGGAAAGTTGTCTCATTTCCCATGCCTTCCTCATGACATTTACATCTGTCCATCTAATCCATATCATTCCCATCCATTTTTTCCACCTATCTTGATCTTGATAAGGAATGGGGTACAGACATAAATCATGCTTTGGGAAAACTCTTGACATGTCTCTCCTTTGGTCACATACTATTCATGAAATATCACGTCATTGCCTTTCCCATGTATTGGAGAAAACTAATCATTCCTATGCAACATAGTCCTTGAAGATCATAGACAATTCCTTTAGTCTCATGTCTCCTATCTTTTACCAAGGCCACCTATCATTCTTTCATGTCTATCGCCTATCTTGGTCTTCCCTTGTCAAAAGGTATAAGGATACTTCATCATCCCATTAAGTCTTAAAAAGATGTCATTCCAAATGCAATGAGTCTAATCCATCCAAGTGTGTTAGGCAACCTCCCACGTCGAACAAAGTCGTTATTGTCATCACTTGTCAATTGGTATTCAACTTGACTAGGGGCATCATTCACATGCATTTGTCTCAATCCTCTCATAAAACGTCAAAAAGGAAAAAAAATCATAAAAAGTCAAAATCCAAAAAAAATAAAATCATAAAACGTCAAAAACCCAAAATCCAAAAAAATCAAAACATTTCAAAAAAACAAAAAAAAACAAAACATTTCAAAAAAAATCATAAACATCAAAAATCCAAAAAAATCAAAATATCTAAAAAACACAAAAACATCCAAATAACTCTCAAAAATACCAAAATAGAGTCAAAGTTAGTCAATCCATGTTATTGTCAAACTACGTTGCCTCTATGACTAGACGTAGGCAAGGCCATCTGTCAATGTGCCCCCGAGACACTAGGTCAGTCTTTTAAGCATCGTCAAATAAAATCATGATTCAACCCTTTGTCATTTGTCATGTCGGTCAAATAAGTCAAACATAGTCACATGCAGACACAAGACAGTCATTTGAAATGTCAACATTTAAAATGTGAACTAACAAACAACAATCTCGTCGGTCATACAGTCAAGCATCAGTCAAATTTCCAAAACAATGTCAATCTCGTCACTTTATGGTCCCCTCCAAGATGTGTCCTTCTTGGACTTGAACCTTGTCAAAACGTCATTTTCCTTTTCAAGATGTGTCCTTCCTAACGATAGGTACCGTCCAACCGTCAAAACTGTCAAATTATCAAACTATCATGTAATCAACCTTTGACAAACAAACATTGGCAAACACAATTGAATGTTTATTGATTTTCTAGTCTATTTTGTCTTATCATTTTATTGTTGTGTCTCTTGGTCTTGTTACTAGCTACCTCGAGGATGTCCCTTGAAGGATTTAGAGGTGCAATGATTTTCATGACCTATTTTGTTTTCTTTTGATTGTTGTCCTTGGTGTGTCTTGACAAAACAACTAGGGCAACTTAGCCCTTAGTATGAGTTAGGACATTCCTTGTTTGCAACTATCTATTTTGCAAGTGGATGACCTTGCACACCTTGGTCTATATCATACCATGGTGTTTGTTATCCATTTGTGTCATTTTAATGCCCAATGATGATTTGAGCAACATCTATTAGTACTTTGGAAAATATTGAAGGTTTTTTCCCATCCTACCCTTCTTCTTTTCCCCTCTAACATTTCCTCTAGTCCCCATCTTCATTATCCTTATTTGTTTAACACTATCCTCGCGTCCTTCATCTTCTAGTCTCCTTGTTCATTTTGAGAGCACACTCGTGTTCTTGGAACTCATATGTTCTCTCGAGGGGGCATACCGCTACCTCCTCGTCATTCTTCGTCATCTTATTTTTCTTGACTAAATTTCTTTGACACAACGTAAAATGTTGCATTGTATCAAAGAGGGGAAAAATTTAGACACATAAAAATGGCCTAGACTTGCAAACCGCATTCTTCCTTGTCAAATATCCTCCTCACATAACTAAATTACTTAATTATGTACTAATATCATAATTCCTAACTATTTCCTCCTGATTATTTAAATAAATAAACTTTATTAATTTATTTAAACATGTCACTAATTTCCTATGTCTCTCTATAATTAAATAAATTTATCAATTTATTTAATTATTATTCACTTTGTACTTTCCTCTACAATTAAATAATTCTCAATAATTATTAAATTGTTCTTTTGTCTTTTTCTCCAAATTTAAATAAAATTATTTGTTTAAATTGCCATTTCCCACTTTCCTTTTTTCCCACCAAGTAAATAATTTAAAATCATTATTTATTGTCACATGACCCCACCACTTTTGAGTTAAATTAATTTTTAATTCAAAAGGTCAACATCACCTCTTGAATCAAATAATTTTAAATTCTTATTTGATTCTCCAACAATCTCTTTTTCTGTGCCTAATATCCTCTTGTCACATGCATCTTTGTCCATTTAAAATCAAATCTCAACCCTTCATTTCAAATTTTACCCTAATTTTTCCCTAACCCTGATTATTGGTTGTCACATTTAATTCCAGCCTTTGATCTTAGAGCATCTCTCATCTTTCAATCTTGGCATTCATCTAAAATTGGTTTTTCTATAAAAAAGAAATTTTAGCCTCATTTGACACACTTCATGCTCTTGATTTTATGTTGTCATAACATTTTATGCATACTTTAGGCTTGCTTCATATTTGCATACTTGTATTTTGTAGTTTTTGAATAGAGTCCTTCAATATTTGCTTAGGGCATAGTCATAGTCATAGGTTGCTCATCAAATATTCAAGGGAAAACATAATATTGTTGAAAATGGAGAAGGGCAATGAAGGTGATTCATGGAGGACTTGAAGACATTTGGTGAGATTGTTCTTTATTTTGTGCTATTTGACTCCATTGTACTTCATTATTAATTAGGGTTTTGTTTGTTTATGCTTTATAATGCTAACCTAATTTTTTGCCTTAGTTACAACTTCAAAAGATTCAACAAGTCCATGATCCATCAAGACTTTATTAGAGATGGTGATGAGATGATGCAAAATGTAGGATGAAATGCAGGATGAGATGCTCACACTTCAGGATTGGGATTTTCTATCATTCCTTATTGTTTGATATAACACGTAGACACTATGTGTGTAAGAAAATATGTGAATCAAAATAATCAATTCAAAACACACAATAGATGCAATGTATTATATTAAGGAAATAAAATTTAACAAAACATCTAATAAAACGATTCCTTAAAGCCATTCCATCTTCCTCTATCCTTAAGGATCCTCTATTAGTGCCCTCAAATTTTAGGTATGCACTAAATTATTGGGGTGACACCTAAGAAACGAGAAGCCATTAAACTATAATGTAGGAACTATGCCTACACCTACATGATTTGATGAATTTGTTGGATGATAAGCTAAATGACATGTTGAATGGTATGTTGTTGCCTATAGAATGATGTGAAAATATGCAATGAAAAAATTCTAAGCTAATGGAGATGCTACGAGAATGTTGTAATGCTAATGTAACAATTAAGTTCCTAGAAATGAAATTGCCATTATAGCACTACTTGAAATCAAATGCTAAATTCTAAAGTAAAATGCCAATGCTAATCTCTCTAATGTTGAAAGCATTTCTGCAGAGTAAATTTATGTTATGCTTTCTACATAAAAAGTTGTAAATGAGCCTCTATTTATAGATTTCACCAAGGCATCAAGTGAGTTGGCAGCAATGGATGATCAAGATTCAGTTTGGAGAGATCAATGGTGAGAAATGAGGAGGTTAGAGGGAATCAAGAAAGTTGTCCCCTTTAATAGAACAAGCTTGCCAAGTGTAGAAGAGAATAAATGGAAAGAAGAAGCCATGTGTCTCTGAGTTTCTTTAGATTGTTGAGGAAAGATGCCCATTTTAGAAATTAGAAATAATTAATTTCATGTTCAACACATGGTGAGATGGAAGATGAGGTGGAAGGAGATTAGAAAAATATGGAGAAATGTGACAAAATTTGAATTAAAAATTCAAATTTAATGAGAGGGAATTAATAAAATAAAACAAATTAGTTAAATTTATTTATTTAATTAAATCATGAAGAAAGTGGTTTAGATAGGAAGAATTAAGAAATATGAACTATATAAATAAACTTTACAATTTATTTATAAGTAGAGGAAATAAAGATTTTATTAATTAAATAATTAGTAGTTAATTAATTTTCTCCAGACCAAATTTGGATGTATACATTTTTCCCCTCTTTGAAGTGATGTGTTTATGCATTGCTTCAAAGAAAAAAATTCCAGTGTTGATAAAATTTTTGATAATGCCCCAGACAATTATTTTCAAGAGATCATGGGTGTATGCCCCCCCGGGAGATAAATCAGGGAATTTTCGATGATTTAAAGATTTTTGAAAATTTCTAATGATTTGTGATGATGTTAATGGTAATTTCCTGATTTGATGATATTCAAACAATTTATCTCCCAATATGGAAGAAATGAGTTGCCATTTGATTAATTGATCCCTTAAAAATTAAAAATATCCCACCATAAATCCCACTTTAATTACCCCTTTTAATAGGTAAAACATGAAAAAGAGATTCATTTGTGCACTTGTGATTCTGAAATTTTTGGAGTGAGAAAGCAACTTTGAGCATTTTAGCAAAAATGGTGATCCCCTACGAGACTCATCGATTTGAGCATGTGCGGTGACATAACTGGCCAGTAGCATACAAACCTTTGGTATGAACTTCTAAAACTCTCCTTGTGAATTTTGAATCATTTTTCTCACATTTTTAATTTCAAAATTTATTGTTTTTCACAATTTGGCGCATAGGAATTTTTTTTTGGCACATAGGCTAGGTTTTTCAGTGCATTGACCTCGGGTTTTAGTGCATCCCAGGCTCAATGTAGCGCATAGACGGTCTGTAATGGCGCATATTCCTTTTAGCACATAGGTTGAAAGTTTTAGCGTGTCAGAATTTTAGATAGCACACCAGAGGAAATGGCACATAGGATTTTAGTTTTGGTGCACCTTCCAGAAGTAGTGGCACATTGAAGAGATTTTGCAGCATGTGGGATACATTCTCAAGTGCATCGAATGAAATGGCGCATAGACATACTGTTATGGCGCATTGACCCAATTTGGTGGCGCAACTGCCTTTTAGCACAATGAAGCACTGTAATAACGCATCTAGGATAGAATTGAAGATTGATTATTTTTCTCCTTGATTTTGATGATGTTTAATCGCGTCAGCTAATGATTTGTTGTTGTTGATAGATTAGATGATTTATTGATCTCATGATAGGCGAGATTCAATAATGATGATGTTATTTTGACCTCATGATAGGTGAGGATCAAAAATAGATGTTCGCAAGATTTGATAAAAATCTCACTTGAGCTTATAGGATGATTGATTGTTTGATGTTGATTGCTTTGTTGATTTGATTGGTTGATTGATATGTTGATTGTGATGTTATAATGATAAGAGAGTGATTTAGGTAATCTTCAGTCTTGAGAGTGATTCCAACGAACTTGGGAGTTGATTCCACAGTTGTCGCAAGATGATAGAGATATCATTAAGCGATGTGGATTATCTTCATTGATTGGCATGCCCCAGATTAGGATTAATCAGGGATTGTTGACCGCACTAGAAGAGAGGTCACATAGCAATCACAACATTTTTCATCTGGCCACCGGAGAGATGATTGTGATGCCAAAGGATGTCTATAGGATCTTTTCTATTCCCGTGATGGGTGATATTGTGACATATGATTAGACCGAGTAGGGTGGTATACATGCCTTATGCCGAATATTCCATGATGATCAGATTAGCAGGTATGAGATGCCTTGGTAGGAGATGTTTGAGAGTTATGCCCCTTTTCCTTCCATGCATGTGGGTTTTGTTAGTGGCTTTCTACTGACAAGAGGGCAAAGGGATTTTCTATTGGTTGGGATCAAACACTAGAGCAGATGATTCAGTTTGGGACCCATTTCACCTAGGGTTCATGCATGCTTGAGGATTATATCATGATTTGCATCAAGTACTTTATACCAGAGGCTCTAATCTATCTACAAGGGTGACATTACTACAGACGTGGGCCTGGGAGCATATAGCAATGACTTGCCCAGAGATAGATAGGTATCAACTGTTTGGGAGACCCTATGTCTATGGTTATACCAGTCTGATTGTCCAGCATAAGCTAGGAAAATTGGAGTATTGGAGACAGGTACTGGATGACTTGGATTCTGTGACATGGCTGCCATATGTGGATTAGGAGTAGTGGGTCAAGGATCACTTGGAGATGTATTATGTTTGCACAGCTAGATATCTCATTGGATGTACACACTTCATTATTGAGAGATTCCTATTGATGAGAGTGCTCATACAATATGACAAATTGAAAGGGATGCCATAGGGATTGGCTATGTATGCACGAAGATAGCAGGATACCACTGAGTGGGGACCCACCTTATCTTATGATGTTGTGTGTGTTGAGTACCACAAATTACAGCTAGTGATTTGGGACTACCATTTGAAGATTATGGAGGGATACATGATAGAGAAGTACTCGCTGTACTTTAGTGGGCATTCATTTCCCAGGATTTCAAGGCCTAAAGAGCCAATGTCGACACTAGAGGATGATGAGGATAGAGCACCCAGATAGAGGAGGATTAAAGGTGGTGGAGATGAGGAGAGAGATGGTGGTGATGGGGATGGTGGCGGTGATGATGGTGGTGATGGCGGGGATGACGAAGATGGGGATGATGGTAGTGATGATGGTGGTGACAAAGATGGAGGGGGTGCCCATCCAGGACTAGATGTTAGAGTTCCTCGGAAGAGTTACTCCTTAGTAGCAACATCACAACAACGCATACACATTTAATTGCCTTCTAAGTAGCAATAGGCACAAATTATAGCCTTACAGGCTCAGGTCCAAACAATTCAGGGCCAACTGACATATGTTCAGGGGTAGTTGCATTCACAAACACAAGTACAGACTTAGGTACAAGCACAGGGACAAATCACTTCCTTTACAACAGAGAGGCGTAGGTGGATTAGGTAGAGAGTATTGTAGAGAGACTGCAGAGGGAAGTGGGACAATAGATCATTTTCAAGAGGTATGACACTCTGCCAAGGAGGCAGAGTTTTATCAGATTAAATATTTTGAGGTTGTTCCACCAATGCATCATAAGAGCTACTCACAGTCCTCTAGTCGTACTCGTATGAAGACTACTAGTAGGGGTGTGACACAACCACTTTCATGAGATGTAGGCACAGGTCCAAAGATGTCGATATCGTCTGGGGGGAGCACTACATAGCTCCTACACATGATGTTTATTGTGATTTGGACATGTATATATTGATACCTGATGATTTACTACCATTTTCGAAGATGTACCTCTTCATATTCAGATATCCATGTACATTTGACATTATTTTGAGATATATATGCAGCAATGATGACAGTTGAACTATATGCTTGCATATTGATCATGATGGATGCATTTGATTTCTTATTATGTATGTTATGCAATGTTCTATATGATGATGATATGTTAGGTTATGGATGCAACATGTGTTATGATTTTATAATGCTTTTATGAATGATGTCTATATGCCCTATGTGATGAATCTTATTATGTGAATGAAATGTTATGGATGCTATTTTTTTTTACTTTTCTATTGCAAATTTGTGATGCAAAATATGAAATGGATGAATGGATGATATTTCTTTTTGGATTTTTTTGTAATGAAAATGTATAACTAAATGTGTAGATGGATGGAAATGATATGATAAATGCTTTTTTTTTTTGGATTTTCATGATGCAAATATGACCTATTGACTAGATGGATTATGAAATTATATAATAGAACATAAATGATATCCTAATGCTTATGCATATAAATGTAAATGATCTTTTTGTTAATGCCAAATGTACTCGATCTGTTAATGATAGAGATAAAAACACTCGTAAAATTGGACCAGTCTTGGAGAAATCTATAAATATCGATGCAGTACCTAGTATGAATGTAGCCTAAACATGCAAACCTAACAATGCAATGTTGTCATCCCAGTAATTAATTTATTCTGCTTGGTATCATCATATAGCTTTTGAAATGTTGAAAGTGAGTTTAAACATCAATAGTATAATTAGACCATGATGACATGAATACTAATTTCATGATGTTTGATAGTGCAAGTTAACACAAGCATATAGGTATAATTGGACCGAGATGACCTAAGCATTCCTTGCATAAACATACAAGAGTTAATAATTTTCCTATGCGAATCTAGAATATCATCAGTGATACTTTATAGAGCATGTCCCACAACGATTCACATAGTAATAATGATCAACTCACAAACAATAGACAAAGAAAAATATCATTCTCGATCATAGCTTCTCTAGTTCTTGATATCCTTGAGTTGCTCTAGAGAAATGATAACAACAATCATGATGCAAATAATTTGAATATTTGTGTTAAAGTGATACAACTGTGATTCAGAGGATTTCCACCAAATGAGGTTTGTTTTGATCGATCTTGTTGGTATTAGTTCAGATGGAAGGTTTTGTGATTATGATTGATGTTCAATGTTGCAACTTACTTGATTGTTATGTTTTACCACATTGTCATACTGTTGTTTTTTTATCATTATAAGCCCAAAGATAGATTTCCCCCAGTGAGTTCAGGATTTTTCCCCCAGTGGAAACAAACTATTTTATTATGGATTTGTACAATGATCACCAAGCCAAAGTGAGTCACAACCGCAACACTAGGATATGTACATGAGGCTCAAATGGTAGATGTGGATAGTGATAGCGAAGATCCAACGGTCGACACATGTTCCAATAGAGGCAGAAGTTAGCCTATCACAAATATCGCATGTTTTCTAGGTTTAAACTACTTGCTTTTATTGCACTTTTTTCAGATTTTGTGATTTTTTTAATTTTTTTAATTTTTTAATTTTTTTTGTATTTTTTGATTTTTTGATTTTTTTGGTTGTCACCAAGATGCCTATTTTCCAGGTTTTCATTAGGGTAATCATTTTTTCAAGACATTTTCTTTTTTTTTTTGGATTTCGTCATGAATTTTTTTGATTTTTTTGGATTTGTTCAGGAATTTTTCTATTTTTTTGGATTTCTTCAGGACTTTTTACAGTGCATCAAATGAATCATGTGTAAAATTTCTTGAGATGGATTTTGTTCATGGGATCCTCAAATAGGTCTCCTTCTCACATGGATAGCTGGTATGATCCTGATCCATAGACTGACACAATGACAAAGGGGCCCAACCAATTTGGTTCAAACTTTCCTTTCTTCTCCCTATCCTGCTAGTTGCACAAGTACCAAGTCACCAAATAGAAATGTTATTGGTTTGACCTTATGATTATAACTTCTAGAAATTCATTATTGGTAGGCTTTCAGATGGTTCACTGTATGTTGGTGTCATTCATCCAATAGTTCCAATTCTTGCAATCTAGATACTTAGTAGTCCTCATCAAAGATGATACCCTTCAATGAAACTTGGAGCTATGGTAATTCAACCTCAATGGGTACAATGGCCTCAAATCCATACACAAGAGCATATGGTGTGGCTCTTGCTAGTGTGAGAATACTAGTGTGGTACGCCCACCGAGTAGGGTTTAATTAGATGTGCAAATCGCATCCAACATTGTTGACCGTTTTCTTCAATATTTTCATAATAGTTTTGTTGGAGGCCTCTACTTGACCATTTCCCTATGGGAAATATGGTGTAGAGAAGTGGTGCTATATATTGAAATTCTCACACAATTCTTGCATGTCTTAATTTTTGAATGGTATTCCATTGTCAGTGACAATGGATTGAGGCATGTTGTACCAATAGATGATGTAATTGAGGATGAAGGATGAAATTGTCTTTCCTGTGATGGTGATTAGAGGAACAAATTCAATCCACTTCATGAAGTATTATGTGGTTGTGATGATAAGCTTGTGGTCATTTGATGAAGATGGATGAAATTTACCAACAAGATCCAGTCTCCACTGACAAAAGGGCCATGATGATGTGAATGGTTGAAGTTCTTATGCTAGTGCATGAATGAGGTTGCCATGCATTTGACACTTTTGGCATTTCTTGATGAATTGAAAAGACTCCTCCATGTTTGGCCAGTAATACCCTAAACGAAGTAGTTTCTTGGCTAAGGTTAAATCACTTGAATGAGTTCCACAAACACCCTCATGAACTTCCCGTAAAGTTATTTCAGACTCATCGCGTTCTAGACATCGGAGGAGAGTTCTGTCAAGAGCTCGTCGGTAAAGTACATCCATGATAAGAGTATGTCGGGTGGCTTGGCGAATGAAGTTTCATTTTTGGTTTCAAGGCAGGTTGGGTGGAAGGGTGTTATATTTTAGATAGGTTTAAATTTCACCATATATTCAGGTATTGGAATCAACTAGGTGAAAAATAACTTGGGACTCGATATCATCATAAGCAGGGGAGAATAGTTGTTCCACCATGAACTTGTAACATCTTCTTTTCTTTAGAATTTGTAACAAGGAAGCAATAGTAGCCACAACATCAGTAGCTTTATTGTCTACTCTTGAAATTTGTTCAAATTTGATATCCACAAAGTATTTATTAAAATCATCAATCATTCTTTTGTAGGGCATCAATTTGTCATCCTTTGTTTGATAATCATTATTGACTTGATTAATGACCAATTGAGAATCTTCGTAGACTTGCAATTATGAGATTTGCCATTCTATAGTTGTTTTAATGCTACTGATTAATGCTTCATACTTTGCCATGTTGGTATAAGGGAACATCAAGTTGTATGATTTTGGTATAGTATGTCCTTATGGAGTGACAAATAGGATTTTGACCCATAATCCATGTTGTGTGTGTGATCCATCAAAGTATAATGTCCACTGTTGTGTAGTCAAGGTGAGAACATCAACATCTAGAAATTTAATATGTAGAGGATGATTATCTAGTAGAGGTGCTTCAACCAACTGGTCTGCGATTGCTTGTCCTTTTATTGCTTTCCTATCCACATATTGGATGTCAAATTCACTTATTATCATAACCCATTTGGGTAGTCTTCTAGTTAGGTTAACTTTGCTGAGGATGTATTTTAGTGGATCTATTTTGGCTATTAACTTGATGGTATGAGTTAACACGCATTGTTGTAGTTGTTGGGTGGCAAACACTACTTCCAAACAAGCCTTTTCAATGGATGTATAATTGATTTCATAGCCATTTAGTGTCTTGCTAATGTAATAAATTTCCCTTTCTTTTCCTATTGAATCCTCTTATGCTAATAAAGCTCCCAATAATATCTTAGTTGTTGCAATGTATAACAAGAGTGGCTTTCCTTCTGCGGGTGGTACTAAGATAGGTAGACTCATTAGATATTGCTTTAATTGGTTAAAGGCTCCTTCACATTTCTTGTCCCATCAGAAAGAAACATTTTTGTGCAACAAGTGAGTGAAAGGATGGGTCTTGTCTGCCAATTGTGAAATAAATCTTCAGATTGATTAGAATCTCCCTTGCAGAGATCATCACTAACTGATGTTTTTGGGTGGTGGCATCTCCATATAGCTTTAACTTTTTCCGAGTCTACCTCAATGCCTTTTTTTGAAACTATATATCCCAAGAGTTTGGCTAAAGTCACCCCAAACACACATTTCTTTGGATTCAATCGTACATTGAACTTCTCCAATCTAGTGAATATTTTGTCTAAGATCTCTAATTTTCCTTCTTTGGTATATGATTTAACCAATAGATCGTCCACATAGTCTCCCATTAAGGTATGCATCATATCATGAAAAATTATCATCATGGCATGTTGATAAGTAGCTCTTGTGTTCTTCAATCCGAATAACATGACGTTCCAACAAAATATTCCCCACAGACATGTGAAGGTTGTCTTGTCTTGATCCTTGAGAGTTATCTTGATTTGATTATAACTGGAAAAACCATACATAAGTGACAACATGCCATGTCCTGCTGTTAAGTCCACTATGATGTCTATATTAGGTAGAGGAAAATCATCTTTAGGACAAGCCTTATTAAGATCTTGAAAATATATGCAAATGCAAATGTTGTTGTTAGGCTTTGAGACTGGTACAATATTGGAGATCCACTCGGCATAGTCAATGGGTCTGATGAATCCTGCATCTAATAACTTCTTCAACTTTGCTTTTACCAATAAGGCAATATGTGGATGCATTTTCCTTATCTTTTGTTTGACTAGTTTTACTCCTAGTGGTAAGGATAGGTGATGGATGATGAGCTTTGGATCAATCCTTGGCATGTCGGCATATGAACAAGCAAAGTTGATTTGTTTGCCTATGATGAATTTGATAAAGTTTGGTTTTTCTTGGTTTGTCAAAGATGCCACTAGATGGATAGTCTTCGTTGTCTCTGCATTTCCGATATTGACAGACTTTGTGGGATTAATCAATACTTTTGATCTTTCCTAAAAGTGTTATGGGAGAGTATAAAATATTCCATCCTTTGACACCTCAGAGAGGTTTTCGTTGTTGGATGCACTCTTTATTTTTACTTTTTTTGGATCTAATACTGCCATTGAATGGTTTTCACCATCAGATCTATTTCCTATATTATTCATTTTGCAGTTGAAAGATTTGACACTCCCCTGTTTGGAATCTTTGTTATGATGTTCAATGGTGGAATTTGTTTCGAGATTGTTGGAATAGAGGAAGTTAACAATGGCATCATCATTTGAAAGGTGGGGATATCGAACAACTCATTTTGGTCCCAGTCTATGAGTTCGGGATGTACTAGGGGTAAGGAATCACCAGACTGGTTAAGGTCAGAAATAGTAAGAGTCCTGATGGTGATATCTTCAACTTATCCAATAGAAAAGTTGAGGTCTATAAGGTAAATTTACTCTGAATTATTTGTTTCACTCTAAGTTGAATCGTCTTCATTCGAATCATCAATATGTTGTGATCCTATTTCAAGTGGTCTAGAACCTGAACCTTGTCCCTCCTCGAGTAGGGGTGCATACTTGTGTAGCACATAAATCTCCTTGTTGTGACAAGACTCTTCTGATAATGAATCCAACTCATATTCATTGGAATCCATTTCATGATCATCACTAGCTTGTAGTTGCAAGATTCTTTCAACTACCCTATGAGTTATCTCTTCTTTCATCCCCTCTTTATAATCCAACCCAGTCTTGTCTTTTAAATTGATTAAGAGGGGTTGAATTGGCTCTACAATTCCTTCTTTTCTTTTTCCTACATGAACTTTTCCATCGTATCCCATCTTTTCCAAAATGGTGAAGCCTTTTCCATATTGTGTTGTTTGTACATTTGTAGCTGTTGTTTGGGACTCTTCTTCATCCTTATAAAGCCAATTTAGAACATCCTTGTCTTCTGCTTCATCAACTATGGTGGATGCTTTTAAAATCGACCATCAAAGAGTATAATCGGTTGTGATGACTATTGTGTTGATGTTGAGGGTTGCCCATATGACTTTGGGGAAGACAACTATGAAAGGCATAGAGATCATTCAATGAAATATTCACCCACACCTTTATCTTTGACTTGAAATTTTTTCTCAAATTGTTTGACAAGGCATTTAATTGGGCTTCATGATTTGACGACTTAGAAGGAGAAACTTCTTCCCTTTTCTAAAACTATTTAGACATGGAGTTGTATTGACCTTCATGATTTGAAGAAATGACCAACAGTTTTGACGAGGAACTTGACTGACTTTGATTATTGGTAGGGATGGAAGTAGAAGCTTCTCTTTTATGATGCACAAAGACATCTTGGACATATTTTAGGGTGTTGCAATACTAAGGACTATTAGAATCAGTTGAAATGGTGATTTCTTGGCCACCAAAAGGAAATTTCAAACATTGGTGGTATGTTGACAAGACTGCTTGCATATAATGGATCCATGGGAAACCCAATAGTAGGTTGTAGGTTAAATCCTTGTCCAAGACTTGGCAGATTACATCTTTCTGAATCGGTCCTGCTTGAATGGTTAAGACAATCAATCCCTGTGAAGATCTTTCCTCATCATCATATGATTTTATTGTAATCTTTTTCTTTGAATTTGTTGCATTTTCAAAAAATCCTAAGGAACAAACAAGCTTTAAATTACATATATTCAGGCCGATTCCTCCATTTATTAGGATACGTTTGACATGATATTTATGAATTAGGACTTCAATATGGAGTGCGACATTGTGGGAATGAGAAATAGATGTGTCATCATTTTTTGAAAAGGATAAGCAATGAGGTGAAGTCAAATGTCCCACCATGGCCTCAAATTTACAAACTTCCAGATTCGTTGGTACTACTGTGTCCACTAGGGATTTTTCCAAAATCTCTTTGTGGGTGGGTGAAATATTGAGCAGTTCCAATATTGATATTTGTACAGGGATCTTTTGTAACTGGTCCACTATGTTATATTGATTCAATGAGACAGAAGGTGTTTTAGACAAACTTCCTTTTAGTACATATTTGGCCTGTGCTCTCATGGTCGCATTTACTAGCATGTTATCTTGTTTCCCATCGATTTTAATGACATTAACTTGAGTATCAGTTGCAGCTATATCTGGTTTGATGTAATTAATGTGATTTTCAATTGTAATGATGTCTTGTTCTTGTTCAAGTGGAATGTCATAAATTGGATTGTTGGCTGCAATAATGTCTTGGTTGTCATTGGTTTCAATGTTATTCATTTGATCTTCCATTGCTGAGATATGAAGGATGAAAGTGTCATGAACATATTTTACATTCTTCCCCTTATTTTTTGTTGTAGAGGACTCCCCTTTTTCATAATTTGGTAAGGTATTTTTGAATGCTCCATGATTGACATTTGTTTGGGGTCATTTTATTTGTATGAATTTTTCATCTATTAAGTCTTGTATCTTATGTTTCAATTGCATGCAACTATTTGTTAATGACCTTTGCACCGATGAAATTCATAGTAATAAGCATCATTCCACCATGATGATTTTAACTTTGGTTCAAAGCCTCAAGTGTCAGGTAGTGTTATTAGTTTATTTGCAAGAAGTTCTCTCAATGTAGATTCATGTGATTGACCCAAATTGTGAATTTTTTGTGGTTTGATTGTGTTTGATAGGGTGGAGGTTTGGACGTGGTATTACTTTGATTGTTGTGTTGGTTAACATTTTGATTAATACCTTGATTGATGTTTTGACCAGTCTTGGTTGTGGTTCCTGATAGATTAAAGACCGGTTTGGCATTATGTGTTTTGGTGGCACCATCGTTGGAATTCTTGTATCTTGCCCAAAATTTGGATTTCTCATTGTTGTTGTGATGGTTGGAAGAGCGAGCATTGTTTGATCCTTCATTGCAAATTTTCAATACCCCTCTTTTGACTAAAGCTTCTTCAATTTTGACACCGTTTTCTACCATCTTCTCAAAGCTAGGGGGACATTGTAATTGCAGCCTATAGCTCATTTCACTATTGAGGTTATCAATAAAAATATCCATCTTTTCTTGTTTGGGTATGGGAGGAGCATATCAAGCAAATAACCTTCTCCACCTTTGTAAGAATATGAGAAAGGATTCTCCTTGTTTCTGTTTGGTATTACAAAGATCCTTCATGGTTATCTCATGTGAAATGTTATATGAATATTGAGTGATAAATTTGTTGACAAGTTCTTTAAAGGATCTTATGCCTAGTTGTAGTTTCAAAAACCATTCCATACAATGGCCTTCAAAGTTGCGAGAAAAAATTCTCATCAAGTATGTGTCCTCATGAGCAAACTCAAGACTCATGGTTCAAAATTCCCTCACATGGTCTATGGGGTCATATTTTCCATTGTATTTGTCATATTTTGGGAGGTCACAATTTGGTGGGAATGGTATCATGTTCAAATTCCTATCAAAAGGGTAGGGACAAATATATTGTAACAAGTATCTTTTGGTAGTCCCTCTTTGCATGTCTTGCAATTGTTGTTGAAGGTTCTTCATTTGATGTGTTAGGGCAGCCATTTGATTTGTATTTGGTGTTTCAATTTCCATTTTCTTGGGAGTTTCCTTCAATTTTTTGACATCAAAATCACTTGGTAATTTGACCCCTTGGTTTCCTCCATCCTTTTCAAAGACCTCTAGAAATTTAGGATCTTGGTTTGCTTGTTCTATTTCCTCCTTTTGTTATTTCTTCTGTTTCATTTTGAGGAATTTTGTGAAAGGGATTTTCTTTTGGTTCACCCATGGTGTTTTGAGGTTCAAGTTCCTTATCCTTAAGTTCTTTCTTTTGGGATCTTGTTAAAACGGGCATGCAAGTGATGAAGGTTTGCTAAATTTTGATCATTGTTTAGGAGTGCCAAAGAAATACCTAGGTCGAATAGAATGATGAATCCTATTGATGGGAATAAGGCAATAAAATTTAATGTAAAGTATATTGTTTCTGAATGAAGGATGATAAATCCTAATGGGGAAACTCAACTTGATAATCAAATTTGGATTTGATGATGGTTGGGCACTTTTAGATGTTTGATCAAATTTTAGGTAAAGGATTTCACATGTAAATGCTAGTTTTTCCAAGTTTAAAGCAATGTTGGGATGAGGAAAGAAATTCTCTATTGAAAAGATCCCTAAATTTGGGATCAAAATGTTAGATAGGAGTCAAATTCAACACCTAGTTATAAATTCTGGTGGATGCGCTATAACAGTTAGTGTATGTGCTAAAAGGAAGATGCACTATAGCATGGCTTGAATGTGCCACAAAAAGGTTTGTATGCATTGCAGGATCCGGTGTATGCACTACAAAATAGCTCAAATGTGCCAAAGTTTTAGGTGGATGCACTACAGTAATTGGTAAATGCACTACATATTGCAATGGATGCACTGGAAAATGTGGTGCATGCACTATAATAGCAGGTGGATGCGCTAGAAAATATGGTGAATGCACTATAATAGTAGGCAGATGTGCTAGAAAATATAGTGGATGCGCCAGAATAAGCAATGGATGCACTGAACTGGAAAATGTAACAATTTGTTTCTAGTTTGTTTGATTTTTTTGGTTTTCAGTCAAAGAATGGCTTGTTTCAAATGATGTTTTTTGAATCACTGTTTGCACTTCCAATGTGTTGTGTTTTGTTTGAAGTTTGTTTAAAAACATATTGGTAAACACATCAAGCATGTACAATCCTAAGCCTGTGTAAGACTGTATTTGCTAGATTCCCATCTGGATTTTACTCCAACTATGCCTACTTTTAGTGGATGATTAGATGGTTGACCCCATTGGCTCCCCTCCATGACACTCACTTCTTAGGGCAGCCAAGATTTAGTACCCATGAAACTCCCATGGCATACTTCTCATCACTATTAAAATATGCAAAAATGTGCGATGACTTCAAAACAACCGTTCTTGTGCCAACAAATAGATTAAGAATTTTGGCCTTGCTACAACAAAGGGTTATAATATAGGCATTCTATTTGTGGGGGATCATCCATACAACAAGAGACCATTGCTACCCTTCTTGTCAAAACAATCCTTGTGATACTTGAAATTTCCTCAAGTACCCACATTTATATCCCGGTTGGAAGTTGCTTGGCTTTAGCGTGTTACCAGTAGGTATTCCCTTGGGTGATTACTTTTTCCCACAAGGCAGACCCTCTATGGATAAAAAAGAAAAATGAATGGGTCTAGATTTTTGGTCACCCAATTAAGGGGAGAGCATATGCCTACCACTCATCAAACACAATAGACACAGTGTTCTTTAACATTCTAATTAAGCTAGATTCCTAAATTAAGAAAAAGGAAATAAAATCACTCTAGCCTCTGTACCAAATTTATCAGTAGTTTCCAATAAATGTTCTTTGATACTGTTCAAGAGTTTCAATAGAGTCTCTGAAAACATTTATGAAGCCTTCACAGTAGAAAAACATTTATTAGTTTTTATACTTGGGAAAATTTTGCAACGAAAATCAAATGTGCCATTATAGTAAGTCAATGCGCTAAAAAGGTAGATGCGCTACAAAATACAGTGAATGCATTATAGAAAATAGTGAATGCGCTATAGAAAGTAGTATATGCACTATAGAAACGCCCTAATGCACCAAAAAATGGTGTGGATGTGTCAAAGAAACCCATTGTTGTGCCAAAATAGTCAATGAATGCGCTAGAAGAATCAACGGTTGCACCAAAAGAATTCACGTCTGAACCTATAAAGCACACTTTCCAAAAAAATAGTAAAATAACAGGGGTTAGGTTTCGAGTGCTCCAGAAGAATCAACGGTTGCACCAAAAGAATTCACGTCTGAACCTGTAAAGCACACTTTCCAAAAAAATAGTAAAATAACAGGGGTTAGGCCCCACAGTGTAATTTAAAATAAAATATGTGCATCAAAATAATCAATTCAAAACACACAATAGATGCAATGTATTATATTAAGGAAATCAAATTTAACAAAACATCTAATAAAACGATTCCTTAAAGCCATTCCATCTTCCTCTATCCTTAAGGATCCTATATTAGTGCTCTCAAATTTTACGTATGCACTAAATTACTGGGATGAAACCTAAGAAATGAGAATCCATTAAACTAGAATGCAAGAACTATGCCTACACCTACATGATTTGATGAATTTGTTGGATGATAAGCTAAATGATATGTTGGATGATAAGCTAAATGATATGTTGAATGATGTGAAAAGATGCAATGATAAAATTTTAAGCTAATGGAGATTCTATGAGAATTTTGTAATGATAATGTAACAATTAAGTTCCTATTAATGAAATTTCCATTATAACACTACTTGAAATCAAATGCTAAATTCTAAACTAAAATGCCAATGCTAAGCTCTCTAATGATGAAAGTATTTTTGTAGAGTAAATTTATGCTATGCTCTTTATCTGAAAAGTTGTAAATGAGCCTCTATTTATAGATTTCACCAAGGCATCAAGTGAGTTGGCAGCAATGGACGATCAAGATTTAGTCTAGAGAGATAAATGGTGAGAAATGAGGAGGTTAGAGAGAATCAAGGAAGTTGTCCCCTTTAATAGAACAAGCTTGCCAAGTGTAGAAGAGAATAAATGGAAAGGAGAAGCCATGTGTCTCTAATTTCACCAAGGCATCAAGTGAGTTGGCAGCAATGGACGATCAAGATTCAGTCTAGAGAGATCAATGGTGCGAAATGAGGAGGTTAGAGAGAATCAAGGAAGTTGTCCCCTTTAATAGAACAAGCTTGCCAAGTGTAGAAGAGAATAAATGGAAAGGAGAAGCCATGTGTCTTTGAGTTTCTTTAGATTGTTGAGGATAAATGCCCATTTTAGAAATTAGAAATAATTAATTTCATGTGACACATGCTGAGATGGAAGATGAGGTGGAAGGAGGTTAGAAAAATATGGAGAAATGTGACAAAATTTGAATTAAAAATTCAAATTTAATGAGAGGGACTTAATAAAATAAAACAAATTTGTTAAATTTGTTTATTTAATTAAATCATGAAGAAAGTGGTTTAGATAGGAAGAATTAAGAAATATGAACTATATAAATAAACTTTTCAATTTATTTATAAGTAGAGGAAATAAAGATTTTATTAATTAAATAACTAGTATTTAATTAATTTTCTCCAGACCAATTTTGGATGTATACAAACACGATGCATCAAGGTATGGATAACCAAGATGACATTGTATCTAGTGTAATGGATTTTGATTCAACAAACATATAGGATAGTTCTTGTTCACATCTTGACATACAAAAACATCATTGGAATTCAAGTTAGAAGCTTAGAATATATTGGACCAAAGCATATGCAACAGTCAACAACATACTCCAAATGACCCTCCTACACACAACTAAGAAAGTATGCACCAAGATTATTTCACAATAGTATCCACAAGCACAACAAACAAAAGATAATGATCTATTCCCCATTCCTTTCTCTCTAAATTATTTTAGATATACATCATCGAGAGGTCCTCAGAATGGGTCATTAAGATAAATCATAAGAAAAGATCAAAGACAAATAGTCAGTGTTATCTATAGCTCTTGCCTAGTTTAATTTAGCTAAGGTGATATTTGATATTGATGTCCATCACAGGAAGGATACATCCTAGGACATGTTGATTAGAGGTTTGTTTGATGTTAGAATGATGATGCTAATATGAGTCATTGCCATAAATTTCATTGACGTATTTACCTATGATTTATACTTTATATTTTGACTTTTAGGTTCACACTTTACAATTTGCTATATGTTTGCTTTCTACTTGTTTCTCCAAAGGGTGAAGGTGATGATCAATTTATTATGGGTGAAAGTTTATTTTGGGTGGAAGTGAGATGCGATGGATGGGTTTTGGATTTTCTAGAATATTTGAATGTTTTTGGTATTTTGAAAATGTTTTGAGGCTATTTTCGGTCTTTTTGGAAGTTTATATGAATGTTTAGGATTTTCAAGGCTGTTAAGGGTTTTTTTAGTTTTTGAGGCTTTTTAGGTTTTTTGAGTTTTTTTATTGTTTTTGGATTTTCCATTTTCAAATGTTTTTGTGTTTTCTGAATATTTGGATGTTTTGGGATTTTCCAAGAATAATTTGGATGTTTTTGGATTTTCAATATTTGGATGTTTTTGGATTTTCTAAGAGTTTCTGAGTTTCGACCAAGAACTTAACCTAAGAGACCTATCCTAGGGGTCTCGGGGGCTAATCAAAGATTAGCCTTGCCTACATTATATATGTAGAGACTATGTAGTTTGACTAAATCGACCCATTTACAAGACAAAGATATGAACATACGAGAGACGACAGCTAATTACAATGGATCGCTAAATGACTGACCTAGGGTGTCTCCGGGGCACATCAATGATGGCCTTACCTACGTTCAAGCATAGGGGCAATGTAGTTCAACAACAAGACAATGTTTTTTGGATTTTCGATGTTCGACCTTTTTAGGGATTTTGATGTTTTCTAGATGTTTTAGATTTTTCCTTTACAATTTTCTAAATGTTTTTGGATTTTCTGGATAAGATTCTATGAATGTTTTTGGTGTTTTGTAATAAAATGTCCCATGACCTCAAGATATACAAGAACCCGATTGTGATGCATAACGAAATGCCCCCAATGTGATATGTTTAGCCTACTTCGATAAAGGTAGGATAGATTGACTTTGTGAATATGCCAAGTATAGCTAAAGAGTTCATGATACCTTACAATGACAAGCCATAATAAGGACACAAATGAGGGATGAATGGCGATGTAAAGAATGATAGGCCAAAAGAACCAAAGAATAGATGGAGATGCTTTATTTATGCAAGGCACTGTTTGCCAGGTTTTCACCAAGGTACTTTCCCAAAGCACCACCGAAGTGGTTTTCACTAGAGGACTAATTTTTTCTTTACTTTTTAATCCTTTTTCTCATTTTTTGGGATTTTTATCATTTTTTGATTTTTTTGTATTTTCTAATTTCACACCCTTCATGTTTAGGCATAAATTTTTTTGGGATGCAAGTTGTTGATGAGGTCCTACAAGGGTTCACCTTCAGGGGTTGACAATTGGTATGCTCCTGATCCATAGCTTGCTATGATGACAAAGGGACCCAACTAGTTAGGCTCAAACTTTCCTTTGTTGTCTTGATTTGGAAGGTTATTCTAATTTTTCTTTAAGACAAGATCACCTACTTGGAATGATTGACATTTGATTCTCTAGTTATAGCTCCATTTCAGCCACTTTTGATATACTTGCAAGTGATTAAGGGCATCAAGACAACATTCATCTAGGAATTCTAGCTCATTTAGTCGATACACTCTATACTCTTCCTCAGTTATCAGATTATTCAGTGTCACTTGCACTGATGGGAGCTCAACCTCAATAGGAAAGATGGATTTTGATCCATAGACCAGGGAGAAAGGGGTTGCACTTGTAGGTGTGCAAATATTGGTTCAATAAGCCCAAAGAGCGGGATTTAGTTGCAAATGCTAGTCATGAAAACTTCATTAAATATTTTCTTTAGGATTTTTAGGATATTTTTGTTCGTTGCTTCTGCTTGGCCATTGCCTTGGGGCTAGTACGGGGTAGAGAATGGATGTTGGATATTGAATCTTTGACATAAATCTTTCACATCTTGATTCTTGAATGGTGTCCTGTCGTCTGAGATGAAGGTTTGTGGTACACCATAACAAAAAATTAGGTAATTCAGGATAAAATTGGCTATTTGCTTCCTCGTTATGTAGGTCATAGGAATGGCTTCAACCCACTTAGTAAAGTACTTAGTGGCGGTTATGATAAAAATTATGGCTGTTGGATGAGGTTGGAGTGATTTTGCCTATGAGGTCAAGTCCCCACTACAAAAAAGGCCATGGTGTGATCATT
This sequence comes from Sequoia sempervirens, assembly GCA_007258455.2. Taxonomy (NCBI): domain Eukaryota; kingdom Viridiplantae; phylum Streptophyta; class Pinopsida; order Cupressales; family Cupressaceae; genus Sequoia; species Sequoia sempervirens. The sequence continues at coordinate 533,868,672 of VDFB02105785.1, read as the reverse complement.
GGTTGCAACTTTTGAGCTCGAGCATGAATCAGATCCCCATGCTATTGACACTGGATGCATATCCACACATATTGATGAGCTTCTTTTTCCATGGTTCGCCAATAGTACCCCATCCTCAACAGTTTCTTAGCTAATTTCATACTACTAGAATGGGACCCACATATACCATTGTGTACTTCTATTAAGGTAGTTAAGGCTTCCTCTTGGTTAAGACATCATAGTAATGTCCCTTCGATGCTTCGACGGTAAAGGGTATCACATAGGATCACAAATGGGGATGCCCTTTTGACAAAGGTCTTTTTAAGGTTCGGGGTGATGTCTAATGGTAGGGTTCCTTTGTTAAGGTAAGTAAAGATGTCATGGTACCACGAGGATCTAGGACCAACCATGACACATGCAAATTCAGATTTAGGGATTTTGAAAGTCGGTACGAGAAGTTGTTCTACCAAGAACTCATATTGGAGGATGTTTTCCGACATGTTTAGAAATTATCTGATTATTGCCATGGCATCTACTACTCTATTGTTCATGCAAGGAATCTACTCAAAAGTTATGTCTATAAAAAGATCTTTGAGATTCTCCACCATCTTCTTGTAAGGAGTGAGCTTGTCATCTTTAGTTTGATAGACTTGGTTGATAACCAATTGTGAATCTCCATAGACTTTCATCTCTTGTATTTGTCACTAAAATGATATCCTGAGACCTATGATCAAGGCTTCATACTCAACAATGTTATTGGTACATGGAAATGATATCCTGTATGATTTTGGAATGCAATCACTTTGGGGGGTGATGAAAAGAATGTCTGCTCCTGATCCATGTTGGGTGAATGATCCATCAAAGTATATCTTTCACTGAGCTGTGAGATTAATAAGGAACACTAATTCATCAGGAAACTCAGATATTAAAGGGTTCTCATCATAGATGGGCGCATCTACTAGTTGGTTTGTGATCACTTGTCATTTGATTTCCTTGCGCTCTACATACTCTATGTCAAACTCTATCAATATCATTACCCATTTAGCCATTCATCCTATAAGGGTTGCTTTGGATAATAGATATTTTAATGGATCAAATTTTGCGATGAGCTTGATTTGGTGTGACAACATGTAATTCCTAAATTTTTTTGAAGTGAAAAATACCGCTAGGCATGCTTTATCAATGGTTGAGTTGTTCATCTCATAGCCTACCAAGGTTCTGCTGATGTAATATATGACTCTTCTTTTCTATTTTCATCAAGTTGTGCTAAAAAATCTCCTAGTGATGTTGGTGTTGTTGAGATGTACAAGATTAGTGGCTTGTTTGGTATTGGTGGCATGGATACTAGAGGTGTTAGTAGATAGTCCTTGATTTGTTGGAAAGCTTTATCACGTTTTTCATCCCATTTGTAGGTTATCCCTTTATGGAGAAAATGAGAAAAGGGATGAATCTTATCTGATAGCTAGGCTATGAACCTTTTTATGGACTACAATCTTCCTTGTATTCCTCTCATTTGTTTCAATGTATGTGGTGGTTCCATGTCTAGGATGGCTCTTACCTTTTCTATATCAATTTCTATCCCTCTTTGTGAAATGATAAAGCCAAGAAGTTTCTTGATGTGACCCTGAACACACTTTTTTGGATTTAGTCGTACCGTGTATTCTTCAAGTTTGTCAAAGATAGGTCCTAAGACTTGTATGTGCTCACTCCTCTTCTTTGATTTTGCAAAAATATCATCCACATAATCTTCAACTATTTTGTGGATTATGTCTTGAAAGATGAGGGTCATTGCTCTTTGATAAGTAGCTCCTACATTCTTCAACCAAAATGGAATCACATTCCAGTAGTAGGTTCCCCATGATAAGTAAAGGTGGTTTTATGTTGATAATCTTTGGAAATTATGATTTTCCTGAAAAGCCATCCATGAGAGACAAAATTTCATGCCCAACTGTCAAATCCACAATGAGGTTGATGTAGGGAAGAGGGAAATCATCCTTCAGACATGCCTTTTTCAAATATTTGAAATCAATGCATATTCTGATGCCCCTAGTGGGTTTTGAGACTGGTACCAGGTTTGAAACCCACTCAGGATAATCTATTAGTTGGATGAATCCAATGTCAAGAGGCTTTTGTAGTTCTAGTTTAACCAAGAGTGTTATCTAAGGGTGTATCTTCCTTAATTTCTTCTTGATATGTTTGGTGTTGAGATAAACTACTAAGTAATGTACAACCACTTTTGGATTAAGGCCTAACATATCTGTGTATGAACATGCAAATTTAGCTCACCTCTCTTTAAGGAATGCCGCAAGGTTCTTCTATTCTTCATCTAACAAGGATTCAACATAAAAGGTGATCTTGGGTGCTTCTTCTATTCCCACATTGACTGGAGTATCCTTTTCTGCTAGTACTATTGACTTCTCTAGATGCATTGCACTAAGGGGGAGATTGAATCCTTCATCCTTGGGAACCTCATAGAGGTTTTCACCATCAAATGTGTCCTTTTTTTTTACTATTTTGGGACTAGAGAGTGCCACTAGTTGGTTTTCACTCAAGGATCTACATGTTAATTGCATTTCATTTATATTGCGAGTGAAGGATTCAATCATCTCCCCATAGTATGCCCTTGTATTGAGCTTTATGTCGAAGCCTTCTTTGTGATCTACCCATGATAAGTTGTCTCAGAGTCCCATGAAATTTGAGATCACTTCATCATTTTCAAACAAATCTAGAACCGGTGGTCCTTGTTGGTCCATGTCAATGAGTTGTGGGTATACTAGGCGTATTTCAATTAGTTGGTTATTTGAGACAAATGATGTTATAGATATCACGAAGAGGGTGTTGTTCTCAAATAGGTCAACAACATCAGGGGGAAAGTCATCTAAGGTTGTATCACGTGATGTAGGTGACCAAGAGGAAGCCTCAACTCATTTAGCAACAATACCTTTGCCAATAAGTGTGACCTTGCTAGTAGTACAACCTAAGTGAATATTATTTAGTCATTTATTAGGCACGACAGGTTCTAGTAAACCATTTCATTTTGTCCTAGTTTCTCATTCTTGTTATACCCCATACTTTGCATTAGCTATAGGACTTTGTTATCATCTTCCATGGGAAGAACATGAATAGGTCGTTCATCTTGATAGAGGAGTTTAGAGATGTCTTTCTCATTGACGTCTTCTTGATTCAAGTCTCCTCACTTGGTGAAGGTAGTGGCTGCCATCTTGATTGTTTCTAGTTCTTTGGTGCTAGATGTTGGTTTCTCGTGAGATTGAGGAGAAATAGATAATTCTCCTAAGACAAAGGTTTATTTAAATATTTTGTAGCTTCCACAACCATCATCTTGGATCATTGCTTTGACATTGGGTATGCTTTTAACAATAGGCATATTTGATGCTGAGGTAGAGGCTAAGGATGATGGTTCAACAAATGAGCTTGATGGTGTAGGTCCATCATTTTTGGGTATTTGTGGAATCTTATAGAACTTGTCCTCAAGGCTTATGCAATAGTAGAAAGGCTCAGTATCTCTATGGATAGTGATTTCTCTGCCTTTAAAAGGAAACTTCACACATTGATGATAGGTTGAGGCTACAACTTTCAAAGCATGGATCCAAGGTTGGCCAAGTAGTATGTTATAGGGAAGATCAAGATCAAGTACTTGGCATGTAGTTTCTACAATAAAGGGGTTCCACTTGGATTGGAAGTGCAATGATTCCTTGTGATACCCATTCATGGTCATCACATGCTTTGATGTTAGTACTCTTTATATTCTCAATGGTATCTTCTGAATAGCCTAGATGCTTGATCAATTGCAGGATACAAATGTTCAAACCAACACCTCCATCTACCAAGATTCTTTTGACTTTGTTTTTATGAATGAAAACCTCAAGGTGTAAAGCACGATTATGAGATTGTTGTGATGGTAAATCTTGCTTGGAGAAGGTGAAAAGATGGTTGGTGATGTGTCCTACCATAGCTTGAAATTGATCGATATCAATGTTCTCAGGAATAGATGAATCAAACAAGGTTTTTTTCCAATATTTCCCCATGTGCAGAGAGCTTTAAGAGTTCTAAGATAATTATATGAGTGGGGGTCTCTTTAAGCTGATCTACAAGATTGTACTTTCTAAGATTAGATGTGGGAAAAGTAGGATGTGTCCTAGATTGAGTTGGGATAGCTCCTTGAACGGTTATTTTTCCATATTGTGTGGTGACTCCACATTACGTACTAGCTCCCTTGATGGTGACAACAATGATAACGCTATCATAAGAGGAAACTGCATTGGAATAGGAATGTTGTACATTGGTGTAATCCTTAGCTTTTCCATTGTTGTTTTATTTGTTATGATCAAGCATGGGGGTCTTGTGTATCTTGATATCCTAGTTCCCAGTTGGTACCTCAATAGATATGGTATCATTCTCTATGAAACTTGGATGATATTCTTGAGTTTCATGCAATTTTTTGTTTTATACCTTTTGATTTTATGAAAGTCACACATATCACACTCATTGTACCAGGATGGATTTTCTTGCGGTTCTTTGTAGTTTTCAAAGTTAGGAAGTGTTATCAAATTTGACTCTACCAATTTCTTCATGATTGTCTCAATGGGTTCCAATAACTGTGTGTACTTACATTTGAGATAATTGTTCCTGTTATTAGTTTTCCTCTATTGCATGTTAGCGTTACTGATCTAATTGTTCTTAGGTGGTACCATTTTTTGCATAGTTGGTTGGATGTTAGCAACTTGATTGTTATTGGGTCTAGGAGCACTTAGTATGACATTAGCATCTACCACACTATTATTTGTTACATTTTTTTTCTTAGCCCATACACGAGGTTTCTCATTTGAACTAGTTGAAGGATGATTGTCTTTGTAATCCTAAGTATTTCCTTGTGAGATTAGGCCTCTTTCAATGTTAAGGGCTCTTGGAACAAGCTTTCCATATGATGTGATACATTGCATTTTCAAGTGGAATGATAGATTTGGATCAAGATTGGCTATAATGATTCCCACTTGTTCATTAGGAAGAGGCCACTTGCTTTTACTAGCTCTTTGTCTCCACCATTGTAAGAAATTAGTGAAAGTTTCTCCTAGATTTTGTTTAAGAGTGTACAAATATTCTAGAGTAACGTCCATGTCAAGATTGAAGGAGAAGTGATCGATGAATTTATCAATGATTTCTTGAAAATTTTGATACCAGGAGGCAAATGAGAAAACCAATCCATAGCAGTACCTGTTAAACTTTGTGGGAAGAGGCGCATTAGATATGAGTTTTTGTAAGCCACTTCCATGCACATGAGATAAATTCTTTGATATGGTCAACACGACTTCCTCTCCCTCTATATTTTTCAAACTTGGGGATTTCAAAACCAAGAAGGAATGGTATCATTGGTATGTTTCAATCAAACAAGGACACAAGTTCTATGTATAAGGCTTCTTTGTCTTTCCCATGCGAAGGTCCTGCATTTCTTGTGAGAGTGCTTTCATTTGTGATGCTAGATCATCTTGTGTATTGGGTGGAGGAACATATGATGGAACAAGAGATGAGTTATATGGGGTGTATGAAGGTGTGAGATTTTGTGAAAGTGATGAATATGTTCCTGATGTGTTTGGATTGATGATGTTCATATGAGGATAATAGGAACCTTTTTGTTTTTGTTGGGAATATTGTTGAGCTAGTAAGGCTTGTTGTTGAGCTTGTTGTTGTTACACCACTAGGGCTTGTTGTTGGGCCTGTTGTTGTTGTTGTGCTAATAAAGCTACTTGTTATGCTTGTTGTTGTTGCATGGCTTGTTGTGTGTTGTGCAATGGCTGCTTGCTATTGTTGCTATTGGTGTTGTGCTAAGGCTACTTGTTGAGCTTGATGTTGTTGTTGTGCTAAGGCTACTTGTTGTGCTTGATGTTGTTTTTGTGCTAAGGCTGCTTGTTGTGCTTACTATTGTTGCTGTGCTATAGTTACTTTTTGTTTTTTTTGTTGTTGTACAACTTTTTGATAAGTTTGTTGTGCTTTTTGTAGAGCTAAGGCATGTGCTTGCAATGTAGGATTAGGTGGTTGTTGAGACATTTGTGAAGGATTGGGGACATTACTATTTTGAGTGGATAACAAATTGTTGGTGAAAGGTTAAGGGTTCCCTTGGTTTAAAATTCCTTGCAATATGGTAGAATGAGGTTGAGGAATGTATATTTGAGGTCTTGATTGATTTGGCATAGAAAAGGGAACTGTTGGAAACGATGATGTTGTTAAATTTTGTAATGGGAATGACACACTAGGACCTTGAGTCCATTGATTGAAAAGATGCCCTTGTCCTATGTTTTGAGGATTTCCTTTTGCAAAAGATGTAAACAAAGGATTTGTGATCAAGGTACTCCTGGGATTGATAGAACTCGTAACCAAGGGATTATTTTGAGGTGGATTGATAGTGGATGATGTGGTAATGGTAGATGGAATGGATGAACCTATCAAAGGGTTGGATAAAGATGTCCCTATTTGCGTTAAGGGTTGATTCTATGATATGGTATTGACATGCCATTGTGTGTTGTTTTGATATTTTTGGTCTATACTGCTTTGCGTGACAGTAAGCATACTTGTGGTACCCATAGGTATGGATGAAGAAGGTTGTCCCTGAAATATCAAAGTGGTGGTGGATTAGTGAAGTTCAAGCAAAGTGTGTAGCTATTTTGGATCTTTGGGAATGAAGGGAGCACCAAAGGTAGGTGTCCAAATAGTGGTAGAAGGTGGAGATTTAGTTTCAAGAGTACCTACAAGTGTACTATTTTCAAATGGTGAAGTGTGACCAAAATCTTTAGCAAGGTTGGTTGCAAGACTAGGTATGTAAGTTTGATTTAGCCCTTGTGATGGAGTTGTGAAATCTAGTGTTAAACTCTGTGCTACAAATGTTGGAGAGATAGGAGCTACACTTTCAAAGGATTGATGTTCCAAAATTTCTTCCCTAGTGAGCTCAAATGGGTTATTTGTGACGTCTTCGATCTCATATGGTCCTGAAGGAGATGATGGTTGTTGTGATGGTGTAATATGAATTCTAGGATAAAATTCTAAAGGATTTGGATCACTTGAGGTAAATATAACTTTGGTTTTCTCCATGATTCTCTTGTGTTGTGATCTTGTCTTTACCATAAATTTTGTGTCAACTATGGGAGAGTTGTGTTGAGTTTTGTAATGTTTGAACTCTCTAGTTGACTCAAACCTAGGTAAAAGGGATACTCTAAGTCTTTTGGGAGCAATGATGATAATGGGGGATGAAAAGATGGGTGATGTGGGAAGTGATCTTTGCAAGCATTTTGGGACAACACTTTTGAATTGAGTTTGATTTTTTGATGTTGGGATAAAGGATGCTAATGAACTTAGAAATCTTTAGGGTAGACTAATGACCTGCAAGATAAACTAGTTCAAAGATGATAACTACTTCAACTAAGTGCATGGAAAAGGATACATTTCACATACAGATTAGCTAAGGTAGAAATTTGGTTTGATGTTTAAGTCCCAAAGTGTTGGTGTATTCAAAGTTTTGCAAAGATAGGTGAAGTGAAGAATGGAATTTGATGAAGGGGTAAGTGAAATGTTTGACCCAATGTTGACTTAAAAGTGAAACTTTTTTTTTGACAAGACCAAGGTAGTGAGAATGATGCTAGACCTCGAAAATGTTTAAATCCTGAAGACTCAATGATTTAGAAAATTTGTTGATCTTCAAAAAGATGAGGGTTTTGGGTCATAAAGAACGTGTACATGTCAAGATATTTTCTTAGTGTGCCTTCATAAAATTTTACCAACTTATTTCTATTTTTGTAGAGTGCCTCAATGTGGTTGTTGATTGCTTTTGCACTACAATGCCTAAGTTTAAAGTGATGAATAGTTGAACTTTGTTTAGGGATTCTTACTTTGCGTGAGATCATCTAGTAAAGTGAACCTAAGATTAAGGTAGTGAGAATGATACTAGACTTCCAAAATGTTCAAGTTCTAGAAAATGAGAGGATGGATGGGAATGTTCAAACCTGTTTGGGCTCTCCTAGCTTGGGCATAAAAGTTTCTCAACAAAGTGTAATGATTGTGGTAAAATATTGAAGCCCACTTTTGACTAGTTTGCTCTACGATTCCTATGTCTAAAATGGAGTGTTGATGATTTTCTCCTACGGATTTTGACTATTTTGATGAATCATTTATGGGAGTTTGGTATCATGTGAAAAGATCAGGATGTTGACTCCAAAAGAATGCATATAATTCTAGATTATACCATGAAGTGCATCTATAAAAGTTTGCTACCAATCTGTTTCTATTTTTGTGAAGCGCAAAAAGATGTTTTTTGAACACTTTTGGAGTAAGATGTCTAAGTCTAAAATGAGGACCTGTAGATATTGGCTTAGGGATCCTAATTTTTTGTGAGATCATGTGAAAAAAATTTAAGTGTATGGAAGAAAGGAAGATATTATTTCCATGTGGGTGGTGGTAATAGGGGCCTTCTAGCCTCAATATCAATGTGTTCTTCTTCTTTGTCTAGAATGGTTGCTTTGTTTCTCCACTATGTGTTTGTTTCCTTGTTTTCAAAAGTGAAGGCTCTCAAACTACCAATGAGATTTGTTTGTTCACCGTTTATGAGTTCAAAGTTTGGCTGAATTATAGCACATGGATGATCAGGTTGTTCAATGGGAGCAATCAGTCTCCCAATAGTCATGTGGGTTTCATTTGTCAATTTATCTTTGCTTAAGTGAATTGATTTTACCACAAACACTTATCTTTGATTATGTTTCCAAACTAGATGCTTATGTCAAAAACATCATAACTTTCACAATGTCCATTTTGTGAAAATCATGAGGTTAAAGTCATAATTTCTTATGTTTTCTTTGGTAAATATGTGTTTGCGATTAATGTCAAGATATTTAGAAATCGCTAGGGATAAATCCTTATGACAAGTAGTAATATCAAGGCTAACTCAAGAAGTCCATATTTGAGCCAAAGTGTTTGAAATTTGGATAGTGAATGTTTGTTTTTGGATCATTTTGAAATCAAGCAAAGTGTTAAAATAACTCACAATCATCACAACCCTAGGATAGAAATGGCTATATTTGTTGAATTCCCACTTAGATTTCTCCAAACACTAGACAATGCAAATAGTTAGAGATTTGGTGACATTGGCTCCCCTCCACGACACACACTTCTCGAGACCACCAAATCTCAAAATCCTTAAAATTTAGAGATTAAAAGAAGTTTTTCTATTTCTACAATTGAATAGTAAAAATGTGGGGCGGCTTCAGAATAACCATTCTTGACATCAACAAATATTAGGGATTTTTGGCTTCTACACAAAGGTTCATAATAAGGGCATCCAATTTAGGGGGTGCAATGATAAAATCCTTGTGAGAGGTCTCCCAACCCTTAGAACAAGGGCTTTACGTATCATAAAGATACTGGGGGAGAGCTATCATGTACCACTTCCCATTTTTTATGATTTTCATCACAACCACAAATTTATATAGCGGTTTGGAAGAGTTTGGCTTATGCTTGTTACTGCTTGGGTTGTTCCCTTGGGGTGAGTACTTTTTCCCACCAAGGTAGGCCCTCTAAAGGTAAACAATAGCAAGTAAGTACATTCGTAGTTCGATCATCTTTGCTTGCATTAACAAAGAGAGAACACACACTATACCTTTTCTCACCCTAGCATGGTTGTTCAATTTTAAACCCAAATTGAAAGATGTGGGTGATTTTGCAAAATGTTAGAGAATGTTTCTATTTCTCAAGATCACCAAATGGCATGAGAGAATTACATACGCATTCACCAACAAAATTGAAAACCACAAAACATAGCAAACAGTTATCAATTTTAACCTTTCAAAGCAATGATGAATGTATTTTAAGCACTAACTGAAAGATGAGTTTGCCTTGTTCAATTTTAAGCCCAATTGAAAGATGTGATATGAGGGTTCAATTTTATCCAACTTTGAACATTTATTTTAAACCCAATTGAACTCTAGTGGTTTCCTAAAATTGAAAAGTAAAAAGCATGAAATTGGGTTATAATTGCCCCAAACCATTGAACACTTGTTACAATTATAGAATATTAAGATAGAAGAGGATTTATTCACTTTAACTCCATGCCTTTAAACCCTACAAAGCACTGTTAGTCTAACAAACAAAACACATTTAGACATTCATCAGTCATTAGATAAGCTAAAGAAATTAAGTCACATGTCAAAAAAACAAACATAAATTTTCTTACCCTGGTTGGGTGTCACTGAACATGATGGTGTCGTAGTTTGAGATTTGGGCATCACTCTAGTGAAAACAGGCATCGCTTTGCAACAAGACTAGTGAGCACAATTGCATTACTATTTTGATGGGTGTTGTTGCTAACGATGGCATCATCATTTGGAATTTGAAAGCGTCGGTTTGGTGAGTTTGAGCATCACCATTTGCATTTCATGATATCTTCAAATTAAATATGCATCGCTATTTCAAATTGACTGGGCATCACTATATAGTGACACTATTCAAATAGTGCCACTGCAACTTGCAAAACAACATAAAAATGGAATTCAATCTAAAAATGAGCTAAATTATTGGTTTGCTCTCCTTCTAGTGCTAGAATGTGATGTGAAAATACCAGTATGGGTTGAATTACACTTGATCCATGAAGAATCGAAGCACAACAAAACTACCAATACTCAAATCTCAACAAGATCAATCAAATAGAATTGAAATTAAACATTCTATCAAAACCTAACATGCTAAATTATGAAAGCTTTTAAAACATCTATTCTAATCCACCTAAAACTTATCTTGTTGTGGAATTGGTGTCGTTTTGATGTGGAAGATAACCCTTTCCCAATCCCATAATTAGTGAGCCTATTTCAATCAATTCTATGAAAGAGAATCGATGAAAGCATGGTGTTTGATGTGTGAAAACCTAGTTTATGCGAAAATGAACATGATGCAAGCTAAGTTACCATGATTTTATGCTACAAATGATCTAGTTATGCAATTGCTAAGCTAATCTAAGCAAAAATTATGCTAAATGATGAAAACCCTAATTTATTTACAAACTAAGATGGATGCATGGAAGCCATTAATGGATTCTCTAAGCTATTATGTAATTAAAACTAACTAACAAGTGAGTAAAAGATGAGTGTGATGCAAGTAAATTCAACAACATAAGTTTGCAATTGAAAGATGGATGTGTGAGTTTCAACAACATAAGTTTGATCTGAAAAAGATGGATCCATTTGTCTCCAAATAGTGATCTATTTATAGGAGAGCAAATGGGGAATGGATGGTTGAGATCAAAAATCTTAATCAATGGTTCAAGATGAAGGGGATGAAAGGAATGGATCATGGATTCTCATCAATGGATGAGAATGCATGATGAAATTTAATCAAAGGCTCACACTTGCCTCAAACAAACACACTTTTGACTTACTCACATAGGTCAAAGGTAACTTGCTAAAGAGGTTGAAGGTTTAGCTTGTTGAAGAAGCCAAGTGAGTTGATTGGAGGAGAGAGAATATTCCTTTTGGATGAGGAAAAAGGTAGTTTACAAATTAAAACAAAGTTTTAATTGTGCAAGAAAAGGAAAATAATATTCCCTTTGTTTAGAGGAAAATTAGTTTAATTGCTAATTAAATAAGGTTTAATTTATGCAATTAGGGAATTAGAAGAATTAAGAGACATTTATTAAAATATATGATTTAATAAATAGGGGAGGGGTGAAATGACATTTAATTAAATAATTTAGGGTTTTTTAATTAAATAAGATGACTTAGGAGATTAAATTAAATATTTTAATTTATTTAATTTAATTAGATGAAGTGTTAGTGGGAAAAGAGAGGAATTAACCCAATTTAACTAATTAGGCTTGTAAACACATAAAAATGACCTAGGCTTGCAAGCTCTATTTTCCCACCATTTCTTTCTAGCATAATTAAGACATTTTAATTATGTTCTTGATCCACTTCTGTCTATTATTTAAATAATTCATAATTATTTAATTAATTCATGTCCTTATTCCTCTTGATTATTAAATAGATAAATTTTATTTATTTATTTAATACATGGCTAATTATCTAAAGTCTTCTCACAATTAAATAAATTTATTAATTTATCTAATTATCCTTGCCCATTTATGTCTTCCTAATTATTAAATAAATAATTTTATTTATTTATTTAATATGTCATTAATTTTGAAAGTCTTCTCATAATTGAATAGATTCTTTAATTCATTTAATTATTGGTCACCTTCTCTAATTAAATAATTATTTTAATTATTTAATTGTCTCATTGGACATCTCCCTCTTTTAGTAAATAATTTGAATTAATTATTTATTGTCATGTGGTCTCATCTTTTGAATGAAATTAATTTTTAATTCAAAATAGTCTTTTTCCTCAAAAATCAAATTAATTGTTATTATTATTTGATTTTCCAGCCATATCTTTTTCTGTGCCAGTCTTATCTCTTGTCACATGCATTGTCAACCCTTGATTTGATTTTCTAAAAATCAATCTTGTCCATTCATTTCAAATTTGACCTAATGTTGCCCTAACCTAAATTGTGGGTTTTCAAATTGAATTTTGTCCATTGATTCTAAGGCACTTGTCAACTTTCAATCTTGGCCATTCATTCAAAATTGCATTTTCTATAAAATAACAATTTTGGTCTCATTTTGTCATCCCATGTTATTTTGCAATCTCATGTCATCTTGCAATCTCATGCTAGTATATCTCATGCAATCTTGTTTTAGGAAATCTTAGGATATCTTGCACTCTTGTCATACTTTTGCAATATTGTCATTTTGTCATAGTCATATTAGCATCTCATTTAACATAATTTAGACAGTTTCATGCTCACTAGTTGCATTTTAGCATAGTATTTTCATGTGGTTATATCAAATCCTTCAACATTTGATTAGGTCTTGTCATTGTCATTAGTTTGTTCATCACAAATTTGAGGGCAACATCATATTTACAACAAGTTGAGAAGGTGTAATGTAGGTCAACCATGGAGATTGAAGACATTTCATGAGATCTTCCATTTTTTTTTCATGTTTTTCGTTTGCACTTCATTACTACTTTGGATTTTTGTGTTTATGCATTTGATTTGCTAACCCTAGGATAATTTACCTTAGTTATATTGGTGAACTTGATGCCAAATCACATATATTTTTGTTTTTTCTGTATAGCTTTTCTTGTTTTTATAGCTACAGGTATGACTACGATGCATTTGATCTGCATAATGACACATCTGACTTTTCATGACGCATTCATTGTTCAGAACACTGCATTTGCTTTGTTGTGACACATACACTTTGCAGAGTGTTGCATTTTCTAGGTTCCAACACATTTGTCTTGTAGGTTGCCGCATTTGTCTGATAGATTCTAGAATCCAAAACTGCGATGCATCTATCACTCAGAACGACGCAATCGCTCTGCTGTGACACATTTGCTTGGTGAAATTTTGCTCTCAGATTTTTCTAGAGTTCACTTCATTTCTATTTGGCATTCTATTTCTTCTTTTGCAATTTGTAGTCTAGGATCTTTCTGGTTACTAATGGCTTGCTTCAGCATGTGGATTTGAGTCTTTCGTGGGTCCAAGACATATTTCTTGCAAACTACTAACTTAAGGTTTTGTAGGTTCGATTGTCTAGGGCTTTTATTTTGAAACATTGTGCTTGTTGATTTCTAGATTAGATAACACTTCAATTGGTGCACTAAAAAAACATTGCTTGTCCTTTTCTTGATTGTGTTTGGGGTGGTAGGTGATTATGCTCTCACCTTGTGCAAACTAGGTGATAAAAAAACTAGACCCATCCATTTTGTGTTTACCTTGATTCAATAATCAAAGTATCCTCTCCCCTTGTGCACTCGTGTGATCCTGGGTGTAAGAGAAATAATTATTGACTCTAGAAATTGGGCCTTCCTTGGTGGGAAAAAGTACTTAGCCCAAGGTAACTCAAACTGGCAACGAAGCTAATGCCAAGCTACCCTCGACCGGTATATAAATGTGAATCCTAAGGGAAAGCCTAGGATTACGAGTGTGGATGTGTCATACGGACCAAGTAGTACTCCCTAAAACCCTGTTGAGCGTAATCTCTTAAGGCTGGAGTGCCTCCTAATTGGAGATTAATCTTGTGCCCCATGTATTGCCACTCAAATGGGGGTCTCGAACTAAACACCTATGTGTAGTAGCCAAATCCTTCTATTTGCTAGTGCAACACCGGTCGGTGTGAAGGCATCCACAACTTCACAATTTTTAGTAGAGGTGATGAATCTACCATGGGAGTTTCATGGGGGTTGGAAGTTTGGTTTGCCTGAGAAGAGAGTGCACAATAAGGGGGAGTCCATGCAGCCAAGCTTATGGATTCACACGCTAAGAATATGTGGCTGGGGAAACCTATGTGGAATCTAGTGAATATTGTCTTGTCCTAACCTAGGATTGTGCTTGTTTCAAAAAGACAAAATATTGTGCTTGCCAATAATTTTCAGACATTCAAACAATAAAAAAACATCACTTTCAGATCAGAAAACAATCAACATCAAACACTTCAAGTTTTGGATGAAAATTGCAAAAAAAGTAGAATTTTTGCTTCCTGCACCGCATCTACCATGATGCATTCACTCTGTTGCATCACATTTTCTTCTCATAATGCCGCATTTTCCCTATTGCATTACATTCACTTTGTAGAACATCGCATTTGACTATGTCAAGCCGCATTTGCTTCCTAGAAATCCACATTCTCTTTACTGAGCCATATTTGCTTTCTATAAAGCTGCATTTGCTAAAACTAAGCCGCATTCGCCATACTGAGACACATTCAAGACCTGAAATGATGCATTCACTTGGTAAAAAGAAAAAACCTATCTTAGACCAGAAACTGAGTTCCAATCTATCCAAATTGCCATCAAACATCTTTTTCCAGAAGATTGTCAAAAACCAGACTAGGAATTGCTCAAAATTTGCATTCTTAGGTTGCATTATTATGCCTAGGCTATCCTTGCAATAATCTACTGTCATCCTTAGGACATCATTATCTTCATTTTTATTCCTTGCATCCTCACTTCATTTTTAGATTTTGGACTAGGAAACCTCATCTCACTTTGCAAAATATTGACTTTCAAAAGTAGGTTATCATTGGACTTAGTCGTTATTATCTTCTTTAGTCATTTTTCTTTTGTGAGACATTTCCAACTCATAAGTCTAGTTAGGAAATCTCACTTGTCATTTTGTCCTTCAAACAAGTCCCTTGATTTTCCAAAATTGAGAGATAGATCAGGCATAGGGTAGTGTGGCAACCTTTTTCCAAATCATTTTGACCTTTAGACATTGAAATTATCTTAGTCATCATTTTGCATATTTTATCTTTAAAAATCCCAAAAACATTTTATCATAGTCTCTGTTTGGCATCTTGACTTGGCATTGGTCACTTCCTTAGTCAACATTA
This sequence comes from Sequoia sempervirens, assembly GCA_007258455.2. Classification (NCBI taxonomy): domain Eukaryota; kingdom Viridiplantae; phylum Streptophyta; class Pinopsida; order Cupressales; family Cupressaceae; genus Sequoia; species Sequoia sempervirens. The sequence continues at coordinate 533,853,253 of VDFB02105785.1, read as the reverse complement.
TAATCTTAGTCTTCATTATCCTTTAGCATTAGTCACTCCCTTTGGACAACATAGTCTTGCATTGTCATCCCTATTATCAAAAGTCCAAAAAATACATAGTCTTGCATAGTCATCCCTTTTATAAAAAAAATCCAAAACTACATAATCTTGCATTGTCATCCCTTATTATCCAAAAATATCCAAAAAAAAAAATTAGCATCATCCTTACATTTAGTTGTCACTCCCATCATCTTCATTTGAGCAATTCCCTTTTAGGGTTGAGACTAGACTCCAAAGAAGAAGAAGACAAATGGAAAAATTTGGACAAGACTCCAATCCCAACATCAAAAAATACACTTATGACCCAAATTGGACTTTTGACGACCCATTTAACAACACAAACACCCAACCTCTCACGAACATGCCATAATCATCAAACAATCCTTTTGAAACATTCATACGTAGGGATGAATATGGAAAAATACTTGAGGAACACCTAGAGGTAGCAGCACAAGATCTAGAGGTAGCCTCTGTAGAAAAAATGGTCTTATATGATCAATATAGATATTTGTCCATAATTTTAAGTCAAGGACCTAAATTTCCAAGTGGATTTGACATCAATACTTTGAGACTGACATTACCCAACCCTAATGTCAATAGCACAAACAATATACCTCAAAACACTGCAAACAATGCTTCTATCGGTGCCACTTCACAAACTATCACGAGTACCATCAATACCACCACCATTGACACAACCAATCAAAATAATCCCAACTCAATCAATGCCACATTCGTTGGGGGTGTACCAATCATGTCACAATCCATGTCACAACCAACGTCAACCATGACACAAGCCATGACACAATACCATGTCCATGATATCATCACAATCGGTTGGAACCACTTTTGGGTCCTCATCAATGGGGGCAAGCTCTTCAAATACCTTATTTGGAGCTTCATCTAGTGCCATGAGTACATCCTCATCAAGACCTTTCATTGGAACAACATTCAATCCTACCGGAGGAAGTAAACCATGTGTATTTATCCAAGGACCACAACCAAACATTAACACGACATCCCAATTCAATACCAATACCTCCCGAGGACAAAACATAAACATTCCTCATAGGAAATTCCAACAATTTGGATTAGGAAATCTGAATACTCAGTACATGGCATCATTTGGACATCAAAATGTTCATGGTAAACATATTCCCCAAGTCTCAACTCAAATGGTTGGACATATTCCGACATACTCATCACATATTCACACTCATCAGCAAGGTGCAAATCCAAACTTTCAACACCAACAACATGCCAACTGAAACACATCATACACATCACAACATCATATCCCATAAAAAAACACCAATTTATCTTCACAACAAATGGGGACTCATGGCATAACTATCACTCCCTTTTGTGACACCACAAACAACCCTATAATTGACACCATGCAAGCCCAAATGATGGATATGCAAAAGGAAATGTAAGAATTACGAGCATCTAACAGGAGGTCACATATGTCATATGACCTAGACTTATATCCTTTTGACAAAAAAATGAACATGCCACCATTCCCTCCTGGCTATGTGGCACCCAACTTCACCAAATACAAAGGTAAGACAAGTCCTATTAAACACATTCGGGAATTCACAACCAATTGCATGGACATCGCTTATGAAGAGACTTACTTAATGGGACTTTTCTCTAAAAGCCTTATAGTGCCAACACTTGAATGGTTCACCACTTTGAAAGGGATAAGAACATGGGATGAACTTAAAGACATATTCATAAAGAATTATTCCTATAACATTGACATGGACACCTCAATCACTAGCCTATGCACTCTCACACAAGAAGATACTAGTGAAACTTTTATCCCATTCTTCTAGAAGTGGAGAAGTCTTGCAAGTCGCTATCATATTGATATACCTGAAAGAGAAAAAATTGACATTTTAGTGCAAAAACTCATAGGCCTACTGAAGTATAGATTACAAGTCCATTGTTGTACAACATTTGTAGACCTAGTTGAAAAAGGAGTCCAAGTTGAGAAAGCCCTCATTGCCAAAGGGGAATTAAAATATGGTCCTAAAAACACAAATGCAAATTTTCCTACTGACAAGAATAAGTATTAGGTCAAAAATAGACATGTCACCAATGATGGTGTTGTCAGTGCCAAGGTTGTAAACACGATAGGACCAGTACTCGCTCTTAAGGGAGCTCAGCCGCAAAAAAAAAAACAACAATGATGACACCTCCCATCAACAACCAAAGTGGTCAAAATAGTCAAAATCAAGAATAATCCTGCCAGATAAGACAATTCCTGAAAAAATGATCATACACTGCTTTGGGAGAGCCAATTGAGGAGGTCCTTAAGAAGCTTCTTTAGAATGGTCTCATCACACTTTAGGATCCTAAACCATACGAACTTGGGTAGTTTAAACCATCATGGTGGCATTATAATGCTTTTTGTGATTACCATCGAGCTAAGGGACACAAAACATCATCTTGTGCAAGACCTTATAAAAAATAATGTAATTGAAGTGGGTGGACCACAATTTGCATCCAATTCAGACCATACCACTCATAAAAACTCACTGCAAGATCATGGTTCTAATAAAGCTTCCACATCAGGTCCCAAGACTAATGACAATCAAGCCAATTATGCTCATGCTACTTTTGATTATTCTAGTGGACCTATTGTTAACAATGTTTCAAACTAATGATGACTATGTCAATACCATAACTATTAAAAGAGCACTTGAATGTAATGCTACTACCTGAAGTGGAAAAGTCACTATAGTTGTTCCTCCTTCACGACAACCAAAAATTACAATAGCTAGTTCATCCACAAAGCAACCACAATCTGGCCCATCCACAAAGAAATCCCAACACAAGAGTTAGTTTAACCTCATTGATCAGCTAGGAAAAACTCCTACACAAATATCCATACTCGAGTTGCTTCACATTTCACCTGCACATAAGGCTGTACTTGACAAGACTCATCCATCTTGCAAGACATTGATGTCAGTCAATTTGAGACCATGGCGGGATATCTCACCACACCCCATCACGTAACCTTTTTTGATCAAGATTATTCATCACTAAAGACCAATCATAATGATGCATTACACATTGAGGTTTTCGTCCATAAGCATAAGGTCAGACGATTCCTAGTAGATGGTAGAGCAGGACTAAACATATGTTCCTTAAAATTGGTTAAGGCTTTAGGATTTTATGATGCTTGTGTAGACCCAACAAAGAGCATAGTCATAAAGGCATATGATGATGAGGAACACTTGTCTCGTGGTGTGATCACTCTTCCCATCAGAGTTGGAAAAGTCATTGTCGACACAACCTACCAAGTCCTGGATCTTGAATTACCATATAACATCTTACTTGGTTGACCTTGGATTCATGCCCTCAAATCCATTCCATCCACTTATCACCAATGCCTTAAATTTCCTTTTGACCGCATAGAAGTCACCATATATGGAGACCCTAACTCTTTCCAATATTGCACTAACTTAAGGGGTATTTCTGAATGTTAGGTGCCCATTAATCGAGAGGTTCCAAAATCCTCCAAATTCATTGACCCTTCCACATTAGCATCATCATCTATATCCACTCTATCCACATCTTCTACCATGACATCATCTTCTCCACTTCCTAAGGCTGATCCCACTTCCAAGATCTAGGACTTAGACTGTGGAGAATTTAAGCTGCATACAACATATAGTATCATGACAATACCCAAGTCTCTAAAGATCTATGGTTTTCTGTGCTTCAGAATGGAACCTAAAGAAATTTTCAAAGTTCTACCAAAAATAGTTTTCATAAAATGGGGAGACATGAGTAATGAGGACATTGCTGATATTATAGGATGGTTTTATAAAGAAATGGAAGACCTACCCCCATTACCAGTTAAGAAATATGGCAAAGGATATGACACATGATGAAGGCTAAGGGATATGATGGAACTAGTAGCCTAGGCAGAAATAAAACTAGACGAAGAGAGCCCATAGAACCTTTCAAACTACCAAAGTATCTTGGGTTAGGGTATGGTCTACCTGAAAATGATGATCGATGTACTAGTGTACTTTCGAGTGAGCATGTGAATGATTCAGAAAGTGTCGAGACAACCGAGGAATCCCTCATAGAAATTGGCTCCCATGAGTGGGAATAGGGTTCCCAATGATCCCTAAGTGACTGCTTCCTTGATGATTTGTTCCTTGAACTTGAAGAACTCACCTCTAAACAAAAGTTTTTGCAAACATTTAAAATTGATATAGCTGACAATCCAAAGATCCCAAGCAAAAGAGAAAAATGGGATAGACTCTTTGACTCAAGGAACAATGACAAACCTGAATCATCTTCCAGTCCTATCAGCCATATACTTGATTCCTCCACCCAACCACCCGAACCTAGTGACCATCACTAGGATTCTTTTGAGCATGCAGACCATAATGATAGTCCTTTTGTCCCTTATTTTGACAATGAGCATGAGTCAAGTGAAGGAGACTATTGGATAGAATCTAATTGGGAACTGGACAATGACAACTTCATTTTTAATGTCTCTAAATCTGTCTACATGCTTTTTGAGTCTTCTCCACAATTCACCAACATTGACTATGGCATTTCCTTAGTCTACCCGCAACTTATCGATTGGGACCAACAAGGCCTGCCAGTCTTGGAAACATTTTAGAAGGATGAGGCCATTGCTGAATTTATGGGACTATGTGATGGCATACCCAATGGTGATCATAAGGCTTGATTTTCTATTGATTTAGATTGTGTTGCATACTTTGGGGAGACTACTCAATCCTCTAGTCACAAAATGAAAAGCAAAAATAAAGCAAAAAAGGAACCATCTTTAGGTGAAAATAGAAATGCACCTTCTGATGACAAAAAAGTAAAAACAAAGGACGTATCTATGGGTGAAAACCTCTTTGAGGCACCTAAAGATGGAGGACTAGACTTTCTTCCTATGAACCAAGAGAAATCAACAATGCTTATAGAGGATACCATAGAAGTTAACATATCAATGACATAAGATCCCAAAATGGTCCTCTTTGTAGCATCCCTGACAGATGAAGAGAAGCCTGAGTTTCATAAATTCTTTGTAGTGTGAAAATTCAATTTTGCATGGTCATATACCGATATACTTGGATTGGATCCATAACTCATTTTGCACTATTTACTACTACTGCTAGACGCTAAACTAGTAAAACAGAAGTTGCACAAAATGCATCCTCAGGTCGCTCTATTAGTCAAGGTTGAGTTGAAGAAACTTCTAGATGTAGGGTTCATATGGTATATTGATTATGTTGAATGGATATCTAACCTTGTACTAGTAACAAAGCCAAATGGGATGATCCACTTCTACACATATTTCTGAGACTTAAACAAAGCAAGTCCAAAATATGACTTTCCACTGCCGAACATAGATATCATAGTTAACCTCATGGCAGGGTATGAGATGTTGTCCCTCATGGATGGTTTCTCAAGCTACAATAAGATTCATATTGCCCCCAAAGACCAACATAAACAACATTCACTTGTCCTTGGGGTACATACTATTGGAATGTCATGCCATTTGGTCTTAAAAATGAAAGCGCCACATAACATAGAGCAATGACAATAATATTTCATGACATGATGTACAAGAGAATAGAAGATTATGTAGATGACCTTTTGGCTAGATCTTTGACAAGAAAAGACCATTTCAGTGTGTTGAGTAAAATCTTCAAGAGATTGGAGGAATTCAAGGTCCATTTGATTCCAAAGAAATGTGTCTTTGGTGTGACATCTGGCAAGCTTTTCAGATATATAGTTTCGTGAAGAGGCATTGAAGTCAATCCAACCAAGGAAAAAGAAATATTAGAAATGCCTCCTCTGAAAGGAATAAGTGAACTCAGGACATTACAAGGTAGGGTAAATCCATTAGATGCTTCATAGCACAATTGGCCAACAAATGTCAACCATTACAGTGTCTTCTACGCAAGGGTATCCCCTTTGTGTGGACATATAAATGCCAAGAAGTCTTTCAATTAATAAAAGATTATCTCTTGTCTCCACCTATTTTAATGCCACTAATCAAAGGGAAACCTTTGATCTTATACATTTCTGCAACGAATTCAACACTAGGAGCATTATTGGCACAAAATACCCATGAACAAAAAGAAATGGCTATGTATTACATCAGTTAGAAACTAGTGGGGTATGAGTTAAATTATACTGCCATTGAACGTGCTTTCCTAGTAGTTATCTTTGCTGCTCAAAAGCTGAGACACTATATGTTGAGTCACAAAACACAGTTGGTAGCAAAAATTGACCCCCTGAAATATCTCTTGAGTCACATAGCACTAATAGGACATCTGGAAAAATGGGTCATGATCTTGAGTGAATATGACATTCAATATGTGGAAAGAAAAGCCATAAAAGGACAAGTGATAGCAGATCAACTGGCAGATGCACCAATGCAAAGTGATCATGCATTAGTGGCAGATTTTCTAGATGAATCCATTTTTCATACAGAGCCTAAGTCACCTTGGAGGCTATACTTTGATGGGTCCCATACTAATCATGGATCGGGGGCAGGAATTTTTTTTATCACCCCACAAGGAGATTCTATCCCTAAGTCTTTCCACATTGCTTTCCCATGCAGAAATAATATCGCAGAATATGGGGCACTTGTGACAGGACTTAGAATAGTAATAAAATGAAAGATTAGAACACTTCACGTTTATGGAGACTCTCAACTAGTCATCAATCAAGTCAATGATGACTATGACACCAAGGAGGAGAAAATAATGCCCTACAAACATATGGTTGATAGTTTCTAGACATATTTTCACATGTTGACTTTTGAGCAAGTTCTGAGAACACAAAACAAGGCAACAAATGCAATGGCTACAATTGGTTCTCTTTTAGACATCCCAAGTAATATGCCACAATTTGAATTCTTGGTAGAATAGTTGTTGGTCCCTGCATATGATATCCCAGAATCAGAGATGGAATGCAAGCTTGTTGGTCCTGATTCTCCCTGGTATCAAGACATTTATGACTACCTCAAGTCCCAAACCCTTCCCCCCAATCAATCCAATAATCAAAGGAAGTCCTTTATCTAAAAAGTTGCTCGATACACTATCATCAATGATACCCTTTACTGTTGTAGCTTTGATGACACCCTCCTTAGATGTCTCAACACTAACGAAGCATGAACAACCTTATGTGAAAAACATGAGGGTATATGTGGGTCTCATTTGAGTGGTCCTACTTTGGCCAAAAAGATAACAAGACTTGGGTATTATTGGCTGACCATTGAGAAAGACACACTGGAATTTGTCAAGACTTGTCGACAATGTCAGATATATAGTGATTTAATTCATGCTCTGGCACAGGAACTTCGACCAATCACATCTCCATGGCCCTTCCCACAGTGGGGACTCAACCTCATGGGAAAGATCCATCCCTCCTCCTCCAATGGCCACAAATTCATTATCACCACCATTGAGTATTTTACTAAGTGGATTGAAGCCATCCCCCTTACCTACATAACTAGCAAACAAATCTCCAAATTTATCCTCAAATACATCATTTGTCGGTATGGTATTCCATAATCGATCATCACTGACAACGACTGTCCATTCAAAAATTAGGATGTTGATGAGTTATGTGAGTGATTTCACATCCAACATCACTTTTCCATGCCATATTACCCACAAGGAAACAATCAAGCTGAGGCGTCCAATAAAACCATCCTTAAACTTCACAAAAAGGTTGTTAATGACGTTGGTTGTGATTGGCACATCCAACTCAACCCTGTTCTATGGGCTTACCACAACAACATCTACACGCCTATAGGGGCCAATCCATTCACCCTGGTCTTTGGAGTTGAAGCCATATTGCCCATTGAGGTCAAAATTCCATCCTTATGAGTCTCCCTAAAAGGTCTGATAGATGATGAAGAATACATACAGTCACGACTACACAAGCTGGAGATGCTTGATGAAAGAAGAAATAATTCCTTGAACCATCTACAAGCATATAAAAATAGGCTCTGTCACCATTACAACAAGAAAGTCATGGTCAGGAGATTTTACATTGGTGATTTAGTCCTCATGCAGAACCCTAAAATTAGGCTAACAAAGAAAAACCTGGCAAGTTCAAACCTAATTGGTTGGGTCCTTATGTCATCATATCCTCTTTTGGTTCTTGAGCATATTAGTTAGCTACTCCATATGGTGAATAATTGATAGAGCCTATCAACAGTCTCCATCTTCTCAAATTCTATGCATAGCATTAGAAAGTTGGGTTGAAAACCTTAAAAATACAAAAAAAATTGAAAAAACAAAAAAAATCGTCACCTTGATGAAAACTTGGAAAATAGGCCTCTTGGTGACACCAAAAATAAAAATAAAAATAATAAAAATAAAAAAAATAATAAAGATAAATAATTCGTCAAAACATGAAAACCTGGCAAACAAGCGCCATGGGTAGTCGATCATTGCTCTGCCATCTATTGTCACTCTATTTGCCTTAGTCCATAATAAACAATCACATCTCCAACACTAATTTGACTCCCATCATGAAACACTGTAATCTTCTCCCATGGTCAATAATGATTTACATCAAGCCCTACATATCACCCATTCGTCGCCCATACATGTCCTTTTTGCACCCATCTAATTGGTTAGTCTTGGAGCTAACTAGGGGAAAAATTTCATCGTGTGACTGCAGTGGGTATCACACATGGTCTTACCAATTGAAAAGTCTTGAAAAAATCCTAAAAATCATAAAAAGTCCTTAAAAAATTCTAAAAATCATAAAAAGTCCTAAAAAAAGACTTAAAAATTAAAAAAGTCCTGAAGAAAGCACAAAAAAATTGAAATATCTCAAAAACACAAAGAAAAATTCATTTCTTGTTAGGTTTGTCAAATTAGTCAATCTTGGTCACTTGTCCGAACTACGTTGTCTCTACGCATTTGCTACATAGGCAAGGCTCATCATGGGGCCCCCAAGACATTAGGTAATTCCTTTTTAGGTTTGTCAAAATAAAAATCATGGCTCACTCTTTGGTTATCAAGACAAAGTCTTTTGTCATGTTGAACTATGAGGTCTTTGAGTGTATGATGTAGGCAAGGCCATCTGTCGATGAGCCCTTGAGGCTGCACTAGGTCAGTTCATTAGGTTTCATGACACTTTATTGGCACACACGTCAAAAGTCCTCAAGTCAAGCAGATTACTTCAAAACAAGCAAAAACAAAACTTTGACAATACTTTAACAAACATGACAATCAAATCAACATGTCAACATTGGCATGTAGTCAAACTTAGTCAAACTTTGGTCAATTTTAGTCAGAAAAATCAAACTCGGTCAAAACTAGCCTTACAGTCAACTCTTGGTTGTTCTTTAGATGTGTCAGTCTGAAGGATTACCTTTGTACTTTATTTATACCTTAGGATGTGTCCTTCCTAGGTATCGTCACCGTCATCTAACATTTTGAGGGATCCTCTTGACATTTGAGGATTGATCCTCTTGAAATTGCCACTATTTGGGATGTGTCCTTCCCGAATTTGGCATCTTTGACATTTGGAAACATTTGACAAATATGACACCTTGGCACTCGACATCATCAAACTTGGAACTTTGACATTAAAGCATTTGGAATATAGACACACTTGGTAAACACTTGGCATTTTGTCTTTTGATTTTTTATCATGTTACTAGTTTCTCAGCGATGTCTCGACAACAAGACTTAGAGAAGTAGCGACATATCATGATGATGGTCTTGTCTTGTCTTTTTGATGGCTAGGTTGCTAGTTCCTCGAGGATGTCCTAGTAATAGGGTTTAGAGGAGCAACAATGTTTCATGACTTGTCTTTCTTGTCTTTACTACTTGTGGTTGGTTATGACAAAAGGACTGGGGCAACTGCACCCTCAGTATGAGTCCTGATCATCCTTTTCTGTGATTGCTTGTCTCATATGATGGTATGACCTTGCACACCATCGATCTATGCCATATCATGGTATTTGTTGGCCATTACAATAATTCACCCAATGATGATTAAGAGCAATATATATTAAAGGTCCTATTGCAACATGTTGAAGGATTTGGTCTTCACACTAACATTCATCTCCTTTCTTGTCATCTCACCTCGTCCATCTCTCAATGATATCCTATGGCATACAAAAACATAAGTGCATACATGATCATATAGGCATTGCATTAGGTCCATACATACAACATCCATATCATTAAAATCATACACATTGCATCACATGTGGCATCATATACACATAGTCACAGATTAACACAATCATACATATTGGATTCAGTCAAATAAGTAACATTATGCATATCATTATTGTCCATGGCATAGCATCATCATGACATATAAATAAACATCGTATTATCATCATCATAAGGGCATACATGGCATGACATATAAATAGCATCATCATCATCATAGAAATAAAAAATGCATGTCACATAGGCATCACATGGCAATCATATCTACATCATCAAATAACATCACATAACATACATGTAGGCCGCATCAAAACTGCATCATATATATAGCATCATCTCAAAATCAAATAATGTCACAAGATAGAGTCATGAGATATCCCAAAAAATATGAGCATGCAGGCTCAATGGTCAAAATATAAATATAATAAAACATGTGTCTGAAATGTCCTAAAGATAAACAAATAAGGAAGCTATGATGCACTCTCCTCATCTCATCGAGGAGAAGACCTGGGAGACCGGTGCTTAGTCAAAGGACCAGAGGCCATCATCATAATGATCACCTATGTCTATGAGGTTGAAGGGTCTACCACCATGGTTTGTATCTATGACACTGATGAAAGAGCATAAAGGCTGCACTACTACTGTGACTGATAGGTCTACTAAAGGAGGCTAACTCTGAGAGGACCTATGGTTGTGCCCTAACCTATGGCTATGCCCAGACCTATGGGAGTGGCCAGATCTGTGTCCTGATGACTACCCTGAAGATGTCAACCCCCCTACACTGCTTCGACTATGGCTGCCATTACCTAACCTGCTGCCTCTGCCTATCATCATTAGTGTCCTCATCAAAGTGGGATCTCTCCTCTCTGGTGGCATGACTTGCTCATTTAACTTCCTATATTTCCTAAGCCATACACTAACCCTGCTAAATTTGTGGGCCAAATATATAGATGGTCCCGTACATAGTCATGCAAACTCTATACACCACTGTGCTACCTCCTGCTAGTGGATCATTGCCCGATCCCGCTCTACCCACATCACCTCTAACTCTATTTGTAGTGCTTTGACTTGTGTGACACTCTCATCTAATCTCCTCCGCACATCTGCCACCCTCTGGTTTGTCATGGCGTCATGGGGCAATTCTGAGTTGGATGGTACCTCCTCCTCTCCCTCCACCATGCTTCGTCTCAACAATCTCTTGGCCTCATCAATGGCCTCATCCTCATCCTCTGACTCCCTCCTCCCGGGGCATATCAACCTCCATCTTGGCCTCCTATCGACCCACCTCCTCTCTAACATCCTGCTGCTGTCTAGCCTCCTCCTTGGCCACATGCTCCTCATGACCCATGGCCTCCTGCTCCTATCTAGGCTCCTCCTCCTCTCTCTCCTCCTCCTCAGCTACCTCTGGGCTGACATCTAGTGCCCCTCTCGTTGCACATTGTGTCACCCTCCTAGCCTGCCTCCTACCATCTCTCTTTCATCTCCTGCCATCCCCTCCATCATCTCCATCATCTCCATCCCTCCCTCCACATTTTCCTCCATCCCTTTCTCTATTTCTCCCTCCACCTCTGCCTTTTCCTCTGTCTCCACCTCTACCCCCTCGCCCACCTCATGGAACACGTGGTATAACCGATCTGCTATCAATCATCATTGGCTCATCTGGATTTGTTAATGGTACTGGTTGATGTTTCTGCCACCATAAATCATAGTCCGTTTTCATCCCTGGATCCACCACCCTGCCTCACCATCCCCATTATTGTGCCACTAATCCATTGATTTTCTACTTAGAAAATGCTATTGAAATAGGTGGCCCCCAAGCCAACTCCCTAGAATATCTGGCATACTCAGTCATGCCCATGGGAACACCCTGCTACTCATTGAACTACCGTAACACTCTCTGAGGTAAGTACATCTCGATGATCAACTGGCTTTGTACTATCCTTCCAATTAAATATCAAAACTATTGGCATAAGCTAAGATGCTCATCCTCATCCTCCCACTGCCCGCCGTCTTTGTAAGGCCTCCAAATGAACGATACCATCGTATCGATCTAGTGTTACCACCAACCTATCTCTCCCACCCTAGTCTGTTGTAGGGAATTGACATAATAATACACATATGACATCCCATCTACCAATTGTGGTCTCTAAATTGGTGGTTGAAAGATGGCCACATGCTCCCAAGCCCATATCATCAGAAGTGTTGTACCACATCCAATGCTCTATTCCCTCCTGTTGGCCACATTATGGAGTTGATGATAAAGCATCCTAGCAAAAAGGCCCCCCAGGCATAAATAGTTTTTTCTCATCTCATGCTCACTAGAACATACCCCCAACCAATGGGAAACCCATGTCTGTGGCAGTCGGGAATTAGTACTCCACTAATTAATGTTGCCAACAGTGCATCAAACTTGCCATAATGCTCCACCATAAACTTCCAGTAGATCTTGTATCCCTCGATGCCAAGTCCTACACGTTGGTCATGGTAATAAGTTGTAAAGGTCTGATAACCATGCTAAGATTCATAAACAATCTACTCCCCTTAGATTGGTAGGCGCAAAATATGGTAGACGTCCTCAAGTGTAATAGTGGCTTCTCCTGTTAGCAAGTGGAACGAGCATGTATCTGAGTACCATCTCTCGCATAAGGTGATTAGCAGTCCCCTATTGGCCTAAATAATGGGTGTATAGGTGACATAATAGAGACCTAGTCACATCAATCATTGTCCCTCCCTGTCATGCAATTGATATCAGAATTTGTAGGTCGATGGCCTACTCTCATGCGTATAAATAGGTGCTAACTATCTCTACACATGGTAAAACAATGCATCAACACCTTATGGACAATCAACATTATCATTTGTATAACTCAAAATCATTCAAAATTTGAAACCTATCAAAGTTAGCCTTAGTCAAAGTCAAAGTCAAATGCATCACGTTGACTTCAAATGAGTCACAAAGAAGCGTTTGTGTTGCTTCGTACCTCAATTACGTCTCGATTCATCGATTGTGTTGTTCTGGCTCGCGTTTGCATCGCATCAGAGCACTTGTGTCATGAATTTTGGCATATGCGTCATTTAAATCAAATACGTTGTTTTAAACCTCAAATGCATCGCAATGTTGTGAATGCGACTTTCTATCTGTCGATTGTGGCACACTTTTTCGATTGCATCTTGATTTCAGGCAAATGCGGCACAATCAGTGGCCTTGTCCTAAAACTCCTTTGCGTTTGTGTCGTGACGTAATGAATGCGTCAAACACAAATGTGAATGCGGCTTATGCGCACGCACATGCATAGCAACACATTCATTATTGACCCTAAAACCCTAATTTTTGCACAAAAAATGATAAAATGATAAAGTGGGCTAGGGGTACATACCGCTGGCTTTGAGCCCTCTGGCCGCCTGTGGGTCTACATGATCTCTCTACGATGCTCAGTCACTGGAATCGCCATGTTTGGTACAGTCCTCTTTGCTTAGCGCTCTCAAAATTGCTAAGGTAAATAGTGAAAATGAATTGAATTTTACCCCATTTTCAACCTATTTATAGGGTCAAAATGGCATTTGTCAAACCTTTTATTGCTAGAGGCTCTTTTGACTAACTTTGTCCGCACTTTTGGTTGCTTTAAACTCCTCGAAATCAAAAACTATCTATGCCATTTTCTTTTTGGTCACCATATTTACTTATTGAGACACTTTCCAAAAATTTTTGTCGCTGGCCCAAAATTTGAAAATTTTCCCGAGGGGGCATAGATACTTTGTACCTTCGCTAGGGCATGTTTCTGACTAAATTTTCTTTGCCACAATGCGACAAGCTACACTATGACAAAGAGGGGAAAAATGTAGACACATAAAAATGACCTAGGCCTAGAAGCTCTATTTTTCCACCATTTCTTCCTTGCATAATTAAGACATTTTAATTATGTCCTTGGTCCACTTCTGTCTATTATTTAAATAATTCATAATTATTTAATTAATTCATGTCCTCCTTATTCCTCTTGATTATTAAATAGATAAATTTTATTTATTTATTTAATATGTCACTAATTGTCTAAAGTCTTCTCACAAATAAATAAATTTCTTAATTTATTTAATTATCCTTGCCCATTTATGTCTTCTTGATTATTAAATAAATAAATTTTATTTATTTATTTAATATGTCACTAATTTTGAAAGTCTTCTCATAATTGAATAGATTCTTTAATTTATTTAATTATTGGTCACCTTCTCTAATGAAATAATTATTTTAATTATTTAATTGTCTCATTGGACATCTCCCTCTTTTAGTAAATAATTTGAATTAATTATTTACTGTCATGTGGTCCCACCTTTTGAATTAAATTAATTTTTAATTCAAAATAGTCTTTTTCCTCAAAAATCAAATTAATTGCTATTATTATTTGATTTTCCAGCCACCTCTTTTTCTATGGCAGTCTTATCTCTTATCACATGCATTGTCAACCCTTGATTTGATTTTATAAAAATCAATCTTGTCCATTCATTTCAAATTTGACCTAATGTTTCCCTAACCCTAATTGTGGGTTTTCAAATTGAATCCTGTCCATTGATTCTAAGGCACTTGTCAACTTTCAATCTTGGCTATTCATTCAAAATTGCATTTTCTATAAAATGACAATTTTGGTCTTATTTTGTCATCTCATGTATCTTGCAATCTCATGTCATCTTGCAATCTCATGCTAGTTTATCTCATGCAATCTTGTTTTAAAAAAATCTTAGGCTATCTTGCACTCTTGTCATACTTTTGCAATATTGTCATTTTGTCAGTCATATTAGCATCTCATTCAACATAATTTAGACATAGTTTCATGCTCACTAGTTGCATTTTAGCATAGTATTTTCATGTGGTTATATCAAATCCTTCAACATCTTCTTAGGTCTTGTCATTGTCATTAGTTTGTTCATCACAAATATGAGGGCACCATCATATTTGCAGCAAGTTGAGAAGGTGTAATGGAGGTCAACCATGGAGATTGAAGACATTTGGTGAGATCTTTCATTTTTTTTTCATGTTTTTCCTTTGCACTTCATTACTACTTTGGGTTTTTGTGTTTATGCATTTGATTTGCTAACCCTAGGATAATTTCCCTTAGTTACAAGGCTAATAGATGAAAATAATGCAATTAATTAATTAACTAGGCTAATTAAATCAATTAAGTGAAAAGAGGATGGATTAAGGAGGAAATGATGTTAGTAAATCTATTCCAAATGTATGATATTGATTGGGACATTTTTCAGTGTCAATAGTATCCATACTTCCAATCCAGTGAACTTTAATGTCATTGGCTGCAAGTTGTTTTCTTGTCAATTGTATAGTTTTTTTATGTCCTTGTATATATTATATTTTCTAGTCTTGTCATGTGTTGTATATATATTATTATTTTTGGTACAATCTTGTATTGTCTTGTCTTTGAAAAAGGAAAGTGGATACGACAATTTGTCTATGGCCTTGTGACATAGATCTCCTTTGTAGGTGTTGACCTACAATTATATTTTGAGTTTTTTTTGTAGCAATACTTCTAATCCATTAACCTTTAATGGCATTGGCTACAAGTTGTTTTCTTGTCTCATCTAGTTTTTTGTATCCTTAAATATATTATAGCTTGTCTAAATTCATGTTTTGTAGATATTATTATTTTCGGTGTAGTCATGACATTTATTTATCATGATGAAGTGTGTTTATCCTAGTCTCATTTTGGTCCCCACATTTAGTCTACTACACCAAAGATCTAAATTCTTATATTGTGTCTACAAGAGACACATTCCCCCAACCAAAGCCTATTGGAACTCAAATTTGTAATACCATTTTTTTCTTAACTCCCATCCCTTATGTGTCTCTTAACCATTTAAAACCAACATTTATAACTGATTCAAGATAGTCTCGGTGAGTATTTTATGTGTCATAAATGCTAAGTAATGCCTTGTGTCATCCCTCGTGTGTTAATAGTTGCAAAAAAATCCAAAATTTTCTATCTAGGGATTTTTTTGGTTATTTTCTATGTTTTGTCAAGTTTTCAAACTTTTGGATTTGTTCATCCTAATATTTCATTATGCCTATCTTTGTCTTCCCCTTTGTCCATATTGGGTTGTCAAACTTCATCCTCCTGGCATACCTTTCCACCCAATCCCAACATCCCAGTTCTTTTCCTTGTAAAATTTCTCTAAGTAAAAATTTTAGGTCATCCCGTGTTGGTATACCATCCCTTACAACCCCAAAACCACAACCCAATGCCTTAGAAAATTTTAAATGATAGAGTTTTAGACTTGTGCTTTCCCTGATAGCATTTCCTTGAAATTTTGTGCTAAACACTTAAGTCTTTTATTTTCACTAGACTTTCAAACTTCCTTGTCATGCATTTCACTCTTTCCCCTTTGAACTGTTAGAGTTCCCGTTCCCCAAGTACACTTCACATGTCATCCCCAACTTTCAAATCTTGAATCAATATTTATCACTAAGTATTTTATTAGAGACATAGTTTTGGCCTTCCTTCCACCTAGTTATTTGTTTCTTGTCATGCTCAACTCCTGAACCTTATTGAATTCTTTATAAATTTTCTCGAAGTAAGACTTTCACCCATCCCTTTATTAGGTAATCTTCCTTGTGCATCTTTAAACTCCACTACTTGATAACCTCAATTAGTATGGGAGTTATATATGTGGTCTTTCTTTCAAAGTGACTCCAAGTATGAGTTGTATTTGAATTTTGATCCTTGAAATATTGACAATCTCTTACCTTATTAAGATTTTTGGACTTCCCCCATTCCACATATCAAATGGTATGAGTTATTTGTCACCCTTGATCCTCAATGCCTTGACCCCTAACAATTTGAAACTCCCATATTTTTTGTTGTTTGACTTGATCTACCTACTTGCATGCCCAAAAGACCATTTGTGACTAGGGCTCACACCATAAGTTTCTAGATTATGATTTCTCCCACCCAAAAACCATTGTTCATCAAAAGGGCATGGATTTACACACAAATTGTAATATATTAAAGCAAAAAATAACTTAAAACCCCAAAATTTTATTTGATGAAGCTCCATAGTTTACAAATCAAATAAAATCATGTTTAGAAATCATTTTTAATAAAAAAGGGTGAAAATTCAAGGAGAGTAAAAAATAAAAAGCTAGCTCATATTATATTTAATGTGGTGGTTAGGGTTTTTAGGCCCAAAATTCCATACCATCCCATAACACCATTTAAAAACATTTCTCAATTCAACCATTCCCTAACATGTCAAATCTAAAGGTGTGTTGAATGAAAAGGTCATTTCTAAATATGTAGCACATATTCTTTCATGATCCCCCCATGCATTTCAATGTTTAGCAAGCAATTATCATATGGTAGAGATTTGAATCACGAAACATGGGAAATTACAAAAAGGGTGTCATGAGTTTCCTCAAATTTTCAATGATTTCACTATCCTAAGGCTCTCATGAGTTTTTATGTTCTAACTGTAGACATCTAAATTTGGAGACTTAATTTATCCAAATTTATCACTTTTCATCTAAACATCCTCTTATCCGAGTTACTATTATTTATTAATATCTTTAATTCTGCTAAATCCCTAAGGTATTTAATTAATAATTAAATACCTTACCCTCCTTAATCCTCTTTTCATCAAATAAATTAAATAAATATTACATTTATTTAATTCCTCACATGTCATTTTCATCTAATCCTAATCCATTTCCTAATCTCTTCATTAAGGATGTGCACATGCTAATCCTTGATTAGGATGTGTCACATCCTCCAACTTTTGCAAGTTGGCTTTAATCCTTATTTATCCTCTAATTACTGATTAATTAAGCCTAATCATTCTCCAAGGAATTTTTAATTCCTTTTTATTCTTCCTAGATTCCCCTCTTTTATATGTGAATTTTTAATTCACATTCCATCCTTCCAAGGCTTCTAGAACCTTGGACTTGTCACAATCTCCACATGTGACCAACCTTAGACTTGTCACAATCTCCACATGTGACCAAGTCCCACCTTTTTGGAGCCCACCTTTTACCTTTTAGATCATCCTAGGAATGTGAATTTTTAATTCACATTATTTCCCCAACCACCCTTTTCTCATGTAGATTTTTGAGGAATTCCAAAATTCCTCAAATGTCCCTTTCACTCCCACTTGGGGACAAGAAATCCCTTTTGTGGAAATCTTCTCACTCCCCAAGGTGCATGTCCTTTTTTCCACCTCATGTACTTTCTTG
>VDFB02105785.1:533671704-533834682 GCA_007258455.2 Sequoia sempervirens | reverse complement strand
AGAAGTGTTGTACCACATCCAATGCTCTATTCCCTCCTGTTGGCCACATTATGGAGTTGATGATAAAGCATCCTAGCAAAAAGGCCCCCCAGGCATAAATAGTTTTTTCTCATCTCATGCTCACTAGAACATACCCCCAACCAATGGGAAACCCATGTCTGTGGCAGTCGGGAATTAGTACTCCACTAATTAATGTTGCCAACAGTGCATCAAACTTGCCATAATGCTCCACCATAAACTTCCAGTAGATCTTGTATCCCTCGATGCCAAGTCCTACACGTTGGTCATGGTAATAAGTTGTAAAGGTCTGATAACCATGCTAAGATTCATAAACAATCTACTCCCCTTAGATTGGTAGGCGCAAAATATGGTAGACGTCCTCAAGTGTAATAGTGGCTTCTCCTGTTAGCAAGTGGAACGAGCATGTATCTGAGTACCATCTCTCGCATAAGGTGATTAGCAGTCCCCTATTGGCCTAAATAATGGGTGTATAGGTGACATAATAGAGACCTAGTCACATCAATCATTGTCCCTCCCTGTCATGCAATTGATATCAGAATTTGTAGGTCGATGGCCTACTCTCATGCGTATAAATAGGTGCTAACTATCTCTACACATGGTAAAACAATGCATCAACACCTTATGGACAATCAACATTATCATTTGTATAACTCAAAATCATTCAAAATTTGAAACCTATCAAAGTTAGCCTTAGTCAAAGTCAAAGTCAAATGCATCACGTTGACTTCAAATGAGTCACAAAGAAGCGTTTGTGTTGCTTCGTACCTCAATTACGTCTCGATTCATCGATTGTGTTGTTCTGGCTCGCGTTTGCATCGCATCAGAGCACTTGTGTCATGAATTTTGGCATATGCGTCATTTAAATCAAATACGTTGTTTTAAACCTCAAATGCATCGCAATGTTGTGAATGCGACTTTCTATCTGTCGATTGTGGCACACTTTTTCGATTGCATCTTGATTTCAGGCAAATGCGGCACAATCAGTGGCCTTGTCCTAAAACTCCTTTGCGTTTGTGTCGTGACGTAATGAATGCGTCAAACACAAATGTGAATGCGGCTTATGCGCACGCACATGCATAGCAACACATTCATTATTGACCCTAAAACCCTAATTTTTGCACAAAAAATGATAAAATGATAAAGTGGGCTAGGGGTACATACCGCTGGCTTTGAGCCCTCTGGCCGCCTGTGGGTCTACATGATCTCTCTACGATGCTCAGTCACTGGAATCGCCATGTTTGGTACAGTCCTCTTTGCTTAGCGCTCTCAAAATTGCTAAGGTAAATAGTGAAAATGAATTGAATTTTACCCCATTTTCAACCTATTTATAGGGTCAAAATGGCATTTGTCAAACCTTTTATTGCTAGAGGCTCTTTTGACTAACTTTGTCCGCACTTTTGGTTGCTTTAAACTCCTCGAAATCAAAAACTATCTATGCCATTTTCTTTTTGGTCACCATATTTACTTATTGAGACACTTTCCAAAAATTTTTGTCGCTGGCCCAAAATTTGAAAATTTTCCCGAGGGGGCATAGATACTTTGTACCTTCGCTAGGGCATGTTTCTGACTAAATTTTCTTTGCCACAATGCGACAAGCTACACTATGACAAAGAGGGGAAAAATGTAGACACATAAAAATGACCTAGGCCTAGAAGCTCTATTTTTCCACCATTTCTTCCTTGCATAATTAAGACATTTTAATTATGTCCTTGGTCCACTTCTGTCTATTATTTAAATAATTCATAATTATTTAATTAATTCATGTCCTCCTTATTCCTCTTGATTATTAAATAGA
The DNA here is from genome assembly GCA_007258455.2 of Sequoia sempervirens. Lineage (NCBI taxonomy): Eukaryota > Viridiplantae > Streptophyta > Pinopsida > Cupressales > Cupressaceae > Sequoia > Sequoia sempervirens. The sequence continues at coordinate 533,832,866 of VDFB02105785.1, read as the reverse complement.
TAAATTTTATTTATTTATTTAATATGTCACTAATTGTCTAAAGTCTTCTCACAAATAAATAAATTTCTTAATTTATTTAATTATCCTTGCCCATTTATGTCTTCTTGATTATTAAATAAATAAATTTTATTTATTTATTTAATATGTCACTAATTTTGAAAGTCTTCTCATAATTGAATAGATTCTTTAATTTATTTAATTATTGGTCACCTTCTCTAATGAAATAATTATTTTAATTATTTAATTGTCTCATTGGACATCTCCCTCTTTTAGTAAATAATTTGAATTAATTATTTACTGTCATGTGGTCCCACCTTTTGAATTAAATTAATTTTTAATTCAAAATAGTCTTTTTCCTCAAAAATCAAATTAATTGCTATTATTATTTGATTTTCCAGCCACCTCTTTTTCTATGGCAGTCTTATCTCTTATCACATGCATTGTCAACCCTTGATTTGATTTTATAAAAATCAATCTTGTCCATTCATTTCAAATTTGACCTAATGTTTCCCTAACCCTAATTGTGGGTTTTCAAATTGAATCCTGTCCATTGATTCTAAGGCACTTGTCAACTTTCAATCTTGGCTATTCATTCAAAATTGCATTTTCTATAAAATGACAATTTTGGTCTTATTTTGTCATCTCATGTATCTTGCAATCTCATGTCATCTTGCAATCTCATGCTAGTTTATCTCATGCAATCTTGTTTTAAAAAAATCTTAGGCTATCTTGCACTCTTGTCATACTTTTGCAATATTGTCATTTTGTCAGTCATATTAGCATCTCATTCAACATAATTTAGACATAGTTTCATGCTCACTAGTTGCATTTTAGCATAGTATTTTCATGTGGTTATATCAAATCCTTCAACATCTTCTTAGGTCTTGTCATTGTCATTAGTTTGTTCATCACAAATATGAGGGCACCATCATATTTGCAGCAAGTTGAGAAGGTGTAATGGAGGTCAACCATGGAGATTGAAGACATTTGGTGAGATCTTTCATTTTTTTTTCATGTTTTTCCTTTGCACTTCATTACTACTTTGGGTTTTTGTGTTTATGCATTTGATTTGCTAACCCTAGGATAATTTCCCTTAGTTACAAGGCTAATAGATGAAAATAATGCAATTAATTAATTAACTAGGCTAATTAAATCAATTAAGTGAAAAGAGGATGGATTAAGGAGGAAATGATGTTAGTAAATCTATTCCAAATGTATGATATTGATTGGGACATTTTTCAGTGTCAATAGTATCCATACTTCCAATCCAGTGAACTTTAATGTCATTGGCTGCAAGTTGTTTTCTTGTCAATTGTATAGTTTTTTTATGTCCTTGTATATATTATATTTTCTAGTCTTGTCATGTGTTGTATATATATTATTATTTTTGGTACAATCTTGTATTGTCTTGTCTTTGAAAAAGGAAAGTGGATACGACAATTTGTCTATGGCCTTGTGACATAGATCTCCTTTGTAGGTGTTGACCTACAATTATATTTTGAGTTTTTTTTGTAGCAATACTTCTAATCCATTAACCTTTAATGGCATTGGCTACAAGTTGTTTTCTTGTCTCATCTAGTTTTTTGTATCCTTAAATATATTATAGCTTGTCTAAATTCATGTTTTGTAGATATTATTATTTTCGGTGTAGTCATGACATTTATTTATCATGATGAAGTGTGTTTATCCTAGTCTCATTTTGGTCCCCACATTTAGTCTACTACACCAAAGATCTAAATTCTTATATTGTGTCTACAAGAGACACATTCCCCCAACCAAAGCCTATTGGAACTCAAATTTGTAATACCATTTTTTTCTTAACTCCCATCCCTTATGTGTCTCTTAACCATTTAAAACCAACATTTATAACTGATTCAAGATAGTCTCGGTGAGTATTTTATGTGTCATAAATGCTAAGTAATGCCTTGTGTCATCCCTCGTGTGTTAATAGTTGCAAAAAAATCCAAAATTTTCTATCTAGGGATTTTTTTGGTTATTTTCTATGTTTTGTCAAGTTTTCAAACTTTTGGATTTGTTCATCCTAATATTTCATTATGCCTATCTTTGTCTTCCCCTTTGTCCATATTGGGTTGTCAAACTTCATCCTCCTGGCATACCTTTCCACCCAATCCCAACATCCCAGTTCTTTTCCTTGTAAAATTTCTCTAAGTAAAAATTTTAGGTCATCCCGTGTTGGTATACCATCCCTTACAACCCCAAAACCACAACCCAATGCCTTAGAAAATTTTAAATGATAGAGTTTTAGACTTGTGCTTTCCCTGATAGCATTTCCTTGAAATTTTGTGCTAAACACTTAAGTCTTTTATTTTCACTAGACTTTCAAACTTCCTTGTCATGCATTTCACTCTTTCCCCTTTGAACTGTTAGAGTTCCCGTTCCCCAAGTACACTTCACATGTCATCCCCAACTTTCAAATCTTGAATCAATATTTATCACTAAGTATTTTATTAGAGACATAGTTTTGGCCTTCCTTCCACCTAGTTATTTGTTTCTTGTCATGCTCAACTCCTGAACCTTATTGAATTCTTTATAAATTTTCTCGAAGTAAGACTTTCACCCATCCCTTTATTAGGTAATCTTCCTTGTGCATCTTTAAACTCCACTACTTGATAACCTCAATTAGTATGGGAGTTATATATGTGGTCTTTCTTTCAAAGTGACTCCAAGTATGAGTTGTATTTGAATTTTGATCCTTGAAATATTGACAATCTCTTACCTTATTAAGATTTTTGGACTTCCCCCATTCCACATATCAAATGGTATGAGTTATTTGTCACCCTTGATCCTCAATGCCTTGACCCCTAACAATTTGAAACTCCCATATTTTTTGTTGTTTGACTTGATCTACCTACTTGCATGCCCAAAAGACCATTTGTGACTAGGGCTCACACCATAAGTTTCTAGATTATGATTTCTCCCACCCAAAAACCATTGTTCATCAAAAGGGCATGGATTTACACACAAATTGTAATATATTAAAGCAAAAAATAACTTAAAACCCCAAAATTTTATTTGATGAAGCTCCATAGTTTACAAATCAAATAAAATCATGTTTAGAAATCATTTTTAATAAAAAAGGGTGAAAATTCAAGGAGAGTAAAAAATAAAAAGCTAGCTCATATTATATTTAATGTGGTGGTTAGGGTTTTTAGGCCCAAAATTCCATACCATCCCATAACACCATTTAAAAACATTTCTCAATTCAACCATTCCCTAACATGTCAAATCTAAAGGTGTGTTGAATGAAAAGGTCATTTCTAAATATGTAGCACATATTCTTTCATGATCCCCCCATGCATTTCAATGTTTAGCAAGCAATTATCATATGGTAGAGATTTGAATCACGAAACATGGGAAATTACAAAAAGGGTGTCATGAGTTTCCTCAAATTTTCAATGATTTCACTATCCTAAGGCTCTCATGAGTTTTTATGTTCTAACAAATGAAGGGTTTATATATTTCAATTTGTTTGTTCAAATGATTAGTTATTGAACCAAAATTTGGGTTTGCTAAGCTTTGGATATATTCTAGGGCATCAATAGCTATGTATAATGAATTGAATGTATTATATAATAACATAGGAAGATGTTGTAATGTATGTCGTTATGCAATGAATATATCCATGAAATTTGTAACAATTCGGAGGACTGTATAGTTCCTCTCACCATATTTATTAGTGTGATAGTAATTAAAGTTTGATGTGTGTGATGACATTTAATGCATTACAATTTTTTTGTAATGGTCATTATTTTATCACACATAGGTTGCAATTATGAGATGGATTATTAAGCATGCCCATCATATTTGATGCAATATTTGATTTTTACTTTAATCTAAATTTTGTTTTTTTATATGTTGTATTGCATATATTTTTTCCTCATTATTGTTCACGAATTTGTTGCCTGATGGAGTAGGCATTGATCCTTATTAGTTTAATATCAAACACTTTCATTTAAAAATATACATGTCCTAGTTAGTTGTAGGGCTCGCTTAGGAATAGATTAGGTTTTATGCATGTTGTTTATGATGATGTGTTATAACAACCTTCGGATAAATCTTAAGTAAACCTGAATTTTTGAATTATTAGTGAATCATGTGTTGTATGTCCATGTGCAAGGTTTTATCAAATATAAAAGAGGTTTCCTAAAGCATACATTGTGTTTTATCAACTATTAAAGAGGTGTAGACTAGAGAAAATTGTATGTGCAACCTAACATGTAACATGAAATATGTCCATATTTTAATATAAATTCATTATGGGTGATATATCATAGATCTAATAATTAATTTCTAGTTTCAACCATTGATCATAATAAACATAGAAAAATAATAACACATTGACACAAAAAATTTGACAAAAGTTAAGCCCTTCTTAATCATATTATAAATTTATCATAACATTTCAGTCCTAGATTTCTTCTGGCTTTTTTGCCAAAATAGGGTCTTAACTACTGAAAATTTGGTTAAGAGAGGTTTTGTGATGCCTAACAGATACTTTCTTTGTGAAGAGGATGCCGAGAACTACTTTCACCTTCTGATTGGATGTACATTTTTTAGAGAGGTGTAGGCTCATATTTTGTCTATTTGGAAACTCAGCTGGGTGTTCCCTTCTTCAATTGGGGAAGTGTGGTCTCAATGGGTTGGACCTTCCTCCAATCCTACTCTATTGTTTCTTTGGTCTCTTTCTCTTCCCCATATTGCTTGGGGTATTTGGCTTGAGTGCAACAATAGGATTTTCAAAAGTTTGACTCTTCTTGCTATCTCTGTGGCTTTTAAAATTTATGCTGCTATCAAAGAAAACTTTGTGTTTTGAGGATTTCCTTCTAGAATGGTCCAAGGATAAGGTTAAGTCTGGATGAAATTTACATAGCACATAATTGGAAGCCACCCTGTGATATTTCCCTTCCTCTCACTAAAGGGAAATCCTCTAGAGATGATGTTGTTTGGAAAGCTCCTCTTGTTGGTTGGGTGAAAGTTAACTTTGATGGAGTTGCTAAAGGTAATTCACGTCCTACTGGTTATGGGGGAGTGTTAAGAAATTTTAATAGTAGGTTCGTCTTTGTTGTGGTGCTCCCTTTGGGAACCCAGATGAACCACTATGTGGAGGCGGCTACAACCTATCATGGCTTGAAAATGGCCCAATTGAAAGGTTATAAGAAGGTATGGCTTGAGGGGGATTCTCTCAATATTATTAATAATTTGAAGAAATGCTTGTTGGTGTAAATAGGTTTTTACCTTTTACACATTGTCTTAAGTTTAACTTAGGACACATATATTTAATATTTGCTAATATTTGTTTCAGGTAGTTTCACTCGTGACTCATCTTGTTTTATGACTGTGAGTTTGTTCACTGCTTTTATTGCCTATTTAATAGGCTTCTATGTACATGATTATTTAACAATCTTAGCTTTTAATAAAGCTTATCACATATTTTGGTGATATTTTTTTCTCAACTGTGAAGGTTGAGTTGCAGGTTGCTCCTGGGTGATTTGGAGCTTTGCTCCAACATGGTATTAGACCAGGCCTCCTACCCTTCCTTCTATTGAGAATAATTTTCCACTTGTGTTTTGGTAGACCTTCGTGTGGTTAGCCTGCACTTATTTTTGCAAAAAATATTTTTAGGAAAATATTTATGCGATTTGATTCTCTGTAAATTTGGGATAAATTTACATTTCTATTATAAATTAGACATATATTTTGCAAAAAATGTGGCAAAATAATTGGATCAGAATTTTCTCTGCATCAATCCATTGTAGGGTTTAAGGCATGGTCATTGGCTTTGATCTGGTACATACATATTTTGTATTAATTGTTTTGGTCGACATGTACATGATCGATGTCAAAGGATAGTAATCTCTACACGTGGTGTACATTTGGCTTATGACATCGACCCTGGTACAAGTCAGATCCGCGTACCTATACTCTATTCTCTGTCCGACATATTCTGCCTATGACACATATCCATTGGACGATATTCATTTACACGCCCCCATCCGCGGCATATTCATTTTGGATGGCTATTAGAAAGCAAGGGTACATAGTCACATTGGATTGAAATAATACGCATGCATTGTCAACTTGATGGTCGCTTCATCAATTGGTGGATGGTACATAGTTTTTAAATCACATAAATTATAATATTTATAAGCTCCATTTTTTCAAATATTGTCCACTGAGTCATTATTTATATTAATCCCTTGGTCGGGCTATTGGACACCCGTAATCATGGTATGGGTTTAGTCATTGCTTTAACCTTGTTTCCTGTGAAAGTCTAATGCCCTCTGTGGTCAGATCCAACATATGGTACAAAGCCTGTTCATTGTCTTTTCAAATACCATTTTCTCGGTGCTCAATGGATTTGTTGGTATGATTTCAATTTGGTCGGCTTTCCAAGTCCTTCATCATATTAAACCCCTTAGGGGAGAGGGCCCAATAGTCGTGCGGGGTCCAATAATCGTGCACCCAATTGTAAATATAATACCAAATAGTCATTTATATAATGTCCAATAGTTGTGATTTGACTACCCATAATTAAACAAAAAAGTATGCTTTTGATCTAAAAAGCAACCAATCATGTGATACCATATCATCGCTCAACTACTCATGATGTAATGCACCAGATTTGGTCTCACTATTTTTTGGGGCCTTTTTGGACACCTTGACAAAAATGCATGCTAATGTGGCATCATATTTGATGATGTGGCCCTGAAACCTTAGTTATAAGCAGAGAACTTGCCAAGTAAGCTGTTGTAAAAAATAGGGAGTGATTTGAAATTTCGACGTAGGATAATTAGAAGTGCGGAGTTAGGGTGCACGACTACTGGGCCCTCTCCCCTATTTAAAGGTTCACCATATTGTATTGGCCGACAGGTTTTTATTTTTTGCATTTGTAATGCTAGTGGTCACATTGGTGACCTAAGTCTAGCGACTGGGTGCCTCACTATTGCATCAATTTAGCATTGATTGTGCTATATATTTGCCCCCATAGTGCCTTTTTATAGGGATTTTTTTCATTTTATCATAACTTTTGCAAACAGAGGTCATTTTTTTGAAACGAGATATCGTTGGAAATTTGATTCCATCCTCTATACAAATTTGAGGTTATTTTTAATCATGGAGGTAGACGTGAACATTCATCAATGCATACACTATTTTCTCATTTGTGTGCATTAGGTTTACATTATTTGGTCTCTGCACTTCACTTCAATTCCAGATCATCTTTCGATCGATTGTTGCTTCATAGATTCCAGAGATGTTCCAGTTTGCGAGTTTTTTAGTGTTCCTTGGCATTGGGTCTGCTGTTGTTTTATCATGATTCCAACTTGAGTCCTTGAGTGACTCTAATATGGTTTCTAACAAACAAAAGTATCTTTCCTTGCTTGCCAAATTGAGGATTCTAGTGTTACTCCAGTGTACTTCCAGTGCTTCTTCTTGTAGCAGGTTATCTCTTATGGGGGGGTTGTATGATCTCTCTTATCATCCTTTGTATGTATAGAGATTGATTGAATTTGTGATGGATATCATTATTGTATTGTATCTCTCTTTTGGGGAGGATTTTTGTCCCACTGGGTTTTCTCCTTTTCTCCGGTTGTGAGAGATTTCATTTGCATATGTACATGAGTACCTAATATGGCCTCATAGCCGAGACTCATATTTGCATTTCATCTTGCATAATAATCTCCCTAATTTTGCACTTAAGGGGGGGTGTTGGTCTAAATAAGTTTTTACCTTTTACACATTGTCTTAAGTTTAACTTAGGACACATATATTTAATATTTGCTAATATTTGTTTCAGGTAGTTTCACATGTGACTCATCTTGTTTTATGATGGTGAGTTTGTTCACCACTTTTATGCCCTATTTAATAGGCTTCTATGTACATGATTATTCAACAATCTTAGCTTTTAATAAAGCTTATCACATATTTTGGTGATATTTTTTTCTTGGCTATGAAGGTTGAGTTGCAGGTTGCTCCTAGGTGATTTGGAGCTTTGCTCCAACAATGCTCTGTCCCCTCATGGAGTGTTGAAGCCATCATCTTGGATGCTATTGAAATCCTTAACTCCCTTGATGAATATTATATATCTCATATTTTGAGAAGGAAATGAATTAGCTGATATTTTTGATAATCTTGGTGTTAGGGGTCCTAGGGAATGGGAGGTGAATGACCCTCTCCCCATTGAGGAAATTGCATGTATAAATCATGATTTTAAAAAATTTCCAACTTGGTTGATGAACTTTTAATGCTTTGGGCCCACGTGGCTATTTTCACGTGGCAAGTAATTATTTGGAGTGATGGTGAGCTAGATTATAACCGGGCTAATAGTACCTTGCTCGATCTCTGTATGGGGAGGCATTCTAAAATCATTATTTACCTCTGCCATAATATTGTTGCCACACAGATTGTTGGCATTTTTCTCTCTTTCTCGAGGTTTCTCCTTATTGCTTGCAAGATTCTCAAGCTTATGTCTTCTACAAGTTTTGGGGCCATGGGAGGCGACAAGTATCATGCCAAGTCTTTCTCTTGTGACTTTGTTAAGAAAAAGGAGGTGTGGTGTATTTTGGATAAAGGTGGGCTCACACCTTATTTGGAATGGTTGTATGGAAACAACCCACAAGTGACGACTATGTTTGCTAAAGTCTAAAATAACAAGGTTTTGAAATTGGGGGGTACAGAGTTTGATGTAAATGAAGAATTTCATAGCTAATATCACTGGTCTCTTAATGAAAGGTAAGAAGTTCTATAGAGACAAGAAGGGATTGAAAGCTGCTATGCAAGTTTTTTTTCAAGGGGAATGAAGCTCAAGACCTTAAGCCAACTAAGAGTGGTGGGCACTAGAGGAGCTCGCTCAAAGAACTTTGGGGGGACGTCGCTGAGGAACTTATGAGATATATTACCCTTGAATGTCATTTTTTGTAGTAAATCCTTATCACTTTGTCCTCCTTAATCACTTCCGCCATAAAAAGAAAATTTCATTTCCTTTTTATCTTCTAGAATCTCTGGAATCTAGGTTGAAGGATAACAAAAGGAATCCCAAGAACCCGGTGTTGCATGTAGGGCTTATTCTGTTAATTACAGATTATGCTAAAGCCTTTGAGGTGTCTAAACCACTTTCCACTCCCAAGGGAAAGCAACAAAAGCTAGCTGTGGAATATGATACTGTCTCTGAAGAGGAGCTGGTCTGCAAGAAAGGAAAAAAGAGAAAAAAAATGTTCTTGAGGAGGATTTGAAATTGAGGATGACACAGATTATGTCTCGAACTCCCAAGCTTCTTTGGAAGTGGTCTCACAACCTCCAAATGTGGGAATGTCTAGTAAAGGGGAGTTGGGTCCTAATTTGAAGGGCTGTGGGACTAATAGTGAGTAGAAGGTTGATGATAAGCTGACTAATATTGAAGCCCCTTCTACTACTCAAAAGGAAAGGGTTGAAGAAGTGTCCCTGCCCTCCCCTATTTTGTAGATCAAGAGAAAGAAGGACCTAAAGGTGGGTAGTAACAAGAAATTGGCTATTAGGTCTGCTAGCCAGTTGTTGGAAATGCAAGTTGCTTCTCCCTTAAAGGATGACGATGGGAAAGATGTTGTGGATTCCCTGGGTGTGGACTTGGTTTAGGCTGAATAAAAGAAGTTCTATTGCTGAGGATATTGCTAATTCAATTCACAAGCTTCAAATGTTAATTCCTATTGGTAAAGGTAAGCAAATTTTTGTTAGTTAGGATAAAGTTAGCTCTTCTTAGGAGGGTAATGCTATGGGAAAGGATGTTTTTAACTTTGACTACAAGGATATCTCTAATGTTTTGGGGATGGCTAAGGAGAGCTCCATTTCTTTGCTTAAATTGGTTAAATGGGTGTTTCGTGAACTCAACATGATCAATGTTCAGGTTCATGGGGTGGTGAGTAAAGTGGGAGAGTCCTCAGTTCATAATCAAATTGATGATCTATTTGAATCTTTGAAGACTATTGTTGAGCAAACTATGAACATGAAGTAGATGTTAGAGCAAAGAATCCTGACACTTAAGGACCAAATGGAAAGGATTAATGCTAATTTGGAGAAGGGTGGGGAAGGGACTAAATCTGCTGTGAAGTATGAATCTGTTGGCATTTCTCCCCCTGTGTAAATGGCCAAGAAAAGCAATGAGATTGTTCCTGGTGAGGTTGCTAGTGCTGGTGGTGGGCCTGTGGAGGAAGAGGTTTCTATTGATAAGGTTGGTGGTGTGCATAATGTTTTGATTAGCAAGGTGAATGTGGGTGGTCTTGGTGTGTGTACACATAGTAAGACCAAGCTATAGGTTGGGGATCTTGCTAAGGATTTTTTTGAAGTTATGGATGAATTTAAGAAGACTGGGACAAGTGACATGGATGTTGTTGATATCCTAAAGAATATGTAGTGTTGTTTCTTTTGTTCCTCCTTTTTGGCATATGTCGTGTTGATGGTGTGTTGTGTTTTGGCTATTGTGTGCTTATTGTAATTATCTTTTAGTTTAGTTCTATTTTTTAAAGGGTTTCAGGGCCCCTTCAAAACCTACTTTACCTCTAATCAAAAAAAATTTAGTCCTAGATCTGATAATTTACATTTGGTTGTTGTTTAATGCTCAATAATTTAATTAAATGGACTTTTTATTAGAAATCACTTTATTTCTCTACATTTTGGTGATTTCTTGATTCATACCCAATTCAACACTTTATCACAAGCATTTACCTTCTTTTATTTTTATTTTTAGATATAATACTTTCTAATTGTACTCATCCTTTATCCAAGGGGTTGAGCTTAATTGGTTAAAAAAATGAGTTCTCATTGTGGAGACCCAATTTCAAATCACAAAGGGACATTTAATATGGAATTCTAAGTTGTGACTCTTGGCCTTCCATAATTGGCTTCAAGTGTGGAGTTGGTTTCTAAATAAGTAGATTTCTAAGTTGTGACTCTTGGTATTCTATAGGTGGTTTCTTGTCAAGTTGCTTGAAAGTAGCTAGAATTAATATTAATGTTGTGCTCAAAAGAGCTTATATGGGTCTCATGTTGATGCTCATATGAGCATAATATTTGTAAATGATTAGCAATATCAAAAAAAGCTACTCATTTCTTTTTCAAATCTGATTTCTTTTACATGTATATTTCTTTAATTTTAATATTTGTGCATTATCTCTTAGCTATTTATTTGTCAAATAAGCTTTCTAGATCACATACTCTCATTATATGTCACCCTAGGCCTAATATTATTATATCCATGGATCACTCAAATTCTTCTATTATTGAAAATCTAACCACTTTCATGTATCTTAATGACAAGAAGAAATTTGACCATGATGAACATATTGAATTTGTGAAAACATAATGAAAACATGAACTAACCATAAGTTGTAGCTTCTTAAGAAAGACATGTTAGATAATGAAGTCAAATCCCTTATTGATGCAAGAGCATCCATGGTTGTAGAAAATCTTGCATCAACCAAAAATATTTAAATTTTGATGTGACTTGGTTTGGAGTAATGTTTTATGTCATATTTTGATTTTTCTTTGTCTAAAAATTGGAATTTCATAATTGGGAAAATTTTGGTTGCAAAGTTGTAATGGGAAATATGTTGCAAATGCAATTATTGATGTTTACTTGAAAAAAATAATTTGGGTGTGGGATATCTTGGGGGTTCTGAAATGTTGCAAATTATTTAATTTTTATTATTAGTTTCAGGCATGAGTGGGCTTCCCATGATGTGCACGCTAGGCAATTTTTGAAAATGGGATCCAAATTGAGAAGGTAAAGAATAAATGTGTCAGCTAGTGGAGGCTTGTCTACTTGGAAGTAGAGTAAACATGCATTGGAGAGTCTAAAATTTGTAATTTATGAAATTTAACTTATTTTCTAGGTTGAGTGTGGAGTTGGGGAGTTTTCAAAGTTGAAGGAGATAGTGGTTGCTAAAGAATTAATTTTTGAAAAAGTTGATTTTATTTTCAATTTCCAAATTTTGGAGTTGCAAGAGTTGGGCATAGCTTTTTGTGGGGAGTGATTTTGTACATGGTTGTGGTAGGTTGGAGTTGTTGATAAAAAGCAAGCAACTTTTCAAGATCATTGGTGCGTAGAGCCATTGATTTCCAAAAGGAGGGTACGAGTAAAGAAGGAAGATTGATGAGAACTCGTCTGTGAATGATATTGTTGCCTGTAATAGATCATATAATATGATTCTTAATTTTCCTTCATCAGTACATAGGGCTGCATATGTTGTATTTCCAATTTGATTGTGATTTCCATGCGTTGTAGGAGATAATAAGTAATAAAATTATAATGTGTTGTTGATTTTGATATTGATTTAACCAAATTTTAGAATTGCCCATTGTATGTTTTGAAGTGTGTTGAGAGTTGTAGCAACTCTCTTGCATCACTTATAATAGTTGACGGGATTCACCAATTTCTTTTGACCAATTCATATAAATAATACATGTTTAGAAGTATTCACTTGATTTTTAGTAAATCTAGTGTTCCTCATGATGCTCCCCTCCATAACCATTATAATGTATCTTATATGATCATTCCATCCCATCCTCAATCCCCCAAATTTCACATTAACCCTCCTTCCATAGTGTTTCCACCCCTTCATCAATCTCATCCCTCCCTTACTATTCTCATCTATTAATCTATAATTACATCTTTCTCCAATGTATACAATGCTCCTACCACTCTACCACAACATCAAGCAATCATATCTCCCTTTATGATCCCATCCCAATCAACCTACACTCAACCCATCACTTACTGATAACTCATTCAATCTTCAAATATTTTCTAAATTTTCTTGCATAGCATCATGAAGTAACTAAGTGAAGTTAAAAAGAGGCTTAATAATCTCACTTAAAGTTCAAAAAATATTTGAACATATATAATTTTTTGCAATATGGTACACATGCACATCCATTTTCTATGGGTTTCGTGGCACCTTGTTTTCAATTATACAATGGTGAACATGACCCATTGATAAGAAAACTTATTGCCACATGTTTGGAATTCTTTTAGGATTATTATTTTCTTTCTTATATTTTTGTGTATACACAAAGATTATAATCTCAAATGTTTTTCTCACTTATTCATGGATTGATCCATTTATAAGTCGAGTTAGCTAACTCTTTTGTCCAACATTTTCTAGTAAATATTGATCTCAAATTAATATTTAACAAACTAGTACAACATAAGAAATTTATCCACGAGAGAGTTAGGGATTGTGTATTAATATTTCAAAATTTTAGTGTTCCATAAAATGATCCATTACATAATTCATGGCATGGTTGAATAAGTTTTGGAATAGAGGACAAACTTTTAGAAGTTGGATAATGTGTAGGGTGGTATAGGAAATCCATGTTTAGGCTTTTGTGGAAGAGATAATTATGAAAACTAAGCATTTTTGGCTCAATGGAAAAATTATCGATTGCAACAATTTTTTTTTTGAAATATCAAGGCAAAAATGAAATCATTAGTCTACAAAAAGTAGGGAATTTGCTATGCACAGAAGAACACTTTTTTTGATGTTCTAGTTTCTAATTTCTCTTTGGTTGTATTAATTATTTTGACTTCATAATGCTTTGTAAGGCTACATATGGCCCATTATAACATGAATTGATCATATAGAAGTATCTTGAAAGCATGTAAATGGAATTTAGAGTAGAAAATTGCAAGTTTTTTAAGTTCCTAATTTTCCACAAGTACAATAGCAAGGGAGTTAAACTATGAGATATATTATGGTAATTTTGGTTGATTCTAGAGCTAGATCATGATTCAATATCAATTCTAAGAGGCTTAGAATAGATGTATTACCATTTGTAGTAGTTCTAAGTGAGATTATGCTCATTTTTACTAGAGTTTTCACCCACAAGTGGGTTTATCCAATGTATATCAATCTTATACTCTTTGTATTGATTTTTCTCTCTATTTTTATTACTACTCCTTGTTGCATTTATTTCTTGTTAATAAATTTTATTTTTATCTAACTTAAATCTATAATTTGACAACTTGTGAATGGACTACTAATCACATTTTATAGATCATGTGGTATCAAAGTAGTTTCCTTCCTTGTGGAGGTTTTTGTGAGTGTTTTTCTAGTTTAGGTACACAATAATATCAATAGGAAAATGAATTTTGTCTTCACATAGAGGTATTAGATATCATAAATGGGGAAGTGAGTTTAGAAGAATGGAAATAGGAGGAATACATGATGTTGAAATGAGGTTCTTCAAGATGAAAGATAATATTGCAAACCCTTCTCAGTCAATGAAAAACCATGAAAATATTGTTGTAGGCTCTCATTGAAAGGTTGGACAAAGGAAAGGCCAATTCTAGTGGAGAACATGAATCTTCAAAGAGTGAAAAGAGTCTTCTAAGTGTAATTTATTCAAATCAAGGGCTAAGATTTGAGATGAAAATAATTTTGATCATTGATTGACACAATTAGAGATATACTTTGGCATGCAATCATTTAATTTGGAATTTAAGTTATTCTTTGCTAGTTCAAGATTAGAAAAATATGTTTTAACTTGGTTTGATAGTATCTTGTATGTTAGAATTGTGAAAAGCCACAAAATTGTGAGCCATAGGATCAAACAACAATCAAATACACCTTCCATGTAAGAGATCTACAAACAATATGTGCAATATTCGTCAACAAGAAAAAGCTATAGAAGCAAGAGACTATCAAAAGATATGAAAGCTTGAGAGATAATTAAAATGAGGCTTGAGTGCTATATAGGATAAAAAACCCTAAAAGTATAAAAAAAATCCTAAGTTTAGCTTAAGTGCATGCGAATAAATTTTAGACTAATAATTAATGAAAGATTAATTAATTATTAGCTAATGCATGTTTACTCTAACACCATCCCATAAGATGAACTTAGGGAGTAGCTAAAATTCCTAAAAAGAATGCATGACGGGTCCTAAAAAACAAGGCCCGATGAGGTACCCATGTACAAACAAAAGATCTCTCAAAACTAGAGAAAAGGAGAAAAAGCTTGTGGGAGAAAACTCCTCTCCCAAAGAGAGAAAGGCTAATTAAGGACTAAAAAGCCTCCAAATCAAGGTCCAAAGGATTGATTAGCCTCCAACCAAATAGTCTCCCAAAAAAGAGGAACATGTAGAACATCATTGAAGTACAAAGAAACTATAGACTATTGTCAAATGATGACTGATATAGTGTTGATATGAAGAACCTCCATAAATAGGAATACAAGAGTTTCCATATGGTAAATGATCCATATCATTGAAATGCATGTAACTAGTCGCTGATGTACACTGCATTTGAAAGTACATAGGAACAAGAGTTGTATACATAGATCACTCTAAACTGTGAAACCAAGGAAGCATTAGCACTAATAGTAGATACCCCCATAATGCTAAAAATGGAAGAGCCAAGATAGGTACACTGCAACTATGTGAAACCAAGAAGTGCATGTAGGAGAAACAACCTACAAATAAAAAGGGTGTGCAAACTAAGGCACACTCGCATGAGGCAAGAATCATTGGGATTCACTGTTGTCATGGAAGGGACACTCAATTGAAAAATGTGAGATGGAAAACCAAAGGAAAATATCAACACCCCCATGGAACTTTATATCACAATGCAAATACAAAAGGCACAACAGGATGTGAAAAATTGCCAAAAAGATATACACCAGAATGGCACTTTATCTCAATGCATCTACAAAAGAGAATGTGCATGAAAAATATGTAGATATGATACCTCAATATGATGCAATACTAAAAATACATATAGAACAATAAAAAATGAGTCATCCCATACAAACAATAAGTTTCTAGGAGCTAAGGCGTCCAAATAATTCACTAGAGTGTGAAAACATAAAAAACCTGAATAAAATGTACCTAGTGAGAAATTTGGAAAAAGTGCATGGATGGCTATGAAGAGCTCTAAAAGACAGTTCCAATGTCACTGTAATCGTGAAAAACAAAGAAACTAGTCAAAGATTATGAGAATAAATTAGACTATTAATCAATTATAGATTAATTAATTATTAGCTAATGCATGATTACTCTAACATTGTATTCTATGGCTTTAAGGAAACAATCTTCTATTAGTTCTTGAGAATGATAAATAAGTAATTGATTAGGAAATAATTTTGTGCAATTTGGCATAGAGAGAAAAAAAACATGGAATGGTAATTTTTTAGACAAAAATATGGCAAAAGTTTGAAAGGATACACTAGTGAGTTTCTAGAAGGAACATTCAAATGGAGAAATTCATACAAGAGGAGGGATATTGATATATTTTGTTTGGATTAGGTTGCATTCACCTTACAAGTCCCTAAAGATGTTTTAATTAATTAAATTGTAAAATTATGTTATGTCTCCATGGATCATGGAGAGGGTAAACTTGGATGCCCCTCCTAGGTGGTTGAAAAATTTATTTATTCTGTCACTTGTAATTGTAATGGAACTTCAGTCAAGGGTTACATTTGGGAATATATTGGAAGTTGAGTGAAAATAATGATGTGTAGGAGGATGTAAGAGGATATTTTACAAATGGATCTTATGATATATTTGGACACTCTTCCCATGGAGCATATCTAGGATTGGGATCTTGATCAATTTGAATATTATGATACATAATATGTGATGAATGAAGTGGGTGTAAAGTGCATAAGAGGAGTTATTAATTAGGGAATTTGATTATTTTTTTAAGTTATGATATTTCCTATAATGGAGGTATACTCCTAAGTTTTAGTTAATGGTAGTGGCCGCTTGTTTTGGAATACTATTCATGGTATCTTGTATCCACATATCCTATATATTTGTGCCTTGAGATTGTGGTACTATGAGATTGTTTTAAAAGTCATTGAAGCATTGTTATGCTACTAAAATTTAGAGAGATTATTTTGATGTAAACTAGTTTTAGGATTAATATAAGCTTGGGTCTCCCTAGGTGTGGATTTTCTTCCCACAAGAACTTTTCCACATATATATTGTGCAATGTATTGCATTATATTACATGGTTAACTTCCATTTCCATATCATCTATCTTTGTTTATAAATTTGGATGCTCTAATGTTCAATATTTCTTGCTATATTGTTTCACCATGTTTTCAACAATTGGTAATAGATCCATGGTTGACTTGATTAGAGAGGGATATCTCTTTCAAAAAATTAAGTTTTTTTTTTTGTTTTCTACAATGGAAGTGTGATGTGTTTTATTATGGTTTTGGCTTCCAGGTAATAGAGATCATGGCTTGTTTGTTTTGATTAAAAATTTAAAGTTCAATAGTTTAGGTTTTAACTTTGGAGCTAAAAATAAAAGATCTCTTGGAATAAAGAGATAAATGGGTTGCCCTAAAGATTGAAGCAAGGTAAAAAAAATCATATGAAGAATGGATAAAAACTAACAAAAAGGCTCATGACACTATACAATTGTGTTTAGTTGATTTTGTTCTTTTGAATGTTTCTAATGAAACTATTGCATTAAACTTGTGGAAAAGAATAAGAAAGAATAACCAAAGTAAGAATCTTGTTTTTTAAATTGTATTAAAAAATAAAGTTATATTCTTTAAAAGTGTGAGATGGAGACTCGAGTGCAAAAAAATTGAATGCATTTAATCTAATCTTGAGTTAGTTGTAATTATTAGATTTGAAGATAGAAAACTAGGATAAAATTCTACTATTATATTCATTATTTAAATCTTGTAATATTAAAGGAAAATATGATTAAAACCCCAAAATTGATTTGATGAAGCTCTATAGTTGTCAAATCAAATAAAATCATGCTTAGAAATCATTTTAAATAAAAAAGGGTGCAAATTCAAGGAGAGTGAAAGGTAAAAAGCTAGCTCATATTATATTTAATGTGGTTGTTAGGGGTTTTAGGCCCAAAATTCCATTCCATCCTCTAACACCATTTCAAAAAAATTCTCAATTCAACTGTAATGTCCCACCCTTGATAGGATATTTACTTGTTTTTTAAAAAAATTGCCTGTCTTTTTTTTGGTTTTAATGAATGTCTTGAGATATATTTGCAATGTTTGATACAACAAAATAATGGAGCAAAATAGAAGATATTGCAATAATAATTTTCAACTCAAAATTTGAACATTACATAGGGAATACATAGCTGAAAATTCCATATTTTTATATTAGCTTAGATACTCAATATTTTCACAAAATGTTGATAACCTAGTTCATAAAATATCCCCTATTATCTAAAACAACAATACCCATAAAATTTGGGGGTTGCAAATCATGGTAAGATATGCCTTGAAACAATGGATGCCAGAATGAAGTATAAAACTCACAAGTAATATATGCCTTGAAACCCTCTAAAATGGATGCCAGAATGAAGTATAAAGTTTGTAGCAGTATAACAACAACAACAACAATAAAATCCAACAACGATCACTGATGCCAATCCCTCTAGCTAGTGCAAAGCTACATACAATTAAATTGCCAAAACCCTTGCCTGTAAACCCCTTGCTTATTGAAGTTCTCTTGTAGTTCTCTTTGCTCTTAAAATAAAGATCAATATATTTTCATTATTCTAATATTTCATTCAAACCCTTGTAAACTTCTAAAATTCTTCTCCAATGAAGCTCAGATGTGACCTCTGTGTGAAGCCACCAATTACTGCAACCCTCGGGTGATCTTTCTCATATGTAGGAAGCATGATTGAAGAGAGACTACATTATCCAAGATTGAAATTACAACAAAAACCTAGGTTTCACCTCCAAAGACAAATCACAAAGCCAAGTGTTGAGTAAAATAATCAATGATAATGAAATGAAACCAAAAAATTCCCTTTTATAATGTTCAATTTGCATTTGAATTCATCTCATTTAATTTGCTTTAATTTCATTTTCTTTTCCCTCCTTTTTGGTGCACAAATTTATAAAATAAAGCATACTTTATCATTCACTTATATCTCACCTTGAAAATAACACATTAACACTTATTATAAAGTATACTTTTAAAAGTATTTAAATCACCCTTTTAAATAAAGTCCACTTAAATAATTAACGATATGCACTTAATAATTAATTATTATTAAATTATAACTTTAATAATTATTATAATATTATAACTCCATCATTAATCATCGTAAATCAATTATGACTTCACCAAGAGGTAGCCCACTGCATTCATTGCTAACTAGGGTGCCTTACTATAAATAGTAAGGTTGGCCTCTATCAACACACTGACTTACTATAAATAGTAAGTATACGCAAATGAAACCAAAAACCCTTCAATAACCAAGCCTCTGAATATACAAAGGATCTAGAGGTGCCAAGGCTATAAATTTCCAATCGAGATACCAAATATCTCCACAATAGGGCCCTCTAATCACCATTATTAGCCTATGAGGACCTAGTGATAGGCTAAACCACTAAATTTGATGCTCACTCAAAAAGGGGACATTAGAGTCTGCCCTCCTTGAATTTTCTTGTCCCCAAGCAATCACAATTGAATAGATGAAACCATCACAAGAGGCCCAAGGGAATAACTGTAGAATGAACCACATAACTGCAAATAACCCTCGCCACACTAGAAAAAGCACAACTAAATAACACATAAACGAAGGTCAACCCCTGTACCATGTGTCACAAAAATATGTTCACCAGGAAGATGCAACCAATAGAATTCCCAACAATGTATCATCTATATCCACTGGGTAGAACTAAAACTATGCTCAACATCACTACAGGTAACTACCCCAATGTTGGAAAATCTATCAATCATAACAACAATGCAACATGTTCCTAGATCCAAAACCCAGAATGGAATTTTTCCATGCACAACATCCTCTGACTTCCACTGCAATATTCTAATATCAACTTCACCATGCCGACCTTGATACCACTTGGATCCCAATACAATTGAAACTCACATCCATCAGTCATGAGGAGGTAAGAATATCTAAACATGTCTACACCACAATATCCCCCTTCATCCTCTGTAAAACTCCTATGGATGTGTTGACTATCTCGCATAGGTGCTATAAGATTTGGAGTAGCTCCTCTCAAGTCGAGGAAATAATATAACTCTCCTCCATCACCACGAAATGAACTAACCAAGCCATCATTCCTACTAACACCAAAAAATTTCTGAAGCCATGTATCCAATGGAAATTTTTGTGACAAAGAAGTTGTAAAATATGTCTAGTACACATCACTATGATGGTAATATGATCTCTAACCCTGCAAGTAATCCTCTGAATATAAATAAGTCAAACACTTGAAATATCTAGTTCCATATTTTGTAGATGGCAACTCTTCATCCCACAATGGATGATAGAAATCTTGAGCCAATCCACACCTACCCCTCATCAAGACATCAACATGTGGACTGAAGGAGAAGTGATGAACAATCCTCACTATGCAGTCAAGATAAAATGCTCCTACCTCTGTCAATGGTTGATCGTCATAGTTATGGGGAACACACTCATCACTCTCATCACTAGAATCAAAAGGTAGCTCACGTCTTTGATCCCAAACAAGTAATTGGGTAAATGATCTGCCAAGTCTCTCTGTGTACCCAATAGTATACTCCCTATCATGAAACAACTAGAGATATTCTAACTTTATCTCCTACAAAGCACTCCAAATGAACCTCAAATCATGAATGTGAGTACCAGTTGAGACCCCATACTATCTCCCTAAAATTCTTCTCTCCAATGTTAGTACTCAACATACTTATGTGTGTAGTCAAAGCGAGATAAGGTTGAATCAACCTTCTCTCCTATAACCTTCAACTGATCTCTCCATCTCCATGGCTCAATAAACTATCGATCAAGATCAACTAGATGGGATATAATATCTAATTTTCTTCTAAGAGAGGGAAACAAATTAACATGAGAACTGATCTCCCCACTAGATGATGCCCTGCATATCTCTAATGAAAATGATGGAGTGGTGTGGTGATCTTTCACACAATTCTCTGGAGAATCAACTACTACATCACAAGAGATATCAACAACCTACTCTACATCACTGGTCATGGAACTATCCTCAGAGACCCCTAATGCAACATCTAGTTCTCTGATACTCTCAACCAAAGCACCCATCCCATCTATATCACTTGCATTTGAAATTGTAATGGATGTAGCCACATCCACAAAGTGCTCCTTACAACTATCTATGGGCATATGCTCATCATCAATAACTGTCATAAATATTGTGATTGTACTTGTTTAAGATGAATATTGCTCTAAGATCAAATCCATGGTAAGATCATCTATCTGTAACTTTGACTCTTGAAGGGTTGATTGAGTGCTCTTCAAAGAATTTGTGGTGACCTCAAGCTCATAGGTGAGCTCATCAACCTCCTCTTCCTTTCCCTTAAGAGCATCATAATAAATCCTATCAAGCATAAGAAGATGATATCTGTCTGGAAGTAGCTATAGGTAATTTTTTTACATTACCACCAATGTATCTCCAAGTGCTTGAAACTCTACAAGGGAAAGTTCACTATCATAGTACTCATGTGTTTCTAGAGTCTTCCAAGAATAGTTTTCCAATAATTGCTGAGCAACATCAAAGTTTTCTATGGATGTAGCAATCATGCCTTCACTCACCTTCAATTTCCCTACAAAATGATGAGACCTCGGTGACAAGTCATTTCCACACAAAACTTTTCATTTGTAATTAACACTATGGTAAGAGGTTGAGTCACCATCACTCACTAATTGATAAGCATCCTCATGTGTGCTATCAACTTTGCACACACCCTCATCAAGTGCATTGCTGTTATGAACCTCTAGGGATGACTCTAATGAAATAATAGAAGCTATCGATTGAACAAAAATGTTACACATTTGTATCCCATCACCAACAAGTAGATTTTCTGATTCATTCACATCTTCTAAGGTCTGATTTGCAAAATCAGACTTGTTGTAGCTTGAATCAACATCACATAATTCATTTTTAATACTTAGATCTTGAGTGTCAATGTTAGGGGACTCCACACATCCATCATATTCATGAGGAATGACTGCTATCTCATGAGTAAGCTTGAAATTATGACTAATTTCGTAAAACAAAAAATCAGGAGCCACATCATACTTATCTGTAGTGTCCTCAAGAGACTCAACCAAAAATTCATCCTCTGATAATTGTCCATTGCCATGTGCTAGTTCAAAGGGTGTAGATTCATAGGAAAATTGAGTGTATCATGTGTCATAATTCCTTCCCCATGGCTGCAAGGTAAATCTACATGTGTATAAATCTCCCTTACCTCATTATCCATGCATTGATGGTTAGGATCTTGTAAACCTTTGCAAGAGAAACATAGACCTTGCCTTCTCATTTCATTCTTGCTCATTATGGGAGTTCCTGTAACATGATAATTGAGTTTGGATGTAGAACCATCTTCATTATCTGATTTAGTAATTCTACCATACCTGCTCACACTGTGCCCATGATTGAATTTTGCCCCTTTAGATGAAATTTTCTCCTTATACACCCTCCTAATATACTTTTCCAATCCAATATTTCTGGGAATCAAGATGAAAACAAAGTTTAGATAACCATTAAGAGATTACTATGCTTTAAAATCATCTGGCATACTCTGATAATCCTCAAAGAGTCGAGGGGCTTCCCATTCCAAATCTTCACTAGATTTTCCTTCAATACTGAAGTAACCGATAACTGAAACTGATGAGTGTTAGTCACTCAAATGATGCAAGATGTTGATTCACTGAATGTTTGTTTTAACCCAACAAGATGGCATCAAGCTGCTCTGATACCACTGTAATGTCCCACCCCTAATAGGATATTTACTTTTCTGATTTTTTCCTGTCTTTGTTTTTGGTTTTAATGAACTTCTTGTGATATATTTGCAATGTTTGATACAACAAAATAATGGAGAAAAATAGAAGATATTGCAATAACAATTTTCAACTCAAATTTTGAACATTACATAGGGAATACACAACTAAAAATTCTAGATTTTTATATTAGCTTAGATACTCAAAATTTTCACAAAATGTTGATAACTTATTTCATCAATATCCACTATTATCTAAAACAACAATACCTAGAAAATATGGGGGTTACAAATCATGAACTCATAAGTAAGATATGCCTTGAAACCCTCTGAAATGGATGTCAGAATGAAGTATAAAGTTTGCAGTAGTATAATAGTAGCAACAATGATAATAAAATCCAACAATGATTAGTAATGCCAATCCCCATGCCTTGTGCAAAGCCGCATAAAATTAAATTGCCAAAACCCTTGCCTAACAACCACTTGTTTATTGAAGTTCTCATGTAGTTCTCTTTGCTCTTAAAATAATGATCAATATATTTGCATTATTCTGATATTTCATTCAAACCCTTGTAAACTTCTGAAATTATTCTCCAATGAATCTTAGATGTGACCTCCATGTGAAGCCACCAACTATTGCAACCTTTAGGCGATCTTTCTCAGATGTAGGAAGCATAATCAAAGAGAGGTTGCATTCTCCAAGATTGAAATTACAACAAAAGCACAGGTTTCACCTCCAATGCCAAAGCACAAAGCCAAGTGTTGAAGAAAATGATCAATGATAATGAAATGAAACCCAAAAATACCCTTTTATAATATTCAATTTGCATTTGACATCATCTTATTTAATTTGCTTTAATTTCATTTTATTTTCCCTCCTTTTTGGTGAACAACTTTATAAAATAAAGTATACTTTATTATTCACTTATATCTCCCCTTTAAAATAACACTTTAACACTTATTATAAAGTATACTTTTAAAAGTATTTAAATCACCCATTTAAATAAAGTTCACTTAAATCATTAATGATATGCACTTAATAAATAATAATTATTATTAAAGTATAATTTTAATAATTATAATATTATAACTCCATCATTAATCATAGTAAATCAATTCCGACTTCACTAGGAGGTAGCCCACTGCATTCATTGCTAACTAGGGTGCCTTACTATAAATAGTAAGGTTGGCATCTATCAACACACTGACTTACTATAAATAGTAAGTATACACAAATGAAACTAGAAACCCCTGAATAACCAAGCTTTATAATATACAAAGGATATGGAGGTGCCAAAACTACAAACTGCCAATTGAGATACTAGATATCCCCACAACAGGGCCCTCTAATCACCATTATTAGCCTATGAGAACCCAATGATAGGCTAAACCACCAACTTTGATGCTTGCTTAAAAAGGGGACATTGCATCAACCATGCCCTAAAATTTCAAATATAAAGGTGTGTTGAATGAAAAGGTGATTTCTAAATATGTAGTGTATTCTTTCATGATCACCCCATGCATTTCAACATTTAGCAAGCAATTTTCACATGGTAGAGATCTAAATCATGAAACATGGACAATTGCAAAAAGGGTGTCATGAGTTTCCTCAAATTTTCAATGATTTCACTATCCTAAGGCTCTCATAAGTTTCTATATTCTAACAACTGAAGGGTTTATATATTTCAATTTGTTCATTGAGATTAGTTATTGAACCAACATTTGGGTTTGCTAAGCTTTGGATATATTCTAGGGCATCAATAGTTAAGTGTAATGTATTATATAATAACATAGGAAGGTGTTGTAATGTATGTCATTATGCAATGAATATATCCATGAATTTTTGTAACAATTAAGAGGACTGTATAGTTCCTCTCACCATATTTATTAGTGTGATAGTAATTAATGTTTGATATGGTTGTGACAACAATTAATGCATTACAAATGTTTTGTAAAGGTCATTATTTAATTACACATAGGTTGCAATTATGAGATGGATAATAAAGCATCACTAGTAGAATTTGGAAAATAAATGATTACGTGACTAAAACATTTAGTCACAACAACTAAAGATGACTAAATTCTACTCATTTTTTGTAACACAACTATAAATGACTAAATAATTAGTCACACAATATGTTATTAAAGTGAATTGAGAGAGAGTTGTATTATAATATAATATATTACAATACAATATAGTATAATATATATATATTTTTTGATCAGTAAAAGGTTATATTTTATTAATAAAAAAGGGAAATTACATATAAGCTTTTATTACAATATAGCTCCTTCATAGTCCTTTTAGCAAAAGGCACGCTTCTCCCAAAAAACCCCATAGCTACAAGCTGCGTAGTATTTCACCCAGACCCTAATACCATCCCTAACCTATGACTATTCAAAAATCAGCGCCATCACCAGGCTCATGCCAACCATATCCTTTTTATAACAGTGCATGGCCCACAAAAAAACACCCAAATGCCACCACGCCTTACCAAAATTAAGATCCTCACATTCTCAGAGCCTTGTGAATTCTGGATTTTCATTTCGCATTGCTTGCCATGAGCATCCTTCTGGCTGTTTCACTTCGTTGCCACCGTTCCAATCACAACGCCGATATATATTTTTGGTGGATAGCAAAATTTCAAAAAAGTTTCAAACTTCACTACTATCACATCCATCATTCCTCAATTGCACTTGGCCTCTCTCCTCACCTTTTACTCCTCCTTGCTCCACGCTTCTTTTGAGGGAAATGACATGGCACAACTGCTGGTTCCTGTCGCCTGGCTGCGTCCTGACGGTGCAATTCTAATTTCAATCACTCTCGGGCCCTTGAAATTGCTTGCTTGTAAGCCTCTCTGTCAGTTCTCCTCCGCCACCTTATAAAAGGAATCAAGCCTTCCTCAGTGGCCTCGTCCATGTCCTCTATGCCCTCCAAAACAAGATAACCCACTCTCGACACTACCCATTCTAGAAAGGACTCCATCTTTCCTAGAAGCGCTTCTTCAAATAGCATTAGCATTACCCACTTTATTTCTTTAACCTCCTCGCCCACGCAAACACCATCGACGCTATGTCGGCATTCAGACAACCTCTATGTGTTGCCTCCCTGAAATGTGGTCCTAACACCTCCAACACCGCTTCCGCCACCTCATTTTGGCCAAATTTTAGAACTTGCTTCAAACGTTTCATAGTTGGGGAACCAAAGAAACCTTTTTGTTGTAGATTCATTGAGAATCCCCACATCGCCTCCATCCTTAATAGCACACACCCTTCAATTCCACAAAAGATTTTGCTAAAAATGATAAAGACTTTTAAGTTTTTCTCTATTTTAATCCTATCTGTCCCAGCCATTCATTCTAGCGTACTCCCCGTTAGCCTTCATTAATTGCAAAGCATCCCACTACGCTCAGACGTTGTATCATTGAATGAATCTTTAATTTGGTAGATTACACCGAATTTCCCACATGCCGACCAGGTCACCTTCGTCCTTCGACGTCGGAACTCCCCTGACATCGTCCTCGCTTCTTTTTGGAAGGGCAACCACTTGCGAAATGACATTAATTTCCTCATAACCGTTAGCAATCCTACCCCCTTTCTTCACCACCTTTTTCGAAACCCACAAGCAAACCCTTCCGTCGTCCTACACTGCCTAACCACCAGAATTAGCTTTTTCCAACCTATCCATCCTTTCCACGTTGGCTAATCCAAAAACCGCTAGAAAATGTCCCCCCTTAAGTCCTCGATGACCAACTTTGCATTCTCCTCAAAAGAAATTGCCCACTTGGACAATTTTCTGCCTCCATATTCCCCTCCCTCTTTATGTGACTAACCAAAAAATCTTCAAATGACTCCAAGTCTTTAGAAATAGATTTGACAATATTTTGAAGGTGCGAAGCCTTCGCCCCTACATCCCTAATTGCTTGTATTATTATTAAGGAGTCACCTTCTAAGTGTAAATTCCTAATCCCAATCTTTTTAGCTAGCTTTACTACTAATAACGCTGCTTTAGCTTCCGCCACATTGTTGGTTCCACACTCTAGCTTCTTTGTTGTAGAGGCAATTGTGTTTCCTAGGTGATCCCTTAAGATCACACCAACACCAGAAGGGCCGGGGTTACCTTTAGCTGCTCTGTCAAAATTAACCTTAATCCAACCTTGAAGGGGTTTTTCCCAAATCACCTTATTATTGTTTTCACTGCATGACTTAACCTTCACCGACCCCAGCCAAGTTTTAAACCGAATATCGGGCCAAGCCCTTTGTATTCTCCTATTCTCCAAGGAGAAAGGGTTACGAAGATTCTATGGGTGAGAAACTACATTGCTCACCACCTCTTCAATGCTATGCTCGATTCGCCAGAACAACCTTTTTACGGTTTCACTTTTCTCCACAAAGATTCTCCTATTTCTTTCTTTCCAAAGCTCCCAAATCACCAAAGAGGGCGCCACTGCCCATATAAAAGATAAAAAGGAAGTTTTATCCACCTTTGGCAAGCTTTCAAAAACCTCTCTCAAAGTCCATTGCAATGGACTTTGCCACCCTAGCTTCTGATGCACAAAATCCCAATAGCTTACAGTCGTCTCACACTATATTAGCAAGTGATCAACCAATTCTTCATCCTTTTCACATAACACATATTTCATGGGGCCAGCAAAGCCTAACCGTTTCCTTCTATCACTGGTCAGAATTCTTCCCTTAATAGCTAACCAAGCAAAGGTGCCTGCTTTTGGAAGAACATTCTTGTTCCAACATAAATTTTTTGCCCAAAAGACCTCCCTCTCCAAGGAGTCCAAAAGCTGATAACCAATTTTAACCGAATAACAACCATTGGAGGATCCACACCAAATGAGCTTATCCTCATTCTCTAAAATAAAGACTTTCCTCTCTTGAAGAATCCTCTGCATTTGCTAAATTTGCTGGCATGAGAGCCCCTCACCCACAAAATCTTTCCACACCCATTCTTGACCTAAAGGCCCCTGCTTTAAAACCATATAGTCACGCACCTTAGTTCCCCAATGTTGCAAAAAATAATGTTTAAGAACCACTATTTCAGGATCTTTGCCAATGTTTGGCAATCCATCCCACGAGTCTTCCTAGAAACTCACCTTCAAGCCATTACCAATATGCCATGAGAGATGGTTTAAGATCTCTGGTCTATAAGACACAATGAAGTTCCAGATTGCAGAACCTTTTGGAGGATTGCGAATTGTAAAAATTCTTTGATCTTCATTTGAGTCTAGGTATTTTGCTTTTATAATTTTAACCCACAACAACTCTGGATTGGCATATAAACTCCAAACCAATTTAGCACCCAGAGCTTCATTTAATAGTTGCCAATTCCTCAAACCAGCCCCACCTCTATCCTTAGCCCTACAAATTTTATTCCATGCAAGTAGCAGGATTTTATCATCATCACTTGCCCCATTCCAGAAAAATTTCCTCATGCATTGCCCAATGGAATTTAACACTTTCTTTGGGATTTTTAAGCACATCATAGAGTAAATTGGAATAGCAAATATTAGAGATTTAAGCAATAATATTCTACCAGCTGAAGTGAGCCATTTTCTCTTCCACCCATCCATTCGATTCAGACATGAATCCACTAGATCTTTCCAAATTCTAGCTCTATATTCACCCCTCCAAACAGAGGGATAACTAAATATTTATTTGGGAGAGTTCCAACCCTCATTCCAAGGATCCGATTAATATCCGATTGTCTTTGGACTGGAGTATTAAAAAAGAAAATTTTAGATTTGCGCCAGTTAATACATTGACCTAAAGCCAGGCCATATTTATCAAGAGAACTTTTCATCACCCGAGCTTCTCTTAAGGTTGCATCCCCCATCAGAAAAGTGTCATCTGCAAACTAGAGGTGTGAAATGGATTCAACACCATCTGCCACTTTAATTCCTTTCCATTGGCCTTCACTACATTTGCATGAAATCGGCCTGCCTAACACCTCTGCAAGAATAATAAAGAGAAAAGGTGATATAGGATCACCTTGTCTAACCCCATTACAAGAAATAAAGAAACCTTGAGGGCTTCCATTTACCAACACAAAAACGAGGCGTACTAATGTAACTTTCCACCTAGGTCCGCCATTCCAACCTGAAGCCAAAATTTTCAAGCACTTTTAACAAAAAACTCCTATCAACCTCATCATAAGCTCTTCTTATATCTAACTTGACCATCATTTTCTCAATTTTTGCCATTCGAACTGAGTGTATGATTTCATGAACAACAATAACTCCCTCAAAGATTGACCTATTTGGAGAGAAACCACTCTATTCTACAAAAATTATAGAACTCAACACCTTTTTCAACCTATTGGCAATAACTTTTGAAATGATTTTATAGATCGTATTGCATAAAGAGATAGACTGGAAATCTTCAAAGGAGTTGACAACCAACCTTTTTGGGATAAGGGAAATAAACGTGTTATTTAGATCCTTGAGAATGAGGCCACTTCTCCTGGACTCTTCAACCACCTCCCTAATATTATTAGCAAAGATATCCCATAACTATTGGAAGAAAATTGTTGGGAAACCATCAGGACCTGGAGCTTTGTCCCCCCCAGATCAAACAAAGCTTTCTTCACTTCCTTCAGTGAGACTTCCTCCATAAGCATTTCATTTTAGAAATGTAGCATGGGATGACATCCAGGATATTAGAAATTTTAGAAGAGCCACCCGACATCGCATTATAGCTCTCGGTGAAGAATCACATGGCTTCCATATTTATTTGATCAACATCATTGAAAGTAACCCCATTACCATTCTTAATTGAAATTATTCTATTAGTAGACCTACAGACCTTAACAGAGTTATGGAAGAACTTAGAGTTCCTATCTCCATCTTTCAACCGTGTTTCTCTTGACTTCTGTCGCCAAAAGATTTCTTCTCGAGCTAAAGCTTCTAAGTATTCTTTATTTAGCTTCTTCTCCAACTCCAAATCCTCCTCCCTTATCCCATTTTCAATTACCTTAGTATGCAAGGCATTTAGAATTTCCTCTAATTTTAGTTTTTCAGTGAAGATATTTTTGAAGGTTTCCCGATTCCAAGCTTTTAATTTCTCTTTGATGTGTTGCAGATTTTTAAAGAAGATGAAAGCCTTACAACTAGAACGCCTTGGAGCATTCAACCACCACTCCCTAACCATCTCCTTGAAGCTATCCGCCCAAAACCACATCATTTCAAACTTGAAGCGGCATCTGTCCAAGGTAGAATCCTCTTGGATCCTCAAACTGATCGGATAATGATCTGATCCAGATATTGGGAGGATTACCGCCTCACAAGACCAATTTTGTGATGTCCAATCGCCTGCCAGGAAAAATCTATCTAATTTTTCTGCAATATTTAGAAAGCCCCCTCTTTTGTTAGTCCAAGTGAAATCACCTTTCTTAAAATGTACTTCAAACAACCCATTATTCACTACAAAGTCACAAAAGTCCCGTTGACTTTGTCCAGCCCAACATGCTCCCCCAAGTTTATCTGAGGGTCTCATTATCGCGTTGAAGTCTCCACCCAGGAGGAACATTCTACCTTATTTTTCACTTAAGGGCCCAAAGAGTTCTTGCCATAATGCCTTTTTCTGAGCTAAATTGTTTGGACCATAAATGTTGAAGATGGAGAAACAAGTTCACAGCTGTTTCGACTCCACCCTAAACCATTGCCAGCTTTTTTCCTGTCTCACAACTTGAACTTCAACCACAGAAGCATTAAAAAGTAAACCCAAACCCCCTGAAGCACATTCAACACCGGATAAGGAACATTTCCAATGTGCAAAACAATTTGAAAAGAAAGAAAAATATGATTCCTTAATCTTTGTTTCTTGAAGCATAACTAAAGCCGGTCGCGTTTGATCAAGACACCTTTTGATCAAATGTATCTTGTCAAAAGCATTGCAGCCCCTGACATTCCATGATAAGATTTTCATGGCTACTGGGGAAAGGCATAGCCTTTCCCTGACCTCAATTTACTTTGACTAGCAACATTACCAACCAATTCCAACCTCATCCTGTTTGTTTTAGGGCCCCTCTTCTTTTTCTCACCATACTTAATTTTGTTGTTTAGGGCTATTGTTTGGTCAATGGTTCTCTTTTCAACAATACCCATGTTATAATGCAGACCAAGGACATCATCACCACCATCTTCCTCATCTGAATCTAACTTAGAGGTTGCATCTTCCATATTCCCTCCATTGTCTCAGACCCCTTCAAAAGCACTATCTAATTTTCTTATTGGGGATATGGGAATATCCTTATAAATAGGTTCTTCCACCTTGTTTCCACAACCCACTGCCAGAGAAGATTTTCCTGAAATTCCATCTAGATCTTCCTGGATTTGTTGTGGTTGTTCCCTTTCTTTAGTAGGTTGTGTCACACTGTTATGTAGCATCCCCATCTCCCTTGAGGAATCTACCTGAGGATGGGAGAATGAGTTATTAATATTGCAAGGAAAGTTGAAACTTTTCTCTTTTTCATGATTGAGATTATGCTCCAAGAAGTGTGCACTTGCATTCTGAGGTGAGTCCTCCTATCTTACCACAAAGATATTATCACTCATTATATCTTCCAAACCCATTGGAGGCCCCAACGCATCTTCCATTTCACCTCCATCCTTTAGCACTAGAGTAACCTTTAGGGTTTTATCTAAAATGTAATCTTGTTCCATCCACTTCTGGGGTTTCTCCTCGTAGCCACTAGCAAAGAGGGAATCTATTTCCTGTTTTTGGATTCCTTCCCAAGTATCAACCACTTTTAGCTTGAAGGTGCCCCAAGAACACTCCATTTCCCATATCTGAGACTCAATGTCATCACCACCCCTTGCCTCTGAAAGGTTTACTATCTCCTCAACTAAAGAGTTTTGGGCCAGACCTTTTCCTTTTTCACAAGAATCTCAGCTAACATTAGAAGGCTCCTTTCCAATGCAACTCAAACATTCAAAGGGGTTATCCTCTATCTCTAGCTTCTGACGCCAAATACATTCCCCAGACTTCAGTTCTAGTATTTTTGGCAACAAGTGAATCCCCTACCGCATTACACAAATCTTTGGGTATATGCTAAAATATGTTTTATCCACCAACTCTTCTGACTTTACAAAGCCCCCAAACTTACTACCTATCTTTCGCAATGTTTCCTAGTCCCAATACTCTTGAGGAAGATTTTTTCAGTTTTATCCATATAGGGATTTCATCTACCCTTGTTTCATTGGGGTTAAAATTTGGAGCCAAATCTTTTATGAAAAACCCTATTCCTTCCATTACAAACGAGCCACTATTAATGATCCATTCCTTATCCTGTGTTGTTTTAGAAATTACAAGATAAAAACCGTTCTCCAAGGTTTTAAGATCACACTCTTTCCCCCAATTTTGGTCACACCATGCTCGAATTTTTGTAAATGCAGGCCATTTCCCTCCCCATTTCATAAAAAATGCCTTAGCTTTTTAAAAAAGGATAGAATCACTCCATTCTCTATTTTCTAGAAGCAAAGAGGTCATAGTCGCGTAAGAGATACTAGGCATTACCTGACTTGAGCCTGCTTTTTCCACTTGTTGCTTCGGTCTCCAAAACTTTCCTTCTACCTGTCTGAAATCAATCTTCTTTGCTAAATGCCAAGACCTAAACTGCTTGCCCTTTTGTGGTTGAAATTGACCATTCCATCCACCATCATTCCTGACACCAACCATAAAAAGCTTCTTAATCGGAGCCTGCCAAGCCTAATTTGTTTTTGCCTATCTGGGATTCTGGATATTACGACCCCTTCGTTTATTGAAAGGCCATCGGGTTTGAGCCCCTGCGCTATAGTGTAGATCCCTGTGCTGCCTAAAACCCTCCCTGTGCCGACACTCCACCATTTTTTCCCAATTTGAAGATTACAATATAGTATAATATTAAAATAGTATAATATATTGTAATATAACATGATATTATATAATAATATATATATATATATATTATATTGTATAATATAATATAAGATAATATAATATATATTATTATTATATATATTATATTATAATATAATATAATTATAATATTATATTATAATTATAATGTAATATTTACACTATACTATACTATACTATAATATAATATAATATAATGTAATATAATATAATATAATATTATATAATATTATAATATAACATAATATCATATTATAATATAACATAATATCATATTATAATATAACATAATATCATATTATAATATAACATAATATCATATTATAATATAACATAATATCATATTATAATATAACAGAATATCATATTATAATATAACATAATATCATATTATAATATAATATAATATTATATTTATATTACATTATTAATATTATAATATTATATTATATAATAATATAATATTATATTTATATTACATTATTAATATTATAATATTATATTTATATTACATTATTAATATTATAATATTATAATATATTTAATAATATTTATTGTGAAAAAATGAGATAATTATATATTGTAATTTATTCAATTTTGATTCCATTTTGAAATTCTATTTTAGAAGGAAAATAAGGAAAATCTCAATGGGCAAATGTGGGCGGCAAAATTTGGTTGGCAATTTTCATCAATTTTCTTTTTAATAAACATATTCTAAAACCCTAACTTATTTTCAGGCTGCAGCTCAAAATAGGGATTGAAATTGGGAGCCACTCCCAACTCTATTAGGACCTAGTAAGGGACTCACGAGCCCTCGTCTAGTAGTTGGGTGGCTTGGACAACCAAATTTTGAATGCCCACTACCTAGATGATCTGTTCTGATGTGTGAACAAATGGATTTGGTGCTTGTTTTTTTCATGGTGGACCAACAGAGCCACACAAGTCTCTGCCTAGGGCTCTCTCTTTCCTTCTCTGAACGATCTAGTATAAATTATGAGTTTTGCAATGGAGATCAAATGCAAATATTTTATTTATTATTTTTCATGATAAATTTCTAGGTTTTAATGGAGGTTTTAGCAGATTTAGCCGAGGTCGAGTTTGGAATGGATTGTAGTGTAATCCAAAATATTCTAGGCACATATACAGTGAAAGGGCTTGAGAACCAACACAGATTTGATGCCAAGGTGCCATATGCATTGGGTTGGATGGGACTAGAGGGTCATTGGGTGTTTCAGAGGTGCAATGCCCAGGACTGACACTCGAGGCCCATACACCCCTGTGCATCGAAGGCCAAGGTGCACAAAAGGAACAAGTATGTCGATTTTCTCTTCATGAGCATCTTACTCGGTTGTCCCATTCTCAGAGTTGGACGTCACCAAACAAACTTAGGAACAGTTCGCACACCGCTCCCCTAAGAAGGAGTGCACCAAGTTGCACCAGAAATGGTTAAATTTTTCCTTAAAAATGATTTTTTTTAGAGAAGGGCCTTCAAAATTGAACTTGACTGCATTTGAGAAATGTTTTTTCTTCAAAATTTCATAATATTCATGTTTATGCTACCAAGTTTTTAAACTGATTTCTGCAACTATCTGCTAGCTAGGGCTCTACAAGTTGAAATAACTCCTTCAAATTTCTTCTGAAAGTTGTTAGTGCACAACCATATGTTCATTTAATTTCAATTTTTTTAGAACATCCAATGATGAATGAAATACACTACAAGCCATCTTCATTCTCCTGCAAGTTGTTAGATTTGCAGGCATGATCGGAACACGATTTTTTTGCTTTGAACTACAAGATATAGTAATAAAATTTATCAAAAAAGTCATGAGAAATCACAACAATTTGCAAATTGCCCAGGAAAATGTCTTTTGATTAGATATTCAAAGTTTTTTGTTAAAAGTCGGGGTCAAAGGTTTTGACTATAAAAATTGTGATAAACTCAAGCTACAATTGCAATGAACTTGGGAAAAAATTTCTTACTATGATTCAATTGGAAAAATTAGGGTTTATGGGAAATTTCTACTATTTTTTGGCAATATTTTTAGAAAGATAAATTAAGGTGTTTTAGGTTTTTTACAATTTCTGCTACAACTTTATTATGATTTTTAGTGTATTTCATCATTTTCTCCATTATGTTATTTTGCAGGGGTGGTCATGGTAGAGGAAGAGGCTATGAAAAACTAGCATTACAATATATGAATGCCTATTCTATGTTGCTTGGAATTTTAACAAAGTTCATTATATTTTTGTAAATCTCACTTGTCATTGAGTTTTTTGTAAATCTTAGATATCACTAAGACATTGAATGTAGGAGGTTTTGATTTGGCAATGAGGCTTAATGAATAAATTTTTAGAGTGGTTTTTTCTCCACTCATAAATATTGTGTTGTGGCTCCTCTTGTGTCTGATCAATCATATTTGTTCAAGCATTTTAGTCTTCATTTCATGATGTTTCTCTCAACATTTGAATATCTATGATACTTGAAATTTATATGCATAAATTTTTGAGGACTAATTAAGTTATATTTGAGTTGTAAATGACAACCAAATAAATGATTAAACCATGACTAAATAAATGATTATCATGACTAAAATAAATGACTACAATGACTGAATAAATGACTACAATGACTAAATAAATGACTGCCATGACTAAATAAATGACTACCATGACTAAATAAACGAATACCATGATTAAATAAGCAACTACCATGACTAAATAAATGATTACCATGACTAAATAAATGATTAGTTAACAACAAACAATGATTAAATTAACAAAATAATATACCACCAAATTGATCAACCAAAACAACCAATAAATGAATAAAAATGGTTTAGTCATGAATTTGGCCATGTTATAAATAATTGGAAATAAACTACTAATGGTCATGTGACCAAACTACTGATCACATGATCGATTTTTAGTAGTTTGTTTTAGTTATTTATTTCTATTTTTGTACTAGTGCATGCCCATCATATTTGATGTAATATTTTATTTTTACTTTAGTCTATTTTTTTTATATGTTGTATTGCATATATGTTTTTCCTAATTATTGTTCACGACTTTGTTGCCTGATGGAGTAGGCATTGATCCTTATTAGTTTAAGATCAAACACTTTCAGTTAAAAATATACATGTCCTAGTTAGTTGTAGGGCTGGCTTAGGAATAAATTAGGTTTTATGCATGTTGTTTGTGATGTGTTATAACAACCTTGGGATAAATCTTAAGTAAACCTGAATCATTGAATTATTAGTGAATCATGTGTTGTATGTCCACTCCTTTCCACTATGTATCCAATGTTAAACTAAATATCTTTAAGGGGTCATGATGATACCATTTATAAGTCCATGTGCAAGGTTTTATCAGATATAAAAGAGGTTTCCTAAAGCATACATTGTGTTTTATCAACTATTAAAGAGGTGTCCTAGAGAAAATTGTATGTGCAACCTAACATGACATCTGTCCATATTTCAATATAAATTCATTATGGGTGATATATCATAGATCCAAAAATTAATTTCTAGTTTCAATCATTGATCACAATAAACATAGAAAAATAATAACACATTGATACAACAAATTTGACAAAAGTTAAGCCCTTCTTAATCATATTTTAAATTTATCATAACATTTTAGTCTTAGATCTGATAATTTACATTTGGTTGTTGTTTGATGCTCAATAATTTAATTAAATAGGATTTTTATTAGAAAGCACTTTATTTCCCTACATTTTGGTTAGTTCTTGATTCATACCCAACTCAACACTTTATCTCAAGAATTTACATTCTTCTATTTTTTTATTTTTAGATCTAATACTTTCTAATTGTTTATCCAAGGGGTTGAGCTTAATTGGTTAAAACAATGAATTCTCATTGTGGAGACCCACGTTCAAATCACAAAGGGACATTTAATATGGAATTCTAAGTTGTGACTCTTGGTCTTCCATAATTGGCCTCAAGTGTGGAGGTGGTTTCTAAATAAGTAGATTTCTAAGTTGTGACTCTTGGTATTCTATAGGTGGTTTCTAGTCAAGTTGCTTTAAAGTAGCTAGTATTAGTATCACTGTTGTGCTCACAAGAGCTTATATTGGTCTCATGTTGATGCTCATATGAGCATAATATTTGTAAATGATTAGCAATATCAAAAAAAAGTTAGTCATTTCCTTTTCAAATCTGATTTCTTTTACATGTATATTTCTTTAATTTTAATATTTTTTGCATTATCTCTTAGCTATTTATTTGTCAAATAAGCTTTCTAGTTCACATATTCTCATTAGATGTCACACTAGGCCTAATATTCTTATATCCATGAATCACTCAGATTATTCTATTATTGAAAATCTAACCACTTTCATGTATCTTAATGACGAGAAGAAATTTGACCATGATGAACATATTGAATTTGTGAAAACATAATGAAAACATGAACTAACCATAAGTTGTAGCTTCTTAAGAAAGACATGTTAGATGATGAAGTCAAATCCCTTATTGCTGCAAGAGCATCCATGGTTGTAGGAAATCTTGCATCAACCAAAAATATTTAAATTTTGATGTGAATTGGTTTGGAGTAATGTTTTATGTCATATTTTTATTTTCTTTGTCCAAAAATCAGAATTTCATAATTGGGAAAATTTTGGTTGCAAAGTTGTAATGGGAAATATGTAGGAAATGTAATTTTTGATGTTTATTTGGAAAAAAATAATTTGGGTGTGGGATTTCTTGGGGGTTATGAAATGTTGCAAATTATTTAATTTTCATTATTAGTTTTAGGCATGAGTGGGATGCCCATGATGTGCACGCTAGGAAATTTTTGAAAATGAGATCCAAATTGAGAAGGTAGAGAATCAATGTGTCGGCTAGTGGAGGCTTGTCTCCTTGGAAGTAGAGTAAACATGCATTGGAGAGTCAAAAAATTGTAATTTATGAAATTTAACTGATTTTCTAGGTTGAGTGTGGGGTTGGGGAGTTTTCAAAGTTGAAGGAGATAGTGGTTGCTGAAGAATTGATTTTTGAAAAAGTTGATTTTATTTTCAATTTCCATATTTTGGAGTTGTAGGAGTTGGGCATAGCTTTTTGTGGGGAGTGATTTCATACATGGTTGTGGTAGGTTGGAGTTGTTGATCAGAAGCAAGTAACTTTGCAATATCATTGCTGCATAGAGCCATTTATTTCCAAAATAAGGTTGCAAGTAAAGAAGAAAGAAATTTTAAGAAGAAAGATTAATGAGAACTTGTCTGTGAATGATCTTGTTGCCTATAATAGATCATAAAATCTGCTTTTTAATGTTCTTCATCAGTCCAGAGGGTTGCATATGTTGTACTTCCAATTTTATTGTGATTTCCATGAGTTATATTAGACAATGAGTAATAAAATTATCATGTGTTGTTGATTTTGATATCGATTTAACCAAATTTTAGAATTTTCCATTGTATGTTTTGAAGTGTGTTGAGAGTTGTAGCAACTCTCTTGCACCACTTATAATAGTTGACGGGCTTCACAAATTTCTTTTGACCAAGTCATATAAATAAGACATGTTTAGAAGTATTCATTAGATTGTTAGTGAATCTAGTGTTCCTCATGATGCTCCCACCCATAACCATTCTAATGTATCTTCTATGATCATTCCATCCCATTCTCAATCCCCCAAATTTCACATTAACCCTCCTTCCATAGTGTTTCCACCCCTTCATCAATCTCATCCCTCCCTTACTATTCTCATCTATTCATCTATAATTACATATTTCTCCAATGTATACAACACTCCTACCACTCTACTACAACATCAAGCAATCATATCTCCCTTTATTATCCCATCCCAATCAACCTACACTCAACCCATCACTTCCTGATAACTCATTCCATCTTCAAATCTTTTCTAAATTTTCTTGTATAGCAGAATGAAGTAACTAAGTGAAGTTAAACAGAGGCTTAATAATCTCACTTAAAGTTAAAAAAATAGTTTAACATATATAATGTTTTGCAATATGGTACACATGCACATCCATTTCCTATGGGTTTCGTGGCACCTTGTTTTCAATTACACAATGGTAAACATGACCCATTGATAACAAAATTTAATGCCACATGTTTGGAATTATTTTAGGATGATTATTTTATTTCTAATATTTTTGTGTATACACAAAGATTGTGATCTCAAATGTTTTTCTCACTTATTCATGGATTGATCCATCTATAAGTCGAGTTATCTAACTCTTTTGTCCAAAATTTTCAAGTAAATATTGATCCCAGATTAATATTTACCAAACTAGTACAACATATGAAATGTATCCATGAGAGTGCCAAGGATTGTGTATTAATGTTTACAAATTTTAGTGTTCCATAAAATGATCCATTATATACTTCATGGAATGGTTGAATAGGTTTTGGAATAGGGGACAAACTTTTAGAAGTTGGATAATGTGTAGGGTGGTATAGGACATCCATGTTCAGGATTTTGTGGAAGAGATAATTATGAAAACTAAACATTTTTGGATCTATAGAAAAATTATCGATTGCAACAAAAAAATAAAATTGAAATATCAAGGCAAAAATGAAATCATTAGTCTAAAAAAAGTAGGAAATTTGCCATGCACAAAAGAACACTTATTGTGATTTTCTACTTTCTAATTTCTCTTTGGTTGTATTAATTGTTTTGACTTCATAATGCTTTATAAGGAAACATATGGTCCATTATAACATGAATTATTCATATAGAAGTATCTTGAAAGCATGTAAATGGAATTTAGAGTAGAAAATTTCAAGTTTTTAATTTCCTAATTTTCCACTACAAGTACAATAGCAAGGGAGTTAAACTATGAGATATATTATGGTCATTTTAGTTGATTCTAGAGCTAGATCATGATACACTATCAATTCTAAGAGGCTTAGACTAGATGTATTAACAATTTGTAGTATTTCTAAGTGAGATTATGCTCATTTTTACTAGAGTTTTCACCCACAAGTGGGTGTATCCAATGTATATCAATCTCATACTCTGTATTTATTTTTCTCTCTATTATTCTTGATACTCGTTGTATTTCTTTCTTGTTAATAAATTTTATTTTTATCTAACTTAGATCTATAATTTGGCAACTTATGAATGGACTACTAATCACATTTTATAGATCATGTGGTATCAAAGTAGTTCCTTCCTTGTGGAGTTTGTTGTGAGTGTTTTTCTAGTTTAGATACACAATAATATCAAGTGGAAAATTAATTTTTTCTTTACAAAGAGGAATTAGATATCATAAGTTGGGAAGTGAGTTTAGAAGAATGGAAATAGGAGGAATACATGATGTTGAAACAAGGTTTGTCAAGATGAAAGCTAATATTGCAAACCCTTCTCAGTCAATGAAAAGACCATGCAAATCTTGTTGTGGGATCTCATGGAAAGGTTGGAAAAAGGAAAGGCCAATTCTAGTGGAGAACACGAGTCTTCTAAGTGTAACTTATTCAAATCAAGGGCTAAGATTTGAGATGTAAATAATTTTGATTATTGATTGGCACAATTAGGGTTATACTGTGGCATGCATTCTTTTAATTTAGAATTTAAGTTATTCTTTGCTAGTTCAAGATTAGAAAAATATTTTTTAACTTGGTTTGATAGTATCTTGTATGTTAGAATTGTGAAAAACCACAAAATTGTGAGCCACTGGATCAAACAACAAATAAATACACCTTCCATGTAAGAGATCTACAAACAATAAGTGTAATATTCCTCAACAAGAAAAAGCTACAAAAGAAAGAGACTATAAAAAGATATGAAAGCTTGAGAGATAATTACAATGAGGGTTGAGTGATATATAGGAGAAAAAACCCTAAAAGCATAAAAAAAACTCTTAAGTTTAGCTTAAGTGCATGAGAATAAATTTTAGACTAATAATAAACTAAATATTAATTAATTATTAGCTAATGCATGATTACTCTAACACCTCCCCTTAAGATGAACTTAGGGAGTAGCTAAAAACCCTAAAAATAATGCATGATGGGTCCCGACAAACAAGGCCTGATGAGGTACCTATGTACAAACAAAAGATCTCTCAAAATTGGAGAAAATGAGAAAAACCTTGTGGGAGAAAACTCCTCTCCAAAAGAAAGAAAGGTGAATGAAGGACTAAAATTCCTCCAAATAAAGGTCTAAAGGATTGATTAGCCTCCAACCAACCAATGTCCCAAAAAATAGGAACATGTAGAACATCATTGAAGCACGAATAAGTTGTAGACTATTGTTAAATGATGACTAATATAGTGTTGAAATGTACCTCCAAAAATAGGAATACAAGAGTGACCATATAGTAAATGATCCATATCATTGAAATGCATGTATATAGTTGTTAATTTACACTGCATTTGAAAGTACATAGGAACAAGAACTGTATACATAGATCACTCCAAACCGTGAAACCAAGGAAGCATTAACACTAACAGTAGAAACCCCTCCATAATGCTGAAAAGGGGAGAGCCAAGATAGGTACATTGAAACTATGTGAAACCAAGAAGTTCATGTAGAAGAAAGAACCTGCAACTAAAAAGGATGTGCAAACTAAGGCACACTCACATGAGGCAAGAATCACTGGGATTCATTGTTGTCTTGGAAGGGACACTCACTTGACAAAAGGTGTGATGGAAAACCAAAGTAAAACATCAACCCCCCATGGCACTTTATATCACAATATAAATACAAAAGGCACATCAGTATGTGCAAATCCCCCAAAAAGATATACACTAGAATTACATTGCAAATACAAAAGGCACAACATGATGTGCAAAATCCCCAAAAAGATATACATTAGAATGGAATTCTCAATGCATCTACAAAAGAGAATGTGCATGAAAAATATGTAGATACAATATCTCAATAGGACATAATACTAAAAATACATATAAAACAATAAAAAATGAGTCATCCCATGCAAACAATAAGTTTCTAGGAGCTAAGGCGTCCAAGTAATTCACTAGAGTGTGAAAACATAAAAAACCTAAATAAAATGTACCTAGTGAGAAATTTGGAAAAAGTGCATGGATGGATGTGAAGAGCTCTAAAAGACAGTTCCAATGTCAGTGGAATTGTAAAAAACAAAGAAACTGGTCAAAGGTTATGAGAATAAATTAGACTATTAATCAATTATAGATTAATTAATTATTAGCTAATGCATGATTACTCTAACATTGTATTCTATGGATTTAAGAAAACAATCTTCTATTAGTTCTTGAGAATGATTTAAGTAATTGATTAGGAAATAATTTTGTGCAATTTGGCATAGAGAGAAAAAAACACATGGAATGGTAATTTTTTAGACAAAAATATGGTAAAAGTTTGCAAGGATACACTAGTGAGTTTCGTAGAAGGAAAATTCAAATGGAGAAATTCATACAAGAGGAGGGATATTGATATATTTTGTTTGGATTAGGTTGCATTCACCTTACAAGTCCATAAATTTGTTTTAATTAATTAAATTGTAAAATTATGTTATGTCTCCATGGATCATGGAGAGGGTAAACTTGGATGGCCCTCCTAGGTGGTTGAAAAATTTATTTATTCCATCACTTGTAATTGTAATGGAACTTCAGTCAAGGGTTACATTTGGGAATATATTGGAAATTGAGTGAAAATAATGATGCATAAGAGGATGTAAGAGGATATTTTACAAATGGATCTCATGATAGATTTGAACACTCTTCCCATGGAGCACCTAGGGTTAGGATCTTGATCAATTTGAATATTATGATGTAATATGTGATGAATGAAGTGGGTGTAAGGTGAATAAGAGGAGTTATTAATTAGGGAATTTGATTTATTTTTTAAGTTATGATATTTCCTATAATGGAGGTGTAATCCTAGGTTTTAGTTAATGGTAGTGATGACTTGTTTTGGAATACTATTCATGGTATCTTGTATCCACATATCCTATATATTGGTGCCTTGAGATTGTGGTACTATGAGATTGTTTTTCAAGTCATTCAAGCATTATTATGCTACCAAAATTTAGAGAGATTGTTTTGATGTAACTATTTTTAGGATTAATACAATCTTAGGTCTCCCTAAGTGTGGATTTTCTTCCCACAAGAACTTTTCCACATATATATTGTGCAATGTTTTGCATTCTATTTCATGGTTAACTTCCATTTCCATATCATCTATCTTTGTTTATAAATTTGGATGCTCTGATGTTCAATACTTCTTGCTATATTGTTTCACCATGTTTTCAAAAATTGGTAATAGATCCATGGTTGACTTGATTAGAGAGGGATGTCTCTTTCAAAAAAAATAATTGAGTTTTTCTTTTTCTTTTTTTTTTCCTGCAATGGGAGTGTGATTTGTTTTCTTATGGTTTTGGGTTCTAGGTAATAGAGATCATGGCTTGTTCATTTTGACTAAAAATTTAAAAGTTCAATGTTTTAGGTTTTAACTTTGGAGCTAAAAATAAAGGATCTCTTGGAATAAAGAGATAAATGGGTTTCCCTAAAAATCTTAAGCAAGCTAAAAAAAATCATATGAAGAATGGATAAAAACTAACAAAAAGGATCATGACACTATACAATTTTGTTTAGTTGATTTTTTTCTTTGAATGTAACTAATGAAACTAATGCGTTAAACTTGTGGAAAATAATAAGAAAGAATAACCAAATTAAGAGTCATGTTTTTTAAATTGTATTATAAAGAAAGTTATATTCTTTAAAAGTGAGAGATGGGGACTCAAGTGCAAAAAAATTTGAATGCATTTAATCTAATCTTGAGTTAGTTGTAATTATTAGATTTGAAGATAAAAAAATAGGATAAAATTCTACTATTATATTCCCTATTTAAATCTTGCAATAAGTTATTTCTTACATTTAATGGTTTTTTGACAAATCCAAAGATAGATGCCTTTGTTGTTGCCTTGCTCATATAAAAAATGAGGAAAAAATCTATGAAGGATGGTCTACGGATGCAATTCATGTACGGTTTATATCTAAAGAAAATGATAAGGACAAACAAAAGAGTGGTAAAGACAAGTCTAAGAACAAATATAAGTTCTACGAAAGATCCAAGATACCTGGTAAGAGTAGATTGAAATTTTGGAACTACAACAAATAGAGGAATCTCAAAATAAGAGAAAGAAAAATGAGAATTATTTTATTGATAAATTCTTTAATGATGAAAATGTTGACGAATTAATTATTTCTAATAACATGACTTATAATGACTCTTGGTTGATAGATTCAAGTGAATCCTACCACATGACTTCTCATAAGGAGTGTTCTTCAACATATATAGCTTATGGTGGAGGGGAAGTTTTCCTCGAGGGAAAAAACACACATAGAATTGTGGGTTTAGGGGAGATAAAATTATTATTTTTGAGATGGAAGGGAAAAGACCCTTATAGATAAATTGTATGTCTAGTTTACCTAAAAATTTGATAGATACATATCTAAAATGAATGATTCAAGGATGCATGATACTTTTTAGAAGAGTGGTTGCAGGTTGAGCAAAGATAATTTGATGTTGGCTAGGTGCACTTAGTATGACACCCTATTTAGTTTGAAGGAATCCACCTTATATAACTTTATGAATGTAATGGATAAGTATGATTCTTGTAAATTATGAAACCATAAAAAGGGCCGCATTAGTGAGTAGGGTCTTAAAACCCTTATTAATAAAAATATGGTCGATGGTTTATCTATTAATTTATTGACTTAGATTTATGTGAACATTGTGTGCATAAAAAACAACATAGAGATTCCTTTAAATATGTTAGAGCTACAACTAAACATATTTTGCATGATATTCATATTGATGCCTTTAGTGTTGTGGATGTACTTTCCATTTGTAAATCTCATTAGTATGTTATATTTATTGATAAGTTC
This sequence comes from Sequoia sempervirens, assembly GCA_007258455.2. Taxonomy (NCBI): domain Eukaryota; kingdom Viridiplantae; phylum Streptophyta; class Pinopsida; order Cupressales; family Cupressaceae; genus Sequoia; species Sequoia sempervirens. The sequence continues at coordinate 533,788,358 of VDFB02105785.1, read as the reverse complement.
TCCAAATGTACATGGGTTTAATTTTTACAACATAAATCTTCATTATTTTCTATTTTTAAAGAGTTTAAAGTACTTGATGAGAAACAAGAAAATATAAAAGTAAAGGTTTTGAGAATGGATAATTATGGTGAGTATTGATCTAGAGGTTTTGATGATTACTAAATGCATGCAAGGATGGTTAGATAAAAAATAACTCTATACATTACACAAAAAAATGGGGTGGTAGAAAAAATGAGCAAGACTTTAATTGATAAAGCTACAAGCATGTTAAGTAGTGTAATCTTGAACACCATTTGTAAGTTGAAGTGGTACACACTACTTGTTACCTAGTTAATAAGTCTCTTACTTCTACTTTAGTTGATAAACTCCCTATGAAGGTATGTATAGGTAAAAAGACCATCAATTTCTCATTACAAAGTTTTGGAAGTGAGGCATATGTTTGTGTTCCTAAAAAGTAACATGCTTAGCCTATCTTTAAGGCTAATAAGTGTGTTTTCACAAGTTATGGATATAATATTAAGGGTTATAAGTTTTTGGATCCTACAATATTGAAAATTTTGTTTTCTAAAGATGTTATTTTTAGGGAGCTTAGGGTATTTATAAATGATGATGAATACCTCATGAAATTCCTAAGAAAATAGTGCATTTTGATATTAAGGATAAATCACAAGAAGATGCACATATTAAACAATAGAATGGAAACAAAATGAGGAAGGAGAAGGTTCAAATCCAAGTTTTGATAAAGAACAACAAGAGCCTATTATTATACCTCTCAAAAGGTCCACTAGAAAAAGTAAATTAGTTGAAAGTATAGTCCTTCTAATTATACTTGTGTATTTGTATTATTGTGTACTAAAAAAAATCATAGATCTTTATGAAGGAAGGTTTTTTTTTAGATGAACATGAGTCTTGGTTTGAGGCCATGGAAAATGAAATAAATCTTTGGGTAAATGTGACAAGTGGGATCTAGTTAAGTTGCTCAAGGGGAGGAAATCCATTGAATGTAAGTGGGTATTTAAAAAGAAATTTAGTGTAGACAGTAAGTTGGAGTGATACAATGCACATTTAATGGCTAAGGGTTACTCCTAAATTGAGGGAGTGTATTTTGGTGATATATTTTATCATGTGGATAAACTAACCTTTATTGGATTCCTTTTATATATTGTTCTTGCTTTTGATTTAGAGGTAGAGAAAATTAACAACCTCACACTTTTATGGTGAAGGGATACAAGAACTTGGTTTGTAGGTTGAAGAGATCTTTGTATGGTTTGAAGTAGTCATTAAGAATATGGTATAAAAAATTGATGTTTTTCCATTGGATCATGACTTTGTTATAATTGAGGTAGATCATTGTGTTTATTTTAAATTAATTGATGTCCAACTGCTAATCATTGTTTTATAATGACATTTATCGGAAATGATGAGGAAACTTAAGTCATTTATTTGATATTTTTGATATAAAATATTTAAGAGTTGAAAAATACATTTTGGGTATGGAAATCTATAGGGATTGGGTTAATAGAAAAATTTGGTTAAATGAAATGAAGTACATTGACACTATTTTGCAACATTTTTTTATATAAGATTGTAAACTAATTAACATTCATTTACTAGTTGATATTAAGTTCTCTCTAAAATAGTGTCTTAAAAAAATGATGAATTTGAAGAGATGCAAAAGGTTCCACATGCCAATGTTGTTGTAAGTCTCATTTATGCCATGATTTATACAAGACTTGATATCGCCCAAGTACTGGGAGGTATTAGTAGGCTTATGTTGAACCTTGGTAAAGAACATTAGAATTATATTAGAAGAGTTTTTAGATATTTACATGGAACTTCTAACCATTGTATTTGTTATCATGGGAATAATGATGTGGGTAGGATGGTTAATTTACAGGGATTTGTTGATTCTAATTGGTTTGGTGATCTATATTGCAAGAGGTCTATGAGTGATTGTATTTTCTCTATTTGTAGGTGATGTTAGTTATATGAGTAAACATAAACCTATTGTTAGATTGTCCACTACAAAAGAAAATTACATGGATGTGACATATACCTATAAGAAGGAAATGCAGCTACAAATGTTGTGTGCAAGTATTTTATTTCAATATAGATAAGATAGAATTCAATGTGAACCATTTTCATCTATTTGTCTAAAAACACAATGTACCATGCTTGCATAGCGCATATTGATATTTAGTGTCACTTTGTTTAAGAAATGATTGAGAGTGGTTGATTCATGCTACAAAAAGTGGGAACCTCAGAGAAAGTTATAAATTATCTCACTAAGGAAATGAGCATAACGAGGTTTAGCTGGGAAGAGAGGCCATGGGTCTCTCTTCTTTGAGAGATTGATTGAATGTGTTCCTCACATTGTCATTGCAATATGAATATAAAGTGTAAGAATGTGTAGAGTAGGAAAAGTGATCCTATATCTAACTAGGATTAACTTCTTTTCACTTGAATCCACATTTGGACACAAAACCAACTAGGGTTGATGATTAGCATGCTTCACAAGAGAGAGAAAATCTCCTAAGGTTTGTGTTTTTTTTAGTTGTAAAGATGAAAAATTTTATGTGTGTTTTAACAATCCTATTTGTCATAAACCCTAGATCTAAAAAATGTAATTTATCGCATAGAAAAAAAAAACTAAAAGAATAGTTGGAGATCTAAGAATGAGATATAGAGAGGAACCTGCTATGAAAAATTGAGCTTGAATTGGGTGGATAGGGGCATGGAACCCTATAACTGATATGCTACCTTTTTGGGATATGAAAACTTTGAAATATAAGTTATAGCCTGATATGTGTTTCATGTGACTGTCTGCTGGCAAAACTTCTAGATCTATCTTGCACACATGAAAAGAGGAGGAAAGGTTGTGTGTATAGGGGCTTTCCTCAATCAAACCTTGTTTTGGTATTTCTCCATGTACAAACAAATATGATGATCAAGAGGGCATGTCATAGGTTGAGAAAAGGCCAAATAGACAATAATTTACTAAAATGATAATGATAAATGGACAATGTTACCTTGATGTGAAATCCTTGATGAAGTGATGCCACACCACAAGCTACCGTAAATGTTGATTGATGGATGCCTTGATTTCTTGATAGACCTATAAAAGGTTAGTTCACAAACTTAAGAGATTGTTATAGCTAGCATGCAGAGGATAACTCATACATCGTCATAATAATGGCATGATTGATCATAATAGATTCTTGCACATAATAGCTTCATTCTTCCTAATGTCTTACAATCATTATCTTGATTGATGAAATTGTTATAATAATGTTGCTAATTCTGCCCTTGAATTTACCTTGACTACTCTTAAGATGTTCAATTTTCTTAATAAATTTTCTAGGATTTTCCTTAAGATTTGAAATGGTGAAAATGATTTATATTTATATGCATTTCTTCAATTCTTGCTAAATTAATTACTGACAGTTGACAAATAAAACTAGATTTTTAAATGTTAAAATGTCAACACTGGCATATTTAAATTGGGACCAAAATAGGTTGGACAGGGGCGCTAGTGCCCTTATCCAGACCTATTTTGGTACTTTTTGTATTGGTAAGTGAATAATAAATATTAAATCCCAATTTAAGTCTGATTTGTCGAAAATGATAATAATTTGGATAAATTATAAGCACAATTATGTCCAAGCACATAGGGGGGAGCTAAACCTAGTGTGAAATTATCAAGGATGACAATTTATAATGCTACAAAATGTTAGGATTAGGTGCCATTCATCTAGTAAATCCCTAAACATGTTTTAATTATTTTAACTATTGTTGGTAAAATTATTATATGTCTCCAAGGATCATTGAGAGGGTAGACTTGGAGTTTGGATGCCCCTCCTAGGTGGTAGGCAAATATTCATTATTATTTATTCTTACATGTAAGTAAAATGGAATTTAAGTAGGGAGTTACACTATGGAAGATATTAGAAATTAGGTAATAATTAATGCGTATGAGGATCTTCTACAAGTGGATCTTATGAAAAATTTGGACAATCTCCCCATAGAGAACCTAGGATTGGGATCTTGGTCAATTTGATTATTATGATAGAATCTATGATTCTAATGACAAACGAGGTGGGTTTAAGGTGTGCTAGAGGAATTACTTACTCTTCAATGTAGTCAACTAATTTTAGTGAGTTGTGAGATTCCCATGATGGACACATACACCTAGATTTGGGTGATTGGTCTTGGCCACTTGTTTTGGAATACCATTCATGGTATCATATATCCACATTTCCTATATATATTGGCGCCTTGAGATTGTGGTATTATGAGATTATTTGTAGGTCATTAAAGCACCATTATGTTGCTAGAATTCAAAGGGATAAACAAATTGTGTTGATGTAACTATTTTCAAAATTAATACAAGCTTGGATATCTTTAGGTGGATTTTTTTTTGCAAGGGTTCCCCACATAAACATTGTTTTATGATTTAGATTTTCTTTTATAGTTGATTTCAATTTTTTTACAGCCCACCTTTGATTTACAAATTAATTTTTACTTTACCTCAAATACAAGGATGATTATGTGATGATGAAACTTTGAAATTTAAATGCTATGATGAAATTTTATGCTAAATGATAGTTTTTATATTTAAATGAATTATTGATTAATTATGCAATGATATGAATATGATGTATATGTTGTAGCTAACTACTTGGTTGTTTCTTTAAGTGAAATGTAGGTTCAATTTAACACCCTCCAGTGGGAGAGGGATAGTATCACCTAGGAGAGGAGTTGGTCTATGAATCATCTGGTATTGCTATCTGAGTGGACACATACACACACACACACATTCCCTTAGGCTATTTGGAAACCTCGTCGTGTTAGTTCAAATATCAAGTTATGTGAGTCATAAATATAAGTTGATAGGTTAAGTATCTTTAGAGAAAGTAAAACCCCCTTCGTTAAAGATCTTATTAAATAATCAAAATATATAGATTTTAGACATTTTTTGTGATTAGTAAATATTTTGTATATAATATATATATATTATGTTAAATGCATATGTATGTATGTATGTATATACAGATATATATAAATACAATAGGTAACACTAATTTTTATATATAATCATATATATATATATAAATATGGTAATCGAAATAAATAAATAAATAAAGAAAATAAAATAAAATATATATATATATTGTCATATTAATATGGCAATGTTATCTCTCTTAAGTCGTTGAAGCTAATCTGATTTAAAAGGCTTTAAGAAGAGCATTTAAAGAGCCATTATGGGCACCATATTATGGCACCAACTTGGGCATTATCAACTGATTGGGAAGGCATGTAGGTGGTTGTGTAACTACTCATTTTAAATTTAAATTAAAGCCACATTAAGTGGTGATGCTAAATCATTTTTCACATGCTCTTATTCTAATGGTCATTACAACTTGGGCATTAAGGTTGGAAAGTGGTTGTGAATTGTGGCATAGGCATTTATTGTAGAGTTTCAAATTGAATTTTAAATTCAATGTGTAACCATATCCAGTTGTGGCTGTTGGATTGATAAGAAAACTATATTTCAAGCATTGTACAACCACTTCTTTCTAGCTACTGTGTGGCTGTTAATTGAATGTTATTATTGCATTTAAACCTGTTAGTTGAAAATGGAGGTATAAGAGGTTGTAGTGGTGCATGTAGAAGGATATTGTTTGAATTGCTTCTTTAAATCAGAGTAATTTGGAAAAGCCATGGCATATCTAGAAAAGGTGACATCTTTATTAGAGGAATGATATTAATGAATCAGTTGGAAAATATCTGAATTTAAGATAGTGAAATTGAATAGATAATAGGCAGTCTTTATTTTTGTGAGTGAGATATTGGAGGTCTTTATTTTGTGAGTAATATATAATCAAATGTTGGCCATGGGAGTGAGGAGAGAGTCTTTTTTGTTTATTTTGCTTTAGTTTTCCATTAAGAACAGACTAGAAAGTTCATGGAAGAGATTAATGTGTTATCTTGCATGCTTTGATAGAGGTTTCTAAAAAGGAGCACCTCTTCCTTCTACGCTTGGAACAGGGTGTAACACACCAAAGAGGAATTAGAATTTGGGACTGTATCTCAAGATTTAGAAGTGCAATAGTTTTATTCAATATTTTCTGGGCATGGCTAATACTTCTCTTCTTCTCTAATTTGATAAAATCTCATACATATATTTGTGTTTAATCATGCAAAGACAAGTAAAAGACATAAGGAAGCATGCATAAACTCATGTATTCAAGATTAGTTATGTTTACTCATAAGAGAATAAAATATGGCTTGGACTATTATTAATTTAGTGGATAGGTTGAGTGCTCACACCAGTATACATATGTTTTAAATCAATCTATATATAGGGAATTTTGAGTTAAATTTTAAGAAAGAGATTAAGGGAAAAGATTTAGATCCTTTCTAAGCTATGCTTTTCCAAACAAATCAACTTCATAAATTGAATTAGTGAAGAATTGTTAAATACTTGAAAATGGTATTTCTTCCATCCAATAAAACAAAGTCTTATATTTTATTATTATCACTGTTTATATTATATTTTCAAGGTAAATAATCTTTAAGAAATTCAAAGAAAGGTATGAAATATAATAGAGGAGATGAAGTCTTTGTTATTGTTTGAACTTTATATATATTTCATAATTGACTAGGAGTCATTGTTATCCATTGATTTGAGATCAAATATCTTGAGAAGAGGATATTATGTTCTCGTTATAAACCAAAGACCATAATAATAGGAGAGTAGTTTACTCCTTTTGGCTAACTAAAGGACTAGAATAAGAGGTAGTTGCTTAGACTCAAAATGTTACGAGAGCGTAACATGGGTGCTTGAGTTAGAAGTATTAAATCTACTTAGTCAAATAAATGAATTTAGTGAAGTCACCCCTTCTTAAAAAAGAATCTATTTGAGTAAGTTAATCTTTGGGTCAAGCCAATAGTTTGAATTAACCATAGGTCAATAAGATTTCCAAGTCGAGTTAGAGGTGCTTATGACACCACTTTCTAAGAAAGTGGATGAATATAATTCAAACTTTAGACAAAGTAAGTGCAATAGTCTCTACTTGCACTTGTCAATTCATTGTGCTCTAGAGTTACTTACCCAACTAGTAGTGTCATGCATAGTTAGAGGATATATATAGTTGTATGATCATATTGGCTAAGTAGGACACAACACCAGAACTTAGATTGCAATACTAGGGAACTCCTTGAATATACTCTTCATTGAAGAGTAGGGACACTTCCAGTTGGAAGGTGTGTTGGGGGCCTTTGATCTGTGGTTGGAGGTAATGCACCTAGTTGATGTTCTCCCTCTTGCAAATGACATGCCGAGGCTTGTGAGACAGAAAAATAAATTCAAATATGAAAATACCCGATCTTGTTCTTTAAATTTAAATGTTATATCTTTATTTAAATGCTATCATTTATGTGAAAATTTGGAAATGGTAAATTTGTATAATCTTTACAATTTGTAAAGAAAAAATGATTTCTTTATGAAATGCTTATGTATTCTATTATGCAATTGCAATTTCTATTGTTAAAAGAAAAAAAATATCTCTTATTTTCATGAAATGGAATTATTTATTGCATGAATTTAAAACCCAAGTAATTTTCTTGTTAAAAGGATGTGGATGTTTTATATGGTATTAGAGCCACCAAATTCAACACATGGAGCTATGAGATCATTTCTTTAGCTTAAATTCCAACATTAATGGTAGCTAATGTTTTGGTGTTCTTGTGCTAGAATGGTGAGAACTAAAATGATTGCTAGGAAATCAATAATTGGTAACAAATGTTACCGTAAGGCCAAGAAAGAGCGAGAAGCTCTAATAAAACCCTTAGAAGAAAATGAATACAATTAGATGGTATGGCTTGCCGACTTTGAAACCTTCACTGATGTTATAAAATACATTAAGCAAGAGAAGAAGCAGAAGAAAGAGGTAGCTAAGACCATTGCACCTGTATCTCAAGTCCTACTAGATAAACCATATTTTTATAGAAATACTCCAAGTGAATGCAACACTAGTACCCCTAGGAACAAATAGGAAGGGTTGGGAGAGCACCTGTGAATGAATCCACCACACAAAGTCATTGTGATAGAATCTAAAAATGAAGGGGAATCTCAAAAGTTTACTCCCCTTGTCAACGATGACTATTTGTTCAATGTTAAACCTTGCAATAAATAAGGTTGGTGTGTAATCCATCTATGATATAATAAAAGGAAATTAAGAAATTTGTACCAAAATATCTCTTTTTATTATAATCCAGAATGTATGGGAAATCATTTGATTATGTATAAATGAATGATATAATAGGGAAACTAATTGAAACGTTTAAAATGGAAACTTCAAGTGTCATGGAATTTCGAAATGGTTCGAACTAGAACCAATCAAGAAAGAAGCTAAGAGGTAGGGAAACCTTTTGGTAATTTGGATGCAAAAGTTGATCAGATTATTTCTATGCTACATGAAGCAAGGGAGAGAATAAAAAATCTCGAGGTAGAGGTTAGGGGTAGACTCGGAAAAGGGACAATTACTAAGGGTGAGGATGAGAATTGCTAGGAACACACCACTCAAAGTGAGCATGGTGATACCAATTCCAAATCTAGGTCAAATTAGGCTAAGAGAAGCCAATTGGCCATGGAGTTTTCAAGAGACATGAAGAAAGTTACTCCACCAAAGTTTAATGGTACAATGAATGGAGATGTTGTGGATGCATGGCTCACAGAAATGGAGAAATATTTTGAGATCATAAATTATTCTGAGGTGAACAAGGAAATATGGGGAGCCAATTAGTTATCTGGAAAAGCATCCACATGGTGAATGAATAAGAAAATGGAACTAGGCTTGAGTTCCCTAAATTAACATAGGATGATTTTGTAGCCATCTTTAGGAAAAGATGGTTGCCACAACTCTATTTTGATCAAAAACTCATGGACTTTCAGAATTTAAGGTAGGAAGATTCTTTAGTGAATGAATACTGGGAGAAGTTCACGTGTCTCTTGAAATATGTTCCCTAGTATCAGAAAGATGAGTGGTTTAAAATAAGAAAATTCATTAAGAGGCTAAATGCTTAGATTAATGGATAGGTTGATGTGCATGGCCCCACCACAATGGACCAAGTTTATGAGAAGGATATCAAGTAGGAGAAAAAGCTCAAGTCCATGTGGACGCCTTGAACAAAAAAACCATAAGAAATATAATTGGTCCCAATCTTCCTAGCCTTTCAAGAGAAGGAACACCAAGAAGGACTATCATAAGAGGGGTGATAAGGGTTCTTCCAGTAATCAAATAAAATGAGTATGAGGGAAACAAAAAGAATGAAAATAATAACCCCAAGAAGAATGGGGATAGCTCAGGGAAACCTTTAGAAAGATGAGGTCCTCCTAGGGGATTTTTTCATGTGGTAGAAATCACTATACAAATCAATGCCATAATAAGGCACAAGGATCTCAACAAGCAACCTTCCAACAAAGGATCCATGCGGCACTGATCAACCATTAGGTTGAGTACCAAATCACTCCCATTGAGACTCCAAGTATTTTATTTGGCTTACCCATTATAATTTTGATTGATACTTGTGCCACAAAATGTTTTATTTCACCTAGGATATTAAATAGAATATCTAGAAAATTTGGGTATATGGAAAATTCATGGTTAGTTGAATATGGAAATCGGTTAAGAGCTTAGATAGAGCATTTATTTTTTGAAGCTAGGGTTGATTTACCAATTTTAACCTTTATGTAGTCCCCTCAGGGTCCTATGATGTCATTATGGGGATAAATTGGTTATGGAGACATAGGGCTAAGGTGGATTATTTTTCCAAGATAGTCAAATGTTTAGATGACCTAGGAAACAAAGTATTATTACAAGGAACTTATAGAGAGGTTAAAATAAGGTAAATATTCACTACCCAATTAAAAAGGGATAAGAAAAAAGGATCATGCCAGTTCTTTGCAATAAAAATGGAGGAAGTGGAAGAATCAATGGATAATAGAGAGTTTTTCTTTCAAGATGATTTGATGTTCTATTAGTCCAAGAAGCTCCAAGGAGTGGAAGGAAAAGAATCCATGGATCAAGAAAGGCCAGACATGGAAAAGTATCCATTTCTCCAAAACTTTGAGGATGTATTTCAAAATGAATTTCTTGGATTACCTCCCAAAAGAGCTTTCAATTTGTCCATTGATATAATCTTGGGATCAAAGCCAATATCCAAAGCTCCTTATCAAATGACCACAATAAAGTTGTTGGAGTTGAAATCTCAGTTGCAGGAGTTTCTAGAAAAATGTTTGATTAGATCCAATGTTTCACCCTAGAGAGCACCTGTAATTTTAGTCAAGAAGAAAGATGGCACACTGCACTTGTCCATAGATTATCATTGCTCAATAAAGTGGTGATAAAGAATAAGTATCCATTGCCATGTATAGATGATATTTTTGATCAAATGTGTGGGGAAACAATTTTGTCAACGATTGATTTGTGATTTGGGTATCATCAGTTGAGGATCAAAGATGAGGATATTCATAAGACAACCTTCAGAACAAGATATGGGTATTATGATTTCACAGTTATAACTTTTGGGTTGATGAATGCACCTATGGAATTCATGAACTTAATGAACAACCTATTTAGATATTTTCTAGATAATTTTGTTCTTGTTTTCCTTGATGATCTTTTGATATATTCAAAGAATGAGGGAGAGCACCTTCAACATTTGTAAATTGTTCTTTAGTGGTTGAGGGAACGTAAGTTTTATAGAAATATTTTTAAGTGCACGTTCTTCTAGAAGGAAGTACAATATCTGGGTCATGTAATCTTGACTGAGGGAATTGTCATGTATCTTGCAAAGATTAAAGCTATTTTAGAGTGACTTGCATTGAAAAGCTTGCATGAAGTTCACATTTTTATGGGATTAGTAGGGTATTACAAGAAGTTCATGGCTAATTTCTCAAGAATTTACCATCCCATCACTTCTTTGTAAAGAAAGGGTAAAAGATTTAAATGGTTAGAAAAATGTCAAGAGGCATTTAACCTATTAAAAGAGAAGTTTTCAACACCAATTTTGAAAGTGTTTGATCTAGAGGGTCAATTTGTGGTCATCATTGATTCCTTAGGAGATGGATAAGGTGGTGTACTTATGTAGGATGGGCAGACTACTTCCTACAAGTCTATAAATTTGAAAACTTATGAGTAAAATTATGCTCCACATGATCTTGAGTTGGCAGCAATCATGCATGCATTGCAAATGTGGTGACATTATTTGCTTGGGAAACCTTTTGATCTAAAGTCAGACCATCAAGGTCTCAAATATTTGTTTACCTATCCTCATTTATGCTCTCGCCAAAGGAGATGGTTAGAGCTAATATCTTATTATTATTTCAAGATCAATTATATCAAGGGTGAGGAAAACTGAGTTGTAGATGCCCTAAGTTGGAGGGATATTTCCTTGATGATCTCTATACAAACTGATTTCAAAAGTCAAGTGTTGCAAACGTCTAGGAGAGATAGATATTATTAGTAGGTCAAGAAATATCTCATGAACAACCCTCAAGATCCAAGGTATGATGGGTTTTATTTTGATCCAAATGGGCTATTGAGATTTAGAGGAAGAATGTATGTTCTGAACTCAGGGGAGTTAAGGAATATGGTGTGGAAAGAGATTCATTCCCCACCATACTTAGGAAATCCAAGAGTGACAAAGCTTATATTTGATGTAAAGCCATTGTATTTCTGGAAGGGAATGAAAAGGGATGCTGCAAGGTATGTAGCAGAATGTCTAGAATGCTAGAGGGTGAAAGCAAAGCATCATCACCTGACAAGACTTTTATACCCTCATAAGATTTCAGAATGGAAATGGAAAATCATTATCATGGATTTTATGTATGGTATTCCTATGTCTAAAAGTAGGCATAATGCAATTTTTGTAGTTGTGTGCAAACTCACCAATATAGCCCATTTCATACCCAAGAATTTTCCTGATGGAGCACTAGTCATAGCCTGCAAGTTTGTGCAAGAATTATTTAGGTTGCATGGTGTTCCTGAGAATATTATCTTAGATAGGGATATGCATGTAACATCAAGGGTTTGGAAAACCCTATTCTCCTCAATTGGAACTAAGTTAAACATAAGTTCAACATATCATCCTGAGACAGATGGTCAGACAAAAAGAGTAAACCAAGTGTTGGATGATCTATTGAGAATGTATTGCACATGGATCAAAAATACAAGTGGGAGGATTACCTAATTCTTGTAGAATTTTCTTATAACAATTCTTATCATTCCTCTATCAAGATGGCTCCATTTGAAGCATTATATGGAATAAATTATTGAACTCTTATTATCCAGGATAAGCTAGAAGATAGGATTAGCCTTGGTCCAAAAATGCTATTAAAAATGGAAGAGAAGATCAAGTTGATAAAAAAATACTAGCGAAAGTGAATGATAGGAAGAAAAGCTATGTTGATGCTAAGCGTGTACCAAGACATCTCTTAGTAGGGAAAAAAGTATTACTAAGAGTCAAACCACAAAAGAGTTCAATTAAGTTTCTCACATGGATTGTTATCATTCCTCCCTAGTAAGTCCAAATGGATTGTTCGTGATGTTCTCTATCTCATATGGCCTTGATGGTGAAGAAGGCTGTTGTGATGGAGTAATGTGAATTATTGGATCAAATTCTAGAGGATTTGGATCACTTGAGGTAAATGTGACTTTGGTTTTCTCCATGGTTCTCTTATGTTATGATCTTGTTTTTACCATAAATTTTGGGTCATCTCTGGGAGAGTTATGTTGAGATTTGTAATGTTTGAACTCTCTAGTTGACTCAAATTAGGTAAAATGGATGCTCTAAGTATTTTTGGAGAAATGATGATAATGGGAGATGAAAAGATGAATGATGTGGAGAGTGATCCTTGCAAACATTTTGGGACAACACTTTTAACTTTGAGTTTGATGTTTTGATGTTTGTATAAAGGATATTGATGAACATGTAAATATTTAGGGTAGACTTGTGACCTTCAACATGAACTAGTTCAATTTTGATAACTAACTTAACCACATGCATGGAAAAGGATTCATTTCACAAGCAAAATAGCTAAATTAGGGGTTGTTTTGATAGATGTTTAAGTCAAAAAGTGTTGGTTTATTTGAAATTTTTGCAAAGTTTGATGAAGCGAAGGGTGAATTTTGATCAAGGGGTGAATGAAATGTTTGACCCAATGTTGACTTAGAGTGAACCTTTGTTTGATAAGACCAAGGTAGTAAGAAACATGCTAGACCTCTAAAGTTTTCAAATCCTAAAGACCCAATGTTTTAGAGAAGTTCAAAATTGTGAAAAAGACCAAGGTACTAACTGTAAAAGAAGGCATACAAGTCTAGATTGTTCCTTGAAGCATGTTTGTAGAATTTGTAAACCAACTGAATTTTTGTTTTGTGAAGTGCTAAAAGGTATTTCTTGAGAGCGTTTGGACTAAGATTCCTAAGTTTAAAATGATGACCTATAGACCTTATCTTGGGAATTTTGACTTTGCGTGAGATCATTTAGAAAAGTTCAAGTTCATGAAAGAAAGGAGGATATTTATTGCCACACGGGTGGTGGTAATATGGGCCTTCCAACCTCAATATCAGCTTGTTCCTCTTTTTCGTCTATGAAATTTGTTGTATTTCTCCATTGGGTTGGTGTTTCCTTTTTTTCAAAAGTGAATCTTCTCAAACTACTAATGATATCAATTTGTTCTCCGTTAATGAGTTCAAAGTTTGGTTGAATGATAGCACCTTCAAGATTAGGTTGTTCAATGGGAGCAATTGGTCTCCAAATAGTCATGTGGGGTTCAAATTGTCAATTTATCTTGTTTAAGTGAATTTATTTTACCACAAACACTTGTCTTGATTATGTTTTTAGACTAACATGTCTATGTCAAAAACATCATAAATTTCACAAATTCCATTTCATGAAAAGGATGAAGTTCAAGCCATAGTTGCTTATGTTAATTTTGGAAAATATGGATTGAGATATAAGTCAAGATATTTAGAAATATATAAGGATAGAAATCCTTAGGAAAAGTATTAATAACAAGGCTATTTCAAAAGGTATCCATATTTAGACCAAAGGGTATAAAATTTTGAGAAAAATTGTGAATATTTGTTTGTAATGTTTGGAACCAAGTAGCGTATTAAATTGACTCACAATCATTTACAATCCTAGGTTGAAATGGCCATACTTGTTGAGTCCCCACTCAGATTTATCCGAATGCTAAGATAATGCAAAAAATTAGAGATTTGGTGACATTGGCTCCCCTCCACGACACACACTTCTTGGGACCACCAAATCTCAAAATCCTTAAAATTCGGAGATCAAAAGGATTTTTATGTTTCAATAATGAATAGTACAAATGTGGGGTAGCTTTAGAACAACCGTTCTTACACCAACAAGCATTAAATATTTTTGGTAACTAAACAAGTGGTTCATAATAAGGGCTTTCATTCAAGGTGGCCATACACGCTATAAGATTAGTTAAAGGTTATTTCAACCAAGAGGCCTCCTAGTCTCTTCCTAATGACATATCACATGGATACTAAGCGTGACACTTGTCAATATGACACATTTGCACATGTTGTTTATGACTTTCTTCACAAACACATTTTTATATAGTGACTTGAAAGAGCTTGGATTTAGCTCATTATCACTTTGGTCATTCCCTCCTTTCGAAGCTGGGAGACGTGCCCTCTAAAGATAAACACTAGAAAGGAAGTATGTTTGTAGTTCAATCATCCCAGTTTGCATGAAACAAGGAGAGAACATACACCACGCCTTTTCCCTACACTAGCAAGGGGTTCATTTTTAGTCCAAATTGAAAGATGCGGGTGATTATACAAAGTGTTAAGGAATCTTTATGTTTCTCAAGATCGCCAAGTGGTGGCAGAGAATTTCATACACATTCAATAACAAAGATGTAAATCAAAACATATCAAACACTTGTTAATTTTAACCCCTAAGCTAAGATGACTTCATTTTATGCACCAAATGAAATGTTAAGTTTCCTTGTTCAATTTTAAAACCCAAAAGACAATATTGAAATGAGGTTTCAATTTTAGTCTTGTTTGAGTGTTTATTTTAAACCCAAATGAAAATTAGTGAGGTCCTAAATCATAAAATGAAAAGCATAAGAAATTGGGTTATAATTGCCCAAAAGCATCAAATGCTTGTTACAATTATAAGATCTTAAGATGAGAATGCTTCTTCACTTTAACTTTGTGTTGTCCAACCTGCAAAACCTTGTTAGCCTAACAACCAGAACATCGTTAGAGGCATGTTAGTAATTTGATGAAGTGAAAAAATTAAAACACATGCTAAAAAATGATCATCAAATTTCTTACCAAAGTTGGGTATCACTATTCATGATAGTGTCACTCTGGTGAACTATGGCATCGCTTTGATGAACTTGGGCGTCGCTTTGCAGAGAAAACAATGATGACAATAATGTCACTATTTGAGGTGTGTCATCATTTATAAATCTTCGATACCTCTAAAAGTATTAGTGTCACCATTTGTTTAATTAGCGCCATGATATTAAATAGGCATTGCTATTTCAAATGAAAATAGTGTTGCTATATGGCGATGTCGAACAAAGGCATCACTGAAATTATGTTGGGCATCACCGTTTCTTGTAAAAATAAAAATGAACATAATTCGAGATAAAAATTGATTAGTTTTGATTGGTTTTTCCCTCTTTCTAGCGCCAAAATGTGATGGTTAGATTAGTATGGGTTGATTGTGCTTGATCCATGGAGAATCAAAGCATAATGAAGCCACTAATGCCAATCTAAACAAGATCAATCAAATTGAAGTTAAACTAAACATTTATCAAAATAAAGCATTCTAAACTATGAAAAACATCTAAAATGTCTACTCTAACCCATTTGAAAATTATCCCATTTTGGGAGTGGTGTCACATTGATGTGGAACAGTGACCCTTTCCCAATCCTGTGATCAGTGAGCTTGTTTCAATTGATTCTATTGAAGAGAATCGATGAAACGGTTGTGAGATGTGCGTAAAACACGATTCTAATCTAAATGCACATGATGCAAAAGCTAATATACTTGTTCATGATTTATGCTAAAATGACTCAAATATACAAATGCTAAGCTAATATAAATGAGATTTAAACTAAAAATATTCAAACCCTAGTTATCTAATTAACTAAATGGATGCATTATGGAATCCATTAATGGAAACTAAGCTATTTTGCAACTAATTTAAACTAAAATATGCTAAATGAGAGCTAAATATGAGTGTGAGTGTGAATGATTTCAACAACATAAGTTGCTTTTGAAAGATGGATCCATTTGTCTCCAAATAGTGACCTATTTATAGGAAAGCAAATGAAAAATGAAGGGTTGAGATCAAAAAAGCTAATCAATGGTCAAGGATGGAAGAAGTTGGAGGCATGGATCATGGATTCTCATCAACAGGTGAGAATGCAAGATGAGATTTAATCAAGGGTTCACATTCCCTCAAACAAACACACTTTCAACTTGTCCAAGAGGTCACAAGTTAACTTGCTCAAGAAGCTAAGTAAGTTTGTTGAGAAAAAGGAATATTCCCCTTTTTCAAATGAGTGAGGAGAATAGAATATTCTTTGGAATATTCATGGGTGAGGGAAAAAAGATATTTAGTTTATTAAAACCAAATTAAATTGTGCAAAGGAATATTCCCCTTTTGGAGGAATATGCAAAGGAGGAATATTCCCTTGCAAGTAGGAGGGAAATTAGATTAGTTAATAATTGTTAATTAAACAATGTTAATCATACAATTAGGACAATTTAGAAGAATTAAAATGATATTCATTATATTAAGTAATTTAATAAATGGAAGAAAGGTGAAATGACATTTAATTAAATAACTCAGGGTTATTTAATTAAATAAGAAGACTTAGGGAATTAAATTAAATAGTTTGATTTATTTTATTTAATGAGATGAAATGTTAGCGTGAAAGGGGGTGAATTAACCCAATTAAATGAATTAGGTTAATAGATGCAAATGAGGCAATTAATTAAATAGCTAGGCTAATTTAATCAATAAAGTGAAAAAATGGCAGGTTTCAAGAGGAAATGATGTTAGTATACCTGATTCAAGTCTATGATATGATTCAGGACATTTTTCAATGTCTACACCTTCTGATCCAAGACTGCTCCAATGGAAAAATATGAAGCATTTGTATGTATGTGAAAAGGCAGAGTCTAATTGGGACCTCTCAATACTGGTGCTTGAGTCAAAGCTTTCTTCTGTTCTTCAAAAGAGTGTTGACACTCAAATGTCCATTCAAATTCAATATCTTTATTCAACAAAATAAATAAGGGTGTAGTTATTTTACTAAAATCTTTGATAAACCATATGTAGTAGCCTGCATGGCCAAGAAAGCTCTTGATATCTCTTTGTTTTTTAGGAACAAGTAAAGTAGATATTATTTCTATTTTGTGTGGATCAACCTTAATTCTTGCACTGGATATAAAGTGTCCAAATACAATTTCTTGTGTCATCATCATGAAACACTTCTCATTGCTAAGTGATAGGTTGTGTTCTTTGCAACATTTCAAAACTTTTTAAAGATTATTGAGAGCTTCCTCATAACTTTCACCATAAGTAGTGAAGTCATCCATGTATATTTCCATGCAGTCATGTTCATGATAAAAAAATATGTTGAGTACTACTCTTTGAAAGGTAGCTAGAGTGTTGCATAAGCCAAAGGGCAGAACAAGTAAGCATAAGTCCCCCAAGGACATGTGAATGTAGTATTTTCCTGATCCTTTGGAGCAATTTTAATCTAGTTATAACCACTAAAACTATCAAGAAAAGAGAAGTACTTCTTCCTAGCTAGAGAATCAAGTACTTGATCTATGAAGGGCAGGGGAAAGTGGTCCTTCCTAATGGTTGTATTCAATTCCCTATAATCTACACAAATTTCCCACCTTTCTTGAGAACAATTACCAAAGGTGAGACCCATTCACTATTTTATATTTGATAGATAAAACCTGCATCAAGGAGCTTTTTTAGCTTAGCTTTCACTATCTCCCTCAAGGAAGGGTTCATATGCCTCTATGGTTTCTGAATGGGTCTATAGCCATCATTAATATAAATATTGTGCATACATAAATCAAGATCTATGCCTTTCATATCATGGTAATCCCATGCATATGTTGCTGAGTGTGCCTGCAACACCATTTGCAGAGAGTTTTGCTACTCTTCTTTCAAGGAATTATTTATGTTTAACTTCCTTCCTGGCATGATTTCTAGTTCCTTTGATGAATCTTGAATGATGAGAGATCAAGGCTTGGTATGATGGGCAGACATTATTGAGGTAGTAATGAATGAAATAGCTATGATATCTCTTCTATAGAATTGGTGGGTATAATACTTTGCAAGGTGTCTTGTAGGAATATGAGGCAGTCTTGTTGTTGTGGGCTCCTACCATTGTCATTTTGGATTATGTGAGCAATAAGCTTGTCTCCATCTTGGTCATCCAATAAGGGGTTGCACTTTATAGTCATCAGTGTCTATAGAGAATAATTATCCTCCTCATCTAAATTGGGCTAAATAGTTTTCTCAAGGTTAGCATAAGGTTGGGATAGTGGATAAAGAACCAAGTTATTAGTGACTATCCCATTGGATATAATCATTTTTTGAGACCTACAACCTATAAATGCATTGACTTTAGCTAACCAAGGCCTACCTAGTATGAGTGGGTAACCTGCAAGATTGAATTTGGGTTATAAAACTATGAAGTCTGTAGAATATTCCCAATAATCCCATGCAATGATAGGTCTTCTATAATTCCCTTAGGATTTACCATTGATCTATCAACTAGTTGTAAAATAGTTTGTGTGGGCCTGAGGTTGACTAACTGAAGTAGCTGCATTGTTTCTTTTGTCATGACATTGATTGTTGCTCCCAAATCTATCAAAGTATTCTTAATGATGGTTCCATTGATCTTAACGTCCACTACTAGACTACCAAAATCTATATACTTAGGGATAGTAATGTTCCCTAACATGTTGTTTGCAAGATTGCCCAAGACATGATCTGTCTAAGGATATTTTCTTTTTCTGCCTAGTTTCTTAAGACATAAATCCCTTACAGTTTTGGTGTGGATAGGGATGTATTTGATAGCTTGGATAAGTTTAATCTTGATGCTCACATCTTTTAATTGACCTAAAAGATCTATCTTAGCCTTTGTGTGATGCTTTTAAAAAGCTAGGCACGTAGGAAAAGGTGGCTTAGGACTTGAGGTAGTTTGGTGTACCTGATTTGAATCAAGTTCCAAAGGTGATTTATCTAAAGCCTCAACTATAGGTTCCTCATCCCCCATTTTTTTAATTTGGGCGGATGAAGGTCCAACAATTTGTTTCATAATTTGAGTTGTACATCACTCACCTCTACCCCATAGAGCTTCGTTAATATAAGCCTATTGAATAGGGTTAGTGTTAGGGTTAGGTGTAGGTTGGGAAGGTACTTGTGGTTGCTTGGGTGGCTGATTTGTAGGATTTGATGGAGGCATTAAAGCTTGTTGTTGTGGTGGAGGAGGGAGAATAGGCTACTGATAGTTCATATTTTGCTACTTCCATTGTTGGCCTTTCTGCCATTGAGGTTTCCACTAATTCTGTTGGGTTGGCCATTATGGATTATAATTGGAACCCTAAAAATATATGATGTGGCCAAGGGTTTGGCTACTGGTTCCAAATTGGCTGAGCTTGTGGCCACTATTGAGGGTTCTGCCACTAGTTTTGGCTTGCTTGCCAGGGTTGAGAGTTCCAAGCAGAAAAGTTTTAATTCCCAATAGGAAAGGATGGATTAAAGCTAAGGGGGTCTTCTGGCATACCCTGTCTTTGTTACCATGGAATCCTTTGTGTTATATAGAAGAGCTATCCATCATATCCTTCAATTGTTTGAAAATCAGGTTTCTCAACTTTATCTTGTTGGATTCTTTCCACTCTCTTGCATTTGCAATTTTCTTTTCTTTGCATACAACTTGGACAATATTCAGTTAGAATAGCCTCAACTTCCTCCTACTTCTTCTTAATGTGGAGAGTATCCAACTGGGTTGCCAAATGATGGATGAAATCCTCCATGTTGGATAACAAGTTGTTTAACTCAATGTTTGAAACTCCTAAAGTTGATTTACCAAGTGGATGCCCTATCTCCTCTTGGCCTCATAGTAAAGGTCCTAGAATAATTCCTACATGCCTTACAAATGTTTGAAAATGGTAGCTAGGAAATATCTCCTTGACCAATGAGGTTCAGTGTATCCATGCAATCATCATTGACTCCCATCAAGAAGAGTAACTTGAGGGACTCTTCTGACAACTTGTTTTGTGGGTTTTTCTTTAAATCAAACTGAAATCTCTCCATATAATCTTTCAAGGGATCATAATCCTTTTGTGACATTCTAAAAATTCCATCATTCCTCCTATTAGGTCCCCTACAATAGTCCTGATACTTTTCTAGGAGCATGGTCTTCAAGGTGTCCCAATCAGGAACAACATCTCAGCCTAATCCCATGAACCACCTTAAGGCTTCATCCTTAAGAGTTGCAAGGAATATTTTGAGCCTATGAGCATCAATAGTATAATCATAACTTCATAATAGGACATCAAAATCAAATAGAAATGTATTTGGGTCCTCATTCATTAACCCATAAAAGACTGGTAATGTTGAAGGAGGAATATTCTTTAGTTGTGTAGCCCTTTCCTGGATAGTGGTGGGAAACTAAAATTTTGGTCATTCAGGATCATCATCCATTGCATCCCCCATGGTGTAGTATGTTCCTTTTGTAGGTGTGCTAGATGTTTCTGAGAAGGAATTTTCTTCTTCAATATTACCTTCACTCTGTGTACTGGATTCACCAACCTCAGATATAGTTTCTTGGCATGTAGAGGGAAGGAACCTACCCAAAGGATCTCTCTACCTCCACATACATGAAATATGGTTTTATATTTAGTGGGCTTGCATAATGTTAATGTATTTTCGGTGTTGGAAAATGATTATATCTATAGTCCTAATTCTAAAAAGAAAATTTAACTGATGAAAGCTGTAAAAACAAGTCCATGAAGATAGCACCATCCTTGGCAACAACACCAAAAATTTAGAGTCTAAGCTAATATTTTGTAAACTTGGTAGAAACTACTCAATTTAGAGGTTTAACTGATTGAATAATCTACTCCACATTGCTCAAGACTACATTAAATTGTCAACCCAAGGCTTATAAGCTTATGATGGTGCAACATTATATATGCCTTCAAAGACTCAAAACTACTTAAGCTACCTTACTTAAGTTATTCTGCTTGTTGGAAATCACAGAATTGCAAAATAGTAAAAGCATAAACCATAGCTAGTTGCTATGGGTACCTACAACTTAGATTGTAACTAAACTGTTACTAATGAAATGATGTTGTAATGACTCAAAACTAATTAAAACTAATGAATCAACTACATTAACCTTCAAAGTACTACTAGTTAACTATTGTATGCATTTTCATAAGCATTCATTAACAATAAGCAAGATATAAAATTCTAATTAACTAGCATATGATTCTTGAATGGTGTATTTGAAATCCTAAGCTTGCTTGCACAACTTTTTAGAGACTTCTTCACTGTCTCTTGCTAGAACCTGACTCCAATGGTTCTTGTTGAGCTTAGTAAGCCAACCAAGCTCTGTTCCAACTCTTTACTATGAGTTTTCCACTTGTGCTTAGCTTAGGAAGACCAATCACCATTTGAAACTGCTTTCCTCTTCACAACACCTAGAAGGCTCTAAGTGCTTGCATTACCATCTGATCTAAACTTGTTGCAGGGGAGTTAGGAGCTCTATTTTCTTGCCTTTCACGTTCAACTGGAAGCATCTTGAAGGTTTTCCAATCTTCAATCTACCCGATTTCAGGATTTTGCTTTGAGAAGGGCTAATTCCTTGTAGCCCTTACCAGTCCGTTTTTGACCTTTTTCTCACAATTTTGACACACAACCTGCCAAATAAAATGCATTTTCAGGCACCCTTTTCAGGGTTTTAAATCTTTCATGGGTTATTAAATCCTTATCCTTTCCGTACAGCTATCTCCAAGGTTCTTGGACTGGAGGCCTAATTGCCCTAGTAACTAGGGTTCCACTGTTCTTTACTTCCAAGCTCCTACCAATGGTTTGATTAAAACTCCAAACCTTTTGTCAGTCAAAAATATTGTCTAACCCTACCAGGAAATGTATGGATTCCGTACTGTGCTCACATCCCCTGCCTATGTTCTCAAATTCTTTCCTCCAAACTACTAACCAGACCACTTTCACCCGCCTAGGGTTTGGAGTTTTCAAACATTGCTTGGCTCTTTGACACTACTGAAACTAAATATGTACAATTAGTTGTCTCTTCTCCCATACTCCACCAGCCTCAAGAGGACCCCGCGGACAATGGTTATGGGGAAGGCATTCTAAAAGTGACTGTTCCAAAACTGAAAAAAAATAAAATAAATACTTCCCAAACTATAATTTATGAAGCCTAAACTACTATTCTGTTCTAAACAACCTAAAGATCAAATGAAAATCACTCTTTCTTATCTACTAAGAATTTACACAATAACAAATTAACATGCTAAGCGCCTTTTAGTTTGCTGTTCTCAAAAGAGCACGGGCAGATTTAGAAATTGAAGATTCTTGCCAAAATAGGACTATCTTCCTTTCACCGCCTAAACCATGGACACCAAGCACTATCAACACTCAAAATGAATATTATATACAAGGAAACATGTTATCACTGCTCTGTATTTAAAAACAAAAGACTGTATCAATTTACAACACCTAAATAGATTCACTGCGCAAAACACACTGTGTTTTCCAGAAAACACATAAAATTGTTAAAATCTGCTACCGTTCTCTATTTCTCCACACACACTGATTACAATGATCTCTCCTCCCTTACTATGAGTCATTCCCCTTGTTTTGAGTGCTATTACCACATTCCAAGGGTAGTTGCTCGTGTATTCCCTGATTTCAAGGGAAATCCAATGCATGCAAACTAACAATTCCCACATGCAACCATGCAAATCCGCCATTATCCTTGTTTGTAGGATCTTGTTCTCCTTATAATCGCATCAAGAGCTCTTTAACTATCCATGGAATCTCCAAACCACGAGGATAACTCACTAATACATTAAAATCTACTAAATACTGTCCAAAGCTTAATAAAGTAAAAATTAACAATAAGATAAACTAGTGAAGAAATTAGTCCTAGTGACTAATTCTCCACACACACCATACTTTCCAAAGCCCCAATCTAAACACACAAACACTCCTGACTTGGATAAAGTCAGTACAAGCCAAAACATAGCAAACCAAAATGGAGGTCAGCCTAGGTGCTCCTGCACCATCCTCCCTAAAACAGAAAACTTCAAGCCATCCTTGGATTGAGAAAATTAGGATCAATGCCCAACCTCTTGAACTCTGCCTCCTTAATCCAGATTACATCTGTATCAGGTTGTCCATGCCTTTTTATCAGATGTTCTTTATATTCCTTGTTCCTAGTCTTCTGGTAGATCCTTGTGTCCAAGATTTGATCAGCTTGTTTGACTGTGACAGGGGGAAGTTTGAGTTCCTCAACATCTTGACTGACTTCTTGGATGGTCTGATCCATGTTTGGTGGTGGTCCTTTGTAATGGACTAAGTCTGCAATGTTAAAAATAGGGGACAGTCCACTGTCATCAGGCAAGTGCACTTTGAAAGCATAGTTGCCATACTTCTCCAAGATAGGACAGGGACCTATCCTCTTCATTTGCAGCTTGTGAGGGACTCCCTTCTGCAACCTGGCCTTGTTCAAGTGTACCATGACTAAGTCACCAACATTAAACTGGACTTCTCTTCTATGCTCATCCACCTTAGCCTTGTGCTTCATGGTATTTTCTGCCAATGTCTTTCTGACTATCTCATGAATTTCCTGCATAGCACAAGCAAAATCATCTGCATAACCACTTCCCTTGACTCCATCTTTCAGCTCTCTCAGCTCATAGACACCCCTGGGATGTAAACCATACACAATTTCAAAGGGGCTCTTCCTTGTGGATCTATTAACTGTGTCATTATATGCATACTCAACCTGCCCAATAATCTGATCCCATTGTTGACCATACTCCTTGGTCAAGCATCTAAGAAGGTTTCCAAGTGTTCTATTGACCACTTCAGTCTGACCATCAGTTTGTGGATGGTATGTAGATCCAAAGGACAGATTGGTGCCCATTCTCTGCAAAAGTGTCTTCCAAAAGTGACTCATAAACTTGGTATCCCTGTTTGATACAATGCTGATTGGTAAACCATGACTTCTAACTACCTCTTTGAAGAAAAGTGAGGCTATTTGACTGGCATCATTGGTTGTTTTGCAGGGTATAAAGTGAGCCATTTTTCTAAATCTATCAACCACAACATACACATTGTCCATACCTTGTCTTGTCTTGGGTAAACCAACTACAAAGTCCATGCTTAAGCATTCCCATGGCCTAGAAGGGATTGGCAGTGGCTGGTATAAGCTTGCATTAGAAGAAGTGCCTTTTGCTTTTTGACACACTACACAACTCTCTACATATTCTCTGATATCTAGATTCATCTTAGGCCAAAAATGAAACCTTTGGACTAGCTCTTGAGTTTTGGTGATCCCAAAATGACCACTCAATGCACCATTATGTTTCTCTTGAATTAAGTTCTCCCTAATAGACCCTCTAGGAACACAAAGCTGATTCCCTTTAAACAACAAATCACTTTGCAAAGTGTATTCAACATACTTGCTATGAAAATGGTTTTTAAACTCAAGGCATACCTTATAAATTTCTGCAAAGTCTTCATCATCTGCATATAGATCCTTGAAGTGATCTATTCCCATGCTCTTCAATTGGATTTCTTGGATGGTAAGAACTCTCCTGCTCAATGCATCAACAACTTTGTTGAGGGCTCCTTTCTTGTGCTTGATGTTGAAGGTGTAGGCTTGCAAGTACTCCACCCATTTCATGTGCCTGTGACTCAACTTCTCTTGTGAATTTAAAAAATTGAGTGCTTGATTATCTGAGTACACAATAAATTCCTTGGGAAGCAAGTAGTGCCTCCACTTCCTTAGTGCTTGGACCAATGCATACATTTCAAGGTCATAAGAAGAGTAATTTTTCTTGGCTTCACTTAGCTTCTCAGAATGAAAAGCCACCGGTCTACCCTCTTGGCTGAGAACAACTCCAATTGCTACATTACTGGCATCACACTCAATTGTAAATAGTTTCTCAAAACTTGGCAACACCAAAACAGGTTGAGTAGCTACCTTTTCCTTCAGCAACTCAAAACTCTTGTTAGCTTGTTCATTCCACATAAACTTAGTTTTCATGCCTCCTTTAATGGTATCCAACATAGGAGCACAAATTGCACTAAATTGTTTGATGAATTTCCTATAGTACTGAGCAAGACCATGGAAGCTTCTTACCTCTGTTGCTGTTTTGGGAGTAGGCCAATTAAGAATGGCTTCTACCTTGCTGCTGTCCATCTTCAAGTTTCCATGTGATAACACAAAACCAAGGTACACCAGCTCTGTTTTGATGAACTCACACTTTTACAAATTAATCTTCAACTTCTCCTCCTGTAGCTTCTTGAAAATCAGCTCAATGTGTTGGAGGTGCTCTTCTCTAGTTCTGCTATATATTAGTATATCATCAAGATACACCACTACAAACTTTCCAATGTAGTCCTTGAGGATTTCATTCATAAGTCTCATGAATGTGGAGGGGGCATTAGACAATCCAAATGGCATTACTAGCCACTCATAGAGACCCTCATTGGTTTTGAAGGCTGTTTTCCACTCATCACCCTCATGTATTCTAATTTGGTGGTAACCACTCTTTAAATCTATCTTGGTATAGTACCTAGCTTCACCTAGATAATCCATGATATCTTCAATCCTAGGGATGGGAAACCTATACCTGATGGTTATCTTATTTATTGCTCTGGAATCAGTACAAAACCTCCATTCTCCTCCTTTCTTGGGTGCTAAGACGGTGGGTACTGCACAAGGACTGATGCTTTTCCTAATAAGACCTTGATCAAGCAATTCTTGAATCTGCCTAGCTATCTCCTCATTCTGTTGAGGTGTCATCTTGTAGGCTGCTTTGTTTGGAAGGGTGGATCCTGGTATCAAGTCTATCCTATGACTTATGGCCCTTTTAGGAGGTAAAGTTGCTGGTTGACCACTACTTACTATGTTCTCATAGGTCTGCAACAAGTCTTGAATCTCCTTGGGTAACTCTTGCTTTTCAGCTGCCTTCTCTTTGCTTGCTTCTCTTGGCTTGATCATTATTGCATAGCCAACTCCTTCTCCTTCTTCCAAGGTCTTTAAGAACTCTTTTTCACCAATTATCAGCAACTAAGATCCTACTGTCTGCACCTCATTATCTTCCAACAAAGATTGAATCTTGTATGTGACATTGTCCTTCTTGAAGGTGTAAGAATTCTTGGCTCTATCATGCACAACTTGACGGTCAAATTGCCATGGCCTACCTAGGAGCAAGTGGCATGCATCCATAGGTAACACATCACATAATACCTTGTTTTTGTACTTTCCAATTGAAAACTCCACCCATGCTTGTTCATTCACCAAGACATGCTGACCCTTGTTGAGCCATGTAACCTTGTAAGGATTCTTGTGAGGTATTCTTGCTAATTTCAGTTTATTGACTACCTCCTCTGACACAATATTGTTAGTAGAACCTGAGTCTATAATCACCTTGCACACTTTCCCCATCATCTTGCACTTTATCCTAAACAAAGATCTTCTTTGGCTTGGTTCCTCTTTGACCGGTTCCTTGATTAAGGTTCTTCTCATCATGAGATTCTCACCTTCCTCTGAATTCAAGGGTACTTCTGATTGTTTGTTTGCTGCAGCTGCTTCATCTTGAATCAGATTAGTCCTCTTATCCCCTCCATGAGATGTGCTTCCTTTCTCAGGACATCTATAGGCTGGGTGTCCCAACTGGTTGCAATGATAGCATTTCATGTTGGTGAAGTAACTACCCCTTCCTTGTCCACCACTTCTTCCTCTAGGGCTGAAACCTCTTCCTCTACCACCTCTACTGGAGCTTCCTTCTTGTTGATCAGAAAATCTGACTTCTCCTTGGGTTCTTGATTCTGAGCTTATTCCACTATAGCTTCCTCTTTGTCCTCTGCTGTCTTTCCCTTTACCTCTGCTTTTGGGATTTTGTTCTTGTTTCTTTTTGCCTTTCTCTTCTATTTTCAAAGCCATTTGATAACATTGGCGTACTGATTTGAAGTTTACCAAGCTCATGTCTTCTTGAATAGACCATTTGAGTCCATTTAGGTACCTTGCTAACCTGATACTCTCATCTTCAACCACCTTTGATCTAAGGCACATTTTTTGAAATTCCTCTGTATATGTTTGGACATCCATGTCCTTTTGCCTCAGATTGTGTCTTCTCCTATGCAACTGGACTTCATAATCATCTGGGAGATAAGTTTTCCTTATCTTGGTCACCATTCCTTTCCATGAAACTATGGGACCTTTGCCTTCCTTCTCTCTTTCTGATTGTACAAACTTCCACCATGTGAGAGCTGCTCCTCTCAACCTTGATTTGGCCACCTTCACCTTTTGGGCCTCTGTTATGCCATCACACTCAAAGTGATTCTCAATGCTCTCAATCCAATCTACTACTGAATCTGGATCCATTTGTCCACTAAAAAGTGGCACACCATCCAATGCTTTACCACTCAAGGCCTACAATTCCTTCAAGAATGGTTCCTCTGCAAGAACAGGATCAGGCTTTGGAGCTTCCTCCTCCAATTCCACCTCTTTTTCCTTGGCTTCCCGCTCTTCCTTTTTCTTAATCTTGTCCTTCACAGTGTCTACTGTTTCTTGGACTTCATCTAGGAGTTTCTCCATCTGAGATATCCTCTCTCTGAGCAACCGGTTATCTTCCTCTTGCTCTTCTACTTTCTTTGCTAGCTCTACATTTGTCACCATGGTTCTTTCCTCTGGTGTATTCTCTCCTACTGACTCAGTGGATTGGCTCATTAATCACAAGCCTGGAATCCAACTCTTGCTCTGATACCAATATGGTGTATTTGAAATCCTAAGCTTGCTTGCACAACTTTTTAGAGACTTCTTCACTGTCTCTTGCTAGAACCTGAATCCAATGGTTCTTGTTGAGCTCAGTAAGCCAACCAAGCTCTGTTCCAACTCTTTACTATGAGTTTTCCACTTGTGCTTAGCTTAGGAAGACCAATCACCATTTGAAACTGCTTTCCTCTTCACAACACCTAGAAGGCTCTAAGTGCTTGCATTACCATCTGATCTGAACTTGTTGCAAGGGAGTTAGGAGCTCTGTTTCCTTGCCTTTCATGTTCAACTGGAAGCATCTTGAAGGTTTTCCAATCCTTAATCTACCCGATTTCAGGATTTTGCTTTGAGAAGGGCTAATTCCTTGTAGCCCTTACCAGTCCGTTTTTGACCTTTTTCTCACAATTTTGACACACAACCTGCCAAATAAAATGAATTTTTAGGAACCCTTTTCAGGGTTTTAAATCTTTCATGGGTTATTAAATCCTTATCCTTTCCGTACAGCTGTCTCCAAGGTTCTTGGACTGGAGGCCTAATTGCCCTAGTAACTAGGGTTCCACTGTTCTTTACTTCCAAGCTCCTACCAATGGTTTGATTAAAACTCCAAACCTTTTGTCAGTCAAAAAATATTGTCTAACCCTACCAGGAAATGTACAGATTCCGTACTATGCTCACATCCATTGCCTATGTTCTCAAATTCTTTCCTCCAAACTACTAACCGGACCACTTTCACCCGCCTAGGGTTTGGAGTTTTCAAACATTGCTTGGCTCTTTGACACTACTGAAACTAAATATGTACAATTAGTTGTCTCTTCTCCCATACTCCACCAGCCTCAAGAGGACCCCGCGGACAATGGTTATGGGGAAGGCATTCTAAAAGTGACTGTTCCAAAACTGAAAAAAAAAAAAAGCTTCCCAAACTATAATTTATGAAGCCTAAACTACTATTATGTTCTAAACAACCTAAAGATCAAATGAAAATCACTCTTTCCTATCTACTAAGCATTTACACAATAACAAATTAACATGCTGAGCGCCTTTTAGTTTGCTGTTCTCAAAACAGCACGGGCAGATTTAGAAATTGAAGATTCTTGACAAAACAGGACTATCTTCCTTTCACCGCCTAAACCATGGACACCAAGCACTATCAACACTCAAAATGAATATTATATACAAGGAAA
Source organism: Sequoia sempervirens (assembly GCA_007258455.2). Taxonomy (NCBI): domain Eukaryota; kingdom Viridiplantae; phylum Streptophyta; class Pinopsida; order Cupressales; family Cupressaceae; genus Sequoia; species Sequoia sempervirens. The sequence continues at coordinate 533,759,041 of VDFB02105785.1, read as the reverse complement.
CATGTTATCACTGCTCTGTATTTAAAAACAAAAGACTGTATCAATTTACAACACCTAAATAGATTCACTACGCAAAACACACTGTGTTTTCCAGAAAACACAGAAAATTGTTAAAATCTGCTACCGTTCTCTATTTCTCCACACACACTAATTATAATGATCTCTCCTCCCTTACTACGAGTCATTCCCCTTGTTTTGAGTGCTATTACCACATTCCAAGGGTAGTTGCTCGTGTATTCCCTGATTTCAAGGGAAATCCAATGCATGCAAACTAACAATTCCCACATGCAACCATGCAAATCCGCCATTATCCTTGTTTGTAGGATCTTGTTCTCCTTATACTCGCATCAAGAGCTCTTTAACTATCCATGGCATCTCCAAACCACGAGGATAACTCACTAATACATTAAAATCTACTAAATACTGTCCAAAGCTTAACAAAGTAAAAATTAACAATAAGATAAACTAGTGAAGAAATTAGTCCTAGTGACTAATTCTCCACACACACCATACTTTCCAAAGCCCCAATCTAAACACACAAACACTCCTGACTTGGCTAAATTCAGTACAAGCCAAAACATAGCAAACCAAAATGGAGGTCAGCTTAGGTGCTCCTGCACCATTGAAGTAGTAATAAACTAACAACAAATATTAAACATAAATAAATAATTGGGAAAATGAAGTGAGGAGCAATACCTTGAGTGGATTGCTCAAGTAATTGTTTCCACTTTAACTGAACCCAAATCTAACTAATAGTTTCTATGCATTCCATAAGATTAATTCCATTCATTGTATATTCATGAAGATTATACAAGATCTTTCATAGATTGTATTCAACCATTCTGAATATTTCATGTCTTGAAAATTGAAAGTAACTGATAACATAAAACTGAAAACCAACTAACTATCCTAAAAATTCAACCAACAACTATATACAAGCTTGAGGGAATCTTATCTAAAATAACTACTTAACTGAAATCATTAAATCCACTCCCATATTTTTAGAGCGTAGAGTTAAGATTGATTTATTCAACCTATAACTAAAAAGGAAAAGGAATCTTAATAGGACTAAAAATTTGTCAAAATAGAATTGCATGTAAACATACAACCATTTGTCAAAATCCTATAAGTGAAGGAGACCTCATCTTCATCATTTATTAACTAGTTATAATAATGCCATGTTCAACCTTCATCAAGTGCCTTTAATGAACAATCATCACGTTCGTCTTAACCTAGAACTCCCCTGTTTCAGTGTCCAGTCATTCCTTTTGCTTTGGGTTCATCTCATAACTGCTACGCCATGGTTCCTCTTTAGCTACAAACAAGTTAATTCTATAAAACATGTACAAAAGGATAACTATCACAATTAACTCATAGCATTCCACCAACATTCCATACATATCTTCATATAAACCATACAATACTAATATATTATAACTCTAATTCCATCATCATATTTAAGGTTCAAGTCTGCATAATAGATATAAAAGGTTAGTATAATGTAGGAACATTTTTTGGGAAGTGTATTTAAAAGTATCTCAAGATATGCATAAAAACAACAAAAACTAAGCTATTATATGGACTTATCAATTGTTATGAAAAATGAAAACAAGAAAGAAACTCACCAAAAGGAGAGTTGAAGAAGAAATGCTCAAATATTTGGAAACACAATAATTTTATGTAATGTATACATTATTAAATATTATTCTTCTATTAAACTCTAATTACTTAGCTTGAAGATTATATTTTTGGTTAATATGAAATGCCTTATTCATTATTTTGTAAGGATAATAACAGTTTATTCAAACATGAGAAAAAATATATTAAAACAATATTTTACATACCACATTATAGATGCTACTAGCATAGATATTTTAGATACATCTATCTAAAAGACATCAATAGATATTAGTCTTGAGGCACATATCTATTCTCAATAACAATTTAAGTATATAGACACCTCGAAAGTGATATCTCTCGATGTCTTTTAGATAGATATATCTAAGATATCTATGCTAGTTTTAATTATAAAAAAAATAAAAATTAAATTAAATTATATATTTTAATTTTTATCTAAAGTGTTTATTAAAACTTTAAAAATAAAAGTCAATAGTGACACGGTGTGATGGTCGAGTTGTTGTGTTGTTATTCTTGTCATCAAGGCTCAAACCCCATTGGGGTGGAAATTGTTGAGATTTTGTCTTGGGGATGAGGTCCCCCATTTGTGACCTCACCAGTTCATAGCTCCAAGTCAAAAGTGATTACCCCTCTAAAAAATAAAAAATAAAAAATAAAAAATAAAAAATAAAAAATAAATGAAATTTATAAGATTTTATTTAAAATTTTAAATAATAACATTGTAGAACCCCAATCCTAATACCTACAAAACACAATAAACAAACACATTAGAAGATCAAATGCAAGTAAGAATTAAGATTCTCCATGAAATCCATTAGCAATGCTCAAACTTAGAAAATAAAATGAAAAACACAATAAGAAAGCAATGAAATCCTAATTAAACATGCAAACTGTTGATCCCATGGGGGAATTGGTGCCAATTTGATGTGAAAATTGGCCCTTTCCCAAATCTAATGATGCAATGTTGATGAGTGATGAAAATTGATTCACTTGATGAAGATTCATTTGAACTCCATGATGAAAAATCTGCATAACCTAGCTAAGACTTTGATAAAATGGATGAAAATTCTAATACTTTGAAGATGAAATTGAGTATAATAAGTTTACTCAAATTGTGGATGATCAAATGAGGAGAGAAACCTTTTATTTATAGAAAAAAAAGATGGAGAAATGCCCAAAATGAAGCAATGTGGAACTAACTTTCAACCAATGGCAAGATGCCACTTGTCAAGAGATGAATGAATGAAGGATGTGCACATTTTGATGAATGTTCCCATAAATGCAATTAGTTGAAATTTGAAATTAGTGAAATGAAAAGGTGGGGAGAGAGTCAAATGGAGTTATGGCCACTTGGCTCAAGGCAAAAGGACTTGTAAGATGAAATAAATGCCATGTTGGAAGGACACATTCTATTTGGAGAGATTTTTCAAATTTGGGGAATATTCCAACTATTGATGCCTTTTTGAAAGAAAATAGATGATTTAATAAATTGATAAATTGATTTTCATGAGCAAGTGGTAAAAGCTAGATGATTTGATGGATTAGGATTAAATTAATCAGGATTTGATTAATTTAATGAGGGATTAGTTGATTTGACTGTTTGATTTAGATTTTTGGATTGAAATAAATCAAAATGAGAGGAAAATGATTTAGAGTTAATTAAAAAAATATTTTGATTTATTTAATTAAAAAATATGGTGTTAGATTAAATCATTTATAAAGATTAATTTATTTAATTTAATGAAATGACTTTAGAGATTAATTAAATAAAATGAAATATTTAATTAAAAGGGGGACTATATGATTAATTAAATAAAAAATGATTTATTTAATTAATAGGAGATGATGACTTAATAAGATAAAGTTGATTTATTTAATTAAGAGATGAAATGTGATGAATTTGATTAAATAGAGATTATTTAATTAAATGATTAGTAGAGAGATGATTTAGGATGAACTGGTGTTAGTAAAATCAAGATTAGGTGTGATTGGTATATTTTCCATGTCTACATTTTGCCTCTCTTTGAAACAAATTACTCACTACGTTGGTTCAAAGAATAAATTATCTTGATCAAAATTAAAAAATTCTCTGATTTTTGCTACCCCAGCAAATGAAGAATTACGTCGGTATACTGCCCCTCGAGAGATCAAGCAAAAATGTTCAATTTGAGGGTTGATCTTGTGACAAAAAGGTTCAAGATTAGTTTAGCTTGAATGTTTGATGTAGACAGATTTGATGATTTAGACAATCATCAGCCATTTGTTACCTCATGTTTACTTTGATATATTACACACATTTGATCCTGATTCTGTACCATGATAGTTACATTATTGATGATATAAATGAGATGATTATGATGTTTATATGTAATGGATGATATGATGATGCATGGATGATATGGATGCACATGATATGATATGATATGATGATGCTTTTATGATTATGCAAATGGATGATAAATGTATGGTTTATGAGATGCTTAGAATAACCAATCTATATTATGCAATGATGAAATGCAATGCATGCGAGATGATCAATGTTTCTTATATGATATGATATGATGTGTAGATGGTTTGTGGATGCAAGATGGATGCATTAGCGGTGATTTATGATTAATTGTCATGGTACCATGTTAGCGCGAAGGGAAGTAAGAAGAAAATACTAAGATGATGACAAGAGATACCAACAAGCCAACTTTATTAGAGATGATGATAATGATGATGATGATGATGATGATGATGATGATTTTCTTACCAAGGAGTTGGGATTTTAAAAAGGCCAATTAGCTTAAGTTTGACAACACACGTAGGCACTATGCATCAAGGTATAAAGAACCAAGATGGCGTTGTACCTAGTGCGATGGACTTTGACTCGAAAAATGGATAAGAGTATTCTTGTTCACACTTGACATACAAAAACCTTGCTAGGGTGCACTTCAAAAGTTTCAAACATCTCAGACCAAAACACAAAAAGGTATAACCTATCAATGCAATAGTCAACAAGCTGCCCAAAACACCCTCCATACATACCTAACAAAGCAAGTATTCGCTAATTTATATTACAAGAACGTCCAACAAGCACAACAGACAAAAGATAATGATCAATTCCTCATTCCTTTCTCTCTAGATCATTTTGATTAGACATCATCGAGATGTAATTAGAATGAGCACAATAAGATAAATCAAAAAGAAAATATTAAGTACACAAACAAGTCAATGTTCTTCATACCTCTAGCCAAAGGGATTTGTTTTGTTTAGGATAAGAACCAAAATGATTTCCAATAGATAATTCCCATTGTAGGAAGGATACATCCTAGGACATGTTAGTGGATGGCAGCACATTGTTTTGCTTATCCAAAGTGATTTACCAATAGATAATGCCCATTGTAGGAAGAATACATCCTAGGACATGTTAGTGGATGGTGGAAAGTTGATAGTTTGTTTGAAATACTATTGATATAAGGTTGATTGACATGTTTGCAAATGATCAAGAGTTTGATTTTGCATTTAAAAGTTTGTTGTTTCAATTTTGATTTTGCGTTTGAAGTTTGCTTTTGTTGATTGTTGTACTCGTTTCTATTTGTATTCCCAAAGGATGAAGGTGACGATTGATTTATTATGGATGGTTGATTATTGTGGGTGAAAGAAAAATGGGACAGATGGTTTTTTTCAAATAATTGGATGTTTTTGGTGTTTTGAGGCTGTTTTGAGGCTGTTTTTGGTTTTTTTGAGATTTTTGATTTTTTTTGGATTTTATGAGATTTTATTAATGTTTTTGGATTTTGATGTCTTAGTAGTTGATCAAAGATTACCCTTGCCTATGTTCAAGGCTCAGAGACGATGTAGTTTGGATAGCATTTTTTTGACTTTTTCTGACTTTTTGACCTGTTTTTGGATTTTGATATGATTTTGGATGTTTCTAGATTTTCACATGATTTTGACAATTTAGATATGGATATGTGTGATGATATCAATGCTTTGTTTGGGATTTTGTTGAAAACCAAGCTAGGGTTGATTGAACAGATTGATGGATTGATGATGATAACATTGCTGAGGATACACAACAATGCAAGGATAGTGTTAAGCAACACAAGGATTGGGAAGGATATCCTGAGATGATGGATTGATTGGATTTGATTGATTAGGATTTGAATCTTGATTTGGAACAAAATTGTTTTTGGATGATTTGATGCGATGTTTGATGTGCAAATTAGATGCGATTGATATTGATTGTTTGGATTGATGATCGATGAAAGATAAAGCTTGATAAAGAACCTCTTCTTGTCAAAATATGCCATGGGCAAGTGATTTGGATTTTGGCTCACAAATGCTTTGACCAACTTGATTTTACATTTTCTAATGTTTGGATCACCACATAAGTTAGAGGATATAGATCAAGATTTATTCCTGAAGCAAGATGTAAATATCTACCCCTAGTGCCTAGCAATGTATGGAATGTCATGGGTGGATGCCTGGATAGGTGTATGGATGGAGGGATATGGATTATCTTGCGATAAGATAAGGTATTCGAATAGAGGATGCTCATTTGGATAATGTTTCATGGCTCAGATAATGTTGGGTAGGATAGGAACAATGAAAATGACCCATGCCAAGATATTTACCATAACAAGTGTAAAGTGTACACCAAAATTTCATCAAGATCAAGATAATGTAGGAAGATGGATGAAAATAGATTGGATAAGTGGTTCATGGATGAAATGGATTTATTATGGATGAGATGAAATGATTTCACCTAGACTGGCACACACAGATGCTCGATTCTACACATGATGCTTGTTTGCTAGGTTTTCATCATGGTACCTGTCCAAAGCACCACCATAGTGGGTTTCACTAGAGGATGAATTTTTTCTTTATTGTTTTCAATCATTTTTCTGATTTTTTCATATTTTTTAATTTTTTTGTATTTTTCTAAAAGATTTTAAGCTCGTGTTGAACCACATGGTGGTGTTGATGTAGATGCTTCTATCATAATGTGCCATTGATATGTTGCTTGAAGAAGCTTATTTTCCAAGATATGTGCACTTGAAAGAAACTTTTGAGATTCCTGACTTGCTTTGTTGATATCGGAGTTAACTTTATTTTTGTGCGCACATTGCAATAGAGTGCTTCTGAATCTTTATGATGAAGGGTGGCTACCAATACATGGTCAATGTGAGAATTGGATATCATGCATGGAGGCATGGATGGAGTGTTTTTAGGGATAAAAGATGGATTGGTTGATATTTTGGAACCTTTGACTCTCCAAACTTGGGAAGATGAGCAATGATGGGTGGCTGGGTATGTGCAGGATCATGGTATGCCAAAAAGTGGCAATATTTGTAGGGTATGTGGCTGATGACTTTTTTTTCACCCAAAATTAATGAAACGAAAAGGGTTTTTAGAGGAGATTCTCAACTTTCCAAAAATATAAATTATGTTTTAATTTGAATTTAATAAATAATTATTATTCATTTTCTATTAGAATTATGACTAAAGTCCCCGATCGATAGGCTGATTGAAAACATCTATAACTTTCAAACGGTATCATATTTTTTGAATCCAAAACATGTGTCACATTCTATGCTTTACATACTATAGGATTAAAAAAAGAAAAATTAAATTTCATGATTTTTGACCAAGTTAAGGTGGTCGACAAACGAGTTTTTATATTTTCTAAAAGTTGTAATAAAAATTCATAATTAATTATTTACTTGGAAAAAAATTACAAAAAATATGCATCACATCTGGACATGAGTCCTCTACTTATATATAAAATCTTACAAAAAATAATTATCATTATGGTTTGAGGTCACGACAAACTTTTATTTTTTCCCTTTAGTACAAGATTGAAATTTCAAATTTTCAATAAATAGATTTTATTTATTTTTAAATAAACCTAGTATTTTAGAAACTAAATTCAATTTTCTACAAATTCTATTCTTACATATTTTTGAAATAATATAGATAACTTATTCAAATATTTACGTCAAGTTGCCTAACACTGATTTTTCTGAATTTTTTGCCACTTAAGGGCCTGTTTGGCATACCATGATCTTGCACATGCCCGGCTATAAAAGTGTGCATGGAATTAGGACCAAATACTTGATACACTTTGTACGTCACTTGAGAAACCTTATTTTTCCTTTGTAGAAATCTTTGGTCGATACTTTTTTGTTTTTTATTTTTCCCCATAGTTTCTTTGACTAATGGAGTCTGATAGGGATAATCTTTCTTTGTATTCTTTGGTATCCATGTGTATTTTATTTTTCCATTATGCTTTCTTGCTTCTTCTGCTTTGATAAATTTCCTTATGCTTTGATTAAAATATTTCTTTTGACGTTGGTCCCAATTTATGGATGGGGTGATGGGTGGATGAAGATTCATGATGTAGCTAGTTGTAGTATTAGCATCAATTTCATCATAAGGATTCTTTGCCCTCCCTACGTTGACATTTTCCTAAGACATAGTTTCCCCCAATATGGTGGTAGTGGAACCTTCGTTCCTTGATTCTGCTTGTTTTGATATGTCTTGTTTAGTAAGCATGCTTTGATAAATGACCACTGCAGATGATGTTTCAATTTGCTGCTTTGCTAACTCTGGAATGTCCTGTTCTATCTAACCTATTTCTTTGAGTGGATAATGTTGGATATCTTCATACATGATGTCCTCAGTTTGAATTTGGAATATATCTGATCCTCATGTTGACAACTTAGTTTGAATATAGGAATCAATAACCTACTCTTTTTGTGTAATAATGTTAGGAGTAAAGGAATCCTATTTTGAATGAAGATCATCTACGTGTTCATCCACATAAAGCATCTCATGGGTAGATGGAGGAGTATGTGTTATGTGGATATGATCATATTGCATAGATAGGAGAGTGTCCATTAGATCATTTTAGTAGCTTGGAGATACAAATTCTTGATCTTGAATGATTTGGGAATTTCTTTTGACATACTTTGGATCAAGTTCTTGACATGTGTTAATTTCGAAGGATGGATTACTTATAAAGGGTTTTTGGATATCTTCATTAGGCATGGGAAGTGGCTTAATATCCTCTTGATCTTTGAGTGGACTTGGATCAAATGTTGTGTTGAGGATTCCTTTAATATTTGTAACCATGAGGTCAAAGGATGTCAATATGTCTTGGAAAGGGACATTGCTAGACTTTGGTGAAAGATGTTCATCATGTTTTAGAATAAATTCTTGAGATATGTTCTCTAACTCATTAGGTGATGTAGAGACATTTTCAATATGATCATTGGTTGATGGGTCTTAGATTATGTCAATAGGATCAAACAACTCTAACACTCCTTAAAAGAAATCACTAAAAAGTGGCTCTTGATGTATGGTGAGTTGATCATTGGATGGGGTAGAAACATCTTCAATGTGCTCATTAATGGAGAGATCTTGATCATTGTTTTCAAAAATTATGGTGGGGAGATTGTCAATGCTATCACCAGTGGTTGAATCTTCATCATTGTCCCCTATAGTTATTATTTTTTGATCAATAAGATCTTGGATGATATTTTTGAGTCCAATACAATCTGATGTTATGTGTCCCTTGATTTTATTGAAATCACAAAGGTGATTTTCATTGTACCATGTGTTAGGATTAGAGATGGCAGATATCTAACAATTAAATACATATTTAAATAATAAACAGAGAAACTAAAACATACACAGAATAAATCATAACACAGAGAATTTAACGTGGTTCACCCAATCTGGGCTACATCCACCAACCCGCAGCCATCCAATACTTTTATTATCCAGTGCAAAACTTATTACAATCTCACGAATAATCGCCTTTTTCGCATACTGTAACCCCCATCCCAACCCCTTTTAACAATCTTTTAGAAGCTTCCAGAATTAGGGTTTTACAAAGTCGATTTTCTTTCTTTTTCGAAGATTTTTCCTTTTTCGCTGACGACGTGAAAAAAATGGCAATTTTTTTTTCTCGGGGGCTGCACCCCCAAACCCCTGCTTTTCAGGGGCTACCGCCCTCGAACCCCTGCTTCTCGGGGGATGCTGCCCCCAAACCCCCGCCTGGGGCCCGGCCCGACCCCAAACCCCTGCGAGGACAGGGGGTCAGGGTGTACAGTATACCATTGGCTATACAATATAGCATGATCAGTCACCACATACCAACAATCTCCCACTTGGAGACTAATTAGGCTCCACACCATCACAACCTCCCACTTGGAGACTGATCCTAGACAACACTGTTGCGCTTACAACTCCCATTGGAAATAAGGACCTTGGACCCTACTGCTTTGTTATACTTGAATTCAACCTTGAATGCCAACCAAAGCTAAAGAGGAGCTCAGCTTCTCCCTTGGAACCACCTTTGTAAACATATCCGCTGGATTGACATCTATATGTATCTTGTTCAGCTTGACCTGTCCATCTTCCAACACTGACCGAATGAAATGGTATCTCAATTGTATGTGTTTTGTTTTAGAATGCAAGGCAGAATTCTTTGCAAGATGTATAGCACTTTGATTGTCTGTAAATAAGTAATTTCCATCTTGTTGTTTTCCCAATTGATCCATGAAAAGTTGCAGCCATATCATCTCCTTTGCTACCTCTGTTGCAGCAACATACTCTGCCTCTGTGGTGGATAAATCAACCACCTTTTGCAATCGAGAAATCCAACTGTCCCACCAACTGTAAATACATAACCTGTGGTACTTCGCCTAGTATCTATATCCCCTGCCAAATCTAAGTCAACATAGCCTTTTAAATCAGTATTAGAGCCCTCAAAACATAAACACTTATTGGATGTACCTCTCAAATACCTGAGAATCCATTTTACTGCATTCCAATGCTCAACTCCAGGATGACTCAAATACCTACTAACAACTCCTACGGCATGTGCAATATCCGGTCTCGTGCATACCATGGTGTACATTAAACTTCCTACAACTGAAGCATATGGTACCTTGGACATTTTTTTTTCCTCCTCTTGTGTCTTTGGACACATATCCTTAGTCAATTTGACATGACTAGGCAAAGGTGTGCTGACAGCTTTTGCATTCTCAATATGAAATCTCTGCAACACCTTTTCAACATAATTAGCCCGAGATAAAAACAATTTTCTATTTTTCCTATCTCTACAAATTTTCATACCAAGGATTTGCTTTTTGTACCCTAAATCCTTCATAGCAAATGATTTTGCTAATTATTGTTTTAGCTCACTTATGTGATCCATGTTAGACCCTACAAGCATGTCATCAACATATAAGCATAAAATAATGTAGTTGTCATTATCCAACCTCTTAAAATAAACACAATGGTCAGAATTACACTCATCAGAGCCTTGCTCAGCCATAAACCTGCAAATTTCAAATACCATTGTCGAGGTGCTTGCTTCAAGCCATATAAACTTTTCTTCAATCAGACACTAGTTTCTCCTTACCTTTGACCTCAACCTGTGGCTATTCCATATATATTTCTTCTTCCAAATCACCATGGAGAAAGGTTGTTTTAACATCAAGCTGTTCTAAATGCAAATCTTCAGCAGCCACAATACTTAAAACAATACGAATAGAAGTCATTTTAACAATTGGAGAAAAAATCTCATCAAAATCAATACCCTTTTTCTGTGCAAATCCCTTTACAACTAATCTGGCTTTAAATAATTTCTTACCTCCATCCTCCTCTTTCAGTTTGTAAATCCATTTGTTTGGTAAATCCTTTTTCCCTGTAGGCAACTTGCATAATTCCCAAGTCTGCTTTTCCAACAAGGAGTCCATTTCTTCTTGCATTCCATGCTCCCACTGAACCTTGGTATCCACCTCCATAGCTTCATCATAATATTCTGATTCACCAGCATCAGTTAACAGAATAGTAAACAAACAGGGAGAGAATCTTTCTGGGGGTCTACTTATCCTTGAAGATCATCTAACATGAGTTTGTGGTATTTGTTGCTGCTGTTGTTTCCCATCATGAGGAACCATTGAAACATTATTGTTGGGAATATCATCCAACACTACATAATCATTTTCTTTCTTCTCATGCTACAGTAACAGATCTTTGTACAACACTTTTTCATTGAATATGACATCCCTGCTTCTCAAAATTTTTTGATTTTCAAAATCCCAAAGCCTATAACCAAATTCATCAATGCCATATCCAACAAATACACATTTCTTTGATTTTGCATCAAGCTTGGTTCTATTTTTAGAATCTACATGTGCAAATGCTTCACAACCGAAGGTTTTGAGAAAAGAGTAACTCACCTTCTTACCCTTCCATGCTTCCTCTGGAATACCACAACCCAAAGGATTTGAGGGACCTCTATTGATTAAATAAACATCAGTGTTTACAGCTTCTACCCACATTTTTAAAGGCAACCCAACATGCAATCTCATAGTCTGTGCACGCTCCATTATTGTTATTCATGCTACCACCCATTTTCTTTGGAGTCCTTGGAACCATTTTCTGCCTACTTAATACCATTAGAGGAACAATAATCTTCAAACTCTTTACTGCAATACTCACCACCATTATCAGATCCGAGACATTTTATCTTTTTACTCTCATTCTCAACCAAGCTTTTCCATTTTTTTGAAAGTTTCAAATACATCATATTTTTGCCTAAGGAAATAAATCCATACCTTTCTAGTTGCATCATCAATGAATGTAACATAATACAGAGCCACCGAGAGAAGATACCTGAGCTGGTCCCCATACATCCGTATGCACAAGCTCCAATTTCTCATCCTTCTTTTGTTTCCCATCCTTGAGAAAACTAACTCTCTTTTGTTTTCCATACACACAACTTTCACAGAAATCCATATTAACATATTTTAGACCTGGTAAAACATTATTTGAATGAAGGACTTTCATACCTTTTGCACACATATGCCCAAGTCTATTATGCCACAGTGCTGATTCAGAGTCCACAAAGAATCAGATGATCTTCTACCGCTAATCAAGTAGAACCTGCTCCTGAACATTGACCTTTTTCTGAATACAATTAAAGTAGAAGGAACAAGTATGACCTGTACAAAGATATAAGGTGCCTACTTTCACACCTTTTCTACTACTAAGGCACCCTTTGTGACCTTCCAATTTTTATCACTAAATGTAACAACACAACCTTCATCATCTAGTTGCCCTGCTGAAATTAAATTTTGCTTAACTTTGGAACATGCCTTACCTCACGTAGTAGCCAATGATTCCCTATTCTGCAACTTAATCTTGATTCTTCCTTTCCAACAATCTGATAGGGTTCGTTATCTCCTAAATAAACCAACCAAAATCCCTTAGACATAATCAAGAAAATAACTTCTATGGGGGTAGCATGAAATGAAGCCCCTGAATCTAACACCCAAGAATCATCAACATTATCAAGGGAAAGAATCAAAGCATCCCATAGATTTATTTACTTACCAATTTTTCCCTTTGCTTCCTTCCTTGTTGTCTCCATCTTTATTTTTCTCGAGACCAACAATCTTTCTTTCAAATGACCCGCTTACCATAGTACCAAAGAATCCCTCTTATCTCCTGATTGGGACCTTTTGTCCTTTGATTTTCCTTGTGACTTCCCATGATTTTAATTGTTTCCTCTCTCCTTTTTTCTACCCCTATTTTCAGATTCAAAACACTGCCTGATGTGGATGTTCCACCGGCTTTCCTATGAATTCTCCTCGCCAAAATAACACCAACAACATCATCAAACTTCAATGTATTCGAACCAGAAAAGAATTGCTAACAGCCATTACCAAGCTATTCCAGCTTTCAGGCAAAGAACACAGAATCAAAAGAGCCCTAACTTCTTCATCAAAGTTTACTTTTAGAGAGGTTAATTGACTGGTGACCGTATTAAACTCATTCAAATGATCAGTAACTGACCCACCTTCTACCATTTTCATATTAAATAAACGCTTCATAAGAAATACCTTATTCGAAGTGGAAGGCTTTTCATATAACTTTTCCAGGGTTTCCATCAAATCTTGAGTCATCTTTGCTGCTGTAATATTAAACGCCACCGATTGTGCCAGGCATAGACGAATACTGCCAAGAGCCTTTCTATCCAAGATCTCCTAGTCCTCATCTAACATTACTACAGGTTTCTTGGCTTTCCCTTCCAATGGCCACCATAAATCCTTCTGATAGAGATAGTCCTCCATCTGCATCCTCCATAACTGATAGTTCTGCCCATTAAACTTCTCAACCTTCTTACCCTCATCTGCCATTGCTCCCACTCAACCGTGAGACTCCCACTTAACCGTGAGATCTTCCTACAAACAATAATCAAAAACACAACTCACTCTGATACCACTTGTTCGGGTTAGAGATGGCAGATATCTAACAATTAAATACAGATTTAAATAATAAACAGAGAAACTAAAACATACACAGAATAAATCATAACACAGAGAATTTAACGTGGTTCACCCAATCTGGGCTACATCCACCAAACCGCAGCCATCCAATACTTTTATTATCCAGTGCAAAACCTATTACAATCTCTGAATAATCGCTTTTTCTCATACTGTAACCCCCATCCCAACCCCTTTTAACAAGCTTTTAGAAGCTTCCAAAATTAGGGTTTTACAAAGTCGATTTTCTTTCTTTTTTGAAGATTTTTCCTTTTTTGCTGACGATGAGAAAAAAATGGCGAGGACAGGGGGCCAGGGTGTACAGTATACCATGGGCTATACAGTATAGCATGATCAGTCGCCACATACCAACACCATGGCGGTTTCACTAAGAGATCTTGATAATTTTCATAGGTGGGAATTGTGATGAGTTTTTCTTGCATCAACTGTTACATGATCAATTTTATTGGTTTCCCAAGTGGTGTGTATTTCGTTTGTTACCTTGGGAGATTTGTACTTTAGATTGACCTTGTGGTGATTGATTTTGGAGATGTGGTGATTGATCTTCAAAATGGGGTGATTGGGTTTGTTGATGTGGTTGATCTTGATATCTAACTTCTTGAAATTGGAGATATTGTTCTTGATGTGGTTGTGGAAGCAACTCAATGCTTTGATGACATGGTTTAACCAATGGTAGAGTGTATTGATTTTGGAGTGAATATGTCTCTTGGCTCAATAATTCAATTAGTTTTACAAGTGAAGCAATTTGATCTTGACACCCTTGATATAGTTGATTTGGATTTTGTTCAAGTGGATTTGGAATGCACACTTGTGGTGTTTGCATGGGATCATGGACAAATTGATTTTGGATAATGTTCTGATTTGGGATGATGTTTGGATTTGGCATTATAGGTTGAAATTTATCATTGTTGTGGTTGGGAATCCCATTGCCTTGATTTAGGTAACTTTTATTTTGCATGGTGTTACCTTGAATTGGATCAATACATAAAGTCATTAACATATTGTTTGGACTTTGGACAATATTTGTATGATTCACAAACATGTCTATCCCAAAGTTTACCAAGTGTGGATTCTAAATTTTCATGTTTGGTAAACTTGTACGTGGTATATTCACATTTGGAATGTATGGATTTGGTGGGATAATGTTGTTTTGTTGAAGACTCATGCATTGATTCTTTGGTTGATATATTTATATGTTTGGACTTTGATTTAAATCTATCATAGGAAAAGGTGTTCCAAAATTTAGATTGGTCATACTCACATTTGTTGTACCATTTAGGTTTGTAGGAGACACTGATCCCATGCACGGATTGTATAAATGTGAGTGTTGACAATCAATTGGCATTGTAAGACTTTGATAGTTTGGTTGGTTTATACCGCTCATGATGCTTGGATCAAGTTTATATTCCATGTTCTTCTTGTGTTTTGATCTTGTTGCAAAAGTGACCCCTAAGGTGTTTAGGACCAATGATGAGATGAAGGATGAAAGGGGTTAATGATATGGGTGTTGAA
Source organism: Sequoia sempervirens (assembly GCA_007258455.2). Taxonomy (NCBI): domain Eukaryota; kingdom Viridiplantae; phylum Streptophyta; class Pinopsida; order Cupressales; family Cupressaceae; genus Sequoia; species Sequoia sempervirens. The sequence goes on along the minus strand of VDFB02105785.1, from coordinate 533,743,538 downwards.
CTTTTAGGAGCCTTGGAGGGATACTAGACTTTAGGAATTTTGGATTTTGATTTTGACTTGATTTCAATTTTATTTTGATTTTGATTTTTGGATTTGGATTTGATAATGAACTCATAAACTCTAAGAGGTTAGATGTTTTCTTGGAATAAACTTGTCCACAAGATGATAATTTACCTAAATATATGAAGAAGGATTCATCCACACACACTTAGCCAAAAAAGGAGATTTTTTGATGTTGATTGGAAGGATTTTACCAAAAGTCTAGTATGAATGATTTTTCCAAGGTTCTAAAAGTTCCTTGTGAGATGGGGTTTGATTGATGTTTGAGATGGATGAAATAATTGGTTTTCTTGATCCTAAATGAACCTAAGAGGGACTTGTTTACAAGACCAAGGTTTTGAAGAACATTCTTTTCCCTAAGAGTAATTCAAACCAAAAGATCAATGTTTGCTAAAAAGACCATAAGACAAAAGATAAGCAAGCACATGTGTGGGGTTCAATTAATTTCATCTTGATTAATGAATTTCTTTCACCACAAACAATGTCTTGCTTAGTTTTTCAAACTAAATGTCTAATGTCCCAATTTCTTCTCATTCCACAAGGTATATTATGTGGAATTTCAATGAAATCAAGGAAAAAGTTACCTATTGTTGACTTTAGTATGCAAATTGAGATATAAATCCAAGTGTTTAGAAACCTCTAGAGATAGAATCCATAGGGCAAGCAATAACACTTGAATCTTGTCAAATATATTTGCTTCCTAAAGGGTTTGATGTTTCATGATAATGTTGAATGTTTGTTTCCAAATGTTTACAAACAAGCAAAGTGTTTTGTTTCCAAGAACAAGAACAACCCTATGGATATGAAAGACTGCATTTGTTGAATCCCCACTTGGACAAGTCCAACTATGCTTATTTTTATTGAATGGTTAGATGCTTAACCCCACTGGCTCCCCTCCATGACACTCACTTATACGGGGCAACCAAGCATCAACACCCATGAAACTCCCATGGAATACTTTCCATTTCTACTAAAAACCGTAAAAGTGTGGGGCAGCTTCAAAATGACCATTCTTGCACCAACAAATAGATTAAGAATTTTGGCCTTTTCTAAACAAAGGTTTTAATTCATACTTTATGTTCGTAGGGATTGATCCATGTGGTGAGAGACCATTGTTTCCCTTCTCGTAGGAACCAACTGTGTGATATAGGCCTTTGTTCCAGTAGCCACACTTATATACCGACTAGAAATGCACTTGGATTTAGTGTGTTATTGGTTGGGTCGTTCCCTTGGATGATTACTTTTTCCCACAAGGCAGACTCTCTATGATAAACAAAAGCAAGAAAAACAATGCCCATAACTCGATCAATCTTTGTTGCAACACAAAGAGAGAGAATGTACACAATATGCTCCACTCACACTCGCAAAATGTTTTGTTCAATTTTAATCCCAAAATGAAATGTGGAGGCCAATTACTTTACCCAACTTAAAATCATCAAAAAGCCTTTTGATTTTCAAGATCACCGTGAGGGGTGAGAGAAGCACATACGTCCTTTCGATGGTATTACTTTGAGTAAGTAATTACAAAATAAAGAAGCACTTGTTCATTTTAAACCCACAACTTAGCAATGATTTGATTCTTTTTAAAGCACCAAAACGAGATATGAAAGTTTCCTTGTTCAATTGTTAACCTTAAACCAAATCTAGTAAGTTTGTCTAAAGTTCTTTTTAAGCCCTTTGTAGCAAAAATGAATGCTTTTGTAGTGTTCTTTTTAGAATCCAAAAAGACAAAAGTTGGTCTAAAATAGAAAACAAAAGCATAAAATAGAAGCTCTAAGCATTTCAAAATGCTTTGTAAATTTTAAGTTCAATGCTCAATTTTCTTCAACTCCAATTTGCTTACTTTTGCTCGATTCTAATCCTCAATCCCAATGTCATAGATATTTTGAACTTTTTGTCGCAAGTGTGTCAGAAACATTTCAAAATTTTTGTCACAAGTGCATCAAAAACATAGGCCCCTTTCACTTTCTTCTCAGAAAGAAGACACATTTCAAAAACAACAGAAAGATAATTTAATCTAATTTTCTCTCACAAAATAGACAAATATATTTCAAACTTTCTATCGCAAGTGTGTCAAAAAGATTTCAAACTTTTTGTCGCCTGCTTGTCAGAAAACATACAAAAAAAATAGAAAGAGAATTTAATCTAATGTTCTATTACAAAATAGATAGATATATTTCGAACTTCTTGTCGCCAGTGCATCAGAAGCATTTTGAACTTTTTGTCACAAGTACTGTCACAAAACAAATTGATATATTTCAAACTTTCTATCGCAAGTGCGTTAGAAATTTTTTGAACTTTCTGTCACCTACTTGTTAGAAAACAAATTGATATATTTCAAACTTTTTGTTGCAAGTGCATTAGAAACACTTCAAAATTTCTATCCTAAGCCATCCTTCTAGCGCCAAAATGTAGTACCCCAATCCTAATACCTACAAAACACAATAAACAAACACATTAGAAGATCAAATGCAAGTAAGAATTTAGATTCCCCATGAAATCCATTAGCAATGCTCAAACTTAGGAAATAAAATGAAAAGCACAATAAGAAAGCAATGAAATCCTAATTAAACATGCAAACTCTTGATCCCATAGGGGAATTGGTGCCAATTTGATGTGAAAATTGGCCCTTTCCCAACTCCAATGATGCAATGTTGATGAGTGATGAAGATTGAGCTCCATGATGAAAAATCTGCATAACCTAGCTAAGACTTTGATAAAATGGATGAAAATGCTAATACTTTGAAGATGAAATTGAGTATAATAAGTTTGCTCAAATTGTGGATGATCAAATGAGGAGAGAAACCTCTTATTTATAGAAAAACAAGATGGAGAAATGCCCAAAATGAAGCAGTGTGGGACTAACTTGCAACCAATGGTAAGATGCCACTTCTCAAGAGATGAATGGATGAAGGATGTGCACATTTTGATGAATGTGCCCATAAATGCAATTAGTTGAAATTTGAAATTAGTGAAATTACAAGGTGGAGGGAGAGTCAAATGGAGTTATGGCCACTTGGCTCAAGGAAAAAGGACTTGTAAGATGAAATAAATGCCATGTTGGAAGGACACATCCCATTTGGAGGGATTTTTCAAATTTGGGGAATATTCCAACCATTGATGCCTTTTTGAAAGAAAATAGATGATTTAATAAATTGATTTTCATGAGCAAGTGGCAAAAGCTAGAGGATTTGATGGATTAGCATTAAATTAATCAAGATTTGATTAATTTAATGAGGGATTAATTGATTTGACCATTTGATTTAGATTTTTGGATTGAAATAAATCAAAATGAGAGGAAAATGATATAGACTTAATTAAATAAAGATTTTGATTTATTTAATTAAAGAAGATGGTGTTAGATTAAATCAAATAAAGATTAATTTGTTTAATTTAATGAAATGACTTTAGAGATTAATTAAATAAAATGAATTATTTAATTAAAAAAGGGGCTATAGGATTAATTAAATAAAAAATGATTTATTTAATTAATAGGAGATGATGACTTGATTAGATAAAGTTGATTTATTTAATTAAGAGATGAAATGTGATGAATTTGATTAAATGGAGATTATTTAATTAAATGATTAGTAGAGAGATGATTCAGGATGAATTGGTGTTAGTAAAATCAGGATTAGGTGTGATTAGTATATTTTCCATGTCTACAAACATTATAATTTATATAAAATTCTTTAGATAAAATTAAAAAATATTTTAAAAAAACCTAAAAAATCTCTTGGCTTTTCCTTGCATGTACTTAACATTGATTTAAGTGGGATTTAAAAAATAAAGGATCCCTTTTCATATACGTTTTCATATACATATACATATCTATATGTATGTATATATAGATGTCTATATATACATATACATTAAAACCTTTGAATAAATTAAAAATATAAACTATAAAATTTAATTTTGATATTAACTAATTAATAAATAAATATGAACTATTAAATTTAATGGAAAACATAATTTCAGCTATAAATTTTAATTTTAATTTAATTATTAAAATCTTAAATTATTTATTTTAAAAAATCTAGTTATTGAACTTAAATAGAATTGTAGTTGAATTATATATTAAAAACATTCAAAAAAATAAAAATAAATTATATCTTTTTAGATTTTTTTAAACCAAAATATACTTAAGTTTATACAATTCAATAAACTAATTGATTCTTCATTTAACAATTATCTTAGCATGATACATTTATTCAATTGAAATACCCTAATCTTTATTGATACACTTGAATTTCTCAACAATTCCTTGTAGTCTCCTTAGAAATTCATGTTACATTTTTCTTTATTTCCTTCTCTATTATATATATTGATTTGTAAAAAGGAATAAGGGAGTCGTATCTCATATAATATATCTGCATTCAACATCTCCTTACATGTCGTGGAGTTACTGTCTACCCCAGGAGCCCATGCTCTAGAGAGACATCAGCTATCCTTGAACCATCAAACCCCAAGCCCCAAAGGATAAATATAGGATTAGGAGATGTTGAGCCTTTAGTAAGAGGAGGTGGCAATGAATTATCTTTATCAATCAAAGGTGAAGACTCCCCTGTGCTAACTCCATTAATATCCTCATTGTGAGATATTCTTGAGGATATGTTTTGTAAAATTGTTAGAGCGGAGGACACTGATTTTGTTGTAGACTTAGGAATATCATGGGGTGTTAAAATATCAATTTGTACCTTAGGTTCAATTATGTAATGATGAGACTCCATCCCAACCCACCGGGTAGGTCTATCTCTTGAAGCTTGTTCACCTTGCCCATAAGTTGGCTTGTTACAGTGTGTAGTAGTTTGATCTACAAAGAAGCATTTCTTGCATCTGAAAGGAACCCTCTCATAGTCTACAAACTACCTCAGAGTTATGTTTTCCACTTTCAAATTTAGCTCTGCAAGAATACCATTGGAAAGGTCCATTTCAATGCATGGAAATGTGCAAGTTGAGCTTGCATAATTGATTATTTCTTCTACAAAACAAATATACTTACCCAAGATATTCCCAATAGCACACAGTCTCTTTGGTTCCCAAAATTGCACCGACATGTATGGTAGTTGAACCCAAAGGCAGGTCATAGTGAAGGATTGAGAACGTGGATTAAAGGATGGGAACTAAGGTTTTAGGCATAAGAAGTCTCTATTGAGAAACCATGGACCCATGTCTAACACCTTCCTCATGTATTGAAGAAAATTGAATTCAAGGATAAAAAAATTTAGCACAAGGGTAAATGCAAACTTCTTCCTCCAGACCCTTCATCCAAAATTATGAAATCCATTCATGTAGATCACACAATTTTGGCCATGTTTTAGTGAACCTCAAATGAGGGAATGATCCCTTAGGTATTCTTCCCTATCAAAGATACCCTACCCAAACAGATCTCTAGAATCACTTCAAATTAGTGAAATGAAATTGGGCAACCTAGATTTGGAGTCATTTCAAGCAAGAAGGGAGGTGAAAGGCTATAGGAAAGAGGGGAATTTCCCACATGATGAGGGTCCATTGTTTCCATACTTTTCCCAATACCTTGCACATCAATCTTAATAGATAGAGCATGAATCCCCATCCAGGTAGAAACTTGTCCAAATGATGAGGCCCAACCCTTGGTACCCACACAAAGAGTCTTTCCAAAGATGCGTCCAATTGGATTCGATCCCAAATTAGTTGGGAGGGAGAAACATAGCATGAGTGTCGAGCAAAAGCGTTATGGCAGTACATAGTGTAGAGGAGCACACCATTTTTTAATAATTGATTAAATATTATTTTATTCCTTTCTTTCAATATTTAATTTTTAAAATATTTTAGGATAATTCAAAAATATTATTTAGAGGATAATAATTTTCTCATTAGAATAAGGCTAAAAGAAAACAATTAATTTATATCTGAATAAATCTTTATTATTTAATTTATTTTATTTTTGAATTATAATATTATAATATTTTTCATTTTTTTATCTAATTAATTAAGAAATATTTTTATAATTATTTAGAATACTCCTTATAAAGTTTTATAATTTAAATAGAAGGGGACATAACAAGAAGATTAAAAAAATATAAATTAGTATAAAACTTGATAGGAATTGGTAGTAGAAAAATTTAGAGTTTTTTTAAGCTTGCAAAATTTACTTCCGAAAAAATATTATCTTTTTATCTTTTAATTTAATTTATTTTTGAATTATAGTATTTAAATATTTTGAGTTTATTTTATTTTATTTTTAAATTATCAAGATAATATCTAGATATCAATTTATTTTAATAATTATTTATTTAATTTAATTTAATTTTTTTAGTAGGTAAGTATTACCAAATTATCAGGTGGTAACTCTCGAGGAAATGATTATTTTAATAGTCTTAAATGAGTGCGGGTCCCTTTCGTCTAATTGTTGTTGAGGACCATTGATTTTTGTTTAAGGTGGGGTGATTGGGCTCCACACCAAAGCCATCGTTTACCGATGATTTGCATTCTCGCAAGCCATGTAGACACCTGAAGCAAACCCAAGGTTGGACATGTCCATGTCCACACAAGTTTACATTTACTTCGTTTAGATGTCCTTCATAGGTATTTCATTCTTCGTAATCCTTGGATTGATGAGTTATGATTGATTTTATGTTGATCTTGTGTGGTTCAATACTCCCCACCTTGCCAAGGGATTCAACTAAATTTGGTATGATTTCACATGATTGAGCCACTTTTAAGTCTAGCTTGAGAGTCAGCATAATGAAGCATCTAGAGTATTCTGCAATAATGGAGACGCTTATCCTGCTTATCAGTGACCACAACCAATTAGCTTTCCTTGGGCATATCATGGATCAACACTTAAAGCTTGTGATGATAGAGATGGGTTCGCTCACTATGAAGGCTATGAGACTCATTCTAGGTACAAGGTTTTTATTCTCAGCGAAGCATTATCGAGTTAATACATACATTCCTTCTCATTTTTTTGCATCACTCCTTGACCTTCATGTACTGAAGGATGTAGTGGAGAAGATGACACATAAATCATTATGTCCTTATTTGTTGGGAGGATTAGAAGATGTTTTGAAAGCTACCTAGCTTGGGGTTGGGATACCCCATCCCTAGGAGCTCAGTATTTCCCATTCCTTCTTGAAATACAGGAAGGGGAGATACTACAACATTGAAATTGAACCCTAGTTGGTTACAAGTTCCTTCACAAGCTATACTAGTTTGAACCTATTGACGAATTCAAATGGTTGGACGAGTTCCATGCTTATCAGGGTGATTAAGAGTGTTGGCTTATAACGATTTTTTATGACAACCCAGATAAGAATAGTTTAGAAAATACTCATAGTTGAGAATTTTGTAAAATGTATATATTAAAAGGGCAAGGAACCAAGGTTTCAAGTTTTTAGAAAATGCCCTTCGTATATTTGATAGTGACCACAAATATGTATTTGAAGACTTATCAGAAACTTAAGTGAATATAATATTAGCTTTAAGATACATTCTGACTTAGTGAATATAATATTAGCTTTAAGATACATTCTGACTTGCCTGTCTTTGTGGTTTAGTTTTAATGGAACACCACTATTTTAGATGTTTCATTTTTATTTGGTTAGGAAATGGTGTGATATATCAATTGTCAAAATTGAGTCACCCCGGGCCAATTTTATTTTAATTACCACATGCTATTGAATTAAATCTATGGCAAAGCTATTAAGTTTTATCCTTTCTAAAGTATGTTGGCTCGAAAGAGATGTGTGTGACAGAAAGTTAAGGTTTTAGAACTAGATTTTGGGTCCAAATTGGGTCTTACGGAAGATATATGTTTTCTATATTTTGGCCCATAGATTACCATGTTATTCAATACATCTCCATATGAATATAAATGGTTATCAAAATTATCTTAATGGGTTTATGCCTTATGTTACGATTGCTTTGTTGTGTCTCATTTTTCTAATGTTTTTATGTAATATGCCATTTTAATTCAAGTTGATATGCATTGATCATATTTAAAGAAAGAACCTAGTTAATTGCTCTTTCAGATCACCAAATAGTTGCTAGTAGTGCTTGTGTTATGCATTTTCAAACCCCCTATTCGTAATTACTCGTAGGAGCAAGGTGGTAACCCAGGTTGCAATGCTATGTTAAAATTTGTTGCTCATATGATGTCCCCAAATGCATTTCCCTTATTTTTCCTTTTTTAAGGGGCAATTTTAATTTTGGTAAATATTTTAGTGTTTGGTTGAAGCTTGGTTGTAACCAGAGTGGGGTTCCATATATGTTTTGGTACCAATTTCAATAAGTTATTTTACAAACGAGATTTTGCCACCAGTATATTTTGTCGCCCTTCACGTGAGCATGGGTATTGTATTGATGAGGTTATTAGTAATGTTCCAGTATTTGTGTTGCCAACCTGTAAAGGGTTGGCCATTAAAGCCCCAACTTCCAGCACTATTGGGTTGGTGGTTTCGATAAGCTTTGGTGTAAGCCTTTGAGGGTTGGTTTGATTTAGGAACTTCAGTGGTATGCTATTACAAATTTTTAATACACCCTATAGCTCACTATCTAAATATTTTGAGTTCTCTTTTGAGAACACAAATAGAGGCTACCAAGTTTTTTGATAGGTATCTTTCTAGGGAAATTGGTCCATAGCTAGATTCTATGGTATTGCGTTCTATTGTGTCTGTTAAATCATAGTTGGTATTTAGAGGATTCAATGAATATCTTATGAGTTTAGTTGCATACCTTTGTTATACTTACCTGGTTCCATAATGCATCTATGTTTATTAGAGTGTAGGAAATTTGAGTCTAGGACTGCTTCCTATGGTTTATTGTCCCAGATTAGTGATACATTTGTGTTTAAAGATTCTTTGGCCTTTATGTTAACTGTCTTCCTTCTATTTTGTTTTTTATGCCAAGCAGGATTTTAATTATTTTCTAATGAGAATATTGTGCCCAGTCCTTGCCATACTTTCACCTAATTTCTTGTTAGGAACTGTTCCTATTGATTTGTACCATGGTTTTCTAGATAATCTACTGCTTTATTTCCTTCCCAGTACATATGTGTTTAATTGAGTGTACCAGTAGCTCTTGCATTAGTTCTTTGATTCAAGTCACTTTTTGACTGTAGTTTCCAATCTCGGATCTAGCCTTTCATAATTGCATTAATGCACACTGTCGAATCACATTCTATTTCAATGTTTTCTAGACCTTTCTCCTTAAAGAGAAGTAGACCATTTAGGATGCCTTCAATTTCTGCCACATTATTCATAGAGGACGATAATTTTATTAACCTTGCCACTACCATTTGGCCTTTTTCATCTCGTATGATACATCTTGCCCCAACTTTTCTCAAGTTACCCTGATAAGCACCACTTGTGTTTAGCTCCATACTACCCCTAGGAAGAAAGCACCATTTAGACTTAGCTCTCTTTTCTTTAGAATTTTGGGTAAACTAAAAGAATGGGGGACTTTTAGTGCTTGCCACCTTTTCATTAAAATATCATCCCAACAAGTAAATTTTGCTTTTCTTTGAAATTTGACATGGTAATTCATCCATTCCAAAATACTTCCTTCAATTATAGGTATTAGATCCTTAGCATATTTTGATTTGTCTTGGAAGATCCTTCTATTACATTTTTTCCAGATATTCTATAACATAATTGAGGGCACTAATTGCTAGATTTGACCCCAAAATGCTTCCTTTTGAAAGTTTTTCTAGCTAATTAGGAAATCCCAAATTTTGTTGCTTCTTGGGGTCTCCCACCCAAGCCTATTTTGTAACTAGTCCCAACAATCCTTCACATAGGGACAATTTAGGAGTAGGCAGTCTACATCTTCTTTGCATTTGTAGCACATGGCACATCGACTTGACTCCTCAATGCCAATTGTTCTCAATCTGTCACTTGTTAGAATTCTACCATGAAGAGTTATCCAAGTGAATGCCCCTGCCTTGGGTAACAACCACTTTCTCCAACAAAGCTTTGTGGGCCAATCTCCTATGCCTTGATTTATTTGGATTTGATATCCCATCTTTATTGAATACTCGCCTGATTTTTCTCCACACCATATTATCTTGTCTTTTTGATTGTTTAGGCGTATTTTCCTTTCTTGCAATAGTTTTGTTAACCTTCTTTTTCTATGTCATCCATGGGGAGGGCTTCAACATTTAGCCAACTAAATTTTCCATTTCTATTTGTTTTGATGTAATCTCTCACATGTTTTCCTAAAGAGTTGTTGAGTGTCAAAATATGGGGGGCCAACTCTATGCATTTTGTAGACACGTAAAATGTACATGCACTCGATCTTGATCTACTAACATTGTTTCATCCTAAATTATCCCTCTATCTAACCATTTAATCAAATAGCCTTATTTGATTAAATTTATCATAATTCCCCTTTTAATTAAATAAATCCCTCGATTTAATTAAATCATTGTCTGTGTAATTAGCTAGGTCATTTCATCTTCCTATCTTTATTTAGTTAAATAATCCATATTATTTGATTAAATCTCTAAAGTTCATTTAATTAAATTAAATAAATCAAACATTTATCTAATTTAATCTAACATCACCCCCTTTGGTTAAATAAATCAAAATATTTATTTAACTAGGTCTTAATCATTTTCATCTCTTTTTGATTTATTTCAACCCACAAATCTAAATCAAATAGTCAAATCACCTAATCTCCTCTTAAATTATTCAAATCATAATTAATTTAATCTTAATCACTCAAATCCTCCATCTTTTACCACTTGCACATGAAAATCAATTTAATTGATTTATAAATCATCTATTTTCATTCAAAAAAGGCATCAAAGATGGAATATTCCTCAAATTTGAAATCTCCCCCCAAAAGGACTTGTCCCTTCCAACAAAGCATTTAAAATATCTTACATGTCCTTTTCTTGAGCCAGGTGCATTTGCTTCACCTTTCACCCCATCCTTCAAGCCATATTTTGAATTTGAATCTCCCCCCTCTTTGCACATTCTTCAAAACTTGCACATATTCCATCCACTCATAGGTTGACAAATAACATCTTGCCATTGGTTGAATGTTAGTCCCACATTGCTCTATTTTGGACATTCACCCATCAATCTCATCTATAAATAAGAGGCTAATCTCCTCATTTGAGGATCCACAATTTAAGTAAACTTACTATGCTCAAATATTTAGCAATCTCCATCCACATTTTTGAGTTTGTAGCTAGGTTATGCAGATTTTGGTCTTGAAGCACTCACCATTCTTTATCAAAGTGGATCATTCATCAACATTCATCAAGTTTGCATCATAGGAGTTGGAAAGGGCCAATTTTCACATCAAATTGGCACCAATTCCCCCATGGGATCAAGAGTTTGCATTGTCTTCAATAGGATTTAGCTTTCTTTATTTCTCTTTCATTTCATTCTTGTTTCATTTCCTATTTTAAACTATGCTAATGGATTTCATGGGGAATCCTTGTTCTTGCTTGTATTACATAATATAATGTGTTTCTTCTTATTTTTTTGCAGGTATTAGGATTGGGGTTCGCACATTTGGCGCTAGAAGGAGGGCATAATCTCGTTTTTAATCATGTTTTTCTAAAAATTCCACATTTTTGTTTGTGCATAGGAAAATTCCAACGTTGGAACCCAGTGTCATTTTTTTAGCACCGTTGGCTCTCTAGCATCGCCATATAGCACCGTTGAAAAATCAAACTATGATGCTTTAGCCATCCTACCTAAAAATTTTGAATTTGAATTTTAAATAGCGATGCTAGTGAAAAGGGCGATGCATTTGAGCTCACTGGTTTAGATACAAAGCACTGCTAACTGGTAAGCGGCGCTATACAGCACCGCTGGAGAAATCAAACTGCGATGCAGTCATGGGTTGTTCCGCTGGCAGGGAGTAAAAAGTTGAAATTTCATTTTAGCACGTGCTTTTTGTCAAATGATGAGTTTATCTTCTATTTTTTGTTTTTTAACCTCTGTGTTTTGCAAAATTTGACTAATTCTCTTTCTTGTAGGTTGGATCAATTAAATACAAAGGAAAGAGAAGCATGATGATATTATTTCGCAAGATCAAAGTGTTTCTAAACACTTTAGTGTTTGTTTAACACTCTTAGGAAACTGTTATATCTTCTTGCTTAGGATACTAATTTCGTTTGGGCTTTTAAAAATAACCTTTTTATTTTTTTGCAAAGGCTTAAAACAAACATTAGGACTACAACTTACTAGAGTTTGTTTTTTTTTGGTTAACAATTGAACAAAACAATTCTCATTTGTCCTTTGGTGCTTTAAAAAGAACTCACAATTGCTTTGTGGCTCTAAAATGAACAAGTGCAACTTTGTCTTCATGATGGCTTACTTAAACTAACTTCATTGAAAAAGGATGTATGCGCTTCTCTCACGCTTTATAGCGATCTTGAGAATCAAAAGGCCTTTTTTGTGATTTTAGGTTGAGATAAAGCAATCATCTCCACACTTCATTTTGGGTTTAAAATTGAACAAAGCATTGTGCAAGTGTGAGTAGAGCATTGTTGTGTACATTTCTTTGTATTGCAAACAAAGATTGATCAAGTTATGAATATTGTCTTTACTCACTTTTGTTTATCTTAGAGGGCTTGCCTTGGGGAAAAAGTACTCACCCAAGGGAATGAATCAACAGGTAACACTCTAAAGCCAAGAGTATTTCCAACCGGGATATAAATGTGGGTATTGGAGTAAACGCCAATATCACGCGGTTGGCTCCAATGAGATGGATCTAAAAAGGGACTCTCGCCGTATGGGTCAATCTCCATGAACGAAATGTCTGAATTAAAACCCTTGTTTTAGAATTGCCAAAATCCTTGATCTATTTGTTGGTGCAAGAACGGTCGTTCTAAAGCCGCCCCACACTTTTACGGTCTTTACTAGAAATGGAAAGCATGCCATGGGAGTTTCATGGGTGTTGATGCTTGGCTGCCCCAAATGACGTTAATGAGCCATGGAGGGGAGCTAGTGGGGTCAAGCATCTAACCATTCGCTAAAGATAAGTGTAGTTGGACTTGTCCAAGTGGGGAATCAAAAAATATTGTCTTCCATATCCATAGGGTTGTACTTATTCTTGGTTACAAAATACTTTGCTTGTTCGAAAAAATCTTGGAAACAAACACTTAAACATCATCATCAAAATTTCAAACCCTTTAGGAGACAAATACAATTGACCTAATTTGTGTGTTATTGCTTGCTCTTGAGATTTCATCCTTAGAGGTTTCTAAACACATTTGGATTACATTTCAATTTTTCTACTAAAGTTAAACAATAGGTAAACCTTGCCTTGAATTCATCAAATCTCCACATAACATGCTTTGTGGGATGCGAAGAAATTAGGACATTGGACATTTAGTTTGAAAATCTAATCAAGAAAGTGTTTGTGGTAAAATAAATTCACTAATCAAGATGAAATCAATTGAACCTCATGCATGTGCTTGTGTATCTTGTGTCGTATGGTCTTTTGAGAAAATAGTGATCTTTTGGTTTCAAGGGAAAATCATGTTCTTCAAAACCTTGGCCTTGTAAACAAGTCCTTCTTAGGTTCATTTAGGATCAAAATCAAACACTTCATCCACCCCAAGCATTTATCATATCCATACCACAAAAGAACTTTGGAAACATCATTTTAGACTTGGGTAAATCATCAAAATCAAAATCACCTTATTTAGTTAGGTGTATGGGAATGCATCCTTTCTCATACATTTAATTGAATTAGCAATCCTTTGAACAAGTTCATCCTAAGATCAAATCTAAAATCTTAGGGTTTACAAGTCCATTATCCAAATCCAATCAAAACCAATCAAAATCAAATCCTAAAGTCTAGCATTGATCCAAAGTTCCTAAGAAAAACAACACCCATATCATTCACCCCTTTCATCCTTCATCTCATCATTGGTCCTAAACATCTTAGGGGTCACTTTTGAAACAAGGTCAAAACACAAGAAGAACATGAAATATAAACTTGATCCATACATGATAAGTGGTCTAAACCAACCAAATTATCAAAGCCTTACAATGCCAATTGATTTTCAAAACTCACATTTATACAATCCATACATGGGATCATTATCTCCTACAAACCTCAATGGTACAACAAATGTGAGTATACCCAATCTAAATTTTGAAACACCTTTTCTGATGGTAGATTTAAATCCAAGTCCAAACTTAAAAATCTATCAACCAAATACTCAATGCATGAGTCTTCAACAAAGCAACATTATCCCACCAAATTTGTACATGCCAAATGAGAATATACCAAGTACAACTATACAAAACATGAACTTCTCCAATCCACACTTGGTAAAATTTTGGATAGATATGTTTGCAAATCACACGAATGTTGTTCAAAATCCATCACACCAATATGTCCCCCTCACCTTTCACAATGACCCATCATCATCATCATTTAATGCAACACTGCAAACCTCTTTCCCCATGACCTCACAAGGAGAAGGTGACTTATTTGGACCAAGGGACATTTTTGATCAAACATCATCATTTCCCCAAGGGAGCATGCCACTCACTTTCCCACCACTTCCACCCTTGTCATTAACATCCGTATCACCTCTTGGTTTGGGGCTACCTTTGCTACCACCACTCATCCAAAATATCCCCCTAACCATCAATAAAGAAATAATACCAAATCCTACCCCCTTGCCATTGATATCGCAATAACAGATGGAAACCATCCCCATAGCACAAGTAACCAACACATCATCTATGATCCCTCAAAACATGGTCTCTCAAGGACTAACCATATTGATCACACCATCCACCACTCAAATCCCAATCATCGATACGATGGTACCCCTTATCACCACAACAAGCACTATTCCAAAACCACCTCCGCCACCACCACCATCCAAACCAAACACATCAAACCAATACAACATTGTGTTGCAAGCCACTCAATAGGCTGCTTATCAGAAGGCACTACAACAAAACCAAAATTGACAAGCTGCACAACTAGCTACTTAGCAAGTTGCACAAGTTGTTCAAGTTTCCCAAGCCGCACTACAAGCACAACAAGCACAAGCCCAAGCTCAAATGCAAGTGCAAGCTCAAGCCCAATACCAAGCCCAACAAGCAAATTTTGTTCAAATTCCCAACAAAATGTTAACGACTCCATGTATCAATCCAAGTCAACGATCACATAATCAAGACCTATCCATCAACAAATACATGGAAGATATTTCTACCTCATCCAAAGATCAAATCAACATACATCAAGAGTCACTTTTTGATCATGATAAGAATCCCTTAACAATATTCAACAATGATCTATTTCAAGGAGTGTTAACATTATTTGATCCTGTAATCAACAATCCATCGACCAATGATCATGTTGAAAATGTATGTACATCACCTAATGAGTTAGAGGACATATTTCAAAAATCTATTCTAAAGCATGATCGACATCTCTCACCAAAGTCTAGCAATGGTCCTTTCCAAGACATATTGACATCCTTCGACCTTATGATTGCTGATATTGAAGGAATCTTCAACTCAACACTTAAACCAAACTCACTCAAAGATCAAGAAGATATTGAGCAACTTCCCATCCAAGAACCCTTTATAAGCAATCCATCCTTTGAAATTGACCCATGTCAAGAACTTGATCCAAAGCATGTTGAAATCAATTTTGAAATCATTCAAGATCAAGAATACATATCTCCAAGATATTACAATGATCTAATGGACACTCTCCTATCTATACAAGATGCACATACTCCATCTACTCGTGAGATGCTTTCTATGGATGGACACATAGATGATCTTCATTCATAACATGATTCTTTTACTCTTGACATTATTACACAAAAAGAGCAAGTTATTGAGTTAACAACATTAGGATCAGACATATCCCAAATTCAGACTGAGGACATCATGTATGAAGATATCCAACATTATCCACTCAAGGAAGTAGATCAAACAGAACAAGATATTTCAGAGTTAGCAGAGCAACAAATTGAAATAACATCATCTACAATGGTCATTTATCAGAGAGTGCTTATTGAACAAGACATCTTAGAATAGGTAGAATCAAAGCATGAAGGTAATAATTCCACAATACTGGTGGAAACTTCATCTCAAGCAAACGTCAACATAGGGAGCACAAATAATCCTTATAATGAAATCGATGCCAATACTACAACTAATCACATCATGAATATTCTTCCACCCATCACCCCATCCATGAATTGGGACCAACTTCGAAAGAAATATTTGAATCAAAGTACGAAGAACGTTATCAAAGAAAAAGAAGCTGAGAAGCATAATGGACAAATAAAATACACATGAATACCAAAGAATACAAAGAAAGATCATCCCTATCAAACTCCATCAGTCAAAGAAACTATGGGGCAAAATAAAAAATAGAAAAGTATCCATCAAAGATAAAACGCCAAAAACATGGAATCCGAACTACGTCGTCTCTAAGCTTAAACGTAGGCAAGGCTAACCTTTGATCAGCCCCTGAGACACAAAATCCAAAAACATTCATAAAATCTCAAAAAACCCAAAAACATCGCAAAAAAATCAAAAAATCCAAAAACAGTCATAAAATCAGAAAACCCAAAAAATAGCCTCAAAACATTTCAAAAAGATCAAAAACATTCAAAAAACCCAAAAAATCCATTCGTCCCATCTCACTTTCACCTACAATAATCAATCATCCATAATAAATCAATCATCACATTCACCCTTTGGCAAAACAAATAGAAACAAGTACAACAATCAACAAAAGCAAGCTTCAAACATAAAATCAAAAGCAAGCTTCAAAATTTTAAATGCAAAATCAAAATCCTGATCATTTTCAAACATGTCAGACAACCTTATATCAATTGCTTATCAAACAACTTATCAACCCATCATCATCATATACAATGCATGTCTTAGGATATATCATTATGACAATGGGCATCATTTTGGATACTTATCCTAAACAAAACACATCCCTTTGGCTTTAGGTATGAAGAACATTGACTTGTTTGTTTACTGGATCTTTTCTTTTGATTTATCTTATTGCGGTCATTCCAAGGACCTCTCAATGATGTCCCCAATGAAGGGATTTAGAGAGATAGGAATGGGGCACCGATCATTATCTTTTTATCTACTTCACTTGTTGGATGTTCTTGTAATATAACTTGGCGAATACTTGCTTTGTTAGGTATGTCCTAGCAAGGTTTCTATATGTCAAGTGTGAAAAAGAATACTCCTATTTGTTTGTCGATTCAAAGTCCATCGTATTAGGTACAATGCCATCCTGGTTCTTTATACCCTAATGCATCATGCCTACATGTGTTATCAAACATAAGGTAATTGTCCCTTTGAAAATCCCAACTCCTCAGCAAGTAATCATCATCATCATCTCATGTCTTGTTGGAATCTCTTATTTTCTTTTATCTCTTGCTTTTCACGCTAACATAGTAACATGCCAGTTAATCATAAATCATCACCATTGCATCTATCTTGCATCCACAAATCGTCAGCATACTGCATAATAAATATCATATCATATAGAAAGCATTAATCATACCACATGCATTCATCCCCATAATTGCATAATATAGATTAGTTATTCTAAACATCTCATAAACCATACATTTATCATCTATTTTCATAATCATCCATGAATCATCGTATCATATCATGTGCATCCATATCATCCATTCATCATCATATCATCCATTACATATACACATCATAATCATCTCATTTATATCATAAAAAATGTAACTGCCATGGTATAGATCAGGATCAAGTGGGTGTAATATATCAAATAGGCATGAGGCTACCCATGGCTAATGATTGTCTACATCATCAAATCTATCTACATCAAATATTTGAGTTGAACTAATCTTGAACCTCTGTCGAGAGATCGACCCTCAAATCAAACATCTTTGCCTGAACTCTCGAGGGGCCAGTATACCAGCATAATTCTTCTCATTGGGGCATAAATTGGGCATGCAAAAAAAAAATAGAGAATTTTTGAATTTTAATCAAGACAATTTATTCTTTGAACCAATGTAGCAAGTGCACTACTTCAAAGAGCGGAAAAATGTAGACATGTAAAATGTACATGCACTCAATCCTAATCTACTAACATTGTTTCATCCTGAATTATCCCTCTATCTAACCATTTAATCAAATAGCCTTATTTGATTAAAGTCATCATGATTCCCCTTTTAATTAAATAAATCCCTCGATTTAATTAAATCATTGTATGTGTAATTAGCTAGGTCATTTCATCTTCCTATCTTTATTTAGTTAAATAATCCATATTATTTGATTAAATCTCTAAAGTTCATCTAATTAAATTAAATAAATCAAACATTTATCTAATTTAATCTAACATCACCCCCTTTGGTTAAATAAATCAAAATATTTATTTAACTAGGTCTTAATCATTTTCATCTCTTTTTGATTTATTTCAACCCACAAATCTAAATCAAATAGTCAAATCACCTAATCTCCTCTTAAATTAATCAAATCCTGATTAATTTAATCTTAATCACTCAAATCCTCTAGCTTTTACCACTTGCACATGAAAATCAATTTAATTGATTTATAAATGATCTATTTTCATTCAAAAAAGGCATCAAAGATGGAATATTCCTCAAATTTGAAATCTCCCCCCAAAAGGACTTGTCCCTTCCAACAAAGCATTTAAAATATCTTACATGTCCTTTTCTTGAGCCAGGTGCATTTGCTTCACCTTTCACCTCATCCTTCAAGCCATATTTTGAATTTGAATCTACCCCTCTTTGCACATTCTTCAAAACTTGCACATCCTCCATCCACTCATAGGTTTGCAAATGGCACCTTGCCATTGGTTGAATGTTAGTCCCACATTGCTCTATTTTGGAAATTCATCTATCAATCTCATCTATAAATAAGAGGCTAATCTCCTCATTTGAGGATCCACAATTTAAGTAAACTTACTATGCTCAAATATTTAGCAATCTCCATCCACATTTTCAAATTTGTAGCTAGGTTATGCAGATTTTGGTCTTGAAGCACTCGCCATTTTTCATCAAAGTGGATCATTCATCAAAATTCATCAAGTTTGCATCATAGGAGTTGGGAAAGGGCCAATTTTCACATCAAATTGGCACCAATTCTCCCATGGGATCAAGAGTTTGCATTGCCTTCATTAGGATTTAGCTTGCTTTATTACTCTTTCATTCCATTCTTGTTTCATTTCCTATTTTAAACTATGCTAATGGATTTCATGGGGAATCCTTGTTCTTGCTTGAATTTCACAATCTAATGTGTTTCTTCTTATTTTTTTGTAGGTATTAGGATTGGGGTTCGAACACATTCTGTTAGAGGTTTATACCCTCCCCAAGAATCTATCCAAAAATCATCTTTGCTCCCATCGTTTATTTCCTAGGTTAAGTGGTTTGTTATCACATGTCTAGAGTGTTGCATAAAGTTTCATACATGGAAGCCACTGTGAGAATTTGCAATAGTGAGTACCCTTTCTAGATCTAGATTATCTAGGTGCTTCCTTTGCTTTATTTTACATGATATTAGAGAGGGGTGTTGATACATTTTCCATATTAGTTTAGCCCCTAATGTTTCATTTTGTATTTTTAGGTTCCTTATACCTACCCCTCCTTCCTCCTGGGTTTTACATACCTTGTCCCAATGAATTAGTGGGATATTTTGTTGTTCATTAGAGCCTTCTGACAGGAAATGTTTTAGTATGCTTTCTAGGCCTGAGGTAGCTTTAGAGGTTAGTTGCATGCAGGACATTGAGTATATAGGTATAGTTGATAAGATTGCTTTTATCATTGTTATTCTTCCTGCTAGAGTGAGCCATTTCCCTCTCCAACGTAGAGTTTTGTCACTAAGTTTTTCTTTTATTTTTTCCCATAAGCATGTTCTTATGATTCCTTTGAATAATGGAACATTGAGGTACTTTCATGGAATCTCATCTATTGTATAAACCAACACTTTGGTTATTATTTTTTGCATAACTTTCTTTGTGTGGTAGAAGTATGTTTTTTATTTCTCCATGTTTATCTCTTGGCTTGAGATATAAATATACTACTTTGAATGCATTCCCTTATACTTTCAACTTTTGTTATTGACACCTCTCCATACAGTAATGTATCATTTGCAAATTGTTGGTGGGTTGTGGCTTCCACACCTTGAGCAATCCATAGTCCTTGTTCTTGGTAGAATGTAATGTGCCTACTAAGGGCTTCAACCATTATGACGAAGAGGAAAGGGGAGATTGGGTTTCATTTCCTAATCCTATTAGAGCTTTGAAAGAAACCACTTGGATCGCCATTTACCAATATTGAATATCTTGTAGAAGAGATACAGTGGAAGATCATCTAGAGCCAGTTTTTGTAGAACCCAAACTTTTCCATAACTTTGATTAGGAATCCCTACTTGACTTTGTAGTAGGCTTTGCTTACATCTAGCCTAATCATCATAGTTTGGAACTATTCTTTATTAATTGTGTGTATCACTTCATTAGACAATATAATGTTGTCCACTATATCTCTACCAGGTGTGAATCCACTCTAGTTTGGGGATATGATATTTTTTAGAATAATTTTGAGTCTATTTGCTAAGGCTTTAAATATGATTTTGTATATAGTGTTGCAAAGTTAGATAGGATAGTAGTCCCAAAAGTTAGAGCATTCCTCCTTCTTAGGAATTAGGGCCACCATTGTATTGTTTAAGTCCTTCACAAACTTCTTTTGTTTTTTGAAATCTTCTACTAATTCCAAAACCTCATTTCCTATAAAATGCCAGAATTTATGGTAAAAGAAGGTTGTGAAACCATCTAGCCCGAAGCCTTATCTAGATGCATTTGGAATGCTACCTACTTTATTTAATCCTTGGTAAATGGTTTGGTAAGCATCATATTGTCTTTTTTGGATATAAGTTTTGGTTATTGGCTAGAATATTTTCATCACTAAGCACATTTCTATCTCCTTTTGGTGTTAGGAGCTCTTTGTAGAATTTAATAGGTTCTGGTTCTTTTATGAGGGTGCCATCTAGTGTACGAATGATTGATATTCTTTTGTATGCTTTCTTTATTTTGGATGTATTATGGAAGAATTTTGTATTAGCATCTCCTTCTGTTAGCCACACCTCCCTTGATTTTTCCCTCCAATACTCCTCTTCCTTGGCCAATAATTCATTGTATTCTACCATAATTTCTTTTTCTTTATGATAATCTTTTGAGTACATCCCATCATTCTTTAATTTATTGTTCAGGGATTCCAATTCATCCTCTAGTCTCTCCTTTTCGGTGAACATGTTTTTGAAAATTGTTTTATTCCAGTCTTGTAGCTTCTTGTTGATATGCTTTAGGTTATTTATGAAGATGAATCTTTTGGTTCCACTGAATTTTAGGGTCTCCTTCCACCATAGGCCTAGTGTATCTACTAGTTCTTCCCTCTAGAACCACATTTTTTCCACCTTGAAATATGATCTTGGTTTATTGGTGTCACCCAAGATTGTTAATTTTATTGGATAGTGATTAGATTCTACCAAGGGAAGAATATCTACTTCCAAAATATGATTGGCTTCTAGCCAATATTTTGAATAAATAAATCTGTTGAGTCTCTCTTTTATACAACTTTCTCCATTCTACCTATTTGACTAGGTGTGTATTCCATTCCTCAAGTGCTTAGGTCAATTAGATTGTTATGTCAAAGGAATAGGCCCAAGGCCTGCATTAAGGAGGATGCTACCCTATTTCCACCATATTTTTCCTCTATTCTCAAGACTACATTAAAGTTTCCCCTAAAATTACCTTTTTGCTGCCTAACTAGACAATTTTTTGGCTCAGGAGGTCCCACAATTTTTCTTTTTTCTGCATTCTTGGTTGACCCATAGATATTGAAAAGATAGAAATTGTTATTTTTCTTTAGGCTTTTGATGTCACACAACATCCAATTTTCTTTTTTCTCAATGATATTTGCATCCGTTGAGTTGATCCTCCACAATATTTCCAAACCTCCTATGGTACCAATTGCTTTGGAGTAGGTTTCTTCCCATCCACTAATGTGAATGTTTTTCTTATTTTCTTCTTCAATTTTGGTTTCTTGTAGCATTATTATATCTTTTTATGCTTTTTCTATTTGATGCTTGATCAAGTATCTTTTGTTAGGGGCATTTAGGCCCTTAACATTCCAAGTAGTTATCTTCATGGTTCATCTTGTTGGGAGTGCTCTACTCCCTCAATGCCTTTAAGGAAATTATTGATGCTTTTCAATCCTTTTTCTTGTGCCATTTCTTCCCTTATTTGTTTCCTAGGTTTTTTTCCCTTCCTTTTCTTGAGTTTCTTTGGCATCTCTACAAACTGTGTTGTCATTTTTTATATGCACTTGTCAATTATGTCAATTTTTCCACATTCCTTATTCTCACTTTCTGACAAACTTCCTTCTTCCTCTTTCATTACTTGGGTACTAGGCCTTGGGAATAAATAGGAGGGATTCTACCCTTGTCGCCTTGTTGATGGATGCCCCTGTGACTCCTTTAGTCCTCTTATGATTTCTGCACAATGGGTGTTTGGTTTTGGATATGAACAAAGAGGGGAATTCACACTTGCTTATTTATTCTTATCCTTCATATACCTATTGCTTCCTTCCATCAAACCTTCCTCATGGTTTACCTTCAAGTTTAGGTTTCTACTCCTTTCTATTGCTCTATTAGGCTCTTTAATCTTCCACACTTTTGGTAATAAATTGTTTGTTCCTCAATTTCAATACCTTGAGTCTAGGTGCCAACCTTTGTTTTTAGATGGATTTCCTTATGGATCTCCTTAATTGTTGCTATTTGAATTCTATCATATAGATAGGAGTTTCCTTTCAATAATGGGATGTATATCTTCTTTAATGTGCCTAATGTCCTTCCAATATTATCCAGCCATTCCTCAAACTAGTATTCAAGTAGTATATTATATAGCCTTATCCATTTAGCTGATTCAAGGGTTGAAGTTGATTTCCCATTTTTGCACATAAATGGGAAATCCATTTATTTCCTAGGAACATTGTTCCAATACTGCATCTCTATTTTCTTCTGAGAGAAAAACTATTGTGAAGAATCCATTTGGTAGGAATTTTATCCCATGGTTCAATTTTATGTTTCATCATGCTCATTCTTTAATGTGTTTCCTTCCTTGTTGAGGGCCAATTATTCTGCAAATGATGGCCAACTTTTGTAGAATTTTGAAATCTTCTTCTACTTCCATTTGAACATCAATTTCCACAAGAGCGCTTGTTTTAGTAGGAGTGGGGGCCTTTGCTTCCTTCTTTTTGGGCTTTGATGGGTAAGTCTTTTTGGTTCTTATTTCCTTCTTACCTCCATCTTCGCTTGGATTTTTGCTGGCTTAGGGGTTCTTGGATCATGAGGTGCCTTTTGCATTTGTTTGCTTGAATTTCATATTTATTTCAATGTGATTCAACTAGGTGATGTAATGTGGCATTCTAAAGTATTTATTTATCTATTCTTTTGGGGGTGGCCTCTTTGGTCTCATCTTGTCCTTGATTTTCTAATTTTGAGGTTGATTCTAGCTGGCTAGAGTATTCATGGGGTTAAAATCTTGCTTTTTTGACTTTGTTGATTTTTAATGTTTCATATTCGCAAATGTGATTCACTAGAAAGTTCTCAAGTTTTAATTACATGTTTTTATCATTATTTAATAATTAATTATTTCAAAAGCTAAATATTATTTTCATTTAATTAATTAACTAATATTTTTAATTATTATAATATTAATTATAAAGTTTTATAAGTTCAATAGGAAGGGGTCATGACAAGTAGACCCAAAAAACTATAAATTGGTATAAAATTTGATAGGAATTGGTGATAGAAAATTTTATATTTTTTTTGGAAGATTGCAAAAATTGAGATAGAAAATTTTGTACAATGCCCAACTATAGAGTCATCATACTATCAACCACTATTAATACATAGTTATAATATTCCTTTGTACCCCAACCTATATCAACACTAAAAAAATTACATGAAAGAAATTTGATTTTGTGGTGGTATGAATGTATAATTTTTAAATAAAATATTCAATGAGGGTATAATAGGGCTAAATTCATAAGATGTACCACCTATGTATAGATTAAGGGTAGTCACAAGGGGATAGCCCCTAGTTCCACCAATCCCCTAAGGGGATAAGCTTGTGAAGTGTGCGGGAGTGGCATCGCCCAAAATTTCCACCATTCATGTATGGACAACATAAAATGGAACGTAGAGTAGTAAGCGGGAAAGGAAGCGAAGGTAATTTTGAATCAATTTAGGTAGAGGAGGATAGTGAAGACAATGAAAATGGAGATATGGAGGATGAAAAAGGCATTTTCAATGGTTGTTGAAGGTTTTTTCTATTGGAGAACATATTAGGCGGAGTGAAGAAGGGCGCATAGGGAGGTGGACAATAAAGGAGGAAAACCCTATCTTATGCTATTTTCTCCTTAGATGAAATTAAAGATGAAGATGGAGAAGGCGATGGCACTGTTTCTCTCATGGGGACCACTACTCTTTGATGCTATGCGTATTGAGTTTGCCTATGCTTTTAATCTTGATTGCGATGAGGCTAATGCTTGGTGGGAGTTGGAAGACCCCATTTTCCCTCCTACGGTGTCTGATGATGGGGATTCCCCAAATGAAGAGGAGGAGTTCCTCATGGATCTCTTTTTGGAGGCTTGTCAAAAGGTGAATAAGCTTGTTGAGGTGTCAATGGTTGAGGCCACTAATGGTGCAAAGTTTCTGGGTTTGAGAAAACATTTCCTTTTTCCTTCTAAGGGGCCCTACCTTTTACAAAGGATAGCTTGGATCCTATCCTTTCCTCGACCACCGCTCCTGCTTTGGAGGAGTGCAGATCTCAAGCATTGGTTGATTCTTCTTTGATCATTGCCCCTCTATTCACTGCCATTTTGAAGTCTACTATTCCTATGGTTGTTGCTCTTATTCTTACCCCTAAAGGTCTGGAATCTGGTTGTTCTAATGAGAATTCTAGCTCCTTGATGGCTATGGTGGCTCTTGCTTTGGAGTTTTATAGATCTCAGCTATTGGTTGAAGAAGTTGTTTCTTCTTCAATTGTTTCCCCTATGTCAATTGTGTTGTTCCTTTGATTGTTGATCATATTATTGCCCCTAGAGAATGACCTTATGATGGGTCATTGGATGCTACTACCTAGGTTCATGCTGAGGTACAGGGGACCTCTTTGGTCTCCTTCCTCTCACAAGTTGGATTC
Source organism: Sequoia sempervirens (assembly GCA_007258455.2). NCBI lineage: Eukaryota > Viridiplantae > Streptophyta > Pinopsida > Cupressales > Cupressaceae > Sequoia > Sequoia sempervirens. The sequence continues at coordinate 533,718,257 of VDFB02105785.1, read as the reverse complement.
CCGATGCTATGGTGGAAAAGTTTATTACTGTTGTGGGAAATGCTCTTATTGGGAGGTTCTTAGGCCCTCATCCAAATATTGACTATGTTCGTATTTGGGCTCTAGTTGTCTGGAAGGATTTTGGTATGTTGCAAGTGGTTGCAATGCCTAAAGGTTTTTCCCCTTTCTCCTTCCAACTCCTTGATCAGAGTAAGGGTGCCTTACTTGGTGGGCCTTGGTTCTTAGGAAAATCTATCCACCTTTTGAAAAGTTGGACTACTAGGTTTATTGCTTCCAAGGAAAGCTTTGGCTAAGCCCCCATTTGGGTAAGACTTCCAACACTGTCCTTTGGAATTTTTGGATGAAGAAATATTTTTTGGTATTGGTAATAGTCTTGGTTCTTTCTTAGCTATAGATAGGATCATGAAAGATAAGAAATGCTTCATTTATGCAAGATTTTGCATGTGTGTTGAATTTGGTAAGCTTCTACTAAATAAAGTTAAGATCTATTCCAAGTTAGGTGTTTGGGAGCAGAGTATCCTCTTTGATTCTTCCTCTTTGGTGTGCTCTCATTTTCTTAGAGTTTGTAACACCCCGCCACGAAACCCAAAAAGACAACACAACTAACTCATATTAATGACAATTTTTTTTTAAATGTGAATTAACATATAGATCATACTATCAATTACATACAATATAATCTGCATGTACATTTGCACTGACTATGTCCTTTAGGGTATCATGACTGCATTGCGAATGCCTCAATTATCCAATCCAAACATACAACACAAAATAACTACAAAAAGAATTCATTTACATCCACTGCATTGAAATAATTAGATAAACATATTTCCACATATATAGCACCATTCAAGAGCATAGAATATGAACCAATGAACATATAAATAGCTTCCCAAACATGGGAGTAGATAATTACACTATTTACAAGTTTACATCCAACTTCCCTCATAACAACGAGAAGGATACATCAAATACATGATGAGATACGATTGAAATGATTACATTATAGAACATCAATGCTAACTCAAGTCTAGTACAAGATCTAGAATCTTTGCATCAGGTACCACATCCATGCTCACGAACATCAACTGGGAACCCAATGGAGTGAATAGCACATTCAACCCGACCATGTGGAACCCTAAGGCCCAACCCCTGTTCTAGGAGATGACAATAAGGACCCACTACACAAACAATCAAGCAAACATAAGCTAATATGACTCGAACATACAAAAGTAGCAAAAAATAAATAAAGAAACAACCGCTTCTAGAGGTACAAGAACAACAAGGGAAAAAAAACAAGGCATACAAGGTTGCTATAGGGAAGAGTGTCATCACATAGTTTCCTATGGGTTACCTTGGTGTAACCTTCCTAGACTACCAGACCCCCATCCTAGGTTACCCTGGACCACATCTACCAGCCGCCGGACCCCCATACAAACTCATGCAGGATCAACGTACCTTCCTGTCGAACCAAAAAGTTGATCTTTCCATTCGAGGCCTTCCCACTCATCTCAAGCCTAAAAAATCACTTGATCCATGAGTGAGGCGTTATCTTGAGTAATGTAAACTATCCAACCCCCTAATTTATTTTAGGTTATCATTGATTAAGAAACTCTCAATGAGTTACCCTAGACTTGCCACTTTGTGTGCCAAACCCCCATTGAGAGCCACTCCCCCAACTAGCAACAAAAATACTCTATAACCCACTCACTGGGTAAGCCAACTTGCACAACATATAAAACCACATGAATTATTACATAGAGCGAGGCATGCACCAACTCGCACAAAGTCCCCACAGATAACAATTCCATAGTGCAAGGCCAGAACCCACATAATCATAAAACAAGTTAGAATCAAGTGTTCAAAAAGAACCAACATGAAAAGTAAATCATAAATAAAACTCTTTTCCCCAACCTCTGGAAGTCTTAACAAATCACTAACCCAATGGTTCCCCAATCGAAGTGACAACAATAACATGATCTCACAATCAAAATCAACTTCAAAATCAAAAGTAAAATCAACCAACAAAACATCCAACAGAGACCTCAATTTTCTCCTCACATGATACCCAACCACAAAGTACCTAACAAACTTACAATTTGGCTAATAAACAACTTTAACAAAATCAAAAACCATTAATTAATACTCTAATTCTTATATTTAAAACAAACACACAATAACCATCATGGAAAACTCCAAATAGCTATCTTAAAGGTAACCATATTATACTAAAAACAATCATCTCTATTAAGAAAATAAGAAACCCTAATTTAAAAATTACAACAATAATGACGATATTCCAATTATTCAATTCACAAATCAAATTTCACTAGCCAACTATTAAGTACTATAAAAATAATCACTATTCACTAAAATATCAAATAACATATAACACATGGAATTTAAATTAATTTTTGCTAAATAGTTGCAATAGAAACATTATTCAACATCGAGAATAATTATCTAATTTCTTATAGATCTAATTTTTCCTAAGACAAATTTTAACACCATAAGAATCTATCATATACAAAAGTAAACAACAACATTAAAAAACTTAGCAATTATTTGTTCACATATCATAACTTCTCTTGTGCTTAGCATTCAACAGATACACTTCTTACTTAATATTTATCTAATGTCAAGTAATGACCGAACAACATATGAACCCAAATGCACACCTTTTATGTTGTTAATGACAAAGAGGTATTACCTCCTAGCAAAATAAAGAGGAACTAGAACTATATTTCTATTGAAGCTAAGACAAATGATAAATGACAACTCTGGGTTCTTAAAAGAAATTCAATTGTGGATAACAAGGTTGATTTCCATTTGAAGATGGTATATGAACTGTGGATAACAGATTTACCTCAACTAAATTGGAATCATTATTCCTACATCTGCGATTTATTGAAGGAACAAATAGCTTATGTACAGAGAGGGTCCCAACCATGCTGACTCCCACCAAAGACATGAAAGACATGTTGGAAAATTAAATGCTCTTGAGCCTCTTCCCAATTGACACTTACCTATCAGGGACTTTCAATGCCTACAGTTGTAAGATTGTTTTGGGGATTGCCTTCCCACTTACTCCTGACGTGCACCTAAAAACTGTAGAAGGAATTAATGAAGTTAGAAATTTTTTGAATTCCAATTCAATGTTGGTAGGTGATTTCGAAATTGAGAGGGAATGAGTTGAAAGAAAAAAGAATGAAGGTAGTTTTATTCTGTCACTGGAAAAGTGTCAGTTGAGAAGAATCAGTTAGAGTTGAAGATTTTTTTGTGCAGCAGTAGATAGAGAATGTTTTATGTGTGAGCTTCTAAAAGCTCTTGAATAGCAACAACTATTTTTTTTTGTGAGTGAGCAGTGATTGCTCTTGAAGAGCTCTGCATAGCTCCTGTCAGTTGAGCTCCTAGTAGCTCCTGAAGTTTGTTGTGTGTCTAGTTGAGCAACTCATGAAGCTCCCAGAAATTAGTAGTTTGTAGTTTGAGTTTAGTTTTCTAAGTTTTATGTTCAGTATTTAATGTATTTCCATTTCCAGCCTAATGAATAGAAAATAAGCTTGCATGTCTCCTTGTTTTGTTAGTTTATTCCGCATTTGTATTTCCCTATCGTGTTTTGGGAAATAGAGTAGAAACATTGTGTGATTTATGCGCAATCAAAAATTCTGACATGGTATCAGAGCTATAGGCCCCATTTCTTTGTGAGTTAGGGAAATTATTTTTTCTAGGTATTGAGTCTTTTTGTTGTGTAGGAGACATGGCTAGAGAGGAAGGAAAGAGTTGGTAGCAGCCACCATCCTTTAATGGATAGAACTATGATGTTTGGGTGAAGAAGATGAAGACCATTATGGTCGCCAATGATTTGTGGGAGTTTGTGGTTAGTGGATTCAATGATGCAATTGACCCAATAGTATATACTGTGCTCACAAACAACCAAAAGAACCAGTTGAAGGAGTTGAGGAGGAAGGATGCTAAGACATTGAGTTTGATTGAAACGGCTTTAACGGAGGCCATTTTTCCCATAATAGTAGTAGCTAACTATGCAAAGGAAGCTTGGGAAATCCTACAAACTTGTTACAAAGGGACTGACAAGGTCAGATTGGTGAAGCTCCAAATGCTTCGAAGAGAGTTTGAGACTCTTGAAATGAAGGACAGTGAGTCCATCTCAGTTTTCCACACAAGACTCTCTAGTTTGATAAACCAATTGAGAGTGAATGCTGAGATCATTGATGATCAGAGGATTGTGGAGAAAGTCCTTAGGAGTTTACCTACGAAGTTTGATATAGTGGTGATTTCCATTGAAGAGGAAAATGATCTCATAATTTTGTCTGTTGATGAGCTGATGGGTTCTTTGCAAACCCATGAGTAGCACCTAAATAGGTTTGCAAGTTCCTCCCAAGAGAAATATTTTAAAGCTCAGTCGAATACAAGAGAAAGGGGGAGAGGTAGAAACAACTCTAGAAATGGTAGAGCGAGATATGGATGTGGTAATGTTGGAGAAGAAAGCTCGGTGTGAGTGAACAACCAAGAGGGACAAGCAGCTCTCATACCAGCTCCTAAAGAGGCAAGAAGAACAACAATTCAAATCTGAAGAATGACAAGAGCAATGTTGAATGCTACTACTATCATAAGTTCGGGCATTATGCAAGTGAATGTTGGACCAAGCAAAGAGATCAATAAAAAAAATGCAAATGTTACTAATTCAAATGTGGCTGAAGGAAACTAGTCCACAGCCTTCATCATGTGCAACACTGGTAAAGAAGGCAGCCCAGAAGTTTGGTATTTGGACAATGGTTGCAACAACCACATGAGTGGTAATGAAAGTCTTTTTTCTTTCATTGAAAAAAATGTAAAGTTTGAAATAAGAATGGGGAACAATGGAGTAGTTTCTGTTGTTAGAAGAGGATCTATTATGATCTGCAACAAGCAAGGTGAGAAGAAGGAGATACATAATGTATTTCTTGCTCCTAGGTTAAAGCATAACCTCATGAGTGTTGGTCAGCTGATCCAAAATGGACACAAAGTACTGATGGAGAAGGATCAATGAATCATTTATGACAAGAATGAGAGGAGGAAGGTATTTGCAACAGTCCAAATGACAAAGAACCAGATGTTTCTGTTGAAGATTGAGACGTGTTTCTCATCTTAGTCCATTGTTGCACCTCTCAAGAATGGAGAATGTACATCATGTAGCACTTAAGAGCACCATTCAAGATCCCTCCAATCTATGGCATCTCAAGTATGGACATTTAGGCTATGCTGGTTTGAGTCTTTTGTCCAAGAATAAAATGATTGATGGTTTGCCAAGAATAGTAGAGCCTAATGTTATATGTGAGGCTTTCCTTTTGGGCAAGCAACATAGGCAGCCCTTTCAATCAAGTAACTCTAAAAGGGAAAGAGCACCATTGGAGCTGGTGCACACTGATTTGGTAGGCCCTATGCCAATCATTTTTGTTGGTAAAAGCAATTTTTTTATGACCTTCATTGATGATTACAGCCGTAAGACATGGGTCTATTTTTTGCAACATAAAGCTGAAGGATTTGATAAGTTTTTGTTGTTTAAGGCTCGGGCTGAAAAGGAGAGTGGACATGTGCTTAAGGTCCTAAGGTCAGATCGTGGAGGAAAGTATACCTCTAATTTGTTTGTAAATTTTTGCAAGCAAAATGGCATCAAGAAGGAGATTACAACCAATTATACTCTGCAACAAAATGGAGTGGATGAAAGAAAGAATCAGACCATCGTGGAGATGGCAAGGAGCATGATGAAAGAAAAATGACTCTCGACTGAATATTGGGGAGAGGTTGTAGCAACATTTGTTTATTTGATAAATATAAGTCCAACAAAGGTGGTATGTGACAAGATACCTCAAGAGGCATGAACAAGATGCAAGTGGATAGTTGAGCACTTGAGAGTGTTTGGGTGTGTAGCATATGCACACGTGTCTAAAGAAAAGAGGCAAAAAATGAATGACAAGGGTGAAAAATGCATTTTCACTGGATATAGTGAAGAGTCCAAATCCTATCAGCTATAGAATATGGTCACCAAGAAAATAGTGATTAGAAGGGACATGGAGTTCCTAGAAGACAAGTCATGGGATGGAGTGGTAGATTTTGACAGCTCAGAACCACTCCTAACAGCTCCTGAAGAATCAGAAAGAAAATATGAAGTTCAACAAGAAGAGTCTGCAAATGGTCCTAAAAGCACCAATCGAGCTCCTGAAGAGCTCATGAAATCTCTCGATGGCTCCTAACGGCTCTTGAAGCTAGAAGACAGTCAACAAGACAGTTAGGCTCTTGAAAGTGTTAGTCGAGCTCCTGAAGTTGGTAGACAGTCAGGAAGACTATCACAAACTGTCAGAAATTCGACTGTAGTGAGTTTCAGATGAGCTCCTGAAGTTTTCTAAAGAGCTCCTAAAATCTCCTGAAGTGAGTAGACAGAAAGGCAAGCAGCCAAAGAAAGCTAGAAGATTGGCTCCTGAAAGCTCCTGAAGAGCTCCTAAGAGCTCCTAAAGGCTCTAGAAGAGCTCCTAAAATCACCGGTAGAGCTCCTAAGAGCTCCCAATAGCTCCTGAAGTTGCCTGCTTAGCATAGCAGTAACAACAATGAAAGTTCAGAACCACCTCTCGCCTCCCTAATGCCAAAAAAAGACTAAGAGTCTAAGGGAGATCTACAAAATGAAAGGTATGATGAAGATTTTGATGAGAGTGTGAATTTTGCATTATTTTCTCATAGTGATCCAGTTTATTTTGAAGAAGTCATGAAAGAAGAAAAATGGTGTGAGGCCATGGATGATGAGATAGATGCAATAGAGAGGAACAACACATGGGAGTCAATAGATTTTCCTCCCAACAAGCAAGTCATTGGGGTGAAATGGGTCTACAAGACCAAGTGCAATGCTGAAGGAAGGATAGACTGACATAAGGCAAGATTAGTTGTCAAGGGGTACAAACAACAGTTTGGGAGAGATTATAATGGGACATTTTCCCTCATTGCAAGAATGGAGACCGTGTGTGCAGTCATAGCAATCGCATCCCAACACATGTGGAAGGTATTTCAAATGGATGTGAAGTCTACCTTCCTTAATGGAGTGTTAAATGAAGAGCTTTATGTGGAGCAGCCATTCAGATATGAAGTTCTGGGTCAAGAACACAAGGTGTATAGGCTAAAGAAAGCTCTTTATGGGCTGAAGCAAGCTCCACGGGCATGGTATAGTAGGATTGACTCATATTTGATGAGCAATGGATTTAGCAAAAGCGATGGAGAGCCCATTCTTTACATCAAGGCATCAAATAGTAATGTTTTGATTGTTGTCTTGTATGTAGATGATTTAGTTTTCACTGGGGATGATGATTTCCTCATTGCTAATTTTAAAGAGGCCATGAAAAGAGAGTTTGAAATGAAAAACTTAGGTCTCTTGAGATATTTTCTAGGCACATAAGTAAAACAAATGCATGATGGTATATTCATCTCTCAAGAAAAATATGAAAATTAAATCTTGAAGAGATTTAGAATGCTTGAAAGCAAGTATGCCCGAACACCAACAACCATAGGTTTGAAGTTGAGCAAGGAAGATTGCAGCACCAATGTGGATCCAACCATGTTTAAGAGTTCGGTTGGAAGTTTAATGTATTTAACATCAACTAGGCCTGATTTAATGCACTGTGTGAGTCTTATTTTTAGGTTTATGGAGACTCCATGGGACACCCATTGGCAAGCAGGTAAAAGAATCCTGAGGTATGTGATGGCACCAAAGGATATGACATTTTGTACACAGCAGCAAATGAATTTGGGCTAGCTAGATACAAAGACATTGATTGGGAAGGAAGTTTGGATGATAGGAAGAGCACATCGGGCTATGTGTTTCATTTGGGTTCGGGAGTCATTTCATAGGCTTCCGAGAAGCAACCTATCTTTTCCTTATCTACAATAGAGGCTAAGTATATAGTAGCAAATGCAGCAACATGTCAAGCTATTTGGCTGAGAAGAATCTTGACAGATTTGAAGAAAGAACAAGAGGATGGAATAGTAATTTTCTGTGACAATGTTTCATCAATAGCTTTGATGAAAAATCCTGTGTTTCATGGAAGAAGCAAACAAATTGAAATCATGTATCATTTTATCAGAGAATTGGTTGAGAATGGTGAAATTAAAATGGCATTTTACAGGTCTAAGCAGTAGCTAGCATACATATTCACCAAGCCTTTGAGCAAGGACTATTTCAAGCGTCTGAGGAGCAAATTGGTCGTTGTTGATTTGGATCTGGATTGATCTTATTTTTTGGCTCAGGATCAAGGGGGAGTCTAGGAAAATTAAATGATCCTGAGCCTCTTCCCAATTGACACCTACCTATCAGGGAATTTCGATGCTTGCAGCTGTAAGATTGTTTTGGGGATTGTCTTCCCACTTGCTCCTGACATGCACCTAAAAATTACAGAAGGAATTAATGAAGTTAGGAATTTTTTGAATTCCAATTCAATGCTGGTAGGTGATTTCAAAATTGAGAGGGAATGAATTGAAAGAAAAAAAGAATGAAGTTAGTTTTATTATGTCACTGGAGAAGTGTCAATTGAGAAGACTCAGTTAGAGTTGAAGAATTTTCTATGCAGTAGCAATTTGTAGACAGAGAGTGTTTTCTATGTGAGCTTTTGAAAGCTCCTAAACAACAACAGTTATTTGTTTTTGTGAGTGAGCAGTGATTTCTCTTTAATAGCTTTGCATAGCTCTTGAATTTTGGTGTGTGTTTGGTTGAGCAACTCATGAAGCTCCCATAAATTAGTAGTTTGTAGTTTTAGTTTAGTTTTCCAAGTTTTATGTTCAGTCTTTAATGCATTTCCATTTCCATCCTAATGAATAGAAAACAAGCTTGCATGTCTCCTTGTTTTGTTAGTTTATTCTACATTTGTATTTCCCTATTATGTTTTGGGAAACAGAGCAGCAACTTTGTGTGATTTATGTGCAATCAAAAATTTTGACAAGACAATGTATGAGGCGGCGGTGAAGCCAAATAAGAAACAGTAATTAGAAGCAACGAAATGAAACAGAATTCAAAGCATATAATATGAATACAAAGCATATAAGACAATAAAACAACGAAATGAAATAGAATACAAAGCATATATGCCTACATTTGAGATTTATTGAAGGAACAAATAGATTATGTACCTAGAGGGTCCCAACCACGCTGACTCCCACCAAATACATGAAAGACAATAAATATATGCAAATATATATATTCGGAAGCCAATATAATTTTGATAATCCAAAACGAGGAAGTAAACACACGTTGCAAAGTGGACAAAGATAGATAATAATATAAGACTATTGATATAAGCTTGTTTTATTCAACAGTGATCTAAACATGGGGAATGAATAGTATTCAATAAACGTCATACACAGTGAAAATTGTCTAATTAGCATTCAACATAAGTAATACAAGGAAGGAGCTCGTAATCTACAGTTCCAATGACCAAGCCTTCGAATTCCAATTAAGATCAAGTGAACAAATTCTTTAGGCTTGGACTTCCTTACAATGTGCAAAGAAATAAATTCTCATAAGCAAGCACATATTTGGACAAAATCATGAAAATATTGAGCAAATGTAATAGTTGTCAGATTTATGATTCTCGGGTATACTATCATCACATTTAAGCATGAAAGAATTGGATACACTAAACCTAAATGAAGAGCACTTGGAAAATATTCAAATGTACAAGGTTTTCAAAAAGCTCATTCGATACAAGAAATAGTTGGAACATCTTTTGAAGACATGCATTCTAAATGTGAAAACAAAAATAGGGCATACGAACTATTTGGCAGTATGCCTCAAAGAAATGTGGTCACATGGAGTGCATCGATGCAAGATATGCATGCAAATGAAATGAATCTAATTTATGAAAATCTCAGCTTAGCCATCGGTATAAAATATCTTGAGTGAATTGCAGATGCAGATGAAGAATATGTGGTTTAATTGCACAGAAGTTAAGAGTGGTATATTAGGGTCAAAGTTCCAATCGAGTATATGGCCCGCCTATACCAACTTCTTATCAACCCGAGCCAAAACAAGAGCTTGGGATTAGGGCAATAACATCATTTAAGCATTATGATAGGGGAAAGGTTTAGTCTAATAGACATGCATGCAAGTTTCCAGAGATATAGACCGATCCCATATCGGTTGTTGGAGGATCGAGGAAAAATCTTTTCATGATAAAGATTTGGCTGAGCAAGCCATGAAACCTAACGAAATGAAATAAAACCCTAGGGGAGAGATTAAAATATGTAGATGCTTCACAAAACAGCCTAAAGATACAGAGATAATGCACCTACCTGGCGGAAAGCACACGGGTCCAGCCTCTGTCAAAGTAAAAGCATGAATCACATTTGATCCTCTCTAGGACTGCCTTCGACCATCTTACTCTTCCTTGCTTCTCACTGGGTATACTCTCCTTTCGTAGATTCTAGTTCCTCTAAAATACGCCAGATATGGTGCTCAAGTGTAGATTGAATGGGTCAAGAAGCCAAGCAAGAAACAAATGATGCACCGCAGACAAAACCAGTTTCCCCCCACTCTTCTCCCAAAAACCCAAGAAAATCAGTGATAATTCCCAAATCCCTCCAGAGGATAACTGACTACCAAAAAGGAAGGTTGTTAGATTTGATTTCAAAAAAACCTCCCAAAAGCATTATGTTCCATTTAGTAAATAATTAATTTCAAATCATTGTTTGTAACCGCTTGACTAAATTTAGAACCCTGTCTATCCATTATAATTTCCCTCTTGATTTTATTTCCTTTTAATATATTCCCACATTTTAATTTACTATTAAAAACCCACATTAATAATAAGTAACTTTATAATTAATTATAAAAAAATATTTTATAATTTAATAAATCATATTAATAAATTAATTGTCCAAGAACAATCATACAAATCAATTTATCAATATGATTTATTTAATTCATAACTAAACAACAACATTATAACCAATTAAATTCCAACATCTCAAAACAACATTTAACAAACATCTTGAAGGGGCGAATCGTGGAGGGGCACTATAGAGTTGGTCACTTTTCCCACTCTTGTCAGGTCTTTTATCCTTTGAATACTTGTTCTATTGGGAAGGCTTTGAGTTCCTCTACTGTTAATCCCACTGAAAAGATTGACTTGGTGAACCCCTTGGCTAGGGAGTTGGATGTGGAAGATCTTGTTGATGTCTGAAGGGGAAGCCCCCTCAAGGATAAAATTTTTCAAGTTCTTGTGGACGAGATTGATTCTTCTAAGAATCTTGGATTGAACCATTTAGATCAAGCTCTCCTTATGAGCTCTTTGGTTAGACACAACTTCAAACCTCCTTGATCAGTGAGGCTCATTCTTTTGGTGTGTTCTCTCTTGTCTTTTGGCTTGGTTTGCTCCTGGTTATTTATTGGCTAGGTGTTGGTTGACAATTTTTTATTGTTTTGCAATGCCTCTGCTATTTCTCTAATTTGTGTAATGGTTTTAGGTGCCTTTCAAAACTTGTTTTTTGTTGCTCTATTTATTTGGAAAATTTTGATTCTTTGAAAAATAAAAAACCACATTAAAGACAACAACTATATGTAATAGAAATATTACATTGCATATTAATCATCTCTACTTCTAGTTTTGTTCATCTATCAATCATGCCATCTCAATAGAGAATAAGCTATAGGTATATGAAGACATGGAAAGATGATTGCTCAAAGAAAAACAACATAAGATAATGCGTGAAAATAAAATGTATACCTCAAACAATCTTCATCCTTGTAGATGAGCTAAAATGGAATGCATCCTAGTTCAATTTGATTTGCTCTTTTGATGTTCAATATGATTGTGGATTACTCAATAAACTAGTATAACCTTGGTATGATTGCAAATGGGATAGAAAAATGACAACATAAGGATTTGATAGCTTGATTCTTGATTGATGATGAAGGATAAGGACATCCAGTTATAGAGTTTCAAGAGGAAAAATCAATATAGCTAGGATAAATCGATGATGGATGTATAAGATTGAATGAGGATTAGAATTAGGCTCAAAGATATAGTCATGTGACAAGTGGCACATGAGGGATGATATGAATAGATTAGGGTAAGATCCTTATGTGAATGACTAAGATTAAGCAGTGGGATTGAAATGAATGGATAAGATGGAAAGTTAGTTTGACTTTTGGGTAGGTGTCTAAGTTCAATGAATCTAGACAACGAGTTAGTTAGACATGTGAATGAGAAATTTATCAAATGATGAAAATTTTAGATTATGATCCATGTGAATTTTAGATTATGATCCACGTGAACAAGTTTATTGTTTTACTTGTAATATATTAATTGATAGTCTCATCACAAGAAAGTAAGATAATAAAATTTCAGCCTTAAGCCTTTATACATATGTAATTCTTGATATAAAAAGCATAGAAGTTTAGTTGAAATTGACAACCATTTTCATGGTCATTTGTGAGATGTATAATTTACTATGCCTCTTCCTCCAAACACATCCCTAGTCTGCCCAATCTTTACAAAGCCTATATTTCTATCTCAAGAATATAGTATCTTATATTAGGTCTTGAAAAACCACTCCAAGAATTTGTTTACTCACCCATAAATGACATAGTTAATAGCTTTCCAAACTGAACCATTTTTTTTCTTCTCTTAAGCACTTATCAATTAATTATTATCATGATAAGCACATCTCAATGTGAGATGAGTTGAATTGCATTCCAGGTTTCACGTGGTTTCTAAGTGGGAATTTAAAAACACTACAAAAAAGGATATTACTTTATTTGATTAGTAAGGTTGAATCATGAAATCTATAAGGAGTTTAGCATACAAATTATCTAAGATGGAATACAACACACAATATGAAGTAATTAACATTGGGAGGTTGGTAAAGGTGAGGAATGAATGCTCAATTCTAATGGAGGGACGAATGCAACTTTCCATACCAAGTCAGCATTGGAAAGAGAGAAGTTCAAGAGGAGAATTTAGAGCAAGGGGAAGTAGGGTGATCAATATCTCCAAGATGAAATAGTCATCAAGATTATAGTCACTTATTATTATTAAAACTAATAGAATATTAAACTATAATGTTATTCATTGATTAGTTTCATTCATTTTTGTGCTTAAAGAAGAAAGATCATGTGAACTATATATATATATATATATATATATATGTATTTATTATATTATATTTATATTTATTATTAGATATTAATATTATATTTATTATTAAATATTAATTATTTGATAGTAAATAGTTGTTAAATTTGAAATAAAAAGTAAGTTTTTGTTAACACATTCACATTATTACACTCTCCCTCTTGCTATCATTGTAATCATCTTTCAACATAATAATCCATACTTCTTTATGCATAGTCTTTTAGTATAGATATCTTAAATACATCTATCAAAAAATATCCATTGGTATTTAAAACTATTTTATTTATTAGATACCTAGATATGAATTTATATTCTACTTATGTTTATTGTTAAATATTAATATTTTGATATGCAAATGAATATTAAATTTAAGATCAAAGATAAGAATTTTTATTAACACATGATATTACACTTCATCCCTTGTTGTCATTATAAAATACCTTTGACATTAATACTAGTTATCTATCTTATTACATAATCTATATAGGTAACACCGAGATACATCAAGTTGTTGGAATTAATTTTAGCAATTTTATTGTTGTGTGTTTGTTGTAATGGATTCTTTAGTTTCATCATAATATAATATCATTAATGTTGAATTTAACTAAGTGGAATGGATATTGTCTAAGCAAGAGGACATTGTATTGATTGTAAAAGTATACAATTTACATTAGTTGTATTCTAAGGCTTGTAGCCTTTCTTCGATTTTTTGCTTGTAATTTGATTTATTTTCTTTATTTTTTCATATCTGTTATATGTTAATGGAAGTTTAATTTGTATGCTTATTAAAGAGCTCACATGATACATTTCCACAAATGTTAATCCTATTCTTTTTGTTGGGCCGATATCAATTGTGGCTTTTTGCAAAGGCAGGCCTTGTGATTTGTGTATTGTGAGAGCCCATGCCAATCTTAATGGTATTTGTAGGGAGTTATTCCTTTGGATTGGTGTGATTGGAACAACGGAAGGTTGTTGATCATCAAATGAAATGCCTAAGTAATTGTCGAATTGTACTAGTACATAGGTTGGTTGTTGGGGGGTGTTGTTCATTGTCGATAGACAAATTTTTTCACAAATCCCAAAGCTCCATTAACTAGTCCTACTTCTATCCATAAGTTGGATGTTAACATTACTTGTGTATTTATGCTTAACAATAATTCAACATCAGTTTCATCATATGTATATCATTTTGTTGCATTGAGATTTCCAATTTTTGTTGTGATGTTTCTTGCAATTGGATTTTTCAAGGAGTATAACTTTTGTCGGTTGTGGCTATGGAAATTTTCATTTGTGGAAAATAAATGAACATTATTGTCAAAGTCTTCATTTTCTGTTGTGTCTAACCTTTCATGGGATCTTTTCATTAGTAAATTCCAATCTTGTATTGTAGGGTTGGCATCTCAAATATTTGTTAGAAGATGACATAATTTTCATTGTTCATTGTTTGATCCATGTTCTAAATATCTGTTCTAAAGTAATGATAATTTTGAATTCTTCCCATAGGATATTTTCTCCTATGTTGCTTGTATATGGTGGTCTATCATTAATTGGAGGTAATTGTCTAAGATCTCCAACCAAGATCATTGATATTCCTATAAGTAATAGATAAATGTTATATTTCAATGTATACCTATTTATAAGGATGTACATTAGATATCAATGAAATTTGGCAACTAATTAAATCATATGTGATAATTCATATATGTATGATGGGAAACACCTACATATGATTGATTTTCTTTTTTAGGGAATGTCTGTCGAAGTAGAGAATCTATATTTTCAATCAATCTTTCACCAATAGATCTCATTTCGTCGATTAATATGTACTTGATATGGGCTAATTCTTCTTGTAGACTTGTTAATTTTGTACCTTCCAATTCCTTGAAGTCTTTGATTGGAATTTTTAATTTTGAATGAATAGTTGATGCACCTATATTGAATGTTGCAACTCCAGTTGGTGCAAGTAGAAGTAGTGGGGATTGATTAGGCATTGAAGCATTTTCAAGTGCCTTGGATATGACAACTATTGTGTATGAATTTCCTGTTCTTGATGTGCCTTGATTTATCATGTAAAGTAGAAATTGATTTTGATTTCTTTGGTAGTGTGAAATGATCATGTTAACTACTTTTTCCTAATTTGTGTTGAGGTTGTCATAGGTGACTGATTATCGTATACCATCTTGAAGTAAAGAACCATTAGTCTTTATGGTGGTAATGAAATTGACTGCTTCATTTGTGTATTGTTCACCTTCGAAATCATTAGACCAATTAGTTTGCTTGTCAAAATATCTCCTTCCAAGCATGTCTATTTCTGATATTTGCATATTTTGACCATGATGAAGCCTAGATAGGATCTCCCATTCATTTTTTGTTCTTGGATATGTGGGTGTATCATTTTATCACTTTCAGATTTAGTATTGGATTCAATAATGTCAGTTTGTGTTCTTCGTTCTACATGCCATTAATTATAGTTGAAGTTTAACCAGTTTTGAATTATTTCATCATTATTATGACCAATCTCTTTTTGAATATCACGAAATGGTTTGTAGAATAACAATTCTGAGAAACAAAATTCACACCATTTTTCGAGTCAGGTGGAGGGATTGATTGGAATCTTTAAAATACTTTGACTATCACTGTTGTTTTCTAAGGAGAATGAATATTATCTAAACATGAGGACATTATATTGAATGGATAAGCATATAATTTACATTAGTTGTATTCTAAGGCTTGTAGCCTATGATTTATCTTAGAACCCTAACCCTACCCCTATTTAAATTTGTAATTAAACCCTAAACTTAATCCTAAATGAACGTTATACCTAAAATTACTTTAACCCTAACTATAATTGAATATAATCCTAACCTTAGTTGAACTCTAAACATAATTGAATATAAAGCATAAATAGAACCCTGATTAATTCCTAATTGAATCTTAATCATTACCATAATTGTAACCCTAACTCTAATCCTAATTGAATTCTAACCCCAACCCTAAGCGTAACCCCAAACTTTATCTTAGAACCCTTACCCTAATTGAATATCAATTGAACCCTAACCCACCCCAATTGAATCTTAGCCCTAATTAAATCTTAACACTAACGAGTTAATTAATCATCTTAATTATAATTGAACCCTAATATTGAACCTAGTTGAACCCTAATCCTAATTGAATCCTAACCCTAATTGAATTCTAATCCTAACATAAACCTAACCCTAAGTATAATTGAATTCTAACTTTAACTCTAATTCTAACTCTAATGATAATTTCAACTTTAATACTAACCTTGATTATAATATCAAGATCAATTATAACTATATTACTAACTAAAACCTAATCCTAACCATAATTAAAACCTAACCCTAGGTGAACCCTTACCCTAACCTAACATTAACCCTAACCCAAACCCCAATTGTTCCTAAATCTAACTCTAATTGGGTCATAACCCTAATTCCAACCTTAATCCTAGCCCTAATGTTTATCCCAAGCTCTATCCTATAACCCTAACTATAATTGAACCCTATCATAACCCTAACCCTAATTAAACACTACCCTAATGCTAACCCTAACCCAAGCCTAACCTCGACCCTAATTAATCTCTAATTGAATCCTACTTAAAGCTTAATTCTAATTGATCCCTAACCCAAACCTTGTCCCCAATTCAACCTTAATCCTAATTAATCATTAATCCTAACCCTGATTGTCACCCTAATCTAGCCTCAATCACCCTAACCCTAACTTCAAGCTTTATCTTAGAATTCTTATTAAACCCTAACCCTAATTTGATTGTAATAATAATCATAACCAAATTCTAAATAATAATGTTATATGAATTATTTTTAAATTATATGATAAAGTTAAGTGAAAATGTAATTCTTAATTACATTATTTTTTTAAAGATGGATTAGCTAGTTTTAAATATATTATTTTAAAAACTTATTTTCATATGTAATAATAAATTTATAATTTTAAATAATGTAATTTTATTTTATGAAATTTTTAATTTTTAAATTAATTATGAAAAATTAAATGTTAAGTAATAATAAATTTAGAATATTTCCTTTTTATTTAATTTTTAATTTTTTTAAATTTTAAATACATTTATTTATTTAGAATTTTTAAAAAGAACAATTATTATTTTTCATTGTTTATAATTTTACTTCTATTCTAATATTAAATATCATTTTACAATGAATCAAAAAATATTTTTCTTTTTTGAAAACTTTTAATTTTTTAAATTATTAATTTAAAAAGTTATTCAAATGAAATAATAAATTTAGAATATTTGTTTTATACTTAAGTTTTAAATTTTAGAAACTTCTGTTATGTGTAATAATTTAACTTATATTTTTTATACTTGATTTTTTGGACATATTTTTATGTGTAATAATAAATTTAGAATATTTTATTTTTATTTAATTTTTTATTTTTTTAAATTTTAAATACATTAATTTATTTAGAATTTTTAAAAAGAACAATTATTTTTCATTCTTTATAATTTTATTTTGATTATTTTACAATGAATCATTTTTTTTTTAATTTTTAAGTTAGACTTGTAGATAGGAAAGTAAAGGGAAAAATTATGTGTTTTAACATTATATAATTAGTTATATAACAATATAAATATATACTTGATTTGATTAAAAATATGAATTTTGATTTATATATTGATTATACATAATTTTATAATTTTGATTTTTTTTTTTTTTTAAGAAATAGATTCCTATGAAGAATCTAAGTAGCCACATTTTAGTTTATCTAGTCAGAGTGTTATGGCCACTTAGATCTTAGGAGAAGAAGGGAGGGAAAAAAAAGGAATGTGACTACACCTATCTACTCATTATTTGATAGGGGATTTTTTGTCAAATGTTATAGTTAAATATTCCCTTGTAGATATATGCAAGATGTGGAATCATAGACAAAACACCTGAATTGTTTGACATAATTCCTCAAAGAGATGTCATCTCATGGAATGAAATGATATGATTACAAAATCTGCACAAAATAGATTATGCAAGGAAGCTCTCAAAATCTTTGAATTAATGAAGTACTTTGGAACACCGACATTGTAAGCTTTGTTTGTGTTCTAGATGCATGAAGTCATTCAGGTTTAGTGGATGAGGGCTACACACACTTCACATGTCAGTAACCCTTATAAGGATCTGGTCGTGGTAAAGCAGCTTGAAACTAGTAGTAATAATTGTTATATGGTTCTTCCCTTATTAATTAAAAACAGTTATGTTTCATTTAAATATTTCTCCAACGCCACCAGTGTAAGCAATAAGAGGTTAACAGCCATTGCATTATAATGAGAAGGTTTTGCATAAAAATAGGGCTTGAAATATGAAACAGACATCCCCTTCACAGTTTTGTTTCCCTGCTCTCTTTGGCATTACAAGTCTCATTAAAAAGGCCCCTGAAAACCTAATGAAAATAGATATAGAGCATCCACATAGACGGGCCAGTTTAAAGCAATGTCTCCTCTAAAGGCAAGTGGATACAAGGTCGAGCGGCTAAGATTGAAAAGTTGATGGTTTCCCCTAAAAAAATATCATACAAAGGATTAATGTAAGTGTTGTAAACTATGCACTCACACATACAAAGAAGGTATAAGAATAAGTAATTAGGGTAAAAAAATTTAGAGTGAAATAAAACACAGCAGATAACAATAAGTACAGATTCCAAAGAAATAAAATTCATTGAGACCATCGCAAGTGACTCACCTCAAGATTCTGTACAACCAAAAATACAGCGCAAGTGACTCACCTCAAGATTATGTACAAGTTTGATAAAGTGGAAAATACTATACATATGGATGAGCAGAAATACATCTTCAAACAGGTCGCAAGTCATGGATTTAAGGCTACTAATTGCATTTACTTGAAATTCCTGAAATCTTTCCATAAACCTACCAATCGTAGACCTGGAAGTTCTCAAATACATGCTTTGGTGCCTTGTTCTTTAGTTCTTTATTCGACATATTTATGGACATTTTAGAGACAGTGATGAAAGGCAGTGAAAATTAACAAGGAGATGTGCATTGATGAGAAAATATTTTGAAGGGGCAAATCAAATCTGTAAACATGAATGTATTGATGAGAAAATATTTTGAAGGGGCAAATCAAATCTGTAAACATCAGTAATTGCGTAAATCATTAATTGCGTGAATCATTCTCAGTCTCCCTACAGCCGCTGCTCCATCCCTACATCCGCTGCTTCAATCTACACACAATAAACATGAAAAGTAGGTAGATCTAAAGATATCAAGATTTTAGATCTCCTAGATTCTTGAGCTAGAGACAAATGAAAATATTAACTGTGAGTAGGTGTTGTATAAAGTGAATGGTAACGTCCGACTGCTTCTCCCCATCCGCGGTGACCATGAAAAAACTCAGCAATAGAGCATAGAGAACAGTTTTTCATTGGCCTGACATGGTTTACCGGTATGGGTAAAAGGTTTTGTGGGCGTGAGACAGGTATGTCAGGCTCTTGTGGACTGGGAAGTCTACAATAAGAAGCCTAATGGCTAATTAATATAGAAACAAAGTTATATATGCAATAGTAATTTTTAGAAACTTTTTTTTATGTGTAGTTGTTTATAAATAATGATTATTTTTATTAGAAAATATTAATTTAAATCTCAAGAGATATGTTTTTAAAAAGTCTTGAATATTTTTAAATTTTAAGTATATTAATTTAGAAAATTATTAAATGAAATAATAAATTTAGAATATTTGTTTTATATTTAAGTTTTTAAATTTTAGAATTTTTTTATGTGTAATAATTTAATTTACATTTTTTATACTTTATCTTTTTGAACATATTTGTTTCATTAATATTTCTATACGTATATATATTAATTTTATTTTTTTTGTATTATGAATAGTTTGAACACAAGATTAGGAAGTTAGTAGTATTTTTTTTAATTTTAAAAACATTAATTTATTTATAATTTTAAAAAGAACAATCATTTTTCATTTTTTATAATTTTATTTACATTCTAATATTAAAGATCATTTTAAATGAATCAAAGAATTTTTTTCCTTTTTAAAGATTTTTAATATTTTTTTAGTTTTAAGTATATTAATATAGAAACTTAGTTATATAAGCAATAGTAAATTTAAGAAAGTTATTTCATACTTTATTTTGAAATTTCTTTTTATGTGTAGTTGTTTATAAATAATAATTATTTTTATTAGAAAAGATTACTTCAACAAATCTCAAAAAATATGTTCTTTTAAAAAGATCTTAAATATTTTGGTATAGAATTAATTGATATATTATTGTTTGCTTAATGTCAAATTAAAAATAATTAATTTGATATATTAGTTCAAATAGTATAAGATAGATAATTGGATGCAATGCATGAACAATCAAGTTGAATATCTTTTAACAAGTCGTTTCTTTCATAGTGAGACTTATTAAAATTCTCAACAAGGAATTGTCCTCATTGTGGGTGCGTAAATATTAAGAGAGTCTATTGTTTCTATCTTTTAAAAGATAGTATTTGTACATTACCAGATAAATACATAAATTGTGTACCAAATAAAAGATAGTATTTGTACATTACAAGATAAATGCATAAACATTTTCTTTAGCCCTATTTTACGACAAGGTACAAATACTCCTCTAATATGGCTAGCACATTAAAATTAAGGCAATTAGGTGTTGTAGGTTGTAACACTTGATATCTACTAGAGGATTTCTTTGAAACATCTTTTAGATTGAGAGATATTTTGGCATTTTTTATGGTTAAAGGTTAAGATACTGAACAAAATTTCATTAATTATTTTTTATAGGGCTCATTGTAAACCACCTCTAAACTAAATTCTAATTGATATTTTATTAGACTAACGGGAAGAAAAATGATGTTGAAGTGACTTAACACGGAAGTTAGAGAACAAAAATGAAGTCACTTTTCCTTACCTATACAATTACAGTGTGAAGCAACCTTCAATATAAAACAAATATCATTTTATTTAACTTTTATTCTTTGTTGTTGTGAAGAATTAGACTTCACAAAGTTATGTAAATTCTCATACATCACAAAGTTATGTAATTATATATGTGGGTTTCAATGCACTCTACTCAAACAATAATTTTGTTAAAGTTCAGTTAGATTAGAGCCTCAAATGAGCTCACTAGAATTTAATTGAAATTCAAATGAAAGCCCCTTTTAATTCATCATTTCATAAAGTTAAAGACATTTAATAAACTCTCATTCATTAATATAAATTCAAATCCTCTTTTAATTCATCATTCCATAAAGTTAAAGATATTTAAGAAACTCTCATTCATTAATATAAATTGAAATCCTCTTTTAAAATAGATACAAATTTTACAAAAAGTAATATGCATTTATTCTTTGCCATTAATTTATTTACTGCATTTAAATAATCTACAAGAAATTTGTAAAAATAATTAGCAAATCTTATACATGGAAGGTGATAAATGGAAATATTTCATTAGCTCCGTTGCCACTGGTATTGTTAAAATAATAGTTTTCTTTGCCAACAAATTAGCAAAGCATTCTAAAATTATTCACAAATAGGTTTTCATATTACTTGCAAAGAGCCAAATGGTGCGACAAAGTATACGGTCTCTCACAAACTGAAATGATGCCTAAACAAATCTGCACAAAAAAAATTTAAACATTTTGAAACAATGGCTAAAAAATCTACATAAAGGGTGTATGAGCTCTGCTAGGGTTTTCTTGTGTCTGTGATCTTCCTTGGCCTCTCTTGCATCATATCGCGTCATTGGCATAGGATTTTTCTCTTTTCCTATGTGTACAACCACATTTACTGCGGTTTTCTTTTTTTTTAATATGCTTTTAACCGGCTCTAACCCAATAGTTCTTGCTGGTGTTGGCAGTTTGAGGAATTTGATCAATGGCTCATCCTCCAAAAAATCATCCTCAGAAATTCATTTCAAAAGTGTTTCATGAGATAAGTCTTTTGACTCCCCAACTAATGTGGTTTTACCTTTGCCTGATTTTGATTCTGCATGTCAATGGCTTGAACATACCCTTGTTGGGTACTTTTTTGGGATGACTCCCCATGAAAGTGTGCTTAAAGAATGGGTCCATAAGGTTTGGGTCCCTCATGGGGTCCAACTTGATATGGTCCAAAATTTAACCAAGGGATTTTTTATTTTTTGCTTTGCAAAGGTTATTCATGTTCAAGCAATCCTAAATCATGGTCCCTGGTATGTCTGATCTTCTTTGTTGGTTTTACAGTTATGGACCCGAGACTTCGTTGTCTCGGATGACACCAAGTTGCGGGTCCCGATCTGGATTGAGTTTCTAGGTTTGATTTTTCCTTGTGTTCCTTTTCTAAATCATATTGCGTCCTCACTATGGAAGGTCATTGTATTGATCCAGTAGGTTTTTCCATCCAACCCTAGAAATGGGTCTGTGTTGAAGTGGACCTTTCACAAGATTTGAAGGAGTCCATTGATATTCAAATTGGAGCTCTCTGGCATTACCCAAAAGGTCACTTATTTCAATCTGTTGAATATGTGTTATAGATGTTAGTCCACAAACTACAAGATTAAGGACTGCCCTTTGGAAGTTCCTCGTACTCCTCCATTGCGAGAGTCTAAAAAGCCTCGTTAGGTAGATAATTTTGTTGCTAAATCTGAGGAGAAATGGACAACGTTTACGAACCATAAAAACAAGTCTAGTGGCTCTGGGACGATTTCCAAATTCCCTGAGCCAGCTAAAGAGGTTTTAAACCCTTCAGCAAAGGGGAAAGAGGCCCATGTTGGGTCTGATAATATTTCGACGCGGCCTAGGCCTAAGGCTACGCCTCAGCCTGTTGTTGTCATGATAGCATAGCTGACTGCATCTCCTCTCGTGTTGGGAGCTCAAAGGCAGTCTCATAGCCTATCTCCACCTCTGGAAGGAGAATATGTGTAGGAGAAATAGATATTTTCTTCTTCAAACATTCAAATTGGGTGAGTTCCACTAGAATTTTTATAGAATCACTTCTCCACTTTGAATGAGGAGTCAGACTCCGACGATATGGAGGAGTTTCACTCATGAATTTCTACTCAAGGAATGTTCAAGGTCTGATAGACCTCTCTAGGAAGTATTTCATTAGGGACACTTTGTAGAAGTATGCTGGTATTGAAGTTCTTTGTCTCTAAGAAGTTAAAATCATTGATTTTTTGCTCGCGTCGGCTTATCGATCTATTTGGCCTGCCGGTAAAATGTTTTGTATTGATCATGAAGCTGGACGTGGTGGAGTTGTCACCCTTTTGTCCCCATGGTGGCATGCTTATGTGGTTGACCATGGGTTTGAACCCACACATCAGCTCGTTTGGATTCTCCTTAACATTGATAATCATTCTTTTGGGATTATTAATGTGTATGCTTCTAATGATGTTGTGGAATGCTCTCTACTTTGGCATTGGATTGTTGATGCATTGCCAATTGCTACTTGGCTTTTGTGTGGGGATTTCAATATGGTTGAGATGGTGTACGTTAAAGATGGTACTTTTCCATTCAGATGGGTAGTTGGCGAATAGGAGGTGTGGTTTTACATGTGCAATAAATTGGGGCTTTTCGATCCCAATATTGGTCGCCGCCATTCTCATTCCCTTTGGCACACTTGGTGTAATTACTGGGTTGGCTCTAATAGGATATTTAAGCACCTTGATCTTGCCATGATATCGGCTTAATCATTTCTCTTTTGACAGCTCTTCACTCCTGGTTAATCTATTAGTGGTTGTGACCTTGTCAGATCATTTCCCCATCTTTTTCGCATTGAATGCGAGACAAGACAGCCTTGTGCCTACAAGAATTAGTTCTTTTTAAACACGTCTTTACTCCATCATCAGCCCACGCTGGCCCTCATTTGTAGGGTTTGGAACTTAGAGTGTGGGCCACCTCACAATACAGGCTAGATTAGTTGGTGGAATGATGCTATCACTCACATGGCAAGATTTCTCTACATTTATGGGCGCTAGCTAGCCATTTTCCATCGTCGGTCTTATGAGGCTACCATGACTGACCTGCGTTCAGCCACTGAGGCTCTAGCAGTTAGCCCTTTCTCCCCATCATTGAAAGTCAAGGTGGTAGAATTAAGGCACACAAAGCAAGTTGTAGATAATTATGCTACTAGAAGTGCGCAAATCAAAGCTAGGTTACACTGGTTAAAAATTGGCAACTATGCCTCAAAGGAGTTTTTTTCGGCCCTGCGTGCCAAACACTCATCTCCTAGAATCAAAAAAATTAAAGGAACCCAAGTACTTTTTGAGCTACCTGACATTCTCCAAGTCTTTGTTAGGCATTATGAACAAATCTTCACTGCTCAAGAGTACACGTCGAAGTGACACCAAGCCCTTTAGGATTGTCTTCTTGTTGTGCCAAATAGGCTATCTTCACCCCAGAAAGCCTTTTGTGAGCAATTGCTCACTATTGAATAATTGAAGGAAGCCACTCATACCATGGCAGACAACAAGGCCTTGGGCGTTGATGGCTTCCCATGTGAATTTTACAAGGCCCTTTGGGACTGTGTTGGGCTAGACTTACTTAAAGTATATCTCAAGGCATTTCATTCCAAAACCCTTGGCAATATTATTAATAAAGGAATATTAAACTCATACCTAAGCCTAGAGATCTCGAGGATATCTGCAACTAACAGCCTATCATGCTCCTTAATGTCTCTTATAAAATCATAGCAAAATCCTTGGCTTTGAAGATTTGTCATCTTTTGCCTTAGATTGTGTGCCTAGAGCAAACTAGCTTTATTAAATCCAGATTTATCCTAGATAACATCATTGACATGTGGGAAGGTATAAAGTGGGCTAGGCGTTCAGACCAAAAAGCCATTTTTCTCAAAATTGACTTTGTTAAAGCCTACGACTACATTGAGTGGCCTTTCATTCTTGCCATGTTGAAATCCTTGGGGTTTGGGCCAAACTTCATTCAGGTTGTCCAAATGCTTTTCTTAGATGCCTTTGCATGCATCACCATTAATGGCTGCAAATCTTTTTCCTTCGGCTTATTCTGTTCCATCCGACAAGGATGTTCGCTTGCCCCCTCTCTTTTTGTGCTTACTGTTGAAGGGTTTGGTTATCTGCTTGCCAATGCAATTTCTCAACAGCGTGTTAGAGGCATCTCCTTGCCTAACTCCTAAGCTCAACTTGTTAATGGCCATTTTGTTGACGATTCTTTCCTCACCCTTCTGAAGGATGAAAATAACATTAAGGCAACTCTTGAATGCCTTAACATTTTTTGTCTTGCATCTGGTTCCACCATTCAATGGCATAAAACACTGTGCTCTAGGCAATCTATTATGCCCATTCCTCATTGGTTTCAACAATACAACTAGAAATGGATTGGGCTAGGGGAAATCTTTTGTTTTTTGGGCATTCCCTTCGCCTTCTAGGCTTCCCCAACTGAGTTATGGCAAGCTGATCTTTCTAGGATTGAGTGAAAGTTGGCCTACTCGATTACCAAGCCTCTCTCTGTGGTAGGAAAATTCCAGGTGTGCACTAAGATTTTAGCTGCTACGCACATTTATTACTCCTCTTGCCAAGCTCTTTCAAAAGCCACCTATGCCAAGCTTGAAAAATTGTTACGTGACCTTCTTTGGGCCTCTACTAAGAGCCATAGAGGGTTTCACTGTGTTGCCTAGGAGTTTTGTTTCCTTCCCAGAGACTTTGGAGGACTTGGTCTCCTCTCCACTCAACAAGGAACTGCCTTGTGTGTGAAATGGATAATTAGAGCCCTTACTAGAGATGAAGCTTGGAAAATTCTCCTTAAGCATTGCGTTTAGTCCGGCTTTCCTATGCATAGACCAACTTGGAAGGGGATTGGCTTTCAAACCCTTCTAGTTATGAAGGAACCAAGCCAGATTGTCAGAACTTTCGTGGCCACGAGCATTTGGAGAGCCTGGGAAGTAGTTAAACCTTGGCTTTCGTTCAATCAACAGAATGTTTGGTGGTCACACCTTTTTGCTAGTAATGATCAACTGTTGGCCAAATCACCTTGGCTTAAGGCTCTACAATTTAACAAGAAAGGTATCCAGACCTTGCAACATGTGTTGCACAGACCCACAATGCATATTATGTTGTGGGAAGATTTATGTGCTCTCTACAGTCTTCAAAACCAGGATTGTGATATTTATGATGGTCTGGTGAATTCTATTCCTGTTGATATGCTTCATAAGGTGGGAATTCATGGGTCCAAGCCTTGGTGGAAGGACTAGAAGTGGTCCCTAGACACCCCTTTCAGGAATTATAAGCATAGGCTTGGCTATATGTGGCTTTCACCGCACTTTCCAGTGATTAAAAGTATGAGCCAAAGGTGGAATCTTTAGTCGTTTGCTCATGTTTGGTGCAAAAGATGCTCTGCCACTTGGTCTACAAGTGTTGAGCCTAAAATCACCCACTTTGCTTGGTGTATTCTTTTCCAAGGCTTACCTGTGGGGTCTTGGCTTATTCACTTGGGGGTCCAAGACCCTCAGTGCCCATTTTGTGGGAAAGTTGAGTCTTTTAAGCATCTCTTTTGGTTTTATACTAGAGCCCAACAGATTTGAAATTGGATTCATGACTTCTTTCGGCATTTCAGATCGGAGCCCTTCTCCTGGCATATGGTTTTGGTGGGGGATTCACCTAGGCTTCCTGCTAAATACACCCAGCTTTGGCACACTTTTAGAGTGGAAAACCTCTTAAATATTTGGAAAGATAGAAATTCTTGCATATTTGCTCACAACCAAATGGATAAAAATGTTTCTTTGTATTCTAAAGCTATTATTTGCTCTAATGTGCTTTTGCAAATTCAAGTTCAAGCCAATAAAGTTACACTTGAGGTGTCTCACCTTCAGGTGCTTCTGGATCATTAGGGCAATGCCTCGTGTACTATGGCTTGGGTACCTACTTCACCCACTTCCTCCTACAGTCGGTCGCCCTCTTGGGGCTGGTGACGGAGTGGTCTACTCGCCCCTACTCTCAGCCTCCTCTTTGGCGTGGCTCCCACCCTCCTCGACAGTTTCGCTCTCCTCCACAGATTGACCTAGAGTAGCCCTCTGGAGGGGCGACAGGGAGCAACGGTGGCAATTTCGGGTGGCCCTTTGATAATGTTCCTAGTAGTAGCTTCGGTTGGCCAAACACTAGCAAATGTTTTCCATGTCTGGAACTTGCAATCTCGTCTCGGCGTGAGGAAATTGAAGGTAAAGAAAATGAAGATGACGATGGCTAGGGTCTTCCTGACGTCACTCCAAACCTCGCTGATGTATGGGGGAAAAAATGGATGATAAAGACCCTCCTAGCTCTGCTGGCAATGCTTTGGCCACTTAATGTCTTTTTTATGTTTGTAATCATGGACTTTTGGGCTAGGCCCAAGTGATTGGTTTTTTGGTTTTCTAGGCGCTGCCCATGTGACTCTCGGGGTGTGCCTTCTTACCACCCACCTTTTTTTTTTTGAATATGTATTTTTGTCTTTATAATTAATATAGATAATTGCCTATTCATTAAAAAAAAATCTACAAAGAAAAAAATTAAACATTTGGACTAATATACATTTTTACCAAGAGCCAAATGCCACTCCCTCACAAACACACAAAAAAATTTAACAATAACTCATATCAAAAAGTTGTACAAAGACTCTTATTTAGGACACAAAGACTAAAATTAAATATGGGTTTGCACAGTCAACATTAGGCAACCATAAAGATTATGCATTTGTTACATTAGAATACAAATAACATTCTTAAGAATTTTTTTAAAAAATAAAATCAATATATCTATGGATTTCTATTACACATAAAAAAACAACTTTTACTAATAGACACATAAAAATGCAACTTTTACTAATAGACACATAAAAAATCAACTTTTTTTTTATATACACAGATTCTCCAAGAATTGACTTTCATTGTAAACACCTATTGGCTAAAAATAACTTCTAAATAAACAAATTTCTAGTAGATATATAAATAATCCAAACTTGTATACATATATAATCTTTTATAAATAAAATAACTATTAACTAAATAATACTTTATATAAATTAAAAAAACATTACTATACACATCAAACAAAAAGAACATTATTATACACATTATAAACATTTCTTTTACAATCTTAATTTTTTTTAAATGTACTAGAATTTGAGAAACAAAAATATTGAAATTAAATATTTTGGAAGTTTAAAATTAAATCATTTTGTTCTATTTTTTACTAATTGACTTAAAAGTTGAATTGTTATATATGTGCATGTGGGGATAGATAAAAATGATATTGGAAAACCATTAAATACTACTTGGTGAGTACATTAATATTTACTAATTTTCAATATTTCTGGGCTAAAAATTCTTCCTAAGGTTTGGTTGCCCTTAAAGAAAACACAAAATAAAATATGTCTCATTAGTGGTAGTGTATGGTGCTATTTGCTACCTCCACGCTGTCCACCAAATGGTGTTTGCCCAAAACCTGGGCTGCCAAATGTAGTAGTAGATCGAACTCCTGAGCAATGGATAGTGAGAGAAAACAATGAGAAACTGTACAGTGAATTATAACAACATCCAAAAGCTCTGAATTAAAAATGTACACAGGCTAACATTTGGCACTGCGTTAATAGAGAATATAAAAATTATAGATGCTGCAGATCCAACTATTTAGATCAAAAGAAAAGAAAAGCATTTACACATGTGGATCATTCAAAGATCACCACATATATTGAATTACAACATATAGGAGCACACAAAAATCATGCTTACCAAATATTGATGGGCTGCTCCCAAATGCTGGAGTCGATGCTGCACCAAAAGCATTATCCGATTGAGAAAACGATGAAGTACTACTAAATCTAAAAGCAGGATTGCTTGTTGCACCAAATGCAGGAGTTGAAGTAGAACCAAAAACTGGTTGACTAGTGGCACCAAATAGTTGACTACCAAAAGCTGGTTGTGTTTGACCAAAATTACTTCCAAAAGGACTTGATTGAGCAGTGCTTGGTGACCCAAATCCTCCAAATGCAGGCTCTTGCCCAAATACGGATGTTGCTGCATAAGACAAAAGGAGTCAAAATAAAATCACAATTATAATTTAAGAAGTTCATCAATTGATAATACAATGACCTGAATTCTGGCTAATGATCTTCAATCTTACTCAAAGTATGATTATTAAATGAGCTTTAAATACAGACCATATTACCAGGTTCTATAAAATAAAAGAATGTCATTTTTCATCACAAGAATTCTGCAGAACATTATATAACCAAATTGAGAATTGAAATATCAGAAAACACAATTTTATGTCATCAGTTATTACAAACACATTTTGACACCATATGGGATAACACTAAATTGCAAACAAACATATATCCTCAAAGACATGTATCTCCATCAAGATGAACTATATTACAATAAACAATAATTGTGAAAGAAGTACTGCAACTTACCACTTTTTTGGAGACATACATAGACCTATATTGTTAATACTACAAAACGAATTTATCTATTTCAATTTTTAAGATTTTTCCTTGTGGAAAGAAATGTCTTGACTGAAAAAAAAGAGAATTTTCAATTTTTTTGTTCTCTAACAACCAAACTCAATACATAATATACTTCTATAATTTATTAATCTACGAAAATAACAAAATTGAAGAGATCATTTTCTTTAATAATCTCATGGTAACCATTAGATTTAAATTATTTCACTAATTGAGAATTTCTAATTTAGTGGAGATTTATGTAGCATTTAAAAACCACATTATATGACCTTAATTATGTCATCCAAACAGGAGTTGTAGGTAAAATAATACATTGTCATGCCCCCACAAATTGCAACACCAATTCTTGACCGACCAGTATAAGGAGTTAAATAAATTAATGAAAGAATAAAAGGCCGACCCTCATGTTTTAACACCCAAGTCTAAGGCAGCGATCAAGTTTATTAACTAATCTTCATACCACTCCGATTCTGGCCAACCATCTTTATCAAAGACATATATATATATATATTCGCCCAAAATGAGTTAATAGGAAGTGGAAGACAACGATTATCCTCCACAAAAATAACAGTGATCAAAATAATAACAAAGCATACAAATAAGTGTTTAATTGCCAAAGTCATAGGTGTAATATTGATCCAAAGAACACAATTAAAATCATTCTAATACAGGAGCAATTTAATATGAGAAAGGACAGCAGCAGCCATTACTAGAAGGCATGGGCTGCGATTCCATATAAGGCAACCCAACAATTAAATTAATAGCTATATATCAGTCAAGACAGCAATTAGTCAATGCAGTGATTAATAATTTAATATAATGCAGCGCTGGGTTCTAAAGGGACGTCTCTCTTGTAGAGGTCATATCCTTTGGGAGAGATTGCATCCTCTCAATGAAGAGGCATGAAGGTGAGTGGGATAAAGGGAACATTAGAGATATTTCAAAAGGAACAGGAGGAGATTTCTATGGATAAGGAGTGTATGAGCAGACCAGGAGGAAGGAAATGAAAAATATGGATAAAGCAGCAGATTGGAAAGAAGGATAGAATGGAAATAAATTAGAAATCTGAATACAATAGCAGATTGAAAGAAATAGAATATCATTTGAAATTAGAGCAGATATCAAGATGCAAGTGTGAAGAAGAAGATAGTTCAATGGGGAATATATGAAGGCAAATGAAAAATCATTAACAAAGGAAGTAAGTTTAATATAATTATAAATATATACATATGCATAAATTATATACGTATACATGATCATGCAATAGTGATTAGAAATAATTATAAATATATATATATATATATAGAATATCTATATATGTGAACTATATACGATTATGCAATAATGATGCTTGCAGCAATTATTGAGCCTTATAAGTAATTATGATTCTTTCTTATTCGTTTGATTTACACTAAGCAATATCTTCTGAATGTTAAGAACAGACTGAACAAGAAGGCAATTGGAACAGATCAACATACTTATCTGCACTCAGCAAACAAGGGCAGAAGTCAACAATTGTTAATATATTTGCATCTTAGAATATAGCAGTTTATATTTTGAAACTGCATTGTGTATACACTATAATGTATATTGTGGATGATGATATGTTTATTAATCTCTATGGGATTGGATAAGGCAGCATGGATAGGGAATGCAGATACAAGTTTACACACTAAGTAGACCACTCCATGTGGATGACTGGAGATTTGCCACTTGGGGCCAAGAGGGATGTTATATCCGCTCTTGGGCTGAGCTGGGGTAGCTTCGGATGGACTTTATCATGTTTCTCATCCAATCCCTATTATGATTAAACTCCCATTTTATTTATGCCTCTATAATCAATCATGGGAAGAGGAGACAAAAGTACAAGGGGGAAAGCAGTTATGAGATTTCATTCTAAGTAGACCACCCATAATGGATGACTGAAGTGTTTGCCATTAGTAGGCCAAGGGGGTTGTCTATCTACCCTTGGGCTTAGAAGAAGAAATGCACCGGGCATCCTATTGCATCTTCATCTCCGATCTTCCCAATGGTTGGTTATCTATGTTCCATGGCCTTTTGGGGACGGGGACGGGGGGACAGCTGGGGACGCATTTCCGGGACATTTCCTAGGGGCCCATTTTTAGGGGACGGTAGGGGACGGCGACATACAAAATACATATATATATATATGATTTTTTCAAAATTTATTAATATATTATAGATAGAGAGAGGGAAAGAGAGAGATATATGTCAATAAATTAATAATTGCTAACAACAATATCAATATATAAATAAATCGCGAGAGTAGTAGCATAACAACATAATAAATGTCATTAAAGCATTATAAAATTTATCATAGCAATATCAAACATCAATAAAACCATGGTCTATCAATATCAATAAATCACGAGAGTGGTAGGAAATGGAACTAAGTGCATGCAGCTCCCAGCTCCTCAAGGCATCCCAAACACAAACAAAATGCAGCTTGAGTGAAGAAAAAAACACAGTCAAGTAGAGCCCAGCCACAACTTTACTCTAGGTGTTAGAAACAAAAACTTGAAGAAATTTGTTTCATGCCTCTTTAAAATGCAAAAACGTCTCTGTTAAATGCCCAAACGTAGGAGCAAAATGCCAAAAAAATGTTTAGACTGAGCTGAGGCTAAGATTTTCCCGTGCTTTACTGTGTGAAGTTGTCGCCCCTGTCGTTGCTTGCCGTGAGAGCCAAATAATATCATTGAATCTTATGAAACTTTATTAAGTTTCATTTAAATTTTTGTTTTCAGACTTTACACAAACGCATTATGTTGTTGTGGGCCCACAAAAGATTTAATAGCAATATAAAATGTTTTAAAAAACAAAATTTTATGTTCTTTAATTTTCTGGAGCTCCATATACACAGGGGATGGCAGGGGACGTTGGGGACAGCGAGGGACGTTCCCAATGTCCCCTGCCATCCCCAAGGACGGCGGACCGTTCCCAGACAAGAGGGAACTTTCCTCGCCATTTCCTATGCATTTTGCTGATTCGGGGATGGCCGGGGACTGTCCCCGATGCATCCCCCCGTCCCCGGGACAGATGGGGACGGGTACCGGGGGTTTTGGGGCAGGGGACGCGTCCCCGTGTAACACAGTTGATTATTAGAGTGGATAATAACTTTGAATCAACGTTGATAGTTACTTATATGTTTTAAGATCAATGAACCTTATGTAAAATAATTTCAAAGATGTGGCAAACAATACAAATGATCAACTAATTGTTTATGAATTGTTGGCTAATGTTATTTCAGAGTTAAAATCGGAGTTTATTGGAAGTTGTAATTTAATAAGATATACTTCTTACTTGGAAATTGTGATTGTAGGGCAAAATATAAGTATACCCAAAATGGGGCATTACAATTGGTATCAAAGCCTTAATCCTACCAGCCTGCAGACAAACAGACTTATGTGTATCTTATGACTTATGTGTACTCATATATACTAAGTGACTTACGTGTATTCATGCGACCTACATGTATTCATGTGTATACTTTGCAACTTACATGTATCTTGTGATTTGTGTGTATTCAAGTGTATACTTTGCAACGTACATGTATTCATGTGAATACTTTGTGATTTACGTGTACTCGTGTATACTTCGCGAGTTACGTGTATCCATGAGTATACTTTGTGACTTACGTGTATTCAAGTGTATACTTTGCAACTTACATGTATTCATGTGTATACTTTGTGACTTCGTATTCATGTGTATACTTTGTCACTTCATGCATTCATGTGTATACTTTGTGATCTACATGTATTCATGCGACTTACGACTTACATGTATTCATGTATATACTTTGTGACTTACGTGCATTCATGCATATACTTCATGACTTCATGTAGCCTTATGTGTATCTACGTGTTTGCTTCATGCCGGATGAGTCTTCAACAAGATTACTCCATGTGTGTTTATAATTACTTTATGCTTAAAAATTATGAAAGTGTTAAAAACATTGTCAGTTAAAATGCTTCTTGGTTTGAGCACTAACAAATTATCTTATTTAAAATTGAATTACTATTAGTATCCAAATGCAATAACGAAGAAATGAAAGGTGTGACTCCCTCAAACTTGTGATATAAAAGGGAGAGCACTTCATTTGAAAAAGTCATCCATAACATCATTGAAGAATTCAATTGAGAATAGAACCTTAAACAATTTTACAAATGAATTAATTTAGGTCCTCACGAATAGTGACGATGTGAGGAATGTTGTGACTCTCGATATGAAAGATTGTGACTCTTCAAAAGAAAGGTTGCAACTCTTCAAAGGAAAAAAGTTGTTTCCCTTCAAATGTGAAAGACTATGACTCCTTTATAACGAAGGGTGGTGACTCATTATTGTGAAGGGTGGTGACTCCTTCAAGAAATAAATATTAAGGAATAAATCTATCCAATAAATTCACCCCACCACCAGCATATGCCAGAGTATTAAAACCTAACTAAACATGATTGTACCTAATTTGTCACTATTTCAAGTTTCTTGAATAGTCAAAATCATAAATTGTGTTAAGGTACAACTTTCACACAAACAATTTGGATTTAGTAAACATATTCCTAACATTATAAGGTCTTTGTTTTATGATAAGCATTACCATAAGTATACTTGTACCTACTATACATAACATAGCTATTCCGTCTATAGCTTCTATTGTAATTAGGGAAAAGAGAATTATTTCACTAATGAATATAATATCACTTACAATGTAACACCATAATGTTCCTTGCTTTGCATTTTAGGTGAGGATGAAAGATACCAACATTAAACATCACCATTAAGATCATAAATGTGTGCCATGCTCATCATGATATGTGGAAAACTACCAAAGGTTTCTTTAAAAATCTAAGGTCTTTGGAAATTCACCTATTGCTTTACTCAAGCATGTTCCCCAACAATTACAGTCATTGAGATCTCTTAAATTGTTGAAAAGGCTCAAAGTCTATTCATTAAAAACATTTGTACACAAAAAAATAAATAAACATCCATCCATGCCAAACACAATATGAAGATAGCTCAACTCTTTAGGTGGTAGTGACATAGAAAATACTTGAGATAATTTCATCCTAGGCTCTTCTTCTCCTAAGTCATTTTTCTTGTTCTATATCCATGATTTAAGGTCAAGGACATCAATATTAGGTATTTGAAATAAATTTGGTACAAGTCAAGCCACAACAAAATTATAAGATGAAGACTCTGCTAACAGAGATTCTCAAGGGGATACGGTGGTGGCTGCAAGTATTAACAATGGGGCTAAGCAGAAAAGTGTTCGCAAGTCCAATAGACTGGCACATCATAAAAAGGAGGTGCAGGTTAACAATATTTCCAGCAATTCAGACCAAGATGAAGGTCGGGAGGAGAGCAAGCAGGATACTGTTGAGGAGACCGAAGAGCATGTTGAAGGACCAAGTCTTTTCCCTGAGTTAAATAGGATGATCCAGGAGGAATCCACACCGAAATCCTCCAATCATCGGAATTAGGTGGAGGAGACTACCAAGAAGGAAGTTTCCAAAGACAAAGACCTCAACAACCTAGCTGCTCATGTTGCTAAACTGGAAAGAAAGTTCATAGGGCTGACTCGGTTCACGATCAAAATCATCCACCGCTCCGTTGTCACTCTATCGAGGGTGTTGAAAGAGGAAGTCAACAAGAAGGCTGCCAAGGCTGAATCCAACAACAATTGGGTTGGGGATGTTGTGCTGAAATTCCTCATGTTGGAGTGGGAGGGAATAGCTAGGTGATGGGTGGTGTGTGGTTTGTTGTCAGGTGAGCTTTCTTTTTGTTGTTTTTCTATTGTCTCTATTCTAGATATTGTGTTATTACTAGTTTTTGTTTTTTGATCTCAACTTTGGCCCTTGTGGCCCCTCGAGTTAAGGGTACCGCACCTTGTAAATGCGGCTTATATTATCAAAAAAATTATAAGCCTATGCTAAGTTACATTATGGGTCCATAACCCACAAACCCCAGGATCATTCTCACCTTTCAAACCTTGGGATAAATTGATATTGTTTAAATGAATCAGGCGAAATAAAACAATAATTTCCCAAGATATGAAAATAAATTTAGTACTAGACATTGGGATATGTCAAGGAGGAGTGAAAACCTTCGATTGTTTTGGAATATGGGAGAAGAACTTGATATTGGGTAAAATCCTTCTATTGCTTGCTAGGAACACTAAACTATTATACATCTTTCATTTTATTGACTTACTTGAGATTATCTAGAGAATATATACTTAGAAGGTTATAACATATAAGTCAATGATAAGAGAAGAGAATGTATGTTGTTGGAAGATGTTTAAGGCTATTTTGCATTACATCCTCATTAGAAACAAACTCACCTAAAAACTTGGTTTAAATGCAAAATGAAGTGGTACTTTACCTATGGGAAATTGTCATTTGATTGCTTAGAGAGAAAGGATACAACATGTAGTAAAGGACACCTAAATCTTTTTTCTCAATCATAAAATTGACTTTGCACAAAGGATCTTTGTGGCAATGAAATGAGTCTTGGAAAATCCAAACTCGGCTTTGTTGAGAGCTAGTAGAAAATAATACATAAGTTAGAAGAACATATGACAATAGATTGTCGTCAAACTTAGAGAATGGTATTAACCTTATCAGTAGTAAGTTTAGGCAAGTATATTAACAGCTACTCTACAGGGACATAGAGTCAAACATAACCCAAATAATAATTACTTGATTTAGAATTTCCAATTCTTATCAAAGTATCACAACTAAAGCTAATATCATCACAAAAGCGCCATATTTAAAATTTACATATCTTAGTTCGTGATTGCTTGAGGACAAGCAACCTTGGGTAGGGTGTAATGAGCCTAGCTCAAACTGACCAGAATTTGCCCTAATTTGCTGATTGTAATTTCGTCAAACAGTTTGAATGCAACCTTACAACTTGCTGATATAGTGTTTCAGTCTGAAGTTGCTTAATACAAAGGATGCTAAGATTGATTTAAATACCCCTATAATGCCCACAAATCTGATCTACACACTAATATGCAATTCTTTTGGATTTTAAATGCAAATATATGAGACACTAGGTATGCAGATTTTAGCTACAGCAAATAGACATTTTTACAAACATTTGCCATGCATCATTTGATTAACAAATCTATTTGCAAGAGTATCTTTTGAACAATCAGCTACTTATATCTCCATTACTATGAATACTTCAATACAATGTTAATGTCAAACAGCCAAGACTCTTGGCTAATACATATAAATCAATGCTTGAAGCAGACTGTTACCTACAGCCAACACTAGAGACTCATCGATTTAACCACAGACCTGGAAAACAATCATGAAATGGCATTTAAATAGGAATAAGAACCTAGTTTAACAACACCATGTCTGAGAACTCATCACAACAGCAGCAACTCAGATGCAAGGACCTAGAAATCTCCACAATTCACCTCCAGGAGCTCAGACATCTTCAGATGACAGCTAGGAATGACTCCAGCAATGCATGTCCAACCTTTCTACCAGGAATTAACCCTCATGTGACCAAAAACACCCTTCCAGAATGTCATATACAGAACAGTTAAGCAACACGTTTGTCTGTCTGATCTTCAAGTTCAGCCTCCCAACGTCAAGAAACCCTTGATGATAGGCGACCAGCAGCTAGAAGAGGATTTCAATTAGCAACACCCAGCACCCTAAATCAAAGCCTTTCTCTCCCTTATCTAGTATGGATCCCGACACAGCCACAAGAGCAGAAACATTTCATTTGCACAGTTCATTTTGGAGATGAGCCAAGAAACATAATTTAGGCCTAAACTGAAAATGCCCAGAAAATCCTTAAAGTACCACCAAATGGAGTCTTTTTCTTTACCAAGATTTAACTATCCAGACCAGTAATTTCTCTTCAAAATAAAACCAGAACCTTCAATCCAAAGTCTGAAAATTGTAACCTGAAAGCCCAACACAAGCCAATAAAGAAACCCTAATACTGTAGCACGTCACTGTAGTGCGACACTGTAGCGACGTCACTGTAGCTTGCTAAATTAAATCATAAAATCAACCAAAAAATCCTCTTCAAAATATATAAAAAATCTTCAACTAAAATCCCTGAAAAATCTGCAAATGGATATGCATCAGACCCTTGTATTCTTTGTATTTCTTCTCCAATCTAGCACAAATAGAAAGGTTGAGATACCTTCCTCCAATAATGCAACCTTTCAAGAGATATTTCACTCCCTCAGTTATGCAATCAATGGGAGTTTTCGTTCCCAAAGATCAATTTGATTATTTGCAGACCACTTGGCTCCACAAATACTCAAGAAGAAATCATCAATCAACAACATCAAATCTGCCTGCCTAAGAATGAAGCCCAAGACGTCTATTTATTCTTTTTCTCCACTTCCTCCAGAAACTTCTAGAACATTATTTTATTTTATTTATTAGTGACTTTATAAAATATTTTATAATTCAAGTCACTTTATTAAATTAATTAAATATAAAGTTACCTTTTAATATTTATTTATTTGATAACTTTATAAATAATTAACTTAATACCACTTATTTATTTAATTCAAATAATTAATTAGTCATCCTTATAAAATATTTATTATTTTGGACAACTTAATTAATTAAATTAATTAAATCGAAATACCTCCAAAAACGGGGACATTACATAGGGTGGACTGCCATGCCCCTGCAAAGAGCAACACCGATTCTTGAGCGACCAATATAAGGAGTTAAATAAATTAATGAAAGAATAAAAGGCTGACCCTCATGTTTTAACACCCAAGTCTAAGGCAGAGATAAAGTTTATTAGCTAATCTTCATAACACTCTGATTATGGCCGACCATCTTTATCAAAGACACACACACACACATATATATATATATATATTCGCCCAAGACAAGAGTTAATAGGAAGTGGAAGACAATGATTATCCTCTATGAAAATAACAGTGATCAGATTCATAATGAAGCATATATGTAAGCGTTTAATCGCCCAAGTCATGTTAAATTTAAGATCAAATTAGCATGCACAGAAACTTAATTCAAAAATCAGACACAATAATACAATAGATACCCTGGGAAAACCCTCCTCTTGAGGGAGAAAAACCCAGCAACAAAGATCTCTCTTATATTTAAAAACAGTAGCAACAATACTCTTTACAATGAGGCCTAACACAAGGCCAATATTCAGTACAGATGCAAGATGCAGAAATCAGAAAAACAAACTGACTCTCCTTCAGATTCAGATTCAGCCTTAGACAAAATTTGCAGTCTGCTCTTGAATGATTCACAATCTGATCTTGGAATGATTCGCAATTTGAACTTGAAACAATTCGCACTTACAGAAATTGTTCTCACAGAATTCGCACTAGATAATTTGCACTTGATAATGTTCGCACTTGCTTGAATTCGGACTTGACAAACTTCACACTTGATTGAATTCGGACTTGACAAACTTCACACTTGAATAGCATTAACTTCAGTGTGTCAAATGATAAGATGAACTTCCATATATACATGGCTAAGAGAGGTCGCACCTTCTCAAGAACAAAGTCAGCCAAGATAATATATTTTCCAATGAAAGTCGGCCCAGAATTATAATATTTCCAAGAGAGAAAATCGTAACAAATAAGGAATGAGGTCGGCCTCATAACATTCACACCTCTTCATAATAAATATTAAATACAAATCATAAAGAAGGTCACCCTCAAGTGAATTATAATGTTGCCAAGAGAAGCACTCAAAATAAATGACTCATATAAATAGCCGATGGGCTACATTTATTGTGGTTGGAAGGATGAACCCAAAGCTGCTCAAAACATTAACACTCCCTCTCAGCTAGGGAGAGAACTTCCAGCTGCTCAAGACAAATCAACTCAACATGATGTTGGAAATCGCCTCAATACGATATCCACCATAAAGGCAACAACCACACTATGGTGTGTACAAGTGTTCATCACTTGTGTGATGTTGTCACCTCAACGTGACATTCACAAGTACAAGATATGTCATGGAGTCTCACACATGACATCCACCATGACTCAAGCTCAGAGGGTGGAAACAAGGGCTTACACCTCAAATTCTTCCGTCTCAAAAGAAAATGCATTAACAAGGACTTGCACCTCAAATTCTTCCGTCTCAGAAGAAAATGTATTAACAAGGACTTGCACCTCAAATTCTTCCGTCTCAGAAGAAAATGTATTAACAAGGACTTGCACCTCAAATTCTTCCGTCTCAGAAGAAAATGTATTAACAAGGGCTTTTCGACACTGAGACTCTTACTCGATCAAAGGCTGGAATCTCCACCATGCAAACTTATATCGAGTAACTCAAACTTTATCCTGGAGAGCTTGGTGAGAATATCCGTAGGCCGCCATCAATGCTGATGTACCTTAAGCTGTCTGACCTTCAGCCTACCATCTCTATATAGTGGTACTTGATCTCAACATGCTCCGTTGCGTCATGAAACACGGGATTAACGAAGCTTCACACAACTCTCATTATCCTGTGTGAATGTGGTGGCTCCATTGATTATGAAACTCAAGAAAAACTTTCTGAAGCCAAGCGCGCTCCATATTACCAATGTATCCCTTTCGCGTAC
This sequence comes from Sequoia sempervirens, assembly GCA_007258455.2. NCBI lineage: Eukaryota > Viridiplantae > Streptophyta > Pinopsida > Cupressales > Cupressaceae > Sequoia > Sequoia sempervirens. The sequence continues at coordinate 533,678,030 of VDFB02105785.1, read as the reverse complement.
TCAATGTACAAAATGGCGCTTCCCTGCGCACCAGGAAATCATGCTCCCAAAGCGGAAACAACAACCAGAGGTGCTCTTCGATCTGTGACACAACTTTGCCCAATCAGAATCTGTAAGCCATGTAACTCCAATGCACATCAGGTATACCAACCCATATCCAAGCGTGCCATGCAAGTATCTCGGGATATGTTTCCAGTTTGCAACAAGATGTATCTTCGATCACACATAAATTGGCTAAGTGCACTCACTGCATAGCAAATATCAGGTCTAGTGTTAACTAGATACATCAAGGATCCAATCAGCTGTCTGTACAATGTAGGATCCACCAAATCTGAACTAGCTGCAGCCTCCTTCAATTTATGTAGATAGGTCTCCATAGGTGTACTTCCCTTGACTTAGAATCATTCCAACTGGTTTCTGCCAGACTTAGAATCATTCCAACTGGTTTTTGCTAGACTTCTAAGCCAAGGAAGTAATGCATGAGCCCAAGGTCCATCTCAAATTCAGAAGTCAATTCCTTCTTACATTCAAGAATCAGGTGATCTTCTCTAGCAAGGATCAGATCGTCAACATATAAAACCAAAATTAATGCATCACCATTGATTACCTTGAAGTAGAGATTTGAATCAGCATCGTTCTTCAAGAAGCCCAAACTTGATAGGTACTGATCAATCCTTTTGTACCATGCACGAGGAGCCTACTTAAGACCATACAAGGCCTTCTTCAGCTTGCAAACATGTGACTCCTCCCATGTACCTCGAAATAGTGAGCAACAAGAGCAAATGTTTCTTCATAATCAACTCCCTCTTTCTGTGAAAAAAAAACCATGAGCTATGAATCTTGCCTTGTACTTCTCAATGCTCTCATCTCTTAGAACACTATTCCTACAACACTGCAACCTTCACTTCTTCTCAGTGAGTCACTGAACTCCCTCTTGATCCTTGCTTCAGAGATTGCAAAGAAGACTTCTAGAAGTGAACTCTCTTTAGCCACCAACTCAGTCTCATGGCTGCAAGTTGTGACTTCACGCTTGATCATTTCTTTGGTTGGCACGACTTCCTTACAAGATGCCTCAAGCTTTTCATCACTAAGCAATCTCTCATCACTTTCTTGCTTCTGGAGCTATCCTGAAGGCAATAGAGAGAGATTACAACAATTCACAACTATCCAAAGAAATATCAAGGCTAGAATCATACAAGGTTTACTATTCCAAGTTATAGCAAGAATACAAAATTTATAAAATTAAAACATGAATAATTAAATCATCCTAAAGGGAAATATATCAAAAGATCAGAATGAAGAAACATATCTTTATATAATTTTGATATAACTCTTTCTTCCATCTTTTACTCCTCTCGAGAGTGCCAAACTCAGTACAACAAGAAAAAAAATAAAAAAATGAACTACAGATTTCTTGAATGCATTATGCAGTTAGCATGTAGAACCAACTCTCTCCAAGAGTTCAAGGCTCTATCGTAGTTCATGCATTAGAGAATGATATCGATGTGACCAACTAATCACCATCAAAATTTCAATTCTCTTTTTATTTTAGAAATCTTCACAACCAGCATGGAATAACTTACAATAAATGAAATCTTCAAAGGATCTTATGTTAGGAACACAATTCAAGAGAAACCACTAACTCTCTTTCCTAAGATCCAACTAAATGAAGTAACTGAAATTCAAACTAGAAAGGTGATTTCAACAAAACAAAGAATACTTATCTCTTTAATATTCTGATGAATGCAATTATTGAACACAGTATGCTGCTCTTACACTCAGATCAATCCACAACCTTCATGACTCGAACACAGACCCATGGCAAGGTTAAATTTGAACAAGGCCTATGACTGTTCAAATTTACAATGCACTCCGTTTCCAGCTGCAATCCACTAGGTTATGCAACATGCTTACTAGCAACACCCAAAGTGTTAGAGATGAATAAGGTCATCACTTATAAACTTTATCAGATTTGCATAATCTAGCAGACTGAGTAAAATATAAAAAAAATACTTATCTCATTCTGCCTTTGAGACTCATTTTAAATTCTGTGAATGGGTAGGCCCTGAAATCGGATCTCACTTCTCAAGCTATTGAACTTTTTTCAAATATAACTTGATCATATTTGAGTGTGAGTTCTTCAATGCCAAGAATGAAGAAGACTTCAATGAGATCACCCAGCAAGGAAGAGCTTCAACACATCCTACCAAGATGGAATTTCAAGGGTCCTAGATTCACAGATTTAATGAAGATCCTGATGTGCAAAGTATCAAAGACATTTTGCAGATGCTATCTCCAAAGTGACGCTGAAAAAGAGAAGATGCTTTCGTCTTTGATTTTGCTCACAATTGTAAAGTCACACTGCCAAAAGATTCAGGCTTCTCTAAGAAGAATTGAAAACTGAGATACACGGTGATAGAGATATGCCGAGCTGGAACAAATCTGTATACACAACAGTAATAAGTGCTAACAGATACAATATTTGTAGGCCAGACCCTTCGCCTTTGCTCAAGGATGATTTAGGGTTAAACGCCTAGTGATTGATGTGCCGCATGCTCCACACTTCGGACTTGTTTCTTACTGACGGCAATATAGGAGAGACTAGAGCCATCAAACTCCTCTTGGGCTATCAGCATAATAAACCTGACTCCTGTGATCTACTTAGTTATGACTCCTGCGACCTATATTCTCCTATAGATGATTTGTTGCTTTTGAATAATCAATGAAATCTGATCGGATCCTCTCACAAACCCGCTCTGATACCATGTTAAATTTAAGATCAGATTAGCATGCACAGAAACTTAATTCAAAAATCAGACACAATAACACAGCAGATACCCTGGGAAAACCCTCCTCTTGAGGGAGAAAAACCCAACAACAAAGATCTCTCTTATATTTAAAAACAGTGGCAACAATACTCTTTACGATGAGGCCTAACACAAGGCCAATATTCAGTACAGATGCAAGATGCAGAAATCAGAAAAACCAACTGACTCTCCTTCAGATTCAGATTCAGCCTTAGACAAAATTTGCAGTCTACTCTTGAATGATTCACAATCTGATCTTGGAATGATTCGCAATCTGAACTTGAAACAATTCGCACTTACAGAAATTGTTCTCACAGAATTCGCACTAGATAATTTGCACTTGATAATGTTCACACTTGCTTGAATTCGGACTTGACAAACTTCACACTTGATTGAATTCGGACTTTACAAACTTCGCACTTGAATAGCATTAACTTCAGTGTGTCAAATGATAAGATGAACTTCCATATATACATGGCTAAGAGAGGTCGCACCTTCTCAAGAACAAAGTCGGCCAAGATAATATATTTTCCAATGAAAGTCGGCCCAGAATTATAATATTGCCAAGAGAGAAAATAGTCACAAATAAGGAATGAGGTCGGCCTCATAATATTCGCACCTCTTTATAATAAATATTAAATACAAATCATAAGGAAGGTCGGCCTCAAGTGAATTATAATGTTGCCAAGAGAAGCGCTCAAAATAAATGACTCATATAAATAGCCAATAGGCTACATTTATTGTGGCTGGAAGGATGAACCCAAAGCTGCTCAAAACATTAACAAGTCATAGGTATAATATTGATCCAAAGAACAACAATTAAAATCATTTTAATACAGGAGCGATTTAATATGAGAAAGGACAGCAACGATTAGTAGAAGGCATGGGTTGCGATTCCATATAAGGCAAAACAACAATTAAATTAATAGCTATATATCAGTCAAGATGGCGATTAGTCAATGCAGTGGTTAATTTAAGGCAGTCCTGGGTTCTAAAGGGACGTCTCTCTTGTAGAGGTCATATCCTTTGGGAGAGATCACATCCTCTCAATGAAGAGGAATGAAGGTGAGTGGGATAAAGGGAACATTAGAGATATGTCAAAAGGAACAAGAGGAGATTTCTATGGATAAGGAGTGTATGAGCAGATCAGGAGGAAGGAAATGAAAAATATGGATAAAGCAGCAGATTCGAAAGGATAGAATGGAAATAAATTACAAATCTGAATACAATAGCAGATTGAAAGAAATAGAATATCATTTGGAATTAGAGCAGATATCAAGAGGCGTGTGTGAAGAAGAAGATAATTCAATGAGGAATATATGAAGGCAAATGAAATAATAATAAATAACATAGAATATCTATATATGTGAATTATATAAGCTTATGCAATAATGATGCTTGCTGCAATTATTGAGCCTTATAAGTAATAATGATTCTTTCTTATTCGTTTGATTTACACTAAGCAATATCTTATAAATGTTAAGAACAAATTGAACAAGAAGGCAATTGGAGTAGATCAACATACTTATCTGCACTCAGCAGACAAGGGCAGAAATCAACAATCGTTAATATATTTGCATCTTAAAATATAGCAGTTTATATTTTGAAAATGCATTGTGTATAGATGTTGCAGATCCAACTATTTAGATCAAAAGAAAAGAAAAACATTCACACGTAGATCATTCAAAGATCAGCACATATATTGAATTACAACATATAGAAGCACACAAAAATCATGCTTACCAAATGGTGATGGGCTGCTCCCAAATGCTGGAGTCAATGCTGCACCAAAAGCATTACCCAATTGAGAAAACGATGAAGTACTACTAAATCCAAAAGCAGGATTGCTTGTTGCACCAAATGCAGGAGTTGATGTGGAACCAAATGCAGGAGTTGAAGTAGAACCAAAAGCTGGTTGACTAGTGGCACCAAATGGTTGACTACCAAACGCTGGTTGTGTTTGACCAAAATTACTTCCAAAAGGACTTGATTGAGCAGTGCTTGGTGACCCAAATCCTCCAAATGCAGGCTCTTGCCCAAATACGGATGTTGCTGCATAAGACAAAAGGAGTCAAAATAAAATCACAATTATAATTTAAGAAGTTCATCAATTGATAATACAATGACCTGAATTCTGGCTAATGATCTTCAATCTTACTCAAAGTATGATTATTAAATGAGCTTTAAATACAGACCATATTACCAGGTTCTATAAAATAAAAGAATGTCATTTTTCATCACAAGAATTCTGCAAAACATTATATAACCAAATTGAGAATTGAAATATCAGAAAACACAATTTTATGTCATCAGTTATTACAAACACATTTTGACACCATATGGGATAACACTAAATTGCAAACAAACATATATCCTCAAAGACATGTATCTCCATCAAGATCAACTATATTACAATAAACAATAATTGTGAAAGAAGTACTGCAACTTACCACTTTTTTGGAGACATACATAGACCTATATTGTTAACATTACAAAACGAATTTTCTTTTTCAATTTTTAAGTTTTTTCCCTGTGGAAAGAAATGTCTTGACTAAAAAAAAAGAGAATTTTCAATTTTTTATTCTCTAACAACCAAGCTCAATACATAATATACTTCTATAATTTATTAATCCACGAAAAAAACAAGATTGAAGAGATCATTTTCTTTAATAATCTCATGGTAACCATTAGATTTACATTATTTAACTAATTGAGAATTTCTAATTTGGTAGAGATTTATGTAGCATTTAAAAACCACATTATATGACCCTCAATTATGTCATCCAAACAGGAGTTGTAGGTAAAATAATACATTGTCATGCCCCCGCAAATTGCAACACCAATTCTTGACCGACCAATATAAGGAGTTAAATAAATCAATGAAAGAATAAAAGGCCGACCCTCATGTTTTAACACCCAAGTCTAAGGCAGCGATCAAGTTTATTAACTAATCTTCATACCACTCTGATTCTGGCCGACCATCTTTATCAAAGACATATATATATATATATCCAATTTTTTAGTTCTTGTAGCAAGATATGTCTCTTGCCTGAAAAAAAAAAGAGAATTTTCAATTTTTTATTCTCTAACAACCAAACTCCTGGACATAATATACTTCTATAATTTATTAATCTATGAAAAAAACAAGATTAAAGAGATCATTTCCTCTTCTTTAATAATCACATGGTAACCATTAAATTTACATTATTTAACTAATTGAGAATTTCTAATTTAGTAGAGATTTATGTAGCATTTAAAAACCACATTATATGACCCTTAATTATGTCATTGAGACAAGAGTTGTAGGTAAAATAATACATTGTCATGCCCCCGCTAATTGCAACACCAATTCTTGACTGACTAGCATAAGGAGTTAAATAAATTAATGAAAGAATAAAAGGTCGACCCTCGTGTTTTAACACCCAAGTCTAAGGCAGCAATCAAGTTTATTAACTAATCTTCACACCACTCCGATTCTGGTCAACCATCTTTATCAAAGACATATATATATATATATAT
>VDFB02105785.1:533327740-533671604 GCA_007258455.2 Sequoia sempervirens | reverse complement strand
CCAATGAAGCCACACCTTCCCATGTTAATGCACGACTAGATTGTTGACATCATTCAATCCATACCGTCATCCAATCAAGATTGTTTGCGACATACAAATGTAGTGCATCCCACTCTTGACCAACTGTATAAAAAAAATTAAAATTCACAAACTACGTATAATTAGTTAAATACCACAGTATACGACCTTAATTTATAATTGATGTGTATTGAAGATTAAAAATTAAATAAGTACAATATACATAAAAACCATATGTAAAATGTATTCCAATTAATCTCCATGACCATCTTATAATTACCTCTCACTTTTCTCAATCTACCTTTCCTCAACAGGTACTCCCCTTTGAATTTGTTAATAGAGTTGGGATCCCAAATGTGATCTAAATGGATCTTTGCTGCAAACTTAGGAAGATATTCACTAATATACACTATGGTCTAGTATACCATATATCCCTCCACCATAGAACCCTCGGAGTGTGCTCTTTGTCTAACCAAAAGCCTTCAAAAATTTCAAGTGTCTCTCAACCATCCACATTGACCTTGTGTGTACAAGTGCACACAATTCAATCTCCTCAACTTGGTGTATGAGGTAGTGTTCTTGTGCATTGAAAAATGTCGAAGATAGACACTTTTGCATTTCACACATTAGATGAGAAATTTTTCTCTTCCAATAATTTATATCTTCTTTATGGATTTTTTTAGATGACATCCATCTACAAGTGATTCAAGGCGCAAATATATTAATGAGATTTAACAAAATTATACAGTATATTACATAGCAAGTAAAAAAAATAGAAATTATAAGATGTATACAACAAATTGAATAAATATCGCTATTTATTTCATGTATTTTCCAAGATCATATATAACTTGTTTGACATTGTTGTCAAAGTTGTCTAGGAGAGATAGAGGTAGAACGTACTGCAACAATTATAAAATAATTTTTTCATTATTTTTCCAAAAGTAGTAAACATAATACATTGAAAAGTACATGCATTATACAAGAGTGTATATAATATGCGGAGAATAATTGTAATGAAGGGTATGTCGATCATCGCGTTTTCATCCACTGACCCAAATTTACCTTTTCTTTGTTATTATATTATTGTTTTATGTTGTGACAAATCCTGTGGGAAATCAAATTTTTAGTATGACTTCTTTTATAGCATTGCTTTGCTGCTCTGTTAATAACCAAGGAAGGGCACTTATATTAATTTAGTCTCCATCACTATTTAATTGAATGACATTTTTCATTGCATGATTGGCTTCTTGAATGTCACTACAAATTTTGACAATTTTTTCTTTGTCATGCCTTCCATCCAATATTTTCCATAACGTTTCTGTTATATTCTTTCCAATATACATTGTATCAAACAAATGCACAATTTGTAGCTGCTCATAGTAGGGCAACCTACTAAATTGTCTGGGATAACTTTTCAGTCCCTATGGAAGCCGACCATTAATGCCTTGACGACCTTCATGAAGCATATAAGTATAAGTTAAACAAATTAACAATGACAATCATTGTCAATTACAACATGAGTAAACACAACACAATATAAAAATATAAATTCAAAACATATCATATATGATAGATAAACAATTTGATCTGATGTATAACCTTGACGATTAATTCTATTATATTCCAACTTCCATAGGCAAGGTGTCATTCTTCATGGTTTTGATGTATTCTCTTCTTTCCCATTGAAAAAATGTTTTTCAATAGTTCGATACTTATGATTTCTATGGAGGAAGTGCTTATACTCATCAAACACCTGCTTTCCTAAACTTGTTGAATAATGAGATTTCATCTTTAGACCACAAATTGGACATGCAAATTTTCCCTTTGTTTGAAGACCTACAAAATCATATATAATTGGATTAAATATGTTATTTTTTATAATTATATATAATGAATAGATTATTTTAAAAACATGCATGATATCTACTTCATAAAATTCAATATTGTTAAAGTGCAGTCGAACGTTATAACATACCACAAAAATGTGTTAGCCTTGGGGCATCATGAATTGTCCATACAAGAATTGCATGGAATTGAAATTGTCTTTGTCCTATTGGTCTAGAGATGTCATACATAGTGACACCATTCCATAACTTTAGTAACTCGTCGATAAGAAGCGCAATATATACATTCATATCTTTAACTTGGTACTTACCTAGTTGAATGAACATAAACATTACATAATTATTATAACCATTTTACTGCAATGTATATAAATTAATGTACATGACTATTGAATGAAAAAAATATGTCATTATGCAAAAAATAAAACAAATGAGATGTTACTACATTAAATAAAATTAATGTAAACAAATACATGGAACAATCATTGACAACATTATGCGCTCCCTCTTTATTGACATCCATGGAGGAATGTTATTGTTGATAACAAAAACAGGCCACACCGAGTAAATAGATCTTAGCTCTTCAAATGGATTGACACCTTCTGCTCCCAATGAAAGTCTGAGATTACGAGGTTCTTCTTTAAAGTGTGGCCATTTTTCCTCCATGTCCCTAAATGCAGAACCATCCGCAAGCATTCAAAGAATGTCATGTCCACTTCTATTATGTGCATGGTAATCTATAAATTGCGCTAAGTTTTCACACCTAAATAATCATTGCATACGTGGAATAATGGGAATATAACGAAGAACCTTGCAAAGCACCTTTTGTGTTAGTTGATCTGTTCGATATCTACTGATATGACATTCTGAGCATTATATTGCAAATTTGTATTGTTTATGATATATAATATGATCATTGGGATATGCATCTATTGTTTGATACTCCATTCCGATATCTTTCATAATGCCAAGTAAATCTCGGTATAAGTGAGGTAAAATATTTGATGGTGGTAACAAAATTTCACCAATCAATCTACAACAAAAAAATAATTTGTTAATATAAAGAATATTAATGGTACATATTTCATCATTTATTTACTAGTGATGAACTAACAACAATTAAAATAGATGAAAAAATATGACATATATGACATACCTTAACATCCATGAGATTGCTATGTTTGATAAACCATTCATAACCTTCAAGTTCAACAACAACAATACAGTAGAGAGAAGAGTTGTTTGGGAGCCTTCATAAAGGGGCTCATATGCCTTCTCAAGTACAGGTAAATCATGAACATCATCAAAGTCATCTCGATCATCATGATCAACTCTACCACTAAATATGTCATGGATCAATGTATCTATACTATCATCTTCAACTGTGTTTTCTAGCGCATGATCATCTTCTTCCATAGGATCATTAACTTTATCTTCAATATTCACAGCTCTATGTTCGTCCACTTGCAAAACCACATTCTTCGGGCCGTGATAATCCATATCATGTGCCCTAGGGTGCCCCACCTTTATAATAATGATAGACACAAATAAACCATGATCATGATCAAGTGATTATATATATATAATGTTAAAACATATAAACATTTACAAATTCAATCAATATAAACATATAATGAACAACTTACCAATGACGATAATCATGCCCCCCTTCAACGTGACCATGCTTCCTACAATGTTTCTCAGCTGTTGTGATTAAAAGTCGTCTCATCTTTAAGCCCTTGCAATTATTGCAAGGACAATAACATTTCCCACCACCCTTTCTTTTCAATCTAGCCCACAATCTATCAAGTGTCTCTTCATTTTGTTTTGGACTAATATTATCTGACATGATTTTTCTTTACCAAGATTGACTATTTACATCTTCAAAAAATATCAAACTCACACTCCAATAATTTTTATTCATAGACAGGTAACATAAAAATCTAATAATTTTTTGATATTTTACACCAAAAAAATTTGGCATGCAACCACCCCTGCAAAAGAGAAGATAGTCTAAAGTTAATGACCCCAAAAAATACTTTAAAATGCTAATTCCAAAACTTATTAAATTATGATTTTACTATGATTTCCAACCATTAGACTCCTAAAATCGGGATATTGAACTTGATCGCAAACTTCCTACAACGATGGAGGTAGAGAGCTAGTAAGAGCAAGTGGCCCATTCCTAAAGAGCAACAAGTCGGAATCATCATTGCTAATGTCAATACGGATTTATCATTTTAGTTAAAGATGCAATGTGTCACTTCTTATGACGAGCTTATCCCTAGGGCCCTTAACATTGAGAGAGCCCTAATCGCACAAGGAAGCACACACTAGTAGAATGCGTCAAATAAATGACTAGGTGACTAAAAATTTTAGTCACATCAACTAAAAATGACTAAATTTTGCTCATTTTTTGCAACTCAGCTATAAATGAGTAAATAAATTACTAGTTTGGTCATTGATTAAAAATTATTTAGTCACACAAATAAAAATGACTAAATAGTTAGTCATTTATTTAGTCACAATCCATTTGAATAAATCATTTAAGAAATCAAGAATATAGCTCGCCAAAATACTCTAAAACTTTAATAAACATACCCTAAAACTTTTTCAAAATCTTATTTTCAGGCATAGCCCACCAGAATGGAGTTTTTATTTTAATAAACATACTCTAAAACCTTCGTCAAAACATTATTTTCAAGCATAGACTGCCAAAATGGAGAAGTGTTTCAGTAAATAATGACAGAGAATGGTGAGGAGATGTGTGTGAAAGGAGGCATAGGATTCATTGTTGCTTATCTCATTCCTACTCTGCTCAACAAATCTTACATTGTTCCCGCTACTATTTGTAATCTAGGTATTTACTTGACATATATTTGCATAATCTCAAATTCTTTCAGAGGATTTTGAAGTATCAATGTATCGTATATAGGGTTTAGAATGATTTCTTTTAATTAAAAAAATAAATAAATGATGTATTTCCCTGTAATTAAATAATGTGGAGATCTCTTAAATCTGCCCCAGCACACTATCCTCTTTGGCACTGTATTCATTACTCCAGCTACTAGGGTTTTGCATGTGACATCTTTAATATCTTCATGACCGTGGCTTTTAAATAGATCTCAGCCTTTGCTTTAATCCTTTTCATGGTAACCCTTGAGTTCCATAATCCACCTTCAATCTCTTATAAGAACGTTGTCTTAAGCTAGACTGCATAGTATGCATATAAAGCAAGTCCCTCATACCTGCCATTTTTTCAAACCACCACTTACTACCTTGCTTAAAATGTTGCCTCCATAAGCAAAATAGAATATTTTAAAATCATGGTTACCAGTTATTGACTTTTAAGATCACCACTTTCATCAAGATACAATGAGATTTTTGTCTTCAAACTCAAGGCATTATGCAAGATAACATTGTGAATTGTTTGTTGTGTACGATTTGATTTTCTTGCACATTTACTACTTTGCTAACTTCCTTTAAGACCGGGTATTGCACCCTCAGCTGCAATCTCAAATAGCTCACTCACTATCACTTGAAGATTCATTTCATGAGCATCCTTCTATAAAATCAAACGATGCCCTATAGACTACCTACTTACTACAGGAGACTCATTGTTTCATGGTTTTGTAGATCTTAAGATCCTTCAACCTTATTGACACTACTTCACAGTCCACAAGGTATTATTCACTATTCTCCCATCTTTGATGAGTCTCAAAACACTACTCAAACATGCAATCCACTACCTCCATTATACAATGGCTAAGAAGAAACATTGAACCTATGATTACCATTGTTACTTCATTTGGACAGTCATTCCCGATTGCATTTGCCTTGTCTAACACTACCAAAAGCATTTGAAAAACCCTTAAGGTCAGCAAGGGGGTAAGGAAACTCACTGTTAAAATCTCCACTTTACTATGCAAGGTTTGAGCTTTATTATCTTGTCACTGCTTAGCCTCTTTTTGACTATCACATCTCAAGTGACTGCCATTCTTCTTACCATATATTGCATTTACAAATGTCACTAAGCTACATAGTGTGCTTGTTATTGGCTAAAATCTTTAGATTGCAAGATTTTGTTATTAGCTACAATGTCTCAATCTTTCTAGTATTGCAACCTCACTAATCCGCTAGAGTTATTGTTTATGTTTCTACGGAGGCCTAGGGCTTGTACCCTAATCATGCTCTTACCAATGCTTCTATTGGTATTAAAAAAAAACCTTAAATCTTGGGTCAGAAAATTAGTTGTCTTGATAGGGTTGTGGTATGATCTTGGATTGTATCCTAGAGTGTGTGGGAAGCTTGTGTTTGATCATTAAGGTATGTAAACCTGATCAGGGAAATGTATTCTATATAGCATGGGTCTTGCTTTAATACTTTCCATAATGGTTATTAGCAGAACACATTATTATAGTTTGCAATAACCCAAGATTGCATTCAAGTATGTAACAAACTTGGTTTGTAGTTTAAGCTATACACTTTTAAGTAACATTTGAATAAGGTTTAGAAAATCTTGATCACTCTCTAGAATAGCCCATTAAACATGAGTTGTGCTTGAATGCACTACATAATTGATATAACACAACCACTCTATATATCAACCAGAGTTATAGGCTCTTTATTGCAGCAAGAGGTAATCACTCTTGGATCATGTTATAATTACATCGTAACCTGTTAAACTTGAGACAACCTAAATCACCCAATGATGATTGACACCTACATTATACAACTTGAGTTAACTACATTATATGAGTGCCTCCATTTCTATCACAACATAGTCACATTAAACTTGGGTCACACATAAATGCATCATGTATTTGTTATAGCACAACTGTGCCACATGACCAATAGAGTTATGGATCACATAATTACAGTCACAAGAATTTGTTCCTTGGTTGTGATCTTATGGTGATTCCACACAACAAAATCTGGACATGAAATTCTCAAAACCCTAAACCTCTAAAAATGAAATCTGATAAGATGTTGCTTTAAAATATGATTTTCAAACCTGAAACTACAAATCTGACTTCACAACTAAATTATGCAAAAAGACAATGACTACCCTCAACCTGGCGATATCTTCTTGAATTTTTTATGATTTTTCCCAAGAAAATCGTCCTTAGTTCTCCAAAAACTGTCTCAAGTAGAGCAAATTTGCAAGTATAGCAAAACATTGTCGCAATAAATCAGCGAACTCACTTTTCTTTATGTCGGCCACAATTTTATTTTTTTCTTATTTTTCATGTTTGTCAAAATTTCGACGAAACTGCTAGTCAAAATTTCGATGAAACCCAAGTTCGTCAAAATTTCGACGAATGTCAGGGATAAAATTTTAAAATTTTGAAAATTACACATCAAATTTTACATATTTCATCAAAAAAAATCGTCGAATTTTGCAGTCAAATGAGTTAGTGTCATGTTTGTTGGCCACTAACCTAGGGTTTCTAAGCAAAAAACTAGCTAACTTTTAGGAAAACACAGACAATCAATTGGAAACACCAACAGATTGGTGACTCTACTAGGGATAGAAGGCATTTTTTCCTAGTTGTCTATGTCCTAGTGGATTGAGTCAATAGTTTTATTCAAATCCATCTGTTAAAAAATAATTTGAGAATTTGTAAAGTTTTTAGGTTATGTCAAGGGTACATTGAGGAACATTATTCCCATTAAGTTGGGTGGTGACTCTACACTCTATTATATTTGAAGGTCTAGTTGAAAAGAAGAAGAATTTTAGAACTACCATCATGCATGGTAGAAGGTCAATCCACAATGTTGATCCTATAAGGAGACATGAAAATAAAATCTCAAGAAGCAAGACAAATGGAGAAACAAAGATATGAGACTCTAGGATGCAAGTAAGTATGACCCTACCTTTGATAAAAATATTGGTTATATCTTTCATAGTTAGGATAGTTTTGATAATTCTCAAGTTAGATACAATATCTTTAATGATGAAGATGTTGAGGACGCACCATTATTAGGAATGGTAGGTCAACAAGGAAAAACTAGACCTATGAAAGATATAGTACCAACACGAAGTATAGTTGATCATGCACAAGAACTTTCAAATAAAAAACCCTCTTCTCAAATTTTTTGTGATACAACAACTCTATGGTAGTCTTCTAGCTTCAAAGCCTTACACTTTTTCCTTTGAAAATCACGTTAATCCCCAATTCACAACTGGAATGCCACCTCTAATATCCACTGAAGCTCCTCCAAATGTTCTACAAGCCCCTAATCCTAATAGTACACCCTTAACTGAAGAGTAGTTGAACAAAGGAAATGAATGATATGCAATTAGAGATAAATAGGTTGGAACAAGAAAGAATTAGGGAAACGATAAGGAAAATATATGATATGAGAAGAACACTTGTTAGCATGAGAGTTGCACAAAATAACGCTAGCACCACCATACCCACTCCTAAAAATCAAGTTGGTGCCAATCACAAAATTATTCTTCCTTTGTATACCTCCCATGTGAGTACATGGAGTAACCCTCAGCCAAATATCACCTCACAAAATGTAACTAGTTCAGCCAATGTGGGAAATACCCCATCAAGAAATGGAGGTCCATCTGCTTCACAAAGTATCCCAGGTATGAGTTTCATGCCTATTAATTATGGCATTTCAGCTATCCCTCAAATTAACCCTACTTAGAGTCAATAATCACAAAAAAGCAATGGTATGGGAAGTATGTCTCAGCCACAATAGGTGGGACAAAATTTAGGAATTGGAAATTATGTACCAAATACTCAAGGATAGTATCAAATTGGTCCTCAAGTGTAAAATAATGGTCCACCATATGTAGGAGGTCAAAATATCCCCACATCACAACAACCACATGTGCTAAAAAATCCTCCTCTAAACAGGGTGGTCATCAAAATTTTGGATCAGGAAATTCTCATAGAAGAAGACCTCTTCAGATGGATAGATACAGACAACTTGATTTTGGGGAAATCCTTGGATACCCTAACTAAGTTCCTAATGAAGTAAGAAAATACCTTTCTATATTTTCAGGAAATGGTGCAGTAAGTGGTGAGGAGCATTTAAGTACCTTTTTGAACTTACTAGATGACTTTAAAGTTGAAAATGAAGATATTGTCATGAAGTTGTTTATGCAATCTTTGCCTTGTGAAGCAAGAGATTGGTATAGAAATTTTCCTGATGCTGGTATTGTGTCTTGGGAGGATCATTTTAAGAGGGTATTCAAAGAGTAGTATAGAAATAATATTGACCCTAGATTTTCAGTTAATGAATTCACAAGAATCAACAAGGGATTTAATGAATCAATTGCATAATTTAATGCAGAATTTAACGGGATTTACAAGGTTCCAAATTGATATGAAACCTCTTGAGTCTATGTGTTTAGTTGTGTATTGCAATGCTTATGATGTTGAGATGGAATATGAGTTGAGAGATAAAAACCCTCAACACTTGAGAGATGTATTTAGAATTTCAATCCATATTGAAAGCAATAGGAAAGCTTCGAGAAAGGTCAACAAGAAAGATGATGTCAAGATTTTGAAAAACCCCAGAGGGTATCAAAACAAAGTAGCACCCCTTGAGGAAAAACTCTACAAATGATGATTTTTGTAAAGGATCTTGGTTACAAAGTTGCAAGAAATGAAAAGGGTCTATCTCATGACCAAACTATTAGAGGCAAGAGAAAATTCTAAAGCTTTCAAATCAACCATACAATACAAATTGGAATAATGGTAGGACTACTCAAAACAATCAAAGAAATATGTAAAACAAGGAGACCCCCGATTCTCTGAAAAGAAACAATGCAAATTTTATAAAGGATACCCCTTGGTGTGATCCTTTCCAGTTACCACACTCTTCTCAATAGTGTATGGTTTCCCAATCCCTAAGAGATAGCCATGAGCCATATGATGATTGTGATAATTCACATATTGAGGATCAAGAAATAAACATGTCATTTGGGATGGGCCTCGTTGTTGGTGACTATTCTTTAGAGGAAGGATGTTCATATGTTGATGTTCACGACATAAGACATCAAAATCATTCATATCATCAGCAAGCTTTCTTTGATGATGAAAATGGAAATCTTGCTAGGGTGAACAATTTGGAATCAGAAACAAAGGTTAAACTAAGAAGACCTTCATATGAAGAGATCAGATCATAAATTGTTGTTGTTGTTGCGCAAACCAAGAGTACATGTAATCTGAGAAATAGAACAGTGAACAATGATCAAGGGAACCCTCGTAGCCTTTTTATAAAGGAGGGAAATGGTGATACAAAAGGATAGGCCCTTTTAAAGAATAAATACATCAAGGGAAAGGATGTCAAGAAGCTTGAGAATCAAGTTGTATATCCCCTTGTTAAGGCCAAGTATCAGAAGGAAAAGAGTGATCAAGAAAACAAGGAAGCTAAGCCTACTCAGAAAAATAGACCCAAAAATAAGCAAAAAAATGTAAGTGAAAAGGTTGTTTCGGGTTGTGATATCCCAAAGTACAATGTTGTAGATATTACCAAAATCTTGTCACAAATCAAGATCATTGTCCCTTTATTAGAGATGATGAGGATAGAGGAGAATAAGGAAAAGGAAGTGGCCCTCATTAATGGTACTGCCTCTATTTGTGATAAGAAAATACAAATGGTTCCTTCTGCCAAAAGGGAAGAGAAAGTGAATGAAGTTGAGTATGAAGGAATTCACACTAAGTTACCTGAGATATTTTTTAGGTACCACCTTGACTACTTATCCCAATCAAGTAGATCCCTTTTATGTGACCTTGCAAGTAAGTGATAAATTGATCAAAAATTGTGTGATAGATTCATTAGCTTCAACTAATATCATGTCTTTAGCAATCATGAGGGAGCTAGGTTACAAGTCAGTCAAACATATGGGAGATTTTTTTCTATGGATTCAAGGGAAGTCCTTATAATTGGAGTAGTTAAAAAGATTCCTTTCAAGTTGGAAATTTTCCCTAAAAGGGATTATGCTATGAGTGTAACTTTTTTTGATATTCCATCTCAGTATGGAATACTCCTATCAAGAGGATGGGCAACAACAGTTGGATGAAGTATGAAGGTAGATCTCTCATATGATACTATACTTTTAAATGGCAGGGAAGTCAAATTAATTAGGGAAAAAAGAGCCATTAACCTCATTGAAGATGCTTACCCAATTGAGAATTTACATTTCATTGATATAGACATGGACAAATTCAAAGTTTAGATGCAGAACCAATAAAGGATGAGAGTGTACAATAAATTGAAAGAGTGAAGGAACATACTCAAGAAGATGGCTTATGGGACATGTATTTTGATGAGGCATGTTCAAAAGAAGGATCAAGTGTAGGAATGATCCTTATATCACCAGAAGGTAAATCTTACAAGTATTCATTCTCATTAAAGTTTGAATGTAAAAATGATGTTGTTGAGTATGAAGCCTTCCTATTAGGATTGAATATGGCAAGCAAACGTAAAATCAAGGACTTAAGGTTTTTGGTGACTCTGAATTAGTGGTGTCCCAAATCAAAGATAGGTATGTCTCAAAGAACAAAATACTGAAGCAATATATATAGAGATGTTTTCTAGGACACAATTGGAATGTTTGATGCTTTTTCCATTGACTAGATAGAAAGGTCCAAAAATGTTATGGCAGATCTCCTTGCTAACATTTACTTGAGACCTGATGATATAACATTTGCTAGAGTATCAAAGGTCAAGGTCCAAGTGAGGCCCTCTATTCCTAACAATATTTAGAATTGGAAGATATTTAATAATGCTATTGATTTATTGAAATTTCTACATTGTGTGGATGATTATCATAGCTAGGAAATTCACTTCTAGAATTAGGTTGAAAAAATTCATGGAAAGAACACCATTTTTGGAAATGAGGTAATTCAACTCAAGACCAATAAGAACCCAAAAGGGTTGGTGGCCCTAGAGAGAGTATTTAATAGTTCTAATAAACACAATATCAAACAAAACTCTACACATGAATAGGATATAGAGGAGATCAACTTGGGAACTGATTATGCACCCAAGAAAGTATATATTGGTAAGAAGCTAAACCACAAAATTAGGAGAATGTTGCTTTCTCTGCTCATAAAATACAAGCATGTGTTTGCATGGTCATATGATGACTTGAAGGCTTAAAGAGAAGTTTTTTTTAGCGTGAAACCCCTTTAAAGACAAATTCTAATCCTTTTAGACAGAAACAAATGCCAATAAATCCTACATTGGCACCCAAAATGCAACAAGAACTCATGAAGCTTAGAGAGGGTAGAATTATAAAGCCTATAAGACATTACACCTGGGTTTCAAATTTGGTACATATTAGAAAGAAAAAAGGGGATATCAAATTATGTGTATACTTCATAAATCTGAACATATCTTCATTAAAGGATATTACCCATTGCCAAATATGGAGGAAATGTTGCATAGGGCTACTGGATGTGAGCTTTTGTCCATGATGGATGGGTTTTCTAGTTATAATCAAGTGAAAGTGAAAGAGTTAGAGCAATATAAGACTGCCTTCATTACACCATGGGGGACATATTTTTACATCAAAATTCCATTTGGTTTGACTAATGCAAGAGCTAAATTCTAGAGAACCATGGATGTTGCTTTTTCAAATTGTATAGACATATTTATGGTGATGGATCAGGATGACCTCACTACTTATTCCAAGAAGGAAGAAGAGAACTATATGCATTTATAAAATATATTTGCAAGATCTTTGTAATATGGCATTTAATTAAACTCTAAAAAGTGTTCCTTTGGCGTCACTGAGGGAAATTTATTGGGTCATATAGTCTCAAAAAAAGGAATAAAAATTGATCCAAAAAGGGTTGCAAAAATTGATAGATTTCCAATTCCTTAAAAAATGAAGGGGGTTCAATCATTTTTTGGCCAGATCAATTATATTAGAAGGTTTGTTACAAACTTCACTGAAACTAAAAAATACATCTCCAATATGTTGACAAAATAAGAAGCGGTTGCATGGGGAAATGAGCCTATTAAATCATTTAATGACATCAAGAAAGTCATCAAAGAGGCACTAGTTCTGAAGTCACCATTTTTTTCTAAACCCTTTCAATTGTTTTATTTTGCATCATTTCACACTATTGTTGCTATCCTTCTACAGAAAAATGATGAGGGTTATGAACAATTCATTTCTTTTTTCAGCAAGTCACTTCAAGAAGTAGAATTGAAATATGACATAATGGAAAAGAAAGCATATTCTTTAGTAAAAGTTGCAAAGAACTTTAGACCTCACCTGGTCGGTGCCAAGATAGTGGCTTATGTACCAAATTTTGTAGTCAAAGACATATTTACCCAACAAGAAGTAACAGGGAGAAGGTGTAAATGGATCAACAAGATTCAAGAGTTTAATATAGACATTTAGATAACTACACTAGTTA
Organism: Sequoia sempervirens; assembly: GCA_007258455.2. NCBI lineage: Eukaryota > Viridiplantae > Streptophyta > Pinopsida > Cupressales > Cupressaceae > Sequoia > Sequoia sempervirens. The sequence goes on along the minus strand of VDFB02105785.1, from coordinate 533,658,340 downwards.
GAGGGAAAGGTTTAGCTAAGTTGATGGTTGAATCAAATCTTGAAGCCAAACAGATAAAACAAATAAATGAGGATGTTCCTATAAAGGAATGTGTTATTTAGGGCTGCCCTTGGTATAAAGATTCTATATTATTTGAAGAACATGTCTTGCCCTAATCACATGACTAATAATAAAAAAAGGACACTAAAGTTACAAACTATAAAATATGTCATGATAGAAGATTGCTTATATTGGATGGATAGGGTGTTTGTGATGTTAAGATGTGTAACTGAGGAACAAGCAAGGAAAATCCTTAAGGAAATGCACAATGGTGTTTATGGAGGCCACTATATGGCCAGAACAACTGCTCACAAAATCTCAAGATCTGAATACTGGTAGCCTTCCCTTTTCCTTGACACACAAAAAATGGTAAAGAGGTGTGATGCTTGCCAAAAAAATTCTAGTAAGCTAAAATTCTCTAGTGCTTTACCCCTTAGGCCACAGAATGTAGAGGCTCCTTTTCAACAATGGGGCATAGATTTCATTGGCGAATTCAGTGAAAAATCTAGTGGTGGCCACAGTTGGATATTGGTAGCCACAAACTACTTCACCAAATGGGTGGAGGCAATTCCTATAAGAAAGGCAACTAGTAAGGTTGTCATCAATTTTACTATGGATAACATCTTGATAAATTTGGTACTCCTGCAAGGTTGATCATGGATAACATAATGTTTTTTAGGTCAAAGAAATGTGTAGACTTCTGCAATAGTTATGGTATCACCATATCATACTCTTCCCATTACCATCCACAGGGAAATGGAAATGTTGAGTCCAATAATAAGAGTTTTATGAAGATCATGAAAAGAGTGATGGAGAAGAACAAAAGGGTTTGGGACTCAAAGTTGAAATTGGCATTATGGGCTAATAGGACAACTATCAAGAAGGCTATAGAAAAATATCCTTATGAACTGGTGTATGGATTGGATGCTAAGATACCAAAACATAACTTATTTCCAATTTACAAATTCATCTAGGAATATGGAGATGACATTGATGATAGCATGACTAGCAGAATTAACCAACTGACAGAGTTGGATGAGGCAAGGAGAGCAACGCAAAATATCAATTTGAATAAGCAATTGTAGGTCAAATACTTATTTGGAAAAAGAGAAATAGACATGAAGTTTTTTTATTGGGAGTTCTTGGTCTTAATATGGAGTTCATGAATCCAAGGGAAAACATGGTAAATTTGAGGCTCTCTGGATTGGCCCTTATGTCATTTGTAGCAATCATGGTGAAAACTCCTACATCCTACAGAGTATGGATGAAGAAATGTTGGAATTTCCAGTGCATGGATGATTCCTCAAACCCTACTTCTCATAAGTATGATATATCCATGCACATTGTACCATAATTTATGTGTATTCCTTGTCGTTTTTGGTTTTTGGGGTTTTCATGGTTTGCTTCTCCATATTTTCCTAGATTCTCGCTTTGTTTATGCTAAACAAACATCCCCAACTAGAGCCACTAGTGGAGCTTGCAAAATTCCATGGTTTCATGTTGTCTAGTGTGTGGGAAAATTTTGACATTCCTTAATTGATTGAATTAGGTTTATTAGGTCTACAACCTAGGGCTTTCTAAAACCCTAGTATCCTTTTGTTTTTTCATTGGCATGGTTCACTTTTTACCTGGTCTTTAAGTTATGACTTAAGGGTATCAACAACGTGCATTCTCGCATCCCATTTTGCTAGGAAGTGACATTTTATAACTTTATTGAGCTTAAATTATTCACCTTCCAAATTATTATGTCCCTTGGCAGCCTAGACACGTGTCATGATATCACACTGCCTCTATGGTTTGTAGAGGGATTGGTTTTGTTGTTTTCTAACCCTGCAATACCCCAAAATAATGACATGTGTCCAAATATTTCTAAAGGCTAAGGTTGTTTGTCAAATTTTTTATCTTTGATTGTTGAGCCTTATTGTCTTGTCCGTAGTCAGTCCCCCTATTCCCTAGTCACTTTAAGTTATTCAAATAAGCATGTGCATTTTGTAGAGGCTTTTCTCTTCGTGAAGCTCTAACATTCTGAAATATTCCCCCAATGAAATGTTGAAATGTTTTATACCATGTGCTAGTTCTCATCGTGAAGGCTTAAGCCTTTGTGGGGCCCTGGTGGGACTAATCTTTTGTTACTGTGAAGTTGTGAGATGGTAACAAGTGTTAGCATCGTAATGCTTCACAAAGAGTTCTTCCATCGTAGAGGCCTGAATTTTTTCTTATTATACCTTTGGGAGTCCGCAATATTGTGACACTTGTCCGCATGATGAAAAAAGGAGGTTGTCACTTTGCAAAGGAAAATACAAATTTGCATGATGATCGTCAATCTTGAGATCAACAATACATTCAAACATGGCCAACGTCTCCTACTAGTCACGCGTTCAAGCATGTAAAGAAGTAATGGCGGATGGGATCGATACTTATCGAATTCAAGGTAGATAAAATAAATTACTTGTTCAATTTCATTTCATTCACAAATGCTAAGGTGATCAAGAAAAGCATTGTGAATTTTTAGAATGAGCAAGGCTTTTCTGCTACAAAATTAGGGTTTTTCGACCACAAGTTAAACAAGTAAGTTATTTGAGCTTCAAACAAGTTCAAAGAAAAATTAAATGAAAAGGGTGGTTACTATTAGTTTAGAAGGAAAGAAAAGTGAATTGCATTGGGTATTTGTTGCCAAAATTTTCCTAGGATTCTTGTCTATGAATAATTTTATAAAATCGTAGTAAGGTTTTCTTTTAAACCCTTGTCTATGCAAAACCCTACATCATAAAAGTGATCAGAACATCAATTGGTAAGAGAAGATTATTGGATGAGGAGGTAATTGTGTTCCTCCCAAGGCTAACAAAAATACCAAAGGTTGGTCTAGAGTTGGGTGGCCTAATAGACAAGTTTATTGATAATAATGGTGGATGTAAACACCCTATTATTAATGAACAACGATATGCATTGTTCAAGCACGCTTACAAAAAAGACTATGTAGAAACTTTGGTTTGCAATATCTATAATTTAGGGTTGGGAAAGCTAACACCCAATGTATTTGTAAATGTTGTATTGATTAGGCAGCTAACCATGACATACAAATTTAACACAAGGTCCTTGTTTACAATGGGTGGTCAAATCTTGGTACCACTGGATAGAGATCAAATTTGCAAGGTCTTCTAGTTGGATCTCAATACACATTCTTCAATTGACTTGGGTGCATTGAGCAAAGAGTATGAAAGAAATAGAGACAGCCACAGAGTAAGGTGACTGCCATGCTTTAGGCCAAGAGGGTGAGAAGAGAGTTGTGGAGGTTTGGAAAGGGTGATTTGGATCCCTTTTCCTGTGATATTTTTGATCCATACTTTTAGAAGACATACTTTTCATTGTTGCAAGTCATTGGAATGGATAGCAAGATTCACATCCCTGTTAGCTTAATGGTGTTGGCAGTAGATATCCAAAGCAAGGATGTAAATAGGCCCTATGATTTTTTAGGGTATGTTGCAAATCAATTGCACAAGTCCCTTTGTGCAATTAAGAAGGATCCATTTGGTGTCATGCACTTCAGGTAGTATTCTCTTCTTCTACATTTGATTTTGTATGATGGGGTACAAGTCTAGCCACCACAACTTCAGGTTAGGCCTTTAGAAGAGAAGAATGTGGTCTTGTCGAACCAAGAATGGACACATATCTGGGATAAGGATTGTAAGAAGTCAAATTATTCTACTTTTGAATAGTTTTTTGTGAAGCCTCTGCAAGCGAGGCTAGGTATCCCCACATATTGGGGATTAATCTAAGGAAATAAGGAAGTTTTTGAGGCCACATGACCTCACCCCAAATAAAATGGTTGACCATAACTAGGGTGGTTGGTTTTTCTACTCATATGTCATAGTTATCAAAGTATATGGGACTTCAGTAGCACCTCATGTGCTTCCCGAGGATGTCCCTAACATAATTGCATTTTTCAAATAATGTGCTAGCTAAATGAGTTTGAAAAAACTCATTTTAAGAATAATAAAAAGCATGCCCTCCTCCCTGGTTATGTTGTATTTTTTTATTTCATGGCCTTATTAAGGGAAGGCATGGAATTAATTAAGAACAAGTTTCTCCCCTACAAGATGAAGGTGGACAAAGTTAGAAGTTTTGATCCTGAAGGCTTCATCAATAGGGAGATTGAGGAATTTACAAGTTGTCAACCTATCCTAATCAGTCTGAAAATTTTGAAGACCTAATCAAGAATTACTCTTGAGAGAGCCAGACCTCAAGGAGAAGGGAATTGTGGGTCAAAATCCATATTACAAAGAACAAGAGGAAGAAAGTTGACCTATATTTTTAGGGGTCATTCATGCACATCAGGGATCCCATAGTCAAAATGATGACTATGTTGGATAATGTCAACCAATTGTTGGAAAATATTCCAAAGGTGACCCCTAGCACACTACGTGCTTCTTCTTCCAAATTAGAGGTGCCAGCAAGTCCATAGCCGATCACTTCATTATAGACAATTGCACAAATGGATGGTCTTCTAGTGGATTATCCACTTGATCCAGAGGAGGGGAATGGGGATGCTATCATGGTTCAACAAATTCTCCCCCCTCCAAGGATGTTAGTTGAGAGACCCACTGATGACGGGCTAGTCATCAATTTTGACTCAGGTGGGAAGGTGGTAGATGACATCAAAGCTAAGGCCTCTAAGGATTTTTTGCAGGATGATTATTTCATCTCCACACAAGAATTTAAGGACTTTGTCCTTAATAACAAAGGAGAATATTTAAGATTAACTCTTATGGAAAGAAACTTCTAAGAAGAGAAGAAGGAGACAATAAATAAATTTTAGCAAAAGGTTAAGGAGGAGATGGATGCCATGACCTTTGAAAGGGGAAGATAATTGATAAAGAGGGTAGGATTTATGTTACTGCTTGGCTAGGACATCTCTTCACCCATTGCATTTGATGCTATTAGGAGTCACTAAGGTGGGGATCCAATTTTGGGATCAAAGGAGCAAGTAGAGGACCTATATTTTGGTTTTGGCTTCCACCCTGGGCATGAGACCCTAGCTATTTGGTCAATTTTCCCTGAGACCAATAAGCCACAAGTGATAAGAAACTTGAATGAGATCATTGTCCATCTCCTTGTCAAGAGGTTTGGAGATACAAGTGCAACACAAGCGGCCTTCTTAATAGTTAATGCATCTCTTTTCACAAAGGCAACTGTTAAGAGGTTACAAGCATATCTTGATAATGAAAGTGCCTTAAACCAGATACTTGAGCAAAGTCTTTGTATAGTTCATGGGCTATTTTCCCCCTCCACAACAAATAGGTGAGTCACAAGCCTCATATGACAAGAATAAATTGGAGGTGGAGATTAAGGGATTGAGGGAGAATCTAAAAGAGAGAACAACAAAGGCCAGGGCAACAAAAGAAACATCTATTAAGAAGGTTTATGACTTGGTGGACAAAATTTTGGGTTACAGGTTGTCCAAGATCCTCTCCCATGTAAACAAAGAATGGTACAACTATTCAATGTTGAGGGATGCCTTGTCTACCCACAATCAGATGTCGATGAGGTTGAAGTGCATTCAAATCAAATGGTCCCAAGGAATTGAGGTGTTGAGATTGCTTATTAAGAATTCAAACTTTGATGGTAGCTTGGTTTTTGACATTTTGGGTTAAGTCAAACTATTTGGATGACATAATTAATAATCATATTTGATATACAGATCTATTGACAAAGGATCTCAACACTTTTGATGGTTTTGAGGAGTTCTACATGGCTCCAATTTTGACTGGGGATGGGGAGGTCATGAATTTTGCGGAGTGGAAACCTAATTTTCCAACCTTCTCACTCCTATGTACAATAATATTAATAAGAATGGGGAGGTTGATGTTGATCATCTAAATTCTAGTATTGATGCACTAACCAAACTAGAATACAATTTAATAGGTTTCCCAGACCTGGTGCAAATTTTGATTAGTAAGGACTACAAGACACATCTGGAGAGGGTCAACAATTTTTTTCCACCTAGGATTGACACCTCAGCTAAACAAGTGGAGCACATGAAAGAGTAGAATGGTGCAATTTGATTTATGTTTCAATTGGTTTCCAACCACTAGGAATAATTGTTGGATGGGCTTGTCAAATAAAGAATGTCAGAAGTGTCCTATCTATTGCAAAGGGTAATTTTGGGGAGATCTTTTGTCATACACTAAATTTAATGTTACAAAAGATCTCCAACTACTTTTGGGGCAGCTGTCAGCTTTTTGAACAATTTTTGTCCTTTGTAAATATTGCCACCACCTAGATTTTTGTCTTCTAGTGATTAGGTGGTTGAATGAGGCCTTTTTCTTGTTGCTTCCCTTGTGTCTATAAAAGGTAATTTTGGACCTAATTCAAAGGGTTCTACTTCTCAATTTTTGTAAGTCTTTTGTATAGGTTTTAGGCTATATAGGTAATTCCTCTTAAACTCATAGAGGAAATGTTGTAATTTTTGCTCTGTAATAACAATAGATGACCTAAATATTCATTGTATTGTATCTAGTGTTGAATATAAGTTTATCATTCTCTCCATTATTATACTCATTACCTATGAATCAATATAATCAACGATTATCTTGTGGTTCTCATTTGACATTTTTTGTTATGGATGTATGGATTGTTTGCTTCTATTCAAGGAATGGAGTAATTTTTCTTTCAATTCATTTATTTGGGCTTGTATTGTTATACTGTGGATCGTCAAGTAGTTTGATAATATTTTTCATTTGTTGGTTTCTTCATTGTAATGTAGTAAGGTTATTAGAAGCCAAGGGTTGGTTTGTTATAGGATTTTGCTTCATTTCTAAACCCTATGTGGATAAGGCATTGGTCAATCTAGATCCCAAATCTTAAATCTGAGATAGAATCAGAAATAAAATCTAAACAATCTTTACTTTATTTTAGTTTTCATTTGTGTTATTTTCAAGATCCATACTACAAGTCTTAATAAGTTATATAGAGGATTAGTATGATGATTTATCCCATCAAATACACCTCTTACAATTAGTGTGAAGAATATGTTAGCAAAGGCATCATTGCATGTTGTTATTGTTGCATGATGTTATAGGGGAACCCACCTTGGCTTTGTAGAGCCTAAAGTGCAAAGAAGAACTTATAAATCTATCTCTTATTCATTGGCCACTAACCTAGGTTTTATGAGCATAAAACTAGCTAACTTTTAGGAAAACCTAGACAATCAATTGAAAACACCAACACCCCCCTTGCAGTTTCAACCCCTTCCACCCCTCCTCTTGTGTTTGCCTCTTCTATGGGGGTTCACAATTACACTTTGGTGGCTAGGTTTGGACTTGCTCACCCTTTGTGGGTGAATTGCCTTCTTCCCTACACTAAAACTTCCTCGATGCTAGTTTATGGGGCAAATGTTGTTGAAAATGAGGGTTTCTACGAGTGTTGTGGTTTGGTATGTTGTTTTTCCAACCTTTGGCCCTCTCTTCCTAACCTACAAAAATGGTTTTTAGATTCTTCAAATCCTCTAATTGCTAGTAAGATTGAGCTCCTTCCCTTGTGCTAGAGGTTTTTCATTGCTTCATTTTCTTCTTCTAAGGATCATCATTCAACCTTTGCTCAAATTTTGGTGGATATTGATATCTTTATGCCTCTTCATGAGGATGTGGTTTTGTTGGTTTGGGATCAACCCTAGTCTCAAAAGCTCAATTATGAGGGTCTTTGGTGCAGGAGCACCTGGGAAACATGGGTTTTCCTGGAGTCTAGAAGGAAGTTCAAAATTTTGTTGTGTTATCTTGAGGTCATGTTGACCATTTGTTAGCATTTTGTGGAGTAGGAATAAACCTTGATCTTTTATGATCAATGGATTGGGAGGTGAAAATCATGAATGGGTTTTGAAGCTCTAAGTTGTCTTGGTTACCAACCTAGTCAAGTGTTTGAAAACACAATGGGTTTTATAAGTTGGATCATTAGGTCATCTATGGGCTCGAACCAAGCATATAAATTGTTTTGAAGGCCTATTTAAGGCATGCTTCGACCATGAGATAGGGTTGGAGGCATTTTTGTTAAAGTGACATTTTGTAAAGCTGAAGAAAATAGTGTTTGGAAAGACAGTTCCCTATTCTTTGCAACCAAACTGTGCTTTAATGGAATAAATTTGCTCTTATTGTGTTTGCAAAATGTAGAGTGAACACTGTACAAGCTTAGAGTGCCATTCATTTGTTTTTACTAATCATTTTCATCTTTTATCTGTACATAGTTTGTTTTCTGCTTTTTCTGGCCTGTAACAGGCAGTTTTGAAAGAATGGAGTCCTATAGCACTTTCCCACCATACAAATTGTACGGCCCTTTGGGATTTGTGTCTAGGCTCCCTTAGTGTAAATATGGTAGTTTTTAGGGTTTGTGGCAGTGCAGGAGTTGCAAGAAATGTTTTGTCCTAGGTGAGCCAGTGCAGGTCCGGTTGGGGCAGATTTGGAGTAAAAGCCTCATATCTTGCAGGGGAATAAAGATCTTGGAGAAATTCTTTTTGGAGAATTTTTTTGGTGGTCTTGGCTATGCATGGTGATCAGGAGGAGGTTTTATCAGTTTATTTGATAGGAGAACATCTTGACAGACTGAAAACAGCTTTGAAAAGCTTGAAACCCTAGCTTTTGGGTCAGTTTTGAGTGAGGACAGCGTACAGCCAGTGCAGGAACTGAAACCCTAAGAATCTTTGAGGTGTAGGCATGAGAAAAACTAATTCTTAACAAAGAACCTAAGTATTTGGCAGATTTAGAAGAAAAAGGCATTTGATCTCTATTCAGAGGCCTAATTGGGGCTTAGGGCTTGTAGCCCTTTTCAAACCCTAGGAAAGGAATAGTGTGAAAGCGATGGAAAGTTGGAAACTTGTGGTTGGTTAAGAACCCAAGTGTGATCATTTTGAATCCTTACAACACCTCTCACCCCTTGCAAGAATCTAATAGAAGGTTGAGGATATTTGGTCTTTAAGGAAGAGTAAGGGCCAATGGAGAAAATGTGGCAAAGCACCAAGGTTAGCTTGGTAGGAGGACAACATGTTGATAGGAGAGGGGTTGGTCAGGAAAACCAGGGGCACCTAGTTATGAGTAGGGGCCTATAGGTTAGATTGGTGAAGCCAAGCACCAAGGAGGTCTTATAAGGAAAGGCCTAGAGTAGGAACTAGTGATTGGTTCCTCCAACCCCACTCCCTATCAGATCGATATCAGAGCAAGTTAAAGATTTGGAAAGCATCTTATATATCAGAGGTTGAGTCCAGTGATTCTTTCACCATGGTGACCAATGCACAACTGGCTAAGATGGTTGAAGAGCAGGAAGAAGACAATAAACAATTGAGGGAAAGAATAGCCCAACTTGAGGCAGCAGTGAGGAGTGCACAGTTTGAGGGAAGAATACCAAAAGAAGAAGAGGTTGCAAAGGAAGATAAGACCCCTACACCTGACCCTGTCTTGAAGGAGGAGCCTTTCTTGAAGGCATTAAAAGCCTTGAGTGGAAAATCACTTGAAGGAATACCACTCTTTAGTGGGAAAATGGAACCAGACCTAGTCATGGATTGGATAGAAGGCATGGGGAATCATTTTGAGTGTGATGGAGTCACAGAAGAACAGAAGGTAAAGGTTGCTAAGTCAAGATTGAGAGGATCAACCTTGACATGGTGGAAGTTTATTCAGACATAGAGGGAAAAAGAAGGAAAACAACCCATATCAACTTGGAAAGGAATGGTTGCTAAGGTAAAAGAAGCCTACATGCCAGATGACTATGAGATTCAATTACACAAGAAGAGGCAAAGTCTAAGGCAGAAAGACTAGGATGTAAACACTTATACTGAAGAGTTTCAAAAGCTTTGTATGAGGTCTAATGTGACAGAGGATGAGAGCCTCAAAGTGGCTAGGTATCTTAATGGCTTGAAATGGAACATCCAAGAGGAGATGGCTCTTTTGAGTCCTAAAACAGTACATCAATGTTACCAATTGGCTATCAAGATTGAGGAAAGGAACAAGAGGAAGCAAGATCAGACTTCTAAGGGCAGAGGCAAAGGTAGAGATCAAAGAGATCAAAGAGGACAGCGTGGTGGCTACCAAGGTAGAGGCAGTGACCAAAGAAATCAAGGAGAATCAAAACTCACTGAGAATGGAGGTGAAACATCTTCAAGAGGAGGATATAACAGAGGTAGAGGACCTCAAGGAGGTTCAAACAGAGGAAGAGGAGCAGGTAGGAGTAATTCTTACTTTGCAAACATGAAGTGTTACCATTGTGGACAAGTAGGTCATCCTGCTTATAGGTGCCCGAAGAAAGCTTCTTCATCAAGCAATGAAAAGAGAGTGGCTTATGCATAAGAGGACACCATGAGTCCCAAAGCATCTGAGATCAGTCATATAGAATCTGAGGTAGGAGAGAATCTGATGTTTAACAGGGTTTTGATTAGACAACCAGTCAAGGAAGAACCTAAGCAAAGAAGAGCTCTTTTTAGAGTAAGGTGCAAGATACTTGGTAAAGTATGCAAGGTTATAGTAGACTCAGGTTCAACAGATAATATAATCTCAGAGGAGGCAGTAATGAAACTGAAATTAGAAAAGTCACCTCATACGAACCCCTACAAGGTCACTTGGCTAAACAAGGGGCAGAGTGTTTTAGTTAATGAGAAAGTAACGGTGGAATTTTCTATTGGAGTATCGATATAAAGATAAGTTGGTTTGTGATGTTTTACCCATGGATGCATGCCATCTACTACTAGGAAGACCATGGAAATATGACAAGAGTGTTAAGTATGATGGGAAAGAGAACACCATATCATTCAAGAAGGATGGAAGAACCTTCAAGCTGCAATCACTATTAGAAGAGGATGAAGGACAGTCAAAGGCACCTAACATCATGTTGAGCAGTGGTAAGGATTTTCTTACCTACCTACACCAAGGGGATGAAGGGTATGTGGTTGTGTTACAACCTAAAGAGGAAGATAAGGCTGAAAAGACAGTCCTACCGGAAGCAGTCCAAAAGTTGCTTGATAGGTACAAGAGTATAGTCAGTGATGGTACACCTACAACTCTACCACCAAAGAGAGCAATAAGTCATCAAATTGACTTCATACCTGGAGCCTCATTGCCTAACAAAGCAGCATACAAACTCACACCAGATCAGAATTTGGAGGTAGCTAGGCAAGTGCAAGAATTATTGGATCAAGGCTTGATTCAAAAGAGCATCAGCCCATGTGCAGTGCCAATGGTTTTAGTAACCAAGAAAGGAGGTAAGTGGAGGTTATGTACTGATTCTAGGGCAATAAATAGGATCACCATTAGGTATAGATTTCCTATTCCTAGAATTGAAGACTTGATGGATTGTCTTGGAGGTGCTCAGTTCTTCACAAAGTTGGATCTCAATAGTGGATACCATCAGATCAGAATTAAGGATGGTGATGAGTGGAAGACAGCTTTTAAGACAAATGATGGGTTATATGAGTGGAAAGTGATGCCATTTGGCCTCTCAAATGCCCCTAGCACATTCATGAGACTCATGAATGAAGTGCTTAAGTATTTCAAAGGGATCTTTGTGGTAGTATATCTTGATGACATACTGATTTACAGCAAGACAGCAGAAGAACATTTGAAACATGTGGAGCAAGTTCTTAGAAGGTTGCAAGAAGAGAAATTGGCAATCAATCTAGAGAAATGTGAGTTCTTTAAGAAAGAGCTTATCTATTTGGGTTTTGTAGTGTCAAAAGGATCATTGAATATGGATCCAAGCAAGGTGGAAGCCATCCTAAACTAGCCTACACCAACCACAGGGACAGAGGTAAGGAGTTTTCATGGATTGGCTCAATTCTATAGAAAATTTATAAGAAACTTTAGTGGTATATGTGCACCAGTTCTAGACACAATCAAGGGTGGTTTGAAAACTAAGTTTGTGTGGACTCAAGAGGCTAAGAAAGGGTTTGAGAAACTGAAACAAGAAGTGGCAACTCAACCTATTCTATTATTGCCTAGTTTTGACAAGTTGTTCACAGTTGAGTGTGATGCAAGTGGAGTAGCAGTAGGAGGAGTACTTAGTCAAGAAGGTAGGCCTATAGCCTTCTTTAGTGAGAAGCTAAATGAAGCAAAGAAGAAATATTCAACCTATGACTTGGAACTTTATGCTTTGGTTCAGTCACTTAGGAAATGGAAGCATTACCTTCTACCCAAGGAGTTTGTGGTTTTTACTGACAATCAGGCACTTAGTTTTATCAACACTCAAGAGAAGTTGAGTAATAGGCATTTGAAATGGATGGAATACATCCAAGCTTTCACTTTTACCATCAAGCACAAGAAAGGACAAATGAATAAGGTGGCAGATGAATTAAGCAGAAGGTTGTTGACAGTGCAAGAGATACAGTTCAAGAGCATTGGCATAGAGAGTTTCAAGGATCTATATAGAGAGAATGAAGACTTTTCAGAGGCCTATAAGGTATGTTTTAACTTTGAAAACCATTTCCATAGCCAATACTCAGAGTATACTTTGCAAAGTGGGTTGTTGTTTAAGGGAAATCAGTTATGTGTTCCAAGAGGTTCAATGAGGGAAAATCTGATTCAAGAAAAGCATAATGGCAGTCTTAGTGGGAATTTTGGCATTAACAAGACTTTAGAGCTAGTACAAAGATTCTATTATTGGCCTAAGTTGGCAAGAGATGTTAGAAGGTATGTGGAACAGTGTGTTGTGTGCATGAAAGCTAAGGGAGGAGCTAGCAATGCTAGTTTGTATCAACCCCTACCCATTCCTAACAGACCATGGGAGTGTGTGAGCATGGATTTTGTGGTAGGTCTTCCTAAGACCAAGACTGGTTTTGACAGTGTTTATGTTGTGGTAGACAGATTTAGCAAGATGAGTCATTTTATTCCCTGCAAAACTACTCATGATGCCAGCTACATAGCTCATCTTTTCTTCAAGGAAGTTGTTAGGATCCGTGAACTACCTCTAAGCATTGTTTCTGACAGAGATGTGAAGTTCATGAGTCACTTTTGGAAGACTCTGTGGAATAGATTGGGTACAAACCTATCTTTTGGATCAACTTACCATCCTTAAACCGATGGCCAAACAGAGGTGGTTAACAGAGTGTTGGATAATCTTTTAAGGTGTCTAACCAAGGAATATGGACAGACATGGGATATGGTTATCTCTCAAGTTGAGTATGCTTATAATGACAGTGTCAATAGAACTACAGGGAAAAGTCCTTTTGAGGTTGTGTATGGGATGCACCCAAGAGGCATTTGTGAGCTCAGAGACTTTGGATCTATGGAGAACAGGAGTGGACATGCAGAGGACTTCACTCAGACCATGAAAGAGATTCAGGAGCAGGTCAAGAAAACAGTCACAGCAGCAACCCAAAAGTTGAAGGAGAAAGTTGATATGTCAAGGAAGGATGTACAATTTGCAGTTGGGGACTATGTTATGGTCCACCTCAACAAATCTAGATTATAGAAGGGAATTTCAACCAAGTTATAGATGAAAAGAGTAGGTCCATGCAAGGTATTGGCCAAATACGGAAAGAATGCATACAAGGTGGAGTTACCATCAGATTTGGGCATCTCTCCAGTGTTCAATGTAGCTGACTTGATCAAATACATGGGATCAGTCAATGATGTGGATCAGAATAGTCAGGAAGTTCTCAAGGACATCAGCAATGTACCCTTCCCTCATCAAGACAAGCTACAAGCAGAGAAGATCTTGGAGTCAAGAGTGCACAAGTCTACAAGGAACAAGGTGTACATGGAGCACCTCATCAAATGGAAGAACAAGCCTGAATCAGAAGCTACATGGGTACAAGAAGATTAGTTCAAGAAACTTGGCATTGACCTGACATTGATCCCTCCTTCCATTCCTTAGTTGTTTGTGCTGAGAGGGGGAGAATGGTGCAGGAGCACCTGGGAAACATGGGTTTTCCTGGAGTCTAGAAGGAAGTTCAAAATTTTGTTGTGTTATCTTGAGGTCATGTTGACCATTTTGTTAGCATTTGGTGGAGTAGGAATAAACCTTGATATTTTATGATCAATGGATTGGGAGGTGAAAATCATGAATGGGTTTTGAAGCTCTAAGTTGTCTTGGTTACCAACCTAGTTAAGTGTTTGAAAACACAATGGGTTTTATAAGTTGGATCATTAGGTCATCTATGGGCTCAAACCAAGCATCTAAATTGTTTTGAAGGCCTATTTAAGGCATTCTTCGACCATGAGATAGGGTTGGAGGCATTTTTGCTAAAGTGACATTTTGTAAAGCTAAAGAAAACAGCGTTTGGAAAGACAGTTTCCTGTTCTTTGCATCCAAACTGTGCTTTAATGGAATAAATTTTCTGTTATTGTGTTTACAGAATGTAGAGTGAACACTGTACAAGCTTAGAGTGCCATTCATTTGTTTTTACTAATCATTTTCATCTTTTATCTGTACATAGTTTGTTTTCTGCTTTTTCTGGCCTGTAACAAGCAGTTTTGAAAGAATGGAGTCCTAGAGCACTTTCCCACTGTACAAATTGTACAGCCCTTTGGGATTTGTGTCTAGGCTCCCTTAGTGTAAATATGGTAGTTTGTAGGGTTTGTGGCAGTGTAGGAGTTGCAAGAAATGTTTTTCCCTAGGCGAGCCAGTGCAGGTCCGGTTGGGGCAGATTTGGAGTAAAAGCCTCATATCTTGCAGGGGAATAAAGATCTTGGAGAAATTATTTTTGGAGAATTTTTTTGGTGGTCTTGGCTATGCATGGTGATCAGGAGGAGGTTTTATCAGTTCATTTGATAGGAGAACTTCCTGACAGACTGAAAACAGCTTTGAAAAGCTTGAAACCCTAGCTTTTGGGTCAGTTTTGAGTGAGGACAATGTACGGCCAGTGCAGGAACTGAAACCCTAAGAATCTTTGAGGTGTAGGCATGAGAAACACTAATTCTTAACAAAGAACCTAAGTCTTTGGCGGGTTTAGAAGAAAAAGGCATTTGATCTCTGTTCAGAGGCCTAATTGGGGCTTAGGGCTTGTAGCCCTTTTCAAACCCTAGGAAAGGAATAGTGTGAAAGCGATGGGAAGTTGGAAACTTTTGGTTGGTTAAGAACCCAAGTGTGATCATTTTGAAGCCTTACAACACCTCTCACCCCTTGCAAGAATCTAATAGAAGGTTGAGGATATTTGGTCTTTAAGGAAGAGTAAGGGCCAATGGAGAAAATGTGGCGAAGCACCAAGGTTAGCTTGGTAGGAGGACATCATGTTGATAGGAGAGGGGTTGGTCAGGCAAACCAGGGGCAACTAGTCATGAGTAGGGGCCTATAGGTTAGATTGGTGAAGCCAAGCACCAAGGAGGTCTTATAAGGAAAGGCCTAGAGCAGGAACTAGTGATTGGTTCCTCCAACCCCACTCCCTATCAGTCTTCCTTTCAAGTTTTGTTGTTGCTTCACTACTAATCACATGGCTTCATCTTTCTCTCTTCTGTGTTGAAAAGGTGTGGCTACTTGGTGGAAGAATGCTAATGATGATATCCTAATTGTTCAAGCTTATGTCTCTTTAGAGGATGTCTCCTCCCACGATTTTGAAGAGCGTCTTACTCCTAGTGTGGATTTGGCATGTTGTTAGACCCTACTAGTGTTCCTCCTTTGTGTGTATTTCCTATTCCACCAACTATTTTCGGTCAACTCTAGGGTTCTATTATACATGGTGATTGTTGTTCATCTTGTTGTACTTTTGTTCTCCTTTTCTATGTTGATGGTGTAGAAGTTGTGAAAACCAACTTCAGAGTCCAAGAACACCTGCATGCAAATGGATACCTGTCACAGGGAAGAGTATAGAGAAAAAAACAAGCGAGGGTTTGAAGCTCTGTAATATCAGAGATCTATTATCAGAACAATCGAATAAAATACAATGATCAATCCTTATAAAAAGGAGATTGTGCAACCCTAAAGAAACCCTAATAGGTAGACATTTAATAATTAATATAATTATTAAATGTCACAATATGCAAACTAAAGTGAAATCTTAAGAGTAGAATAAAGGTGACTTAATTAATATAATTAAGTGAAAACATTTACTCTAACACCCCCTCTTAAGATGAGCAAGAGTGCAGCTACAAACATGTGCAAAAAGGAAATGTAACTACAAAGCATGAAAGTAAAATGAGGGTCCCGACAACTAGGCCTGATCAGGTACCCGAATACAACCAAATCTCTATAAAGTGGAGAAATAGAGAAAACCTCATGGGAAAAACTCTACTCCAAAAAAGAGAAAAGAAAGGAATGAAATGCACTAATGAAAGAAGGATAGGAGGTGGATTACATGATACCCCCCATAGACAGCTTCTATCATATAAGTACATATACAATGGTCTCCATAGGAGAGATAGAAAGAGAGAAGAAGGCCCCCCCACAATGAAAAAACTCCTGTCACAATGGTAGATGCTTGATGTCGAATCCAAAAGGAGATCCTGAAGTGGCAAATGATATTCCTCCCCTTGGGAAGAAACAGATCCAAAGGACGATGTCGAAGAAACCATGTGAAGAGTGATGAACCAATTTGTCTCAAGATGTGTGCCATGATAGGATGCTGAAGAATCTCGCTGTCTGAATTGAAACAAATGATGTCAAATCCAAAAGAATGTGGAGAATCCTGAAATGTAACCTCTGAATGCACTGATAATGGTGGGCGTATAGTGATAACCTGACTATCAAGGTAGAGGAGATGAATATCCTCAAAATAATCCTCCAAATCTGCAATATAGGACTCAACAAACAAGAAAGATATGTCTGCAAGATAAGAGTCCAAAGTAGCTATGTCTGGAAGGTGAATGATGCCCTGCTGCACTGAATTAGGAACAATAGGAGATGTTGATGAAGTCTTAGTCTGAAGAGTAGGAACTGTGAGACAAGCCTCTGATCCATCGGAATATGTAAGGGTGTCTAAATACTCAAGCTCCTCTAAAGTATCATGATCAAAGGGTGTATTCTCTCTCCAAGTAATGGGTAAGAGACAATCTGAAGCAGGATCCTCTAGGAATGGAGAGAGATTTGGGTCTCCATAGATCTCCCAAAGACGTGTCCAAAGTGGGTGAGGACAATCAATGTCTGATATAGCCAACACAGTGTCATGATCAACACTAGACAATATAAGTCCTACTATGTGATCTATAATGATATCCCATGCTAATTTTCCCTCTGAAGTGGTTGGTTCAGGTATGAGATCATACAAATAAGGCAAAAGATTAAGCCACCTACAATGTGTAAGTATACCCTTTGCCCATGACTCATAATTACCTCGTTCTAGAATAACAACTGAAGGGTGAGTAGAAAAACCCATGTTAACTCTTCAAATAAAAAAAAATGAGAAATCTGACCTTACTGCATTTAGATCAAATTAATATGACCCATCCCACACAAACAGAACCCATGTAGGTGCCAGAATGTCCAAGTAATGGAGCAACGTGTAAAAACACACAAAGCTGAATAAAATTTACCTGGTAAATTTTCTAATGAAATAGACTACAGATCTGGAAATATCACTGCAACACCTTTCCAACGCCTATTTTTTTGTGCAAAACAGAGTTTGGACGCAAAAGATACGTCCCCGGGAGTGAAAAACACAAGTTCTGACTTTGACTGGCAAAAAAGACTGAAAAACGGAAAAATCAGAAAAAATAACCACCATCAACAGATTAGGCTCGGAACCAGCTTTCCGACGCCTATTCGTTTTCGAAAATCCGAGCTCGGACGTCTATTTTACACCCGATTTAGTGAAAGTAGGTTAAAAGGGCACTTGCAAAAAGTGCTTGAGCCCTCAGGGGCTAAGGATCTTCAGCCCCTGGTCACGTGAACGACCAGGGGTTGGTGGATTTTCTCCTGGGCAAGGCTGTCGGGCATATGGCGAGCCCTCAAGGGCTACGTAGGGGCTGGGAGCTAGTGGCCCGGCTGGTGGCACTGCGGGCGGCGCTGCTGGCCGAGCAGTCCTGGCTGGTGGCGCTGGGCAGCACTTGGGTGGTGGCCAAAACCACCGGCAGCGGTGGTGCTGGGGAGGCCGCTTGGCGGCAGATGGGTGGCCGCCGAGCGGTGGACCCCTTATACTCTAGAGGCGTTAAAAAAAATGCAGAAAATTGAAATTTTTTTAATATTTTTTTTTTTCAATTTTTCACCTCGTTCTGTGTGCCCTGGGGCCGTACAGCTCTGGGGCAAAAAAAAATTCCTTTTCGATCAACTGTGGCCAAACTAGACGAATTTTATATGAAAATGGGGGTTTTTGGGCGCTGCAAATCCAACGGCGAGGTCCGTTTGGGCCCAAAATGAACCCAAAAAACGAAGTAAGCCTGGATCCACAAGAAAACAACCCAAAAACTGTGAAAGCCTGATCAAACCCTCGTAGCTCCAAAATCTTCAAAACAAGAACAGGCTGTAGCAGGTCGGCTCTGATACCATGTAGAAGTTGTGAAAACCAACTTCAGAGTCCAAGAACACCTACATGCAAATGGATACCTATCACAGGGAAGAGCATAGAGAAAAAAACAAGCAAGGGTTTGAAGCTCTATAATATCAAAGATCTATTATCAGAACAATCGAATAAAATACAATGATCAATCCTTATAAAAATGAGATTGTGCAACCCTAAAGAAACCCTAATAGGTAGACATTTAATAATTAATATAATTATTAAATGTCACAATATGCAAACTAAAGTGAAATCTTAAGAGTAGAATAAAGGTGACTTAATTAATATAATTAAGTGAAAACCTTTACTCTAACAGATGGCCATCCCATGGGGATGTCTCTTGTCTTCCCTTGCAATGGGAATCTAAATGATAGTATCGCTTGATCTATCATTCGTAGAGGATGAAAAGATCCCTCTTCTACATCTTCAATTACTCATTCTTGAGACTTGTTGGATAAGTCAGTTGTATAAGGTTGAGACCCTTATTTCTCACTTCTTTCGAGTTCTATGCTTCAGTCAAAAGCATTGTTGGTCTTTTTTTAGTTCATTTAAGTATCACTTCTAGTGAGATTTGTCCTGCTTGCCTTGATGGTTGTTTTGTATCAATTTTGGGCCCTTCTCCCATTTTACCTAATCAAAACATACAAATATTGAGAAATAAAAGTGAAAAATATGAAAAGGAAATCTTTTTCATTGCGATTTAAGTCTTTTTCAAGTGGCCATATCAATTATCTTTGAATTCTTTCCTTGCAAAATCTCCTAAGAGTGTCTAGGTTGTTGATAATGGAGCTAGAGCATTGATGTTCAACAACATGCATAACATAATTCTTGAATTGTAGTAGTTGTTACTAATTCAAGAACATACATTGATAATTTCATGTATTATATTTTTATGTGAATATTGCATAAATGAGATGCAACATTGTTAGTGTTAAATTTGGTAATGCTAATAGTAGCCATAAATGGAAGGCTAATATCATAGTCAATGTTATTTTTTGGGGGTTGCATTAAAGAACATTAATATTACTTGATCTAGTAAACTTGAATCTATATAGCAATTCTTAGAAATAGAATTTTCAAAGTTGGAAGTGAATTTATTTTTGGAAATAGGTTGGAAATCTCATATGATTTTTCAATACAGGAGTCTTCTAAGAAATGAACAAGACATTAGTTTTGAACTTAGTTTTGCAAAGTGGGTGTGGCAAGATATTGTATTAACAATGTTGTTAGTGTCAAAACAAGAATAAACAATAAATTTGGAGAAACAAGAGCATGAATATAAGCATGAAATGCTCAATTCATCAATAATTGTATTTTGACAACAAATTATAGGATTATGGAATTCAGTTGCAAATGAAGGAAACATTTAAAGATTAGACTAGTACTAGTGAAGGGATAATCTTGCAAAGGGTTTTCAATGGAAATGTTGGCATTGATAGTGGGAGGATATATAGGAAGAGAGATAATTGCCTACAAATTTGTTAAAACACCTCTTAGAAATTGATGACTCTTCTCCATCCTTTCCATTTGGAGGTAGGCCAAAAAGTAGATAAGGGAACAATACCTAGTTGGACATGAACTTGCAAACCTTTAAATTGTTGTAGAATGAGTTAGTCATTATGTTGGTACTTTTCATGGGTATGACCACTTTAGCATAAGCATAAGTAACATCTTATGCTGTATCAAAAGTCACTTTCCATTCATGTTGATTATACTTGTAGTAATATATTTTTATGCTATAACTTCCATTTGCACATTTCTAACACCTATATATATCCCTTGCTTCATTGAATGTTTCAATTTTATTGGACTAATGGTCAAAATCTATAATTGCT
The DNA here is from genome assembly GCA_007258455.2 of Sequoia sempervirens. NCBI lineage: Eukaryota > Viridiplantae > Streptophyta > Pinopsida > Cupressales > Cupressaceae > Sequoia > Sequoia sempervirens. The sequence continues at coordinate 533,638,069 of VDFB02105785.1, read as the reverse complement.
TTATTTTTTCCTTAATATTTTTGATACTTTGGTTGCTTGATCAATTTCTACATCATATTATAATCAAATATATCTTGTCATTTTTATTTTTTACCATTCTATGCAAGAATTGTTGCACATTCAACTCATTTTTTGGTTTGATCTCCTACAAAATATATTTTAAATCAATTAACTATTAGGAAAAGGTGTGTTGTACACCTTGCATAATGTATATAATGTAATTATTTATTTATCCTGTGTGTGGTGCACCTAGGTAACCTAGAAGTACGTGCATCACTAGGAGTTAATATTCTTGGGGCCACTTTATGTTGTATTGAACATTGGGACATAAGTTATGAGTTGTAAAATGTAATTATTTGATATTGGGGAAAATAATTAAATAAAGTACCCAATATTAAATGTGGGAACATGGCTTTGTAATCTCATGGTTTTAGTCACATGGTTTTATGTAATACCACTTGGTGATTTTGTGGGAGCTTGTTTCTATAAAAGCAACCATAAGGATAGTTGTTTAGTGAGGTTAGTTGGCAGGTTAGGTCTTGTTAGCATTTGTGGAAGCTTGAAGCATGGCATGGGATGTGCGGTTACATGCTTGTTCACATGGATTGCTTGGATAGGACTTAATGCTTCAATGGTGTTCATGGAGACTATGAAGATGTATTTTAATCTTTATTGCTGAATAATACATGAGTGATGGATGCTTTTGGAGGTTCGATCTTTCCCTCTTGAGAGTTTTCCTAGGGTATATCTTGTGCCATCTTTGATGGGTATGTTGTTTATTCTCTTGCATATGGATTTTGAGTACTTATTTGCATAGATTTCTCTTTTGGGTTATGCGGAAATTGTCATTACATGGCTGCAAGTTTCTTTTCAATTGGTATTAGAGTTATGGTTGTGGTTGTATAACCCTAGGTTGAGAAAAATATTGGTTGAGTTTGAATCTATGCAATGCATGAGAAAATGAAAGACATGGAAAGATATGAGGGTTTTGTAGGTTGTTTATTGTGGATCTAAGGATTTTGGGTTTGCTGTTATGATGGGTTGTTTACAAATTTGGAGTGTGAAAATAATTGGGCAAAAAGGATTTCTTAGCTATGCATTCAAACAAGGGTTTTGTGGGGGAAATTTTGTAAATGGCCTCCTAGGACAAAATGGACCTCATGGTTGGTTTCAGGTTGGCCAAGAGACGAAAATAGATATATAACTTGACCTATTTTAGCCACGTTGAAGAAAAACATAAAAAAAAAATTAGCCAATATGGTCATACGGCCATCTAAGTGTGCAGAATAAAATAATATTAAAATTTTGAAAAAATAATAATTCTCGTCGCTTAAAAATTTAACCTATAAAAAAAATTAAAAAAATTTAAATCAAAAATTGAAAAGGTGAAATGAAAAAGTTTATTGGAAAAGTTTGAAGAAAAAAAATATAAAATAAAATTTTTGGGGGGTCAGCCCCACCCCACCTCCATACTGCTTGGTGGCGACGGTACTACTTCTTTCAGTAGTATCGACAGTGATAGTACGTCACTACCAGTCGCCGGCAGCAAGTACCATCGACCCTTGGCTGGCAGTAAACCACCCTTTAAAATCGCCTTTTAAAATGTTTTTAAAACAAAAAATAAATTATGCCATGAAAATTAAAGGCCAACCAAAAAAACTTTTTGGCATATGAAAATTAAATTATAATATATAAAATTTCGGTTATGGGCGTATGAAGGGTGGTGCCACCCGAGTGGCTCTGCCACCACCCCACCACCAGGGGGGCCAAATTTTTTTGCCTCATACTCAAACTATGCAACTTTTTTTCAGAGGGCATAACTTTTGCCCAGGTGGTCCGTTTTTTCTCTTCTTGGACTCGTTGGAAAGCTGAATTAGTGCTCTACACTATGGTGCCAGAGATTTTTGCAATTTTTTTTGTTTTGATAGTGTTTTGCTTACTGGAAATCAAGTGTTCCCGTTGAGATTTGAGAGGTATATCTTGTGCATACATAGTCAGTTTTTTGAACTTCGAATAGTCGGCGAAAAGCTTGTTCAGAGCACTACATAGTGGATCAAGTTTGGAGTTATTTAGACATGATTTATTTGTTGATATTCTATCCTGATTTGTTTATGGGTTATGCTGACTATGGTGATACTATGAGTTTATGGATTGTCGAATCTTGGAGATTTGATGTTGGATTCATTGTATACTCAATTGTGCATCTTTGATTATTCTCATTTGACATGATTATCAGTATTTTGTTGGATTTGTATGTTTCAGTGTTGTATCTACAAGTTGTGTAACATTGTAGGCAGTCTATACTTGCATGTTGCATTTATGACTTGGACATAGATTGTCTATGCCCATAGATATTTCAGTATTGATGTATTTTTAGTTTGGTGGCTTGGTTTAGTCACTTGGTTTGCTAGTTTTGATGTCATGTTAGGGAGGTGAGATGGTATTACCAGGTACAATCATGATATAAGACCTATGTAGTTGACTATGTTATGCAGACATGTGGGACATGGTTGGATTGTTAGTTGTTGGTATATTTGGTGGTGATCATGGTATCATGGATTTTTCTTGTGCTTTAGAGACTTTGGCATGTCATGATTGATTATGTGGGTGCATCGTTGGTGGTGTTAGGAGGGTTCTTTTATCTCCTAGATGCTTGTTTAATTCCTTGACTATGGTACTTGGATGTGGACATGTTTGGAAAATCAGATCAGAGGTTGATTTGGTGTTTGAGTCATTTGGTCTACATGGCTATTCTCTTGGATATCTCAGTTTGTAGTTTACTGATGTGATGATGAGTTTGCATGTGTCAGTGATTGGATCTACAAGTTATGCAGGTTGTGGATTAGCTACCCATTTACTTGTAGTGGGATGACTTGGTTGTGGATTCTCTTTATTCACCAGTTTGATTGATTGTTGTTGCAGACTTTGTCCATTGGCCTTGATTCATGTTCATTTTTACATTGGTATGTATGCTTAGAGATGAGAGGATGGATGTTTCTTATAGTACTTGGATAGTTGTTTTTGGGACTTGTAGTATGTGGTTTACCAGGATGTCATGGATAGCTTGGTTACACTTTTCAATGGGAGCTTTTGACAGTGATGGTTTGGCGGTGTTGGATATGTTTATGATGGTTTGGAAGTTGTAGGAATCTTCTTGGCTTGGAGATTTTGGTTCTACTTGTTATGTTACTGACATTTCAATTGTGTGTGTAGACCTGAATGATCTTCATGGAGAGGATGGTAGTCACGATGCTATGTGTGACTTGGTATCACAGTTCAATGTGGATTCACTATTTGATGGTGGATGATCTTCTGCAGTATTTATTGGTGTCATTGATGGACTTTTGGTTTCTACTTCTATGTAGTGAGGGTTCATTTGAATTTTTGGTTTCATTGATAAAGGATTGTTATCTATATGTGGTTTGGACATGCTGATATCTTTGTTGGCCATGCAAGACTTCCTTAGTCTTTGGTTGAGGTGTCATGACTTGTATTCTAATATGTGATCCTTGATATGAGTGTTTGTTATTATATCATGATTTACTCTTGATTTCAGATTAGAGTTTTGGCATGGAACATGTGCTTGTTATGTTCTTTGGATCATATGATAATCTTGGAGATGTAAGATCATGATGTCAAGGTTATGTTCTTGATTCCTAGGTTGGATATATGACTTTGATCTTGTGTGGTTCTTGTGGTATTGGGTACATTGATCATTTGCTTGATTACTTCATGATGATGCTACGTTGCATTTGGAGTTTGGCATGGATTGATTGGTTACAAGTGCTCATGGATACTTGGAGACATGGGTGAGGTTAGCAGATCTCTTGTGATTAGAGACATGTGTTGAGATGGTTACTCTTGATGAGATTTCGACAGGAAGTCCGAGGAGCCTACACCTTGGTTGGACGTGAGTTCAACATGGACCTATGAGGAGAGTGTTCTTGGATGAGTCATGATGACTTGGATATCTTGGAGGAGCATTCTCATTCCCCACTTTTGGTATTCTTGGCAACTTACTTGAGAGGTATTACCCATTTTTTTTTTAGGTGCATTAAGCCTATGCTTTATCTTCTCATGCATATGAATCTTGAGCTATGGATACATGGTTTTGGAGGGTCCATTTGAGGAGTGTTGGCATGTTTATCTCCTTATGCATTATGATTACTTTCATTGATGTTGAGTTTAGGAGATGTATTGGACTTATTTCCTCCATTAGGAATGGATTTAGTTTGATCTTATTTGGCTTGAGAGGCTTGCATCCATGTTGGTTACATGATACATATGTTATGTTTGACCTTGGTGATTGAATGATTGGGTGTTATGGCTTTTCTTTTGGGTGTTCTGGAGGAGATCATACTTGACATAGTTGGCATTTAGAGGTGTATTAAGGAGGATTTTCTACAGGTATATGATGTGTAGAGCTTCTCTCTTTAATCTTGGTTATCTTCTAGGATGTTCAATTTCACATTACTTTGGTTTGAGGTTTGGTTGGAGCTATTGTAATCACGAGCTTGTGGTCATGTGTTTTCACTTATGTTCTTGGGTGATGACATGGAGGTTCCTTTATCTCTTTCCTTTGTTGGGTGTGGAGAACTTGGGAGAGCTATGCATACTTGTGATGAGATTTGTTCTTGCAGGTTATTAGTTTATAGGTTTTGCATATCATTGTGGATGTTCCTTGGTACTACATGATGTTTACACTTTCTATATGATGTTATTGGTAGACTTGGTATTCCTTGATCTTTTTCAGATTTGCATTACCCAAGCAATGGGAACTCTTGGATGTGTATGTCATTCTTTGACAGGCTTGCACATGGAGTTTATGATTGCAGTTTATGGGTGTATATATTGATGGCATGAGTTTACTATGTTTTGTATACCTAGGAGGTATGAATAGTTGCAAGTGTTGGCACTTGTTGTGGGTGCTATTTTAGCTATGGGTTTGTGTGTCTTGTCAACTACTGGTGCATATTGATACCTTTGGATCGAGTGTACATGTGTTTGAAATATCAATTGAGGCAAGAGTTATGCTTCGTTGTGACAGATTGTGTGGCTTCTCTTAGTATGGTTTCTTATCTTTATGCATTGGCATAATGGAGGATGAGACCATTCATGCTTGGGATGGTGGTCACTTTGATTCTTGTTGTAGGTATCTTGATGGAACACATGGAGCACTTTGATTCCTTGATGGCATATGTGGCTATATGGATTGTTCATTTGATTCATGTTTGGAGGTTACTTGTTCCCCTTATGCAATGTATACAACAAGTGGTGGAATGTTAGGAAAATGTGTGTTGTACACCTTACATAATGTATATAATGTAATTATTTATTTATTATGTGTGGGGTGCACCTAGGTGAGCTAGAAGTATGTGCATCAGTAGGAGTTAATATTCTTGGGGCCACTTTATGTTGTATGTAACATTGGGACATAAGTTATGAGTTGTAAAATGTAATTATTTAATAATGGGGAAAATAATTAAATAGAGTACCCAATATTAAATGTGGGAACATGGCTTTGTAATCTCATGGTTTTAGTCACATGGTTTTATGTAATACCACTTGGTGGTTTTGTGGGAACTTGTTTCTATAAAAGCAACCACAAGGGTAGTTGTTTAGTGAGGTCAATTGGTAGGTTAGCTCTTGTTAGCATTTGTAGAGGTTTGAAGCATGGCATGGGATGTGTGGTTACATGCTTGTTCACATGGATTGTTTGAATAGGGCTTGATGCTTCAATGGTGTTCATGGAAACTCTAAAGATGTATTATAATCTTTATTGTTGAATAATACATGAGTGATGAATGCTTTTGGAGGCTAGGGTTTTTCCCTCTTGAGGGTTTTCCCAGAGTATATCTTGTGTCATTCTTGATGGGTATGTTGTCTATTCTCTTACATATGGATTTTGAGTACTTATTTGCATAGATTTCTCTTTTGGGTTATGTGGAAATTGCCATTACATGGCTGCAAGTATCCTTTCATTAACCATCTTAACATTTATGCTAAAACATAACTAGCTTATAATAATAAGTGATCTTTAGTAGTACTCTCATGATCAAGACAATATGTTGTTTTACATACATCTTAGTTCAAATAAAAACTTTTTTGCTTGCAATATTTTGAATATATATGATTATGTAAACTACAAAGGTCTTATAAGTTATTGCATAACTTTTACAATGATATCTTAATTTTAAAGGTGAGGAAAGAATCAAGAGAGGAGAGATGATATGTGGTGTCTAGTAAGTGAATTATGGAGTAGTACAAGAGAAGTAGGATGTTGATGGTGAATATGAAGAAATGAGAAACATTATGAATGAAATAGAGAGATGAATATGAATAGATCAGTTAATAGAATGGAAAAATTCCACAACATAACATCATCATAAGTAGGGTCAACCATTATATCATCTTTTGCAAGTGTCAAATAGAAATGCATTACTAACAAAGAAGAAAAGGAGTATGAAAATGGACACAAAAATACCACCATGAACAAAACATTAATATACAATTGTAATTCGCACTAAAATAAAGTATATTAATAGGGAAAATATACAATTACAATTAGATCTATAGTTTAAAATATGACATAATTTTTCAAATGTTTATCTTCTATTTTATTTTCCATTACAAATTCTTGATCTTCATTTGAGGATCTGCGTATGCTACTAAATATCTTGTCTTTAGTAAGATCTGCCATTGCAATGTTTTCAATGTTAATAAAATACACCTTTATCATTTTTGTAGTGGGTGTATTTTATGTGTTTTTCTTGTGGGATCATTAGGTCTATCTATTATTGGTATTTATAGAAAATATAATCAGTATACTTCATTAGATGAGAAGATATATGCTAAAACCTACACATTAATAGGGAAAATTTAATTCATTACATCATTATTAGCAAGTTCCCATTATAATGCTATGGAGGTAAAGTAGCAACCAAAACATATATACCTCTTATATTGAGGCCTATGGAAAAGGTGTCTCATTTAGATTGAATGGATGCATTATTAAAAAAATGAAAGTGTCAAAGTCTAATATCTAGTACAAAATAATGATTGTATTGATTACAAGTGTGACAAAATAATGTCATTATGAAATGAGACAATGAATAGAATCAAACATGATATGAAAACAATTGCCTACCCTATGAATTGTTTTATAATCAAAATGAATAAAGTTAAAAAGATTCCATCAATAATACAATTAGTTATAAGCCCAATAGCATACATCAAACTAATGAGATTATTCACAACTATTATCCATAGAGTGATAAATATAGTAATTTTGATCTTTTGAAATAAATCATTGTAATGTCCCCATCTTAGTCATACGCTCTTCTATGACTGGTAGCCTATTCTCGGGAGCTTATAGGCTCGTTAGAGGTAAAATTAGGGTTTCCTATTTTTTAGGGGTTCTGAAGCATTTTTTAAGGTTTGCATGTAAGAGTTTTTGATGCATGTCTGGTGGAGTTTTCTAGGTTTGTGGAGATCTTCATAATAGTGTACCATGCATCTCCATCTAACAACCTTTCCCAAAACTTGCTATTTTTAGCTTCTATGTTGGAGTTTCGAGATTTGGATTGTGGATTCTTTTTGGGTTTTTAGTGAGCTTCACAATGATGACATGCAAAGGCATTGGGCAACTTTTCAGAATTTACTATTTTTAGCAGTGTTCTAATTGACAGCAGCACAATGAGCTCTCTTATTCAGGAAGGGTAGTTGAGTATTTCCAGATTTGGCTTTCTGCGGTGCATTCTTTAAGAAATGATTTATTTAAATCATTTAATTATTATAATGTGTTTTTGACCCCTTGGCCTAGCACAATAACTTCATGTTATTTTAAAAAGGGGGATCTTGAGGGTGGACACCTCATCAGGAGATTCATTTAATATTTCTAAGGTTGATTATTCTTGAGTTTGGATGCCCTCATGAAGGAATTAAACATTTAAATGTTTTAATATTTGTCAAGGTGATGTGGACACCTAGGAAGATGGAGAATTAAGTGCATTTTAAAATTAAATTATTGCAAAAGGAGTTGGGCGTCCCTTTTGGAGGGAATTGATGGAAGCTAAAGAGTTGCCTCAAATTCTATTTAAGAAGGCCATTGCTCATTCACTGGGTATGCCTCAAATTCTATTTAAGAAGGCCATTGCTCATTCACTGGGTATCCATGATTTATCTTATCAAAATGTTGCTAGATTGATTTCAGAACCTGGCTAAGGGGAAGCTTAGCAATTTTCACCATTCTTCAAGCCTAAAACTATGGTACCCTAGATGGTCAATTGGGAGTGTGCTTCATTCAGAAGTGCATATGGAGCTTCAATGTTGGTGAATTTGGTGATAATTTCCAGTTTTGTACTTGTTGGTTATTCAATGGCTGAAATAGATTTTCATTTGCAGTACTTAATGTGATTTTATTTTCGTTCTGGGTATTGAAGCTAATCAATTCTATGCTAAGGTCGACCCTATTTGCAAAGTATCAGATTTTAGCTTGAAGCGATGAATTTTCTAGAGAGGTCGTACCATTCCTAGGGCCATACCATGCTGGGAAGTGCCTTGGGACTCGTGCATAATTAATTTGTGAACTTTGGATGCAGTTTCTTAGTTGGGAATTGGGTGTCTTCCTCCTCATATGCATTTGCATTTAGTTTCAGGTCATTTGGAGGAGTTTTGATGATGTTATGAGCATTTTGGTGTTGGTATAGTTGCTGGTAATGCTCTTTCAGTTTGTTGTTTTGCATATTAGCTTATCAGTAGTTCAGATTTTGGCTTGTAAATTCTGTAGATGGGAAGATTAGAAGTTGGAGAAATCATCCTCTAACATTTGTTTTGATTATTCAATTGTAACACTTGTAAATTGCAATTAATTTGCATTGTAATGCTGTGAATTAGTAGTACTAACCAGTCAATAATATTGTTGCATTTACTTTGTGATTTTTATGCAAACACTATAACCCCTAGATGGTTTACCTCCAGTGAGGAGGAATTAACATTGTATCTTTCATATTTTACCCACTGTATAAGTGGAGTATCCCCACTGCTAAGTGGATGCATGTTGAAAAACGGATGAATTGTTCTTCATTGTATTATCTTCCCCCCACTGAACAAGTGGTAGCGTGGAATCTTCATGGCCAATTCTCCGCCTGCTTTCATTTACAACTTGTAATTCATTTTAGTTGTTGCTAACAATCCCATCACCATATGATATCACCTCGCCTTTCAAAGGATCTTGGTGAAGGTTACTTTCAAGTTGGTTATCATTTGGGCCTAACGCTAATCATTGATGGTGTGCTTGTTTGTGCTTGAAAAAATCCAAGGGAAAAAACTGAGGTTATTTCAATTTTCCAGGCTATCAACCACTCGAAGAAGTGAAGGTGACTGGTTGTGCAGACAAAGCCACGTCTCTAGGGTGAACCATTGATCAATAACTTCATATGGTACATAAGTTTGAGTTGAATCTCTTATTGTTTTTGTTGGTTGTATAACTCTTGGGTGGCCAACTATACTAAAAAAAGGTTATTTATAACACTTGAAGGACTACTTGGATTATCCATCAAATAAGAATGCAAAGATGCAGTGTAATGATACCAAACAAATAAAAACTAACAAACTATTACAAAAACAAAGTCAAATAAAAAGCTTGGTTCAAAAGGCCTCTGAACTTGATCAAATGTTGAAAATTGTCATTGAGTTGTGTACAATCGAATAGCAAGAATAACCTTAAAATATGAAATCTAAAATCTGCAACCCAGAATGTCTCTATCGATTATCTGAAATCTAGTAAACAACCAGAATGTGTCTCTTAGCTTGTAATGAGATGACAAAGACTACCAAGCATAATCTAAAATAGGGGCACAATAGTTTTGGCAATTGCCAGATTTACACAAGGAATATATCAAAGGTTTGAGTAATCTACAAATTCAAAACAAACAAACAAATTCAGGAATCAGATTGCAAACGATGTGTCAAATATATGCAAAGCTCATATATCAAGAATTAATAATTTGAAATTTGAAAACATTCAAATATTTAATAAATGGAAGGCTATCAAATATACACAGTATATCAAAGGCAGAAAACTTGTGGAAATTTGCAAGTCAAAGGTATGATCGTTAGGCTTTGATACTAATTGATACAAGTGAGTCAAGGCCCCATAGCAACAAAAATCTTTTGGGGAAAAAATCGGCAAGCCAAAAGTATTAAGATTTTTTGAAAAAATCGTGAAAATTTTTGGAAAAAATTGGATTTAAAAAAAAAAAAAATGTAAAAAATTGTAGAACAAGAGATTAAAACTTTTTCTTTTGAAATTGAAAGGCATTTAGATAGCATAGAGATATAGAGAGCAAATAAAATAAAGAGTTTAACTAATGAATTGTAGAAAATAGATTTTTGTAGTTGATATTTGTATCGCTGATTACATTCATTGCATTGCACATCTTTCAAACTCAAAGCATTACTTCACATTGCATAACTAATAACTAAATGCTGATAGATGACAAAATTTCAATTACAACATAGTTTTTTACAAAGTCAACCTAAGCAGTTATGCAATTACTTCACATTGCATAACTAAAATCTAGGAGCAGCTGCGAATTGCATTAGCTTGTCATGGCATTCCATGAGACCACATTTCTTTGAGGCATTTTGTCAAACAGTTCACTGCCTTGTCTATGCTATGACATTTTTCATAAATGTCTACCAAAGCATTTTATCAAACAGTTCACTGCCTTGCTGCTATGGCTAAAAGCCTAAAATAGGTGCTTTCGAACAAGCTATGGATGCTTGGAAAAAATCTATCAAAGCATAATAGTAAGCAACAAGCTATGGTCTCATCGTTTTTTTTGTGTGAAAGTCAGCATGATTTTATTTGCATAATTTGTCCTTCAGTTAGAATGCACTGAAAACAGTATAAGACATATAATTTTAATGCTGAATAACTGGTGTCCATTGAATCGTGTCAGGTCACTTTTATGCGACATGTAACCTCTGCTCTTTTTAATAATAAGATTCTTTAAATTTTTATCTAAAAGTAGAAAAACTGCAAATCATTTAAATATAAAAGTATGTTTCAAAATTGGAAGATCTTGTTTGTAAATATGAAGCTTGTGAATTAACTAAAGAAAATATGCAAAACTGCATCGATATTGACCGATTTACATCGTATAGTACCAGTAATCCCTTAATCATAAACAAAATATGATAACCTTCCATTTATGAAATATGAAGCTTGTAAATTAACTAAACAGAATATGCAAAACTGTATTGATATTGACTGATTTACAACGTATAGTAGTTGCAATCCCTAATAATATCTAGGCAACGATCGTCTCTAGATATCAACTAGGATATATAAGCTCGAAGCTAATTATACGAGTAAAATATGGTTGTCCAAGTTACGGACATTAAATTTGTTACCTTCTCAGTCTTGCTCAATTTGTCCTCTTTACTATCACAATGCTATTTACATAAAGCTATTTATTTCTTTAGTATCACAATGATTTCTCTTCTTTATAATATGATCTAATTGCAACACAATTAATAATATACTAATAAGTTTCACTTCCACCATTTTCTGATGCTACTTATATAAAGCCATTTACTTTTTTACTATCACAATAATTTATTTTCTTTATAATATGATCTTATTGCAACGCTATTTATAATATACTAATAAATTTCACTTCCAGCATTTTCTGTACATCTTTTCACAAACCAACTTTAGAGCTTTTTTTTGTAATTTTCTGTTAGTCTATTTTATCAATCTTACGTCGTCATTCTCCGAGAAATGTTATCATGTATTGTTTATTACCTTCCCATCTACAAAAAGAGCAAGGCTGCAGAAAAGACAGCATGCAGCCAGCGAAAAAGACCAGCTCCAAAACAAAACCATTCAAGATTTACATTTTACACTTTTCTTGTGGGAGCGGAGAATCAAGTCGAAAGAAGGCTTAGAGGATTAATCTTTTTTTCCTTTAATTCATTATTATCAGACTTATATTAGTTTTTAATCTAGAAATTCCCTTTCCGGAATAACCTTTGGCTTTGATGAAATAATGGATAGACTTCTCTCGAGGCCCCGTCCATTGGGGTCGCACCCAGCAGTGGGGATCATTTTCTCCTTAATTATGGCACTTAACATGTTTCTGGGGATCTGGAAATGAAGCTCTCCAAATGGGCCCGACAACTTACCGCTTTAGATTGTTTTATTGGGACTCTTTGATATTATTACCAGACCACATTCCTTTGTCATTTTATTTATTTTTTCTGTAGTTTTTTCTTTTTTCTTCCTTTTGTAAATTATCTTGTTTTTCAATAAAGTTTACTGATCACAAAACAAAAAATCTACAAAATGTTGCCATAGGAATTGATTGGATACAGAATGATGAAGAATAATATACAGAATGCCCAATACCCATTGATAAGTAATGACATCATAATCTTAACCAAAACTTGAATGAAGGAACAATGATATAGTTTCAAAACTCTCAGTTCCATTCATCCTGGGACCATTAAACATGCATTACAGACAAATTATCATAGACTGGACTACATCAGACTTTTGACAGTTCATAATATAATCCCTTTAGCCCAAATCTCAGTCACCCAGATCAGATCAAACCAGCACGGTAGATACAGTGTCTAATTCCTCTTTAGTCCCTTTATTGGAGTGGAACAAAAACTCCATCTTAGCTGAAGTTTGATAAGAACATAAAAAAGGATATGTGAATATATCATGTTAGTTGCCGCCAAACACATTTGCAAGTGCCAAGAGACATTCAACGTCAATCTTTTTCTTTTTCTTTTTTTGCTCATGAGTGAAACAGTGAAACTTATTCTAAACTCCTTTCAGTAGTAGTAGTAATTCTGTAAAGGTAATGGAAGTGATAATATCTTTCCTTGTGGTTTGATAATAACATAAAAAAAGGACTTGTGAATATATCATGTTAGTTGCCGCCAAACACATTTGCAACAGACATTCAACGTCAATTTTTTTCTTTTTCTTTTAGCTCATGAGTGAAACAGTGAAACTTATTTTAAACTCCTTTCAGTAGTAGCAATAATTCTGTGAAGGTAATGAAAGTGGTAAAATCTTTCCTTATGGTAAGCCTGCAAATAATAAAAATAATACCATTTTCCACTTGTGAAACTGTGAATTGTTCTTAATGTTTGTTCATGCAAAGCCTGCAAATATTAAGCATTGCCACTTCCCACCTGTGAAGCTCCGGTAATTGTTGGTGATGATTCCCTGTGAAAAACTGGATGATATTGACTGCCATTTACCATTTGTGAAGTACTGTGAATTATTCTTAAGGTGAGCAGGTAAAGCTCAACATAAGAGTAACACCTCTCACAAATGGCTATCACTTTAATTACAAACTTGTCATTATTAATGACTGAATCAATTAAAATTGTAAGCTATCCATGCTTTTAATAATACTCTCCAAGCCAGACCTGTAGCTTGGATAGAGCAGTTTTACTTTTAGCTCTTCTTTCAATCTTTTATTGGAAACCCTCTTTTCTGATATATTCATAGAACAAATGACCTCTCTGCATGTGTCACCTGTTGAAGTCACATTTTTCATGGCTTCCCATTTCTTACCTGGCCATTTTTTCTCAAGTAAAGACATGGCATAGGAAAAGACTTCTGCACGAGGTGCTGGATCATCATCCACAACATTGTATACTTTCCTGATAGAGACAACAAATTGAAATCAATGGGAAAACAACAGCTAACTTTGTTCTCTGTTCACTAACAGCTAACTAGAATCAGTACATATTTACAAGCTGTATATATCAGATTAAAATGCAGTGGAGGTATGCGAGGAAATTCTCCAGAAAAGATCTATCAGGTAGATTTACACCTCAACATAGGGCTATGTCTAATATTAGCATACTCCAAACCATAGTTGGAAAACTCGCCCCAACAAAAAACTCGCCAAGGGAAAAATTGGAGAGTTTTTTAAAACTCACCAAAAACTCGGAAAAAACTCGGGAACTTTAAAAATTGCTTAATAAACATCAAAAAAGACGTTTTTAGCTTTCAGTTCTGCATAGCCGAGTTTTTTGAAAAACTTGGCAAAAACTTGCAAGTTTTTCAATAAACTCGGCAAAAACTCGCGAGTTTTTTGAAAAAACTCGTTTTTAAAAAAAACTCACGAGTTTTCTGCGAGTCTGCCAACTATGCTCCAAACAGCTGTATAGCTTTCATTTCTTAGTTTCCTTTCGTTTTTGATTGTGAAAGAAAAATACTGACTTCTGGTAGAGGGTTTGCAATTTACCTTAAAGAGAGAAGCGGCAAAAAAATATTTATTAGTAAATACTAAATATTATGTTAGGAGCTCAATAAATTGCAAGAATAAGAGGATGAGCAATAATTCATAACAAATTTCAACTATAGCCAGTCAACCTTAAGAGCAAAGGACAGATCTCAAGCAGTATGTCTTGCCGGCATCAGTTGTAAAAGGAAAACTTTCCAGGCCCACATTGAAAATACAAGGAAATTGTCTAAGAAATAAATTAGAAGTGTAATAAAGAGTTTAATGCATGGAAAAATTATTTGTTGATACTCACTTCCTAATCAGATGTTTCTCTTCAGACCTTAGTTCCCAACTATCTCTTATTGAAATTTATGCCTTTATAACATATGAGATCAAAAAATCTGTAGTCTAAATTCCCTTTGATCATGTCCAACCTGAGAAGAAAGACATAGTAATGACAGGAATAACCATGTGCATTTGCCTGTGAGTTTCTTCTCTTTGATAGGCAGTCCAACACATGAATGCTCCCAAGAAAAAAAATTGTTTGAATACAAAAACCTCCTTCCCCTGCCCCGCATCCTATCTAGATCATTCATTTCATCCTTTTCTCACTTCTAAAACTCATCTTCTTTGGCTATTGCTGGAAAACAATATTCTTAATATTAGATATAAATAATATAATGTTAGAATACATTTTGTACACAGGCATTTATTGCTCATGTTAATGACATAAAAACCATAGTTTGAGGACTCTCCAAGTCCTAGAACAGACTCTTGGGACTCCCGAGTCCTAGGGCTCGCCAAGTTGACTCACCAAGGACTCCAGAGCCAAGTCCTAGAAAGTCTAGGCTAGGACTCCCGAGTCATAGCAAGTGACTCGCACAAGTCCTAGAATCAGACTCCCGAGTCCCAACTTAGGACTCTTGGCATCGCCTGGAAATAATGAGTATGAATGTTTAAAACTTGTTTTTTGTTTTTTTTTTTTCATTTGAAAATTTGAAACTATGAGTATGAATGATGAATTTTCAAATATTGAGTGTTTGAAGATCATATAACACGTGTAATATTTGAATTATGAGAAATTGATAATCAAATTAGGCTCTTATGTTCTCTAACTACATTAATTTATTTTTGCTTTTTGGTAAAACTTCGGTTTTCTTCTTTGTCGAGTCTTAGCCAAGTTTTTTGCCGAGTCCGTGCCGAGTCCCGAGTCCGAGTCCTATTTTGGGCTGCCGAGTCCGATTTTTCCAACTTTGATAATAAAATCACATTAGTTATGTCTAAAAAGTAACTTACAATGACTTACACCCACCTTGTATCTTCACCATTTAATAATAAACAGAAATCATTCATTCAAATGTGTGCCATCCCAATTCTCTCAAACTCAATGTATTCATTTAATAATAGCTTTGAATGTGAAGGATGAAAAATTAATAACAACTATTAACACAATGATTCAAATATTCAGCAAATGCAATTTGGAATAATAAAAGTAAACTAAACTGAAATGATTATATTTTGATTTTTCTTTTTAAACAAATTGAACAACTAAATTTCATTGTTCATTGGTTCAATGTGTGAGAAACAAGAGATTTAAAAAATTTAAACAATAATTTGAAAGGGAAGGAAATCATAAGTACCCATAAAATAAGCAGAAAGTGATGACCGAAGGCCCTCCCTTGCTTGCAACATCCTCTTCAACAGGCCTAAGGCGTGAAACCCTTGGGTGTAGCACCCCAAATTAACCCCTCAATGACTCCCCCACACACCTAGAAATCCATCCTAAGGGTTCGTCATAATCTTGTTGTGCCTTGAATGTCCTATCAAGTCTACTATCCTAGGTGATTTAGACCAGTAAATGTATGTTGTAGGTGATTTTTCATATCCTTGAGCTCTCTATCCTGATGATGGATCACAGAGTGTGATCCGAAACGTTGATTCAAAAAGCTTACACACAATCAAATCCAGAAATAACTACTAATATTCTTATGGATTGTGGAAATTTAATAGCATTGTATGTTGTAGGTTCCTGGACAGTTGGTTCCCCAACTCCACTAGATATTCAACTCTCCTTGGCATCAAGCTATAGACATCTGCCTGGCATGATTTCAACTTTTAATGAGGTCTAAGGACTGAGATCTGTTCATTGCCTTGGGTTGGTTGATGCTAACTCAGCCTGCACCCCAATGGCTTAGCGCTAGATTGACACACCCAAAACCCTTCAATCTGCAATGGTGTCTAACCAAGCAACAAACCCTCAGATTTAATTTGCAATTTCTAATCAAAAAGACAGTTAAAGAGAGAAAACTTGGTAAGTCTAGATCAAGGTTGGTGTCATGACCTAGTTAAGTAGTTAGGGATTGCGTCCCAATCTGCACAGCTTGAGCGAAAATGTCTCAAAACATACCAAATCTCCATATGCTAATGGTGCCCAATAATTGAAATGTGAATTATAGAGCTGTCTAGGGGGCACTAGGATTCATAAAATGTCAACCAACAAATTTCATTAGTTCTTTTTTTTTTTAATTAATTTATTACAATATTGATCAGCCCATAACTAGGCACTAGATTTAAATTTAACGTTCCTTTTTTTATAATGGTGTTAAAAAACACCTTTTATAGTTGTTGGCTGATCAACTAAGGGTCATGACACCATTTCACCAAATATTTTAGAATAACCTTGTTTCTCAACTTCCTTTCTCTTACATCCACAATTGCCTTGGGCTCCAAAATCAATTTTCTTTCATTATCAAGTGAGAGCGGCTCTAATGAAGAAGTGGCCTGCTGTCCAAGGACCTTCTTAAGGCATGATACATGAAAAATGTTATGAATCCTATTGTTCTCTGGAAGTTTCAACTCATATGCAACCTCACCAATCCTCTTTATGATCTTATAGAGTCTATAAAATTGTGGCTTCAACTTCTCAACACCACTTCCCTTGAATGAAGATTGTCTATAGGACTGTAACCTAAAAAATACCATGTCTCCCACCTCAAAACCCTTTAAATTCGGTAGCAATCAGCATTGGTTTCGGGACTGTTGTAGGTTTTCTTTGAGTGCATTAACAATGTCTTAAGCTTTGTTGAATCAAATCTCTAGTCCCCAATACTCTACTATTCGAAAGAATCAAATCCATGAATGAAATAGTGTAATGTCCCCTTTTTGGGATTAACCTAAATCTATGTACTGAATAGATTTTTGTCCTTCCCTCTTTCCTAACCCCAGCAAAGGATGGTAGAATTACTGTGCCAAGGGCATGTAAAACAGTCTCCAAGTGGACTCCCTCAAGGTTTCCTACCTATCTTGGGACCATCCATCAAGTGACTAAATTACTCCGCCTCTCCCTCCACAAACTCCCTATCATCAATTGGGTATTAGCGAAAGTGAGTATGTTCAAAAATCCATTCTTATATTAAAGAATCATAATTGCTTATAAGGTTCAATAATTGCTGCAGGCATCATTACTCAATACTCCATATATATATATATATATATATATATATATATATATATATATTTCATATGAATGCATATATGTAATCTACAAACCATAGTTATGATAACCCTAGCACATAACTAATAAATATAAATAACAAGCATGCCACAATTATGACAGAGTAATAATGTCAATAGCCAAATATGTAATTATATTCAATAACTATGAAATCACATACCTCAGTCTGCATAAATCATAAGATAATTTTCTATAAGTGATTCGCTATTTCTCTGCTTAGAATATATTTAGATATTCTTCACTTTATTCCTTGATCGATCCCTATTGCTCATTCTAGAATTTCTACTTTGGAATCCTTAGCAGGCTACGGTTTAGAATGGCTGAGTATATGTCCCGAAATATGCAGACTGACTTTTATGTCTTGTCTCTTTGATCTCTCCTTCCATGGTCTTAGACTTGCATCGTTCTCCTTTTATAGCTTATGCTAGGACATGTCTTTCCCTGAATCGTTACTTCTTTGTTGGAGTCATTACCACATGGGTCATATTCTTCCATTTGACTGCTCCTTGATAATATGCGATGGTTTGGGTTTTAGCGCTTATGTTTGGAGTTAAATATTTAATAGTCTTTCTCTTGTTTGATGCTTTTATATATTTTATATTTAATCTCTTTAAAATTGTATCTTCATTCAACTATTTATGCTTCCTTATTATTGTTATATGTTTGTTTTTTAAAGTGGTTATAGTTACAAGACTCGGACGCGCCTCGGACTCGGCAAGCCAATTTTTGACTCGGACTCGGACTCAGAGCCCAAACTCTGCGCAGACTCGGCAAATAGAAAAACCCAAGAAATTCAGAGATTTTTAAGGATTTAAAACTTGTTTCATGCACCCTTTAATAAATAAACCTTAAAGACACAATAACATCATCAAATAGAAATTACTATGATCCCATACACATACATCGATCACATAAGTATAAACGCAAATTTTAGCTAAAGGAAATAACACATTCAGATATATAACTATTGTCAAATGTACACAAAACTCATGGAATATGAAATCCATGGCATCAAAACAAATATCAAAACTAAAAATATAAGTCTATGGCTCAAAAGAGCTTGCATTACTCATACCAACATCACGACAAGTCATGTGCTAGTGTCTAAGATAGGTCATAGATGATGATGTAGCCATGATATTTGCTTGCATCTCAATGATTGGTGTGTATATTCAAGTGAGGAATTTATTATTAAAATTTTATTGCAGCCTTCAAGACTGCATGCTTTGTTGTCTAATGTATGGAACAAGATAATCCTTGATTATGGCTTTGATTGCAAAAGATGCAAAGATTTGCAATAGGGGATATGTATTTTGTAGGTTTAATGATCATGATTCATCATTGGGCTATAACATGCTTAGACCTATAGTTTGATGAGGGTTTGGGGGAAACACCCCAACAGGATCGAGGGGTAGTGCCCCTCGCGGGGTCAAGGGGTAGCGCCCCTTGCGGGGGTCTGGGGGCAGCGCCCCCAGCAGGGTCGAGGGGCAGCGCCCCCAGCAGGGTCAAGGGGCAGCACCCCTCAAGGGGTCCCGGGACAGCGTCCTGGGCACACTCCCTCCACCGCACGATACAAGGCGGGGTCAAGGGGCAAAGCCCCCGCCACCAAGCCCAAATGAAGACCTTCGAAACCACACAAACCTTCATTGCGCACACCATTTAATTAAAAAATTTGTAAATGAAAGATTGCAAATTTTTTTTAAAAATTTAATTAAAATGGTCGAGTCTGAGGCACAAAACTCGGCGAGTCTGCCGAGTCTGCCAAGTCCGGCGAGTCTCGGCGAGTACTCGGCAACCGAGTCTCTAGGACTCGTTTAGGGTTACTCGCCTCGGGACTCGCGAGTACTCACCGAGTTTGGGCGAGTCTTGTAACTATATTGAAAATTAGAGCCTCAAGAAGTGATGCTCTGGAGTAAATTTTCCTAAAAAATTCTAGCACATGGGTTTTCTTGAGGAAGCTATTCTAAATAAACCTAGAAGATTTGTTTTGTCAAAATTTTCCTTTTCTTCAAACATGCGAATGGAATTTGAGACAGAAGATTGAGGTTTTGATGCTTTTTCTTCTGCTAAAATCGCCAATTTCTCTTGAATTATGCTAATGAATTCGGACTTGTACCTACAAAAGAATGATTTTGATGTCTTCAAACTTGATTGCTAATGAAAATTCACCCAACTCTGAAGAAAACTCACTTCTGCTAAGCTGGATGAATGAGAATGGACGCCATCCTTAAATAAATAGAACAAATTCGCACCATAAAAGCATGACTACAAGATTTAAAACCCTGACTGTGAAAAGAATTATCTGATTGAACCCCCTCCAATTGAACTAAGACTGACTCGGAGTATGGATTACAAAATAATAATAAAATATTCATCTTGCTTTACATACCCAACATCAAAAAGGCGCCAATAATAAATTATTAAGAAAAATTGCCATTCAATGCCTTAGCATGCAAAACAAATATTAAATATTATTTTAATTCAATTAGCAAAAAAGCACAGCATCTAGATGCACTCGGAAAACTTCACCGATTCCGAAAAGTCTTTATTTAACCCTCCAGGCGTCCATTTGCACAAGCTATGAGATTTTTCACTAACTTCCTACTTTATAGCTGACTGCAAAGTTATAGTTGACCATGTTCAGCTCTGATTTCCGGGTGACTGAGTGATGTTGTGACTAAGTCGAGATATCCATCGCGAAGCCTGCAGAGAAAGGATGAAATGTTTGTTGGGAGCTGCAACTGCTAAAATCAACGTTTGACACCTCAAAAAATTAGGCGCCTTTGATTAAATTGATGCAAGGTCTCCAGACAGCCATTTCTCCATTTTGCCATTTGATGCTTTGAACTGCCATTACCGATGAACGATGAACCCTGCTGACTGGATGATAGGTTCATTGTGTGACTAGAAGAATTCTGCATCCAATGATTGTATGTAAGGCATCTGAAAGCTGCATTAAGGACCCCAAAAGCAAGGGTGCCCCTAGCCTGTGAAGGTGCAATCACCATTTTGACAACAATGTAACTTTCATCTGGATACCCTACTTTGACCCCTAACACCGGGAGCTGGAGTGCTCCGATTGTTTTCCCTACGGAATGTAATTCAAGTACTATGTACTACTAAGCAAACTAAATCATATGCAGAACATGGAACAGAAAAATATCATGTTTGAACATCAAAAGCTTTATTCATTATCAGTGATATCATATACAACAGTATTATCAACCATGACATTCCCTCATAACATGTTTTTGACTACAGCAAATTGAGTACATATAACGTTCGGCGGTAGTTAGGTAACCAACCAACACGACGTTACATAACAACAGCTATCACTAATCGGGACTTGATTACCTGAAAGTACATGACATGTATTATTCCCACTAACTACAGTTTTATTAGCAAATGGCCGACTACAACAGAAGTAAAGATATACTACCTACATCATCCCCCCCTAAAAAGAAGTCGTCTTCCAGACGACATGACAACCCAAGGGAATGACAAAATATACAAATTTAATGAGGGGGAAGTGAGGACGTCCCTAGATGCACGGATGATGCTAAAGTAGTCGAAGAATGCTCTGCCCGCAGTCGCCTCACTTCCTCTGTACGTGTGCGGAGCTGTCGATCGACGAGTATCTCCCTCTCCCTGGCAACCTTCACCATACAAGCTGCCTCCATCAACTGGCCTTTAGTCTTGTCTGCCTCTGCACTCTTTGCTACCAACTGGTCTTCCAATTCCTTCACTCGCCGCTCCCATGCCCCCTCTTTTTGTCGTGCCTTCTCTTCCAAGGTGATCACCCGGGTCTCTAAGGCCTCTAGTCGGGCTCCCCTATCACTAGCTAGCCGGATCTGCTCTGCCAAGTCATTTTGAATGTTTGTCATTGCAGCAACCAACTCCTCCTTAATCCTCTATAAGAGTCTATATGCTTCCACCTTCTGTGATACTACAACCTTCGTGGAGAACACCTGGCGTTTCATGAGATAGAAAGCATCACGGAATGCGAGCTCAATGTGTTATAAACTCTCTAGAAACCCAACGTCCCTTCCTGCCAGCCTCCCTTCCTGCCAGCCTTGGAGGCCTACCACGCCATGCCCGTAGCATTGCAGTAGTCTCGCCTGCTAGCCATCCCTCACTGAATATCTGAGTAAACTCGGACTTGCACCCCATTTGCACAAATCCTCGGATGCGTTGGACTTCCTATCCCACTAGAGGAGATCGGCCGACCTTGAGCTCTCTCAAAACCTAGCCCACCCGAATCATCAATCTTCCCATATGTTCCAGCTCCTCCACATAGCGTTGTACTATTCCCACTACATCCGATGGGTATGGCTGTGACATTTCTACACGAGTCCACCTATGGAGTCACCCTCCTCATCCTCCTCATCTTCGACAGCTAGGGAAGGCTCCCCGCACCACCGTTTCTCACAGAAAGAATCTAGTCGAATCCAATTCCTAGGTAGGGAGAGCTACCGATTAGCAGATTAGTTAACACCTTAACTATGGAAAGGGGGGTGCCTCAATGCCCTTAAAATAGTAGGGGTTTTTTAGCTGGACTACCATCCCGTAGAATTCTAGCCTTTGTTTCGAAAGGAAGGTTGGAAGGATGGATGGATAGAGAGCTAGGGAAGGCTCCCCGCCCTCCCAAGGGGTTTCCCTGACTGTCTGCTCAGGCTCATGTATCGCTATCACTGGCTTCGTGGGTTGTTCAGGTGTCTCCTCGGCAAGTCTAGCCATCCCACTTTGCTATGTGTGGATGGCTGGACCTCCCTCGCCCACCAACCCGTTTGAAGGACTCTAAACCGGCTGCTTCGATTGCTCGGCCACTTCTAGTGTGAGGCCCACCGATCCCAACCAATTGTCAATCTGAGCCACCCCTAGTGCTCCTGGCGGTGTGACAGGGGAAGCCTCCTCATGTGTCATGATTGTCCCCCACGTTGGTGCCTCCTCTAGTATTGCAGCCCCTAAAGCTACCGATCCAGGTATTGTGTCAAGTGAAGGAGCCTCTGGCAATATCTCCACAGAAGCTGTGGAATCTGGGTTACCTTTTGGCACTGGTTCCCCAAAAGCCACTGATGCAATGGCTGCCCATCGTGACGATATGGCAACGAGTGGCGCCTAGCCTAGCGATGCACCTGGTGATGAGGTTGCTACTCTCAGTGTTCGCCCAACTCCCATTGGCGATACTGGGAGGGTGAAGGTCACTGTCTATGGGCTCTCCTTGACTGGCGGTGCTGGAAGAGTGAAACCGGCTGGCTGTAATAGTGGTATTTCGGTCTCTCCTACTTCCAATGCTGCTTGGCCGCCTATAGCCACGAACACTTCCTCATCCACTGGAGAACTGGAAGCCGATGTCGAGGAAGACAAGTCAATAGGTTCCCCCTGGTCAGACACTTCACCCTGCTCAAATGCCTCTTCGGCCAATGTTTCCTCTTCCACCGATGCCTCCTTCCGTTTCCTCTTCTTCCCTGCAACAATGCCCTCACCAACTTGCTTTAATTCCAATCTTGTCCAGTAAAATGTTGTTGGCAGCCCCGGGTCCAGATGAGTGAGAGGCTGCAATCGGCCCCATCTACCTTCAGGTATTTGCATGTGAGCAGCATCCAGGAAGAGGGCGACAGAATGTTGTGTCATATAAAACACCTTGTGCCGCTGGGATAAGAATTCTCGCATCCGTTCTGAAAGTAACCGTGCCCAATTGTACACTTGGCCAATGCTCAATCCCACCATGTAATCTACCATCCAGATGGCAATGTCGGACGCTCGGTTGGCACCTGTGAGCTGGCACGTCATTAAATCTAGCAGGCACTTCCATTCGGCAATCACCAGATAATGTTTCCGGAGGCCTCTGTTGCCTGCATTCCATATAGTGTCTTTCTCCTCCGATGTTAAGTCATTTCGGCACACTTGCTTGATTAAGACCTCTTTGTGTTGCTGAGTCATCTTCTTCGGCTTATTAACTCCTACCCCTATGACTGGAATGCCAAAAACTCTCTCGAAATCCTACGGCCAGAATGAAACTGTAACTGGATAGCCTCTGTAATCTATCACCAACTTGTACGTGTGCCTACAATAATTATCCACCATGGCCTTCAGCCAAGGCTCAAACTCTCGTGAATTGAAAAATGGCACTAGCACGACTTTATCCACCCGAGTGTGTCGTAGTGCAATTTTCAGAGTGTGGTCATCGGCGGTGCTTTGCCACTATTGTTTGCACTCATTGCCAATTAAATTCTCCCAGGACATCGTTTTAGTGTCTGCATCCATTTTCTTTTTCTTTCCTGTCGAGGCTACCTTCGGCTTATGCTGTACAACTTTCTTCCCCTTGTCCATTGTATTGTTGTATCGACAATTCAAATTGAATTTATTTCCTTCGGCCTGGCAGTTAATGTAACTGTCGAACTGGATTAACCACCGTACCTCCAAAACATGTCGTGCCTGGCGTCGTACTCTACGCACCATCTGTCTCTCTACGTAGCTGGATCAACTTACAAGAGATGCCTCTGGAGGCGACGAAGCAAGAAAATTGCTTCTAAGACCCCAAAAAGAAGGGCGCCTCTTTCAAGGGGATGTGCATTTTCCATACTTAGCCATTTTTCCAGCTGTATTCACTTTTCAGCGTTCTACACTAACCTCACACGTACGAGCGTTTGACAAATCCCGGAGGCTGATGGCTGGACTCGTTGGATAGTTGGAGTAATTGCGCACAAGTCTCGTGAAGACTACGAATGCTAAAAACCCCATCTAACAGGCCTAAAGGTTGGGCACCCCTAGCCTACAAAGGTGCCAGTGTGTATTACTATATTTATCCACCCTCTGATTTACGTGTCTGGTGGAACCTCTGTCATGATCACTTAGCTTGTCGGATCATCTTGCGAACTGGTGTGTTGCGGAGTTAGACTAGATTAGAAAAGATTTCAGGAAGACCACATCTGCAAATTCAATCATCTAAGGAGTCAAATTCAAGGGCGCCTCTGGGCTACAGGGACTCAGAAACTGCAATTTGATAGTCCTCTATGACTTACAACCGCCTCGTACCTTGCACTTCTGATGTTGACTTCCGGAGTTCTACACTTCGGGGAACCTCGCTTGATAGCTCGTCGAATAGCCAGACTAATTCTGAAGAGATTGAACATATTTGCAAGCATATGCAAAAAGATCTAGGCCTTCAAAAAGAAGGGCGCCCCTGGGCTACAGGGGCGCAGACCTCCTTTCTACTTGAAATCTTCATCCGTTTCATCCTCCATAAACATTATTCTGGCCACTAATTTGACCTTGCAGGAAAATAATCTTGTCGTGAGGCACTTCTCCATCATCACATGTCCCGCTTTGAGTCGCAGGGTCAGGTTCTGACTTACAGGTGTTGTTCAACAGTCAACTGCTGTTGATGAATGACATGACACTGACTAAAGTCCATATTTGACTTGCCCAAAAACTGTATTTTGACATCATTTTAGCAAGGTTTAGACTCTTTTAAGCAAAATGCCTTAATGAAGTAAAAAATTTGGTTTGGGTACAACACACCTTGACTACACTTTGAGGTGTGTTCACTAGATAGCCTTCGACCCACATGTTCAAGACTTAACCTCCTCATTATTGCTTCAGCAAGGTGGGTTGAAGCACAGGGCATCAGGCTTGTATGATTCAGGTGGAGATGATTGTGGGGGCTCTTGGATGCACAAGGATTGTCACTTCAGTGCTTGGTTACCATATGATAAGGTTTGGAGTTTTGGAGTTGTATTGATGAGTCTTGGGTCCCACAGCTTGACAGGGTGTGATACTGGCATGAGCTTCAGCTACGTTTGTTGGTTGATTGGAGTACTTTACAGGATTGTTTGGGATCCAAGTGGTGGTGGACAGGTGTTGTGGTGATTATGGTTGGTGAGTGGCGGATTGCTTGAGGGCAAGCAATCTCTGGGAAGGGAGGACTATCATGTCCCCAATTTGGAGACAGGGTGATATAATTAATTTAATTAATTAAGTTGTCCAAATATTGATATTTCATAAGGATGACTAATTAATTATTTTAATTAAATTTAAGTGGAGATATTAAATTAATTATTTATGAAGTTATTCCAATAAATTAATATCTAAAGAATGACTTTATATTTAATTAGTTTAATAAGTGACTAAATAAATACTATATTATAAAGTCACTTGAATAAAATAATACTTTGTTTCTAGAAGCTTCTTGAAGATGTGGTTGAAAAAGTATAAAAAGAAGCTTTAGCTGGGCATTTTGGACATGTTGAGTTGACTACTTCATTTTCTACATTTGGTGAGCTTAATGCTTGGAAAACTTCGCTTGTGAGACATCAAGCCTAGTTGGTTCCTAGTTTCGCTTGTGAGATATCAAGCCTAGCTAGTTTGGGGAAAGGATATCTCAGTCCTTTCATTTGTGTTCAAAATTTAGTGGCCTAGGGCCAAATTTTGATATTGGAGAGATTCGATTCATGGTGTCTATCTGCAGATTTGTGCCAAAGAAAAGAAGGGAGGTCGATATTTATTGAAGAAGACGAATTCTGGAAGATTCGATCTTGTGTTGTGATTGCTTCTTAATCTCATTCCTTGTATTAGCTAGGCGCCATCGGAGAAGGGACGATTTTGTTTTAGAAGGTGTGATGTCCCCGCTCTAGTCAGTTCTCGGGAACAGTGTGTTAGCCCTTTATTGGACCCTTGTGGGCTAGCTAGATTGGTTAGAGGGTCAGTGGTGTTTTCTAGAGAAGTTGATCGTTCTCGTTTTCAAAGCCCAGTGATTGGTTCACAGCAGGCGTTAGCAGTTCAGGAGTCGACAGCTTCTGACGGCACAGGAATATTTGGAGTTTTGAGAAAGTTATGGATTTTTAAGTGATTTGAGTTAATTAATTAACTTAATGCTTTATTATAAGGTCAAATTGACTTTATATATTTTATCACTTAAATATTCAATAAAGGTGATTTAAAATTTAAATCAATTAAAATATAAAAGGGCGCCCACTTTATTTAAGTCAAACTATTGAAAGTGACTTAAAATATAATTTAAAAGATTTAAATGATGAAAGTGGTGTATCATCTTGGAAATGCGTGCCTTTTTGATATAAGGCAATTTGGCAATGAGAAACCCTATTATTGATTATTTCGACTTTGCCTTGGATATTTTTCCTGTGCCTTCCTCTGTGATCAGGGTTTGAGCAATATTTCCATTGGAGAACGATTCCTCTTTGATGTCGAGCATTTTTGAGACTGTGAGAGACTAGTCGAATCAGTGCAGTTGAGAGCTTCATTCAGAGGTTCTACATGTTTCAATCAGAGTACTTTGTACAGGTTTTCAGTTGTTTGCAATAAGGAAAGGTGGTTCTTCACTTGTGGCGTCCTCTTCAGCAGATTTGTGGCTCCAGTAGTGTTACTTCATTTCTTTCTCCTTGGCCGTACCATTTGCATTGGATTTTGTGCCTTCTTGAAAGTTGGGCATGTGAGCTTGAAGTAGAAACGCCTTCTCTTTGGCTCCTGAATGTGACTAATTCTTGGCGTCTACCTTTCTTAAGGGTTTGTATCTTGTTTTGGAAAGGGAGAAATCAAATCTGGAGCTTGGGCGTGCTTCTTTGTCAATTTTCATCAATTCCGGCTAGCAAACTGGATTTATTTCTTATTTAATTATTCTGGAGCATTTCGGGTATGTGATTCGTTTGTAATCTCATTGTATATATTGCAGAATATCATCTATTACATCTGTTGCTCAGAATATGTCTATACTGCATTTTTATAAGCTTTAATATGATGCGCACCTTCTCTTCTGTCTACAAACTTTCTCTAAAAAACTAAGTAAAACACAAATAGACTTAAGAAAAAGACGGGTTTAGTAGTGAGCCAGCAGGGCTCATCACAGAAGGGGAAATAAAGGTGCATCAATTTGATATCAGACATGAGGCACTGCAATTAGAAGGCTATGGTGATGAGTTTTGATGTGTTTTGGAGGAGTTTTTATGCTGCTGTCATCATCATTTTCAGTGGGTTGTATCAGAACAGGGGCGACTAAGAGGATAATCGATTTGTGCTTAAAGGGAGGCAGTTTTGATGGTTCTTGGACGCTATGATCTTCATCAACTTCCAGTGCTTCTATTACCAGGCTCTTATATGATTTGTAGTTCACATTGTCATTTTAGTCTTTAAAGTGGCTGCTGTAGGTGTCTTCAGAAATCACACTTTGGCATTGTTTGCATTTTATATTGTAAAGCCAAGAGTCTTGGCTAATGCAACAGCATTGTATTGGAAAGAACATTTGAATAAAGAGTCATAAGTTGCATACAATATGTTTATTGTAATGTTAAATTTAAAAGCATTCATTCCCAGCATATAAGTTTGTATGCCAACTGTTTGTTACAATGTCAGTTGGCTGTAGGTGGATGTTTTTCAAGTAGAGGTTATGTATTTGCATCTTAAAAGCCAAAAAGGGATTGCATTTGTATCTAGTTCTTCATTTAGACATTGTAGAGTTAATTTGCAAGTTACTAGATTACAATTGAAGCTATTTGAAAACAAAGCAACAAACTCAAAACTCCAAACGGCTAATTGAGAGATTGCATGTGAAGTGTTCGATAATATTCCTAGAAGTAATCTTAGGACAGATTTGAAGGGAATTTTCTAGAGTGGTTTAAGAGTGTGAACATTGACATTTTGGTCTATCCCTTCCCTTTAGGTGAAAAATCCTAAAGTGTTAGAAGGTCATAGTAACCAAGATCTTTGTTTTACATTTTGGTAACCCTTAAGATATTCCTTGAGAGCTAAAAACTATATCAGAAGTTGCAAGGGATAAGTTCCAACCGTTTGACAAAATTCCTAAGGCTGAAATTAAAGAGTTTTGAGTCTAAATCAGCAAGGCTCATTACATAATAAGTGACATAAATGTAGAATGCATTAATGACGATGCCCAATTCAGACCTGGAATCATCATAGAAATCATCAAGTGTGATGTTCCAATGGTATGACTGCCCTTGGAGTACAGCAGTAACCAAGGAATGTTCAGCTGGGCTATGGATGGTTGTATGGCTAGTGTAAGACTGGCAACAGTTACAAATCAGTTCCAAAACACACTATTAATATTTAGATCTGCCTCTCAATTGAAATTGCCACCAAAGGATGGTCAAAGATGCTCCAGAAATAGCTGATTTGAAGTTAAGTACTGTAGCGACACCATTGTGCCCTGTAGCAGCAACATGTAACCTTTAAAATGCTGGATTCTTCAATAAGTCATTGTAGCACCACTGTAGCAGCAACATCAAAACTTAAAACAAATGTCTTCAAAGCCTTAATGAATCAGGACTTTTGTAATTACCGAATGGAATCACCCAAATGGAAAACAAGGGTTTTCATCCTTGACCCAAAATGTGGAATCCAGGCAGGTTTTCATCCTCTGAAACCCAAACACACCAAGGATCTTTGTCATTGGATGCCCTAGATTGAACAAATTGCTCAAATCTGAATATTGGATAAAAAAGGTAACTTGAATGCTCCTCAAATGAAGATAGGCACCTCCTTATATACCTTTTCAAATTGGGCCCATGGGTCCTAAATTCCCTCCAAGTATTTAAAGATACTTTTAATTCCTTTTTCTTTTTTTAAGTATTTAAAAATACTTTTATTTTAATAATAATATTTAAAATAACCTTTTATTTTAATTATAATAATATTATTAAGTTGCCCTTGAAATTTGGGATTATTGGGTGCAACTTAAACAATATTTTTAATTTAGTTAAATACGAAAAAGGGGACATGACACAGATGGAGATTATGGTGGAAGTATAGATGACAGCATGTCTACAGCTAGAGATTGGATGCATCTCAGGTTAACATCAGAGGCTAGGAGTTATAACAAACTAGACATGGTTACAAATTCAACAATAGCATTGGAGTATATTTGGTCTACCTCAATAGAGATTGTGTATCTTTGCACGGTTGTTGAAGACTTGCAGAATTCACAAAATAAATTAACATTGCATATAGAGATATTAAGAGTGTAATGAAGACAATAAAGAAACTTAGTTCTTCAAGAGAAAATACACGTGTATGAAATATCACTATTTAAGAATGTTGAAGACAAAAAAGGTTAATTGATATTATCAATCGTCCTATTTGAGAACAGGTTATAGACATTTTAAATAAACCGTTGCACAGAGATAAGTTCAACAAGTTCTAATATATTCTTGGTGTGCAACAAGAGCAAGACTTTAGATCACAAGGAAGTTTATTGGAATATATGGTCCAAAGTAGAGATAGAAATAGTGTTAGAGATTAAAGTTAATTAATAAATTGCATGTGAGGCATTCATCTCATATGAGACGCTCACATTTAAATGATAGTAAAATATATTTTTAGAAAATAAAATGTAAGTGAAACACAAAGGTTTTGATGGCTGCTCTCTCACATATACCACCATCTCCCATTGTTTGTTTTTAACCTAAGTTGCCGAATCGGGTACGGGTACGTGGGTACGGGTACGGGTACGGTACGCGGGTACGGAAAAAAAAAAAATATTCGGTGTGGGTACGTGTGGGTATGTCCGTACATAAAACATATAAAAATCATAGTTATAGACATATTTGCAGCCTAAAAAGTAAAAACAAGAATTACATTTAGAATACCACATATCATGCATATACTAAACAAAACTTAGATCTACCATAAATATAACAAATCCGAAATACAATTATACTAAATTAATTTGATATCAATTTTTCAAAACTTGAATGTTACGATAGGTATATAATTATATTGAATTCATTGTTCATTGGTTCAACATTTAAAACAAAATAATACAATTAATGGTAGGCATCACTTCTACCCAAAAATGGGTGGCTCTCTACTACAACATCATCAAAGTCACTATGTGTTGGAGAAGGAGGAGGCCTCTTTGATCCCCTTCCACTTCCACTTCCTCCTCCTCTCAACAAAGGATGGTTTGTGGCACGACCAACTCTTGCATCTGCTTCCTCTTGCTCTTTAATAGATGTTGCTACTTTGTGAGGATGTAACCCTTTACCAGTTTCTCCTGCACATATTGTGATTCCTTGTCGAGAAATGGCACATAAATGGCATTTCACACGACTGTATGAGCTAGTATACCGAACTTTACAATGATTGCATATCCAAACAAATGTTCCTCCCCCTTTAACTACTTGTATCATTTGTACATATTTCCATAGAGGTCAATTTGGGTCGGTTTTAAAGGTGGGTCCACCAACAAAAGTAGAATTGGTTGCCATAATGCAAATGCTGTAAAATATTAAAAAACAATTAAGAATTATCAAACAATAAATGTTAAATATTTAAATAGATAAATTGATTACCATTTCTGATTTAAGAAAAAATAAATTATTTAAAATTTAAATTAACATTTTGATTTAATATATTTAATATTATTAATTTACTATTTAAAATTAATTAAAAAAATTGGTAATTATAATTTACAATTATTATATAATAATATTATAAATTTATTATTTATAATACTAATTTAAAATTTTAAACTATTATAAATTATAATACTAATTCTATTATAATAATATATATAAATTAGAATTAATATTATATAATATTATGGTATTAAATAAATTAATAATAATATTATAAAGGATGCTAAGTGTTATTACCTATATCATAAATTAAAATTAAAATTTATAAATTATAAATGTATAATAAAAATTAAAAATAACAAGTTTATAAATAGTAATATAAAAATAATAATAAATAAATTTAAGATTTATAAACTACAAGTATAAATTATTAATAATTTATAGAAAAGATTAAAAAAAAAAAATGATTTGCAAAAGCTCACGAATTCATTGTTAAATTTTTTAAATATAATAAATAAGTTTTAAAATTTAAATTTTAGTCTATAGTTATAAACTTAGAGAAATAGAAAGTAAAAATTAAAAAAAAAGATCGAAGAAAAATACCTCAGGAACGCGCCCACGCAGAAATGTCCTGCGAAACTTTGTTGAAGCCTAAGTTATTTGCACCTGCAATGCACGCACCTGCAACTCACCCTGGAAGACAATGAAGCCAGACAAATAAACGCCGCCGTGAAAGGATGGAGAGAAATAACTGCGTGAAAAGAGGTCGCGTTTAGGGTTTTTGAGATTTGGAAGTGTTGAAAAAGGCTTCGAAATATGTGAAAAACGCATCGAAAACACTGAAAAACGCCACGTCATTAGAAAAACGGCAAAAAAAATGCCATCCGTTTCCAACTCAAAAAATCCGCTTCCTATTCGAATCTGCAACGATTTTATCGCGCATCCGTTTGCATACGTTTCCGTACCCGGAATCGGCAGGGTAAAGGGCCGATTCCGGTAACTTAGTTTTTAACACTCTTACTGTAACTTCTTCTCAAGTAATAAAATTCTCCCGTCAATTAGGGCTCAAGAGACCTCCTCTAGTTTCTACACCCCAAACATCTGGACAGAACCTTAATAGGGATCTGAAATGGGCCTATGTCCCCAAGGTCATCCTTACAAACAAAAAATTAAGGGAAAAGGGGGATGTTTCATGATCTCCCCCACATGCCAAGGATGACTCAATCATCTGCACTATTAACCCTATAGACGCATCCCTAGCTTTCAGCAGAAGGGGTAAACATAATATTTTGTAAGTCATTGTTTCATATCAATGTGCTATGAATATTTGTGCTTAGATGAACTCCAAATAAACACATATAATATCCCATATCAATTTTCATGAAACTAATAGGACATGACCAGCAAAATCTTTAAAAATTGAAAACATAAAAAATTTAGATGTACAGACGCCCCCCACTATAGTTAAGGTAGGAAGGGGGGACAAAGGGTGGGTTAGTTGGTGTTAGTGGAGATATGAACAGCAGGGATCATAAATCTGACAATCCATGGAGTATATTCGGTTGTATCAAGGTAGTTTTATCCCCCTAGTCCCAAGATGTCAAGTACACACAGGTGTACCTTATAGCAATGGAAGTGATGCTTTCTTTCGAACAATCTTTTAAGGAATGCTTGGGACTCTCGAATAGGCAAGGATGATGCCCCTCAACTATAGTTGCTGGGTATTAATATTGATAATTAACCAAGCATGTCAAGATCAGTCGTACTAATACTATCACAATGTCTTGATTCACTGATTGTCAATCTCCTGCAAGTCAGCACTAAGAAAGGACATGCCCAAATGCAAGCCATTTGCCTCCACCTATGGGCAGCTCATCAAAGCACTGGTACTTTTTTCAATATGCTAAAGTTCAGTTTGAAACTTTGAAAGTTCATTTGAAATTACCAACAAGGCATTCCCACTTGGTCCATGTTGAGATGGAAAGATCACCCCACTTCCCACTGCCGCCTGTTATACTATATAAAGGGGGTGTGGGGGAGGGCCTCAATACTCCAACCACATAAACTCGAAAAAACATGATGAGTGGAGAAAAGAAGGGATCGGATGATGGGCCACTAGGCCAGCCCCTACTTTTAAGAAACTCACTAGTGGAATTATCGTGCCACTACTACGAGGTTCATATGAGGCACAAAGAGAAAATGCAGGACTATCACCTCGTCTGGCATACCAACCAGTTTGAGATCCAATCATTGGCTTTGAATCAGTAAATAAGTGTCCACATAGGCATTACTTGGAGAGATGAGCACTTTAAGTCAAATATAGAGAGGAAAAGCTAGCATGGAAAAATGCAAATGTTCTTTATGCACACTAGCATGAAATACTATAGTGGGTCACAGGTTTCTTGGTGGAATGAGTGTCCCCTCCCACCAGATCCAGTTGTTGAGAAGGAAGTAGGCTACCCACAGATCTAGATCCGCAACAAATGACCTGTGCAAAGATCAAG
This sequence comes from Sequoia sempervirens, assembly GCA_007258455.2. NCBI lineage: Eukaryota > Viridiplantae > Streptophyta > Pinopsida > Cupressales > Cupressaceae > Sequoia > Sequoia sempervirens. The sequence continues at coordinate 533,604,462 of VDFB02105785.1, read as the reverse complement.
ATCCCCAACAAAACTCACTAATTATTGTCCACTGTCTGCCATTAACATCATAACTTAATCTGGGTTGTATAATTGAAGCCAATCTATACTGGTAACGGATTTGACAAGCCAGAGAATCCAATCTGGTAACTGAAAATAAAGCATGTAACTTGAGAAAAGAATAATAAAGCTAGCTGCAAATTCTTTATATGCAAGTGCTGAACCAAGGTGGAAAATAGTGGTTAAATTACCAACACTTAATATTTATAACCTATAGTCTATTGCCCAAAATTTGTTCACTACTTATGAAAAAACTTATCGAGGATGAAATTTCTGAGCATTAAATTTAATATGCTGATAAACAATGAAGATTTTTATATGCAAGTGCTGAACCAAGGTAGAAAATAGCACTTAAATTACTAACACTTAATAGTTTATAACCTATAGTCTACTGCCTTAAAAGATTTATTCACTACTTATGAAAGAACTTATCAAGGAGCATGAAATTTCCAGCATACTGAAAAGATGCCCTCGCTAAATGAATGGCATACCCTGAAGAAGGCTGCTCGATACTTGCAACAATTGCTTGGCATATATCGGCAACATGAATTCGAGATGTGTAATTATTTAATGTGCGTGCCTTCTGACTTCTTGAGAGCTTCTGCTGTTTAATAATGGTGTCTAAAGCGCTGCAGCAACAAAGAAGACTGTAAATCACTAGAAAAGCATTTTTTTCATTTTTCTGGCAAATACCATTATTTTTCTTATTGATAGAGAGCAGTGCTAGAATGAATGTAGAGAAGGCCATATGCAACCAATTAAAAAAGGAGCATGCAAGCATATTCATACTCACAAAAGGAGCACATATAGAAAACCAACTCATAAACGTACATAAACATATAGTAACACATCCACACTGATAACTTTTACCATATTTGTACATGTAGCCTTCAAAAAATTCTAGTTGCTCACCTATTTCTAGAAGCAAGAAGGAGCAGAAACATAATTATGTTTTAAACTTTGTTATAAATATTATTAATTTCCATAGTTCCATGGAGCTTCCTGACGGGGAGACGCAAGGACGAGGGGACGGGTTTCAAGGACGGGGGCACAAAGGGCCTAAGTTTGGGGATGGTGAGGGGATGGTGGGGGGACGGCGGGGGGGATGGTGGCGGGGTGGCAGCAGGGTGCTGAAATAAATATAGTACTTGAAAAAATAGTTATTAAAAGATGTATAAGTATAAGAAGTATTCATCTTGGAGACAACTAGGAGTCCCCTAGACATCTTGAGGACACCTCGACATCCTCGAAGTCCTAGCAACATCTTAGAGACAGCGACAATGGTGGGATGCTAGCAATGGTGGTGGGTTGGTGGAGGGACGTCCACCCCAACTCCCCAAGTCTTTGAGACGAGGACGTCTAGGAAACGCAGGGTTTGGGGGGGAAGGGGGGACGCATCCACATAGAACACTGTTAATTTCATTAATTGAACAGAAATGGATAAAATGCATGCTTAGATTGTAATAAATAAGTTGCCAATTTGGGTTTGGGTAGACCAGTATGGCAAAAAAAAATCCAAGTACAGTTTTGGCTAGGTATGGCCACACACACACACACACACACACATATATACTGTCACTAGGTTCGAATTCGAATTCGAGTTCGACAACATTGAAATTCAGATGGAATTCAACAAGGAAAAAATTCGGATTAAATTCGCCTTATGTAATTTTTTCCTTTTTTTTTATAAATATAAGTAATATCTCCATACAATTGTCTAAATAGTTTAACATTCATAAATAGATTTGAATCAATACAAAAAGATGACACATTTATAAAATATAACTATAAGAAACATGTGAAATCACGATTGTGAAGATGTTCTTTTGTCTAAAAGGTAAAATAACAGTAAAGACTTTAGAACTTCAAAAAAGCTCCAAGTCATCAAGAGCACTTGGCTGAGATGCTAAATCATCATCATCTGTATCACTACTCAATTCATCATCTGCAAAGTCAAGCTCATCTGCAACTGGCGTTGCTATGTCTTCAAGATTTTGTTGCGAGGAAGAGTCCTTTGCTGATTTGTTCATGAGCAATTTTAAATTGCTGCGAACATAGACAAGATCTCCCAACTTTCCAGACAACAATTTATTCCTCTTTTCGGAATGGATGTGGTCAAAGCAACTCCAGTTCCTCTCACAAGCCAATGAACTTGCTCCCTAACTCAAAACTCGAATAGCAAACCTTTGTAGCACAGGAGTTTGTGCTCCATAGGTCATCCACCATGTATACCCAAGTACATGTGCCATGTCATATTTGGCTGTTGACATTCCAAACATCCCTTCAATTGGCCATCGTATACCCAAAATTGACTTCTAATTTGTGCTGAAATTGTTTGATTTGATTCATACTTTTCAACAGCTTCTAAAAGCCCTATCATAATTTCAGTGTCACCTTCTCTATTAATAGAGGATAATTTAGGCTCCAAAAAGCAAGTTGTTGCATGTAAAGGTGTGTGCATCATTTTCCATCTGCAATTAACTACCTCCCATATCTCCATATATTTTGCTTATGCATTATTGAGTGCCTTTTGAATAGCTTCCTTACAACGGTCCATGCTTTCATAAAGCATGCCAAGGCAAGGAGTGTCACCATCAACCATACGAAGCACGTCGACAATTGGTTCACATATAAGCAAAACCTTTGCTGCACTTTCCCAGAAATTGCTATTCAGAATGATTTTCTCTATGTTCTTCCCCTTAGGACCTTCAGAAAGCACTGAGTGTTCCCACTCATTGGAACAAATAACAGACCTCAAAGCTGCTTTTTCTTCAACCACTCTTTTCAAAGTGATATAAAATGAAGCAAATCTTGTTTCACAAGGCCTCAACAACTCCCTCGATGCATGCCGCCTATAAAGACTCAATGTGAGACGATGATTCTGAAGAGCACAAAGATTTACTGAGAGGGGGGGGTTGAATAAGTAAATCAAAACAAACTTTTTCTTTCTAAAACTTTTATCAAGTTCAACTTTTATTCAACATCAACTTCTTAATATGAAATAATGCAATTAAGTTAACTCCAATTGATGTATGAAATGTTTAAATGATTTTTACAAAAGAAGGTAGGCACCAACCTACTTGAATTATTAATGAAAAGTTTAGTAGGCTACAACCTACAAGGAGCACCAACCCCTAATGTGCAAGGCACCAACCTTGACTAAATGATGGATGTAAGATGACTGCCTTCAATCAGGTCTGCACTTCCTCTATCCTCCAATCTGCTTTGTAATGTATGTTATCACCTTAAGCCCACACAAGAGAATAGATTCTCTGATTTGAAACTGCTTACTATATACAACCACACTTTTTAAACCTTGATTTTGATATCAAATATGTATGTTGCTCAAGAGTTGCAATCCTTCTTATGAAAGAACACACCTGTACTTGTATCCTTTGAAATCTACCTCTTCATAAGATTAATCTGAATTTGTTTACCACTCAATTTTATTTTCCTTTGATCAAATCTGTGTGTAAGGATTAGAAAGAAACACACACACCTCTTCAAGCAATAATTCGAATGAACATATCCCTTCAATAATGAACATTTCTTTTCAGTGATACATCGTATCACTTGGATGAACACCGAATCTTTTATGGATGAATGAACACGTCTTATCTCGAAACAAGGACATCTTATCTGAAGGGGACATGTCTTATTTAATGATCAATCGCATCAATTCAATGACTCTCAAGAAGACGTCTTAGTTATCGATTCACATGACTCTTAAAGAAAGCGTTTCGAGGAGTCAGTCGTGTCTTTTCACAGATCGGGTTTCTTAAACACGTCTCTTCAAAAAATATGTCCTTTAGAATTTTGACCAGCCGCCTCTCTTCATTGTGTTATTCGACTTAACAAATCACATTTGTTATTGTAAATAGATTTTATAAGTAACAGTTCTTTCCTTTTCTTTAACCAAAATGTATTTGTTAAAGACTTTGAATCTGATGATCCTTTATTAGATTAGAACTGTGTGATATTGATCAGATTTTGTTAATGTCAAGTCTGAATGTTGAATGTTAATCTGATCGTCTACATACCATGTTCTTCATATCTTGCTTTGGCATATCTGCACGATTTGTGGCATTTGACATCAATGACAATACTTCTAACAGATTCCTTATGAAATTTGCAATTTCTCTCCCTCTGTGAATAGCTTCATGTACCCATGGCTATTTAGCCAAGTCATGAAGCAACAAATCAAAACAATGGGCTGCACATGGGCTTCAATATATTTGTGGGTACTTCTCTGCAATTAGCTTCCCAACTCCCACACAATTTGTTGCACTATCAGTTACCACTTGAACCACATTTTCCACCCCTACTTCAAGAATGGCTTCCTCTAATATTTGAAAAATGTACTCGGAAGTTTTCTTGTGGTTCATGGTGTCAATCACTTTCAACAACACAACACCCTCAGGACAAGCCACCAAAATATTAATCAATGGCCTTTGACATATATCGAACCATCCATCACTCAATATAGTGCAACTTGTTTTCCTCCTAGAGGCTTTGACAGTAGCTAATTTCTCAATCACTCTATCTTTTGACCTTTGCAAAAGAGTTGTCCTGATGACCTCTAAACCTAGGGGTGTGTACCCTTTGCCAAACTCTACAATTTTGTGAGCTGCATTACGAAAATGTGGATTTCTCACAACATTGAATGGAATAGCACTTGTGTAAAACAAATCAGCTACTGCATCATCCACCTCCTGTTTCTCTACTGGTTTCCAAAAGCTTTTCAATGTTCCACTCTCTTGTGATACCCTCACCGGTTTGGATAAACCAGAAGATGAAGACATAATAAATGCTTTGAATCTAGATTGAGACATATCGTCTTCAATTCTCTATTTTTTTTTGTGCTTTCTTCATCTTTCGTACAATTGAAGAGGACTATTCTTTCTCTAAAGCAGCTCTCATTTCTAGGGTAACTGCAAGACATGTTGTAACACCTCCCCCCGCACCCTTTGTAATACCAAGTAAATGGTCCATTGCCCTTGTCAAACTGCCTTTAAAAGGTTTATGACACTTGGTGCATTTGAGTTCAGTACCATTGCAAGAGATATATTTCCATGCCTCTGTAGTTGATTTATGGGGAGCCATAATCTGTATGTTTGAATGACAAATAATATTTAATATTTAAAAGTTAAAACATCCACAAAATTTTATTTCAAACAACATTGAGACAAATTATATAGATTTCTTATTTTAAATCTAAAAAAACAAAAAAAAAAAATACTAAATTTTATTTTAATAAACATAAAAATATTTAACATATTTTATTAACTTAGAAAATAAAACGAAAACACTAAATCTTTTCTTTAGAACATAAAATAAAAATATATTTATTTTTTATTTTTATTAACTTCAAAAAACAAAATAAAAAATATTAAATTTTATTTCAATACTAAATATTATTAATTAATAACTAATAAGTAAATTTTAAAACCAGTGAACCCCAGGGACGCGTCCCCCCCCCCCCATAAGCCCTAGCATTCCCAGAACAGGAACATCCTGGAGACGTGGGGACGGCGTTCCCAAGTCTCCGGCGGCGCCACCATTTTCTTCCCTCATCGTCGGAGACGTGGAAACGTCCCGACGTCTCTAAGACGTTAAGGGGGACACCTAGGTGTCCCTCGAGCGTCTCGGGGACGCCCAGGCGTCCCCCGTAGTGGCCACTTAAAAAAGTTTGTTTTAAAAAAAATTTAACACATTTTTTTATTATATTTTTGGTTCTACTCAAACCCTAAGGGCATGTGGGGCCCATCTACACTCTTCCATGCCTTCAAAAGGCCCTCCAAGCTTCATTTTTATTCACATTTGCATTTCTACTTGTTTGCTACAGCAAGAAGAAGAGTGAAGAGCTGAGGAAAGAGTGATTGGAGGAGTGAAAGGAGTGATTGCAAGTGAAAGAGTAGTGTCAAGGAGCAAGAAGAAGAAGAGGAGGAAGATTCTTCACTTTGTTGAAGAGATTTTTCAAGCAAAAGGTAGGGTTTTTAACTGATTTTTTATTTTATTTTCTGATTTTCAATGGTTTTTCATTTCTTGTTGCTTCATTTTCTTATTTCCTAGGTTACCGGATTCGTACCCACAGGCCTCGAACCCGGTTCGGGTGCGAACCCGGTACGGGTTCGCCTGTGGGTACGCACGCACAGGGCTGGGCACGTGTGCGTACCCAGCGAGTACCATGCCCGTGGGTACGCGGACCCGGGCGTACCAGCCGCGTACCCGGGCAAACCCCTGAGAACCCACGGCCCAGCACTTAAAAAGTGGGCCCAAAAGTGAAAAAAAAACATTTTTTTAATTTCTATTTTGCCTTAAAACCCTTAAACGACCCAATATGAGGCCTTTTAACACTAAAACATTTCATTTTTACCTCTCATTTTGCTCTCTCTATTTTTTGTGTCCATCTTAGCATTTTGAAGGGAGGTGATTGCATTTGAAGGAGATCGATTGTGGAGTGGCAAATAGCTTCTACAAAGGAGATTTAAGTGTTCAAGGTATGCATTTAAACCCTATTCTTCAATCTTTTGATGAATTTTTTTAAGTTTCTTAGTTTTTGATGAATTTTTTCAAGTTTGTGAATAAGTTTTTCAAATATATTTTTTTTTTTTCATTTTTTTTAGAGATTGCAACAATGGCCAGTAGTCAAAGTTCAGTGGGTGGGGATGGAAGCCAAAAGTTCAAAATTGATAAAGGATCTCCTTTATGGAGACATACCACACGAATTTCACAAATTCCTGGAGGTGGGGGGTTTGTTTGGAAGTGTAATTTTTGCAATGTACAATATAATAGCTCCTACTACCAAGTGAAACTTCATTTTATGGGGCCTGGTGGTAAAGGGATTAATATGTGTGTGGGCCCAGATAAGAAGGGGTTTTCTGCTGTACAAATAGCAACATTTATAAAAGAACAAGAAGATGCTGACAATTCCATTGCAAGAGGAAAACAAACCAGTTATAGTTCCGGAAAGAAAAAAACAACATTACCCACTCATCAGATAGTTAGGCCCTCTAGACATCCCTTCTTGTCTATACCCTCTACGGAAGAAGAAGATGAAGAACCAGAAACCACCACCCGCAAGAGAGGTCCATTAGAGAAGGCATTTAAAATGGAGGCAAGAGATATTGCTGAAGAAAAAATTGCACGTTGCCTCTATGCCAATGGTCTTCCATTCAACTTGGTGAGATCACCATATTGGAAGGACATGGTGTCAGCAATAAATAGTGCACCTCCTGATTTCACAAGTCCTAGGTATGAAAAGGTGCGTACCACCTTATTGCAAAAAGAGAAGAAATATGTAGAGGCCCAACTAAAACCAATTAGAGATTCTTGGGTTGAAACAGGTGTATCTATTGTTTCCGATGGATGGAAAGATTGCAAAAACCGTCCATTGATTAATGTTATTGCAGTGTCCCCCAAGGGGGCAATGTTTTTGAGGGCGGTTGACTGTGAAGGGGAAGTGAAAGATGCAGTGTTCATTTCCAGGATTCTCATTGACTCCATAGAGATGGTGGGTAGTGAAAATGTTGTCCAAGTAGTTACGGACAATGCAAAAGTTTGCAGGGCTGCAGGTGCTTTGGTAGAGGCCAGATATGAGCACATCTTTTGGACACCGTGCACTGTACACTCCCTCAATTTGGTGATGCAAGCAATTGGCACCCAAATAGAGTGGGTGAAAGAAATATACCAGGAGTCTGAGGAGATCCAGATGTTTGTGACAAACCACCATATGTCACAAGCAATTTTCAGAACTTTTTCAACATTGGAATTGTTGAAGGTAAATTTTAAAATTTAATTTATTTAGTTTCATTTATCATTTATGTCATGTTTTACATAATTGAATAAAATAATTTTTTGCATTATTTACATATTTTAAATGTGTTATTAACTTACTATTAACATGTTCTTAGGTTGCCGAGACCCGGTTTGCATCTCACACAATTGTTCTGAGACGACTTGTGAAGGTGAAAGATGCATTGAGTCAAATGGTTATTAGCAACCAATGGAGTATATGGAAGCAATCAAATTCAGAGAGGGCCCAAAAAGTCAAGGCATTGATCTTGAATGATGATTGGTGGGATCGTGTGAATTATGTATTGGAATTCACCGAACCTATCATGTCTATGCTTCGGTTTGCTGATACAGATGAACCATGCTTGGGGGATGTCTATGATAGCATGGACACAATGTTGGAAAAAATAAAAATAGAAATACAAAAAAAAGAGAATGATCCTGAAGACACCTTGTACAAAAGGGTGGAAGCAATTGTTCTTCATCGTTGGAACAAGATGACAACTCCATTGCACCTCCTTGCATATGCCCTATCTCCGAGGTACTATACCACTGAAATACTTTCTATCCCAGGGAGAATACCGCCATATAGAGATGGTGAAGTTGCTAATGGGTATAAGACGGCATTTAGTAGAATGTTCAGTGATCCAGAAGTGCATGCAAGTGTCATGAGAGAATTTGGAATGTTTGTCACAGGAAAATCAAAAAATCATAATGCTTCTGTTGCTAGAGACCAATACAAAATGGATGGTCTTACATGGTGGTACCTCCATGGTCAAGATTATATGTACCTCCAACCTCTTGCAATCAAGATCCTCTCACAAGTAAGTTTTTTTTTTTGCCACTTGTATTGTAAAATTTAACACTTAACATTCTTGAATTTATCTTGCATTATTTTATTTTATTTTTAATTTTGTTGGTTTTCTCTCCAGGTTGCAAGCTCTTCTGCCGCTGAACGGAATTGGAGTACATACTCCTTTATCCACTCAGTGAAGCGTAACCGGTTGGCTGCAAAAAGAGCTGAAGACTTAGTGTACATTCATTCCAATTTGCGTCTTCTGTCACGTAAGGATCCTCAATACAGGCAGGGGGCAGCGAGGCTTTGGGATGTAGCACCCGAGTCTACTGACTTGGATGCAACCATTCAGGATCTTGCTAGAGCCACTATGGATGATGTGGGTGATATTGATGACATATCACATGGTGTTGGATCCGCTTTGGGTTCAAATGATGATGATTTTGAAGTTGAAACCACTCAAAATCCAAGTCATGATGATTCTGACAATCCTTTTGATGATTGATGAGCACATGAACAATGAACATTGAATCATGTTTCAATGTTTCATGAACTACATTTTGTAATTCAGTAATTTTATTTGAATATTTTTCAACTATCAATTGGCATTTAATATTTATCTTTGGCATTTGGCATTGATCAATGATCAAGTATCATACTATGAAATGATTTAGTTTTACAATTCTCTATATTTCTCTTATTTTTTTGTATATATAATACATATATATAGATTTATAATATATTAAATTATTAATATATATATATATACACACGTACCCATACGTACCCAAACCCCTAAGAAAATTTTGCCCGTACCCACGTACCGGGTTCGCGTACCCGAACCCGTCCCCGAACCCGAACCGGTAACTTAGCTTATTTCATATCTTGTTGTTTCATTTCTAAATTAATTTAGATTTTGTTTTACAATTTAAAATTTGTTAAAAAATTTAAAATATAGAATTTTATTTTTTAATTTTAAAGTAGGGCATAGGCTGAAACTATGTGTTTATTGATTTTTTTTTTCATTTTGCGAAATGCAATGTCAAAATGAGTTCCCACAATCATGAAATGAGTGAGGATGAGATGGAAACTCATTCTCATAGTGCAAGCCAATCAGAATGTGAACCTGAGCATGAGGATGAGCCCAACGAGGGGGGTGAGCATGGGTCAAATCCGGAAGGGAAAACTAGTTCCATAGCTAGTGCACCAGTTGCTACTGATTGACCCTCCCAGCTTTTGCCAGAGTGGGTTAGGGATCATTATGATCAAGTGGTGGTATGAGGAAATGGAAATGCAACATTTGTGGTGATGATTGGTTTGGGAGCATCACCAGAGTTAATGCACACTTCCTCTTTTGGCGAGGAAAAGGTGTGGGAGCATGTAATTTTTTGAAGGACCCTAAAAATCTGAAATATAGAATTCAATTCAACAAGCTTTGGGGTGTTCCAGATGACGTGGGAATTCCAATGCCTACTACCTTGTCTGGTAGGAAACATATTCAGACTATTCAGCAGATTCAGGAGCAGCAAATGTGGAGGTAGCCACATATTTCTACTCCTACATCACATCAGAGAGCAGGAACATTGTCAAGGTCAGCCTCAGGACCCTCATCCACTTATAGTGCTATGGCTGAATCACAACAGGGCAAGAGGAAACGCAAGATGCAAAGTCAACCTAACCCCATAGCAAATTTATTTAATGTGTACCTGAGGGATCAGATAGATGATTACATTGGCAGGTTCTTTCTTGCCAATGGAATCCCATTTCATGTAGCTCAATCTCGTTATTATAAGGAGATGATGTCGATGGTGGTGAAGGGAGGACCATCATATGTGCCACCAGGTGAGCACAAATGGAGGACCACGATCTTTGATAACAACTATGCCAAGATCAATTCATTGATGGAGACGATGAGGGCATGTTGGGAGGAGTCTGGATGCATCATAGTTATGGATGGTTGGACGGACATTAGGCATCGTCCACTCATCAATGTCATAGTTACATGCTCAGAGGGCCCATTCTTTCTTAGAGCGGCTAATTGTTCAAGGCATCAAAAAGATGTTGATTTTCAATTTGACATCCTTGGGACAGCTATTGAGGAGATTGGGCCACAAAATGTGGTCCAAGTAGTGACAAATGTAGCACATGTGTGCAAAGCTACAGGGAGACTTGTTGAGGCAGCATACAGACATATTTGGTGGACTCCATGTTGTGTGCATGCCATGAACAATGCACTCAAGGACATGGGGAAGATTGAGTGGATTAGAGGAGTGGTCAACAATGCAAGAGATGTGCAAATGTATATCTGCAACCACCACACTTCACATGCAATCTTCACGAGCTTCAAGGAGTTCTTGAAACCAGTTGAGACCAAATATGCATCCTATTTCATTCTTTTGGAGATAATGCTTGAGTTGCAAGAGCCACTGCAACTCATGGTTATGACACAAGAATGGAATTGGTGGGATGGGGCCAAGACAGAGCAGGGGAAGAAGGTGAAGGAGATAGTGAAGAGTGATGCAAAATATATTGTCTCCATCATTAAACTAGTTGTCTAGGTCATCAGATATGGGGATGGGGAGAGGTGTATGAGTGCATTGATTCTATGCTTGGCTAGATGAGGGCAATTGTGCGAGAGAAGGATCCCACTTTAGCATTCTACAATGTTTACATTCAGCCTATTATTCAGCACATATGGGACAGCCTAAACACTCCCTTGCACATGGCTGCTTATGCATTGAATCCGAAGTGGTACATGCCTAGGCCTGGTAGAGTTACACCAATTCAGGATGGCGAGGTGAAGGAAGGGTTCTTCAGGTGCATTGATAGGATGTATGATGTTGAAACTGTTGGCAACATTCGCACTGAGTGGACAAAATTTGCTACTCTTAGGGGTTATAAGGTTGCGGCAAAGGCGGACATAAGAACTATGGCACAGGAGGATCCGATTTTGTGGTGGACTTGTCATGGACCGAAATCACTGACTACCACACTAGCTATTCATTTGTTGTCTCAGGTTTCCAATTCTTTAGCTTCTAAGAGGAACTAGTCTACTTATAGCTTCATCCACTCTCTTAAGAGGAACAAACTTACCTCTAGGAAAGCAGAGAAGCTAATGGTTGTACATAGTGCCTTGCGTATCACTGACCGCAGGACACGTGTGTACAAGGAGAGCCCAGCAACACGACGGGATGTAGAGCCAGAGGAGCCATCACAAACTGATGAGGATGAGGATGCTTCAGATTTAGGGCTAGTTGGTGTTCCTTTGGCGGAGCTTGACCTTGGGGAGTCCAGTGGTTCCAATGATGAGGAGTTTGTCGCCCTCTCGAGGGATGATTAGAGGCCTCCGCCTCCTTCACTACATTTTGTCATTTTGACATTTTGATTTTGTACTTGTTTTGATATCATGCTACGCATTCTAACAATGTAATCATCTTTATGATCAGATATTTTTGATATCACATAATAGAAATCTTCCATTTGCTAATTCGACAATTGTAGTATTGGTTATTCTAATTTCTAATTAGCATAGTTCCATGGGGACAAGTCCCCCCCCAAAACTGAGTCGTCTCGGAGACAAGGACGTTTATGAGATGCTAAGACGTTAGGGAAACATACCCCTACCGTCTCCCCGTCCCTCCGCCATCCCCTGAACGTTTCCTTCGGAGGGAGATTTCTTCGTGTGTCGGAGTCTTCTCGGTGTCTCCAAGTTTCCCACGTCCCCCTATTAAAAAATGATTTTTTTTAAAAAAATTAAAAAACAAAGCTTTATCATAGTTAAATAATTAAATTTAAAGTTTAAAAAAATTTGTTTCAACTTTCATTTTTCATTTCCGTGTGTGCCCTATGATTGCATCTGGCATGACAATCTGAGAATGGAGAACTGAAAACTGAACCAAGAGAGCTCAAGGCTACTAAGTTGTGTGTGGATTCATACTAGGTATTTTCAATTTAGGTTTTTATTTTTAAATTTTTTTTCATTTCATAATGCCCGACACACGGGCAAGGGCAATGGGCCAACGGCAAACTATGGAGTGTGCACTGTGGAACGAATGACATTAGTCCATGCGCTGACATTCCTTTGAGGCATTCGTTACACATTTCACTACAGTGAACTATTGATGAGATGCCTCAAAGGGATGTCAGCCCATGGGTTCATCGCATTCCATGAGTTGACATCCCTTTGAGGCATCCCGTCAAAGTTCACCACAGTGAACTGTGGAACGAATGCCTCAAAGGGATGTCAGCTCATGGACTCCGATGACCATTGCAGTCCATGAGCTGACATCCCTTTGAGGCATTTGTTCCATAGTGCCACAATATAATTTAATAATTTTAAAATTATTTCAAAAAAATTTATAAATTGTTTTTTGCCATGGCATTGACCCATTATGGTCTGCAAAATGTGGAAGCACAGGCAAGGCATGTGAACTAATTTTTCAAGTACTATATGTATTTTAGAGCACCACTCCCCTACCGTCCCCTTACTGCCCCCAAACTTAGGCCCGCCCCCGTGCCCACGAAACCCGTCCCCTGCCATCCCCCCGTCCCCATCCCTGAAACTCCATGGAACTATGCCAATTAGTAATTCAATATTGAAAATTTCAATGTTCATTGTTCATTGTTCAATGTTATTGTTCAAGTATTTACTATTTAGTATTTCAATTTGGCATTTGCAATTTTTCTATTTTACTTCTTAATAGTCTTATACTATTATATATCTTTTCATAACTAGCATTTTAAGTACCATATGTATAGTATATAATTTTTTCCAAAAACAATTATAAAAATTTTTTTGCCATGGCATTGGCCCATTATGGTCTACAAAATGTGGAAGCACAGGAAAGGCATGTGAATTAATTTTTCAAGTACTATATGTATTTCAGAGCACCCCCCCCCCCGCCGTCCCCTCGCCGCCCCCAAACTTAGGCCCTCCACCCCCGAAACCCGTCCCCTCATCCCCATCCCCGAAACTCCGTGAAACTATGCTAATTAGTAATTCGATATTGAAAACTTCAATGTTCATTGTTCATTATTCAATGTTATTGTTCAAGTATTTACTATTTAGTATTTCAATTTGGCATTTGCAATTTTGCTATTTTACTTCTTAATAGTCTTATACTATTTTGCTATTTTACTTCTTAATAGTCTTATACTATTATACTATTTTACTATTTAGTATTTCAATTTGGCATTTGCAATTATACTATTTTGCAATTTTGCCCCTTTGTCCCCCCATCCTAGAACCTGTCCCCCTGTACCCAACGGCGGTGTAACATAGTTTAAAACTATATCTAATAATTAATAAATATTAATTTATTCATATAAATTTAATATAAAAAAATTTAAAAGTAAAAACAAAACTGAAAAATCTATAATTTTATAAATATATTAATATAATTTGCAATCAGCTAAAACATGAAAGTCTATAAAATACTAAATAATAAAAATACGAAATATTAATTAAATTATAAACTGAAAGTGTATAATTTTATAAATATATAATATGTATTTATAATTTACATTGTAAACTCTAAATATTAATAAATAATAAGTAAATAAAAAATAATTAAAATATTATATACTAAATAAAATAATAAAATGTTAAAAAAACAAATTGAACAGGCAGAACCCTAAAACTTAAAAATAAATAAATTTAAACATCATCACCTACTGCTTCCTTCAACAGCGATAGCGACAGCAGGCAGAAGACTACTGAAGGTTTGCATGAATTTTTTGGAAAATTTTGCAAGCAAGTCGAGACTGAAGTTGAGACGCTGAAGCCGAAGTTGCAGAAGGTGACTAGCGACGCCAAAGCCAAAGTTGCAAAAGGACAAAGTTTGTTGGAGCCAACGCTGCAGTCTGCAAGAGTGACACTGAAGAAACGATTTTAAGATTTAAGACAAACAAAACATTTGGATAAAAATCGTGTGAAGAGGTGGTTTGAATACAAGCGTTGCCACCAGTTTTATAACAAAAAAAAAAAGCTTTTAAAAAACCCTAAAAAAAACGCTTAATAAAAATTTTGGATGCAATTTTTTACCGTATGAATTTCATCAAATATGAACAAATTTAAAAGGATTTTTTGAAATTCGACGAATTTCGAATTTCATGTTGAAATTCGGCCGAATATGGTGACTTAGTATATATATATGTTACACGAGGATGCATCCCTTGTCCCAAAATGCACTGTCCCCATCCCCTACCGTCCCTGAGATAGTGGGATGGAAACGAGACGTCCCCTTGCCATCCCCAAAATAGGCCACAGAGAAGGAAACGAAAGGAAACGTCCTTGCCCGTTTGGGGACGTCTCGCCATTCCCAAGACAGCTAGGGACATCCCTCGCCGTCCCGGGGACAGCCAAATGGACGCAAACACTTCAGCAACAAAAATAACATAAAAAACTAATGCTTTTAAGGTTCTTTGATGCAGATTTGCATATATTTTTTGTGTATGTTATTGTATATTTTATGTTTGTATCAAATTTGCATATATTTTGTGTGTATGGTACTGTATATTCTTTGTGCATGTTATTGTATTCCTTGTGCATCTTCAATGTGTGAATAGCTTTCTACCCTACTTTTCTATCTAGAACCCATTGTAGTACTTTGAAGAATGTTATAGGCCTAAGAAATTTGAGGTTTCCCCACTGCATGCCTATTTGTCGGAGCTCTTTTGGATAGAATTCCTGTGCATTTTTAGTTACCAATGTTAGGAAGCATACTTCTCGATCCATCTTCAAGGTAATTTGCTTTGTGTGCCAAGAGTAGTTTGAATCATAGCTCCGAGACTCGCCGCGAGTCCCCCGACCGGCGAGTCCCGCGCCGAGCGGCCCTGCCAGGATGCAGCGCGGCGCGTCCCGGCGAGCGCGGACGCCAGCGCTGCGCAAAGAACCCGACTGACGCCGCAGCAAAGGCCAAAAAGGCCAAAAACAAATTAAAAGTCAACTTTTCTTTAATTTATTTTTTGATTTATATCTTCTATTTCGCCCTAAAAGGGCCCTCATTTCATTAATTTGGCAAAATAGGAGGAGAAGAGAGAGTTGTGAAGAAAAATAGGAGGAGAAGAGAGGGCAACTAGCAAGTTGTTGAAGACAAATCCAGGGGCATATATCATTTGGGGAGCTTCATACCAGCAAGGAGGTGCATTGAGAGCTCATTACCAGTGATTGGGAGGAGTTTGTATTGCATTCCAAGCTAAATCTAAGAGGTAAGTTCGATTTTAATTGATTTTTTTGTGTTTTTTTAACAAATAATTCATTGTAATTTGTAAAATCACTATTCTTTTGAGTTTGCATTTTTTTTTTTCAAACCCTACTTGCAACTTAAATAATTTTAGAAACCCTACTTTTGCAGCCACATTCATTTGCAAATCATACCATATTATTATTTTCACAATGTCTCATACCCCAATCAGAAAAGACCCTGCTTGGAAACATACTGAAATCTTTCCCAGAATGAAAAAAGGAGACGCCAAATGTTTCTACTGCAAAACAATATATCATGGAGGCATAAATCGATTAAAATATTATCTTGCACGCATACCCGTCCATGATGCAGTGGGTTGCCCTATAGCACCTCCTGAGGTTGTTCGTGATGTGCAGGTGCAATTAGAAACTTTTGAAATGCAAAAAGAAATGAAAAAGAAACAGAAGCAGGAGTTGCTGAGTGTTGGAGTTGGACAAGGACTTGGTGGTGTTGGAGATGCTTCTTCCATGCCTCCATATCGTCCTAGTGCTAGTGCTTGTGGTAGTGCTTCTGTTTCTGCATCAGCAATGCCTATGCGTACTCCTAGTGCTGGTGGCGCTGCTACTGCTAGTGGTAGTGGCAGTGTTAGCATTGGCCCTAGAGTTCATAAATCTAGGGTGGACTCATATTTTGTACCACGCACTACCCTTGGTTCCCAACCGTCGCTTGAGAGCATTGGTTGGAACAAGGGCGCACATGATGCAGCAAAAAAGGCAATTGCAGACTTTTGGTACTACTGCACCATTCCCTTCCATGTAGCCAAGTAATTCTTTTTCGTTTAATTGCAGACTTTTGGTACTACTGCTCCATTCCCTTCCATGTAGCCAAGTAATTCTTTTTTCGTTTAAAATTTATATTTAAATTTTAGAATCTAGATGTATCTCATTATCTCATTGTCGAATTCAAATTTTACAATACTTATGTAACTTATCAATTTATTTATGACATGTTATAGGCCACCTTTCTAGCAAAACATGGTTGATGCGATAACCATATGTGGGGCGGGGTTCAAAGCCCCTAGTGAAGATGAATTAAAGGGCCCACTTTTGACTCAAAAGGTGGCAGATGTGAAAGCACAATTAGAGGAGCAGCGCAAGCAGTGGAGCATGATTGGTTGCACCATCATGACTGATGGTTGGACTGATAGGAGAAATAGGACGCTACTTAATTTCCTAGTTTCCTCCGGAGGTAATTGTACTTCCTTCAATGCATTGGAATTTGAATTTTATTTAGTGAATCACATAATTTAATATGGCTGATTTATGTTTTTTAATTTATTGAATAATTGGTTTTGCTTATTTTTTCAGGTGACACCGTCTTCATTAAGTCCATTGATGCTTCTGCCCAAATCAAAAATGCCACATACCTGTGTGAGGCTATAGAGAAGGTGATAGTTGATGTGGGGGAAGAGAATGTAGTGCAAGTGGTGACAGACAATGCAGCAAATTATGTTGCTGCTGGTAGATTATTGATGGAGAGGCACCCTACTATATTTTGGACTCCATGTGCCGCCCATTGCATTGACCTCATGTTGGAGGATCTTGGGAAGCTCCCATGGATCAAAACATGTGTGGAAGCAGCAAAAAACATATGCAAATTTGTATACAACCACATATGGGTGCTTAACCTTATGAGGCAATACACGGGGTTGAGGGAGTTGTCTCGTCCTGGCATCACCAGGTTTGCAACAAATTTTATCACGATGCAATCCTTGATTCGGTCAAGGGCAGCTTTGAGGCGCATGTTTACTAGTGAGAAGTGGTCTTCCTCATCCTTTTCTACAAGCACTGCAGGGATTGCTGTGGCTGATTGCATTTTTGATGAGCAAGGGTTTTGGACACCAATGGACGAGATTGTGAAGGTAAAATTTAATTATTTATTATGTTCTAATTTTTAATCATATCTTACTTTTATTTGTTTATTTCATTCACACTTATTTGTGAAACATGTTTGCACTTTGCAGTTTATTGAGCCCTTGCTAGTTCTCCTACGAGTGATGGGGAGAAGCCCGCAATGGGCTACATATATGAGGGCATGGATAGGGCCAAAGAGGCCATTAGATCAATCTATGGTGGAGTTGAGGAGAAATATCGTCCCATTTGGGATATCATTGATAGGAGATGGCAAAACCAACTTCATAGGCCCATCCATGCAGTCAAAAAGATGTTTCCTCGACCGCCATGTTTCCCGAACTGCCTAATTCCAATCGCGGATCTTCGTAAGTGATATAGAGAAATTTTAGTGGGCTCTACACGACATTGGAGCGGATGTTGCCTGCTGTTACTACACAGGTGGTGCAGGAGATAGATGCCTTCACTAAGGCACATGGAGACTTCTTTGCACGCCAAATGTGCAAAGATAATAGGACAACATTACTACCAGGTAAAAATATATTTAAGGGCATAATTTTCATCTCTTTATATTATAATTTATTATTAAATGTTGAACTTGAACTTGAAACTTGAAATGAGATTGATTTTATTTCTTTTTCTCATCTCAGATAGCTGGTGGAATATGTTTGGTTCTGATACACCGAACCTACAAAATATTGCCATTCGTATATTGAGCCAGCCATGCAGTTCATCTGGTTGTGAGCGCAATTGGAGTATGTTTGAGCACATACACTCCAAGAAGCGCAATAGATTGACAGTGGAGAAGATGAACGACTTGGTATATGTTCATTACAATCTTCGGCTCAGATACAGGAAGCTTTTTGACCATGACAAAACCCCGATCAATCTAAAGGCGGTTGATCCACAGTCTGAGTGGACCACTGAGGCTACAGATGCAGTCTTTAGTGACGAGGACCTTGATTGGGTGGACCAGGCAGAGAGAGAGGCCGAGGTTGTAGCCATGGCTGAGGAGGAGGCTAGAGCACGAGGAGGCATAGATGCTATTGGTGAGAGTGGCATGGAGAGTCAGACACAGGCAGAGACTATGGCTGCAGTTGCAACATCATCCAGGCCCTTTAAACGCCTTCGTAGGAAGGATGCTGGCTCCACTATGCCATAGGGCATAGTCTCATAGAACATTTTGATTTGATGTCATATTTCATATTTCATATTTGTATGGAACATTTGATGTCATGGATTTCATATTCCATGAGTTTTGTATACATTTGACTAATTTTATATATCTAAGTATGTTATTTCCTTCAGCACCGCAACTACAATTTGTGTACTTTATACTTATGTAATCGTTGTATACTCTGTAATGTGATGAAATTTGCTTTATTTGTGTTGTATCTACAAAGGGTGCTTGAAACAAGTTTTAAATCCTTAAAAATCTCTAAATTTCTGTGGTTTTTCAACTTTTTTTTCATTTTGTCGTCACACGCTGGGCCCGCCAATTCAAAGTTACGAGTCGCCTGCTGAAGTCCTACTGAAATGCGATCCGCGTCTCGTTACTATGGTTTGAATAATGTCATGTCCCCATTTTTGATGAGCATCAGAGTTCGTAAGATTGGCCTATCAGGAGACCCTCGTAGGCTGATAGAGTGGTTAGAGGGTCGTTTGGGAGCTTGGCTCAGCTTCAGACAGGCAGTGTTGATCAATTGGCTTTCGTTTGGGCTCGATCGGAGACTTCTTGCAGAGTTGCTATTTTTAGCAGTTCCTGGCAGGCAGCGTGGGACCCCTGCTATTTTTAGCAGTATGAGATTGGCAGCGTTCAGGATCACTTCAGAGTTCGTCAGCTTCAGAAGGATCAATTATCGGATGAGTAACGAGGGAAATATTAATATTTAATTGCATTAATTAAATATTAATTAATTAAGGATTATAATATAAAGTTATAATTTTAAATTATAACTTAAGTGATTCTTTTGAGGGGGCGCCCATCATCAGAAAGGGGCCAATTATTAATTATAATTCGTTATAATAATTTGGCTGAGAACTATGGGAAAATTAAAAGATTAAAAGTTGAAATATTTAAAAAGTCCCTATCTTTAAGGAAATCGCACTTTTCAGCAATATAGTGCATTTGCCTTGGAAATTGTGCCATTATGACATTTTATGAATTAAAAATTGATTAGTCTTGCCAGAGAACGGAGACCTTAGGGTTTGAGTTCGAAATTCTTGGAGAACGAGCCATCTCCATTGAATCAGTTCAGAGGGTGTGAGATATCACCTGATTTACTGCCAGTTGTGAGATTTCTTCATCCAGAAGAAATTACAGAGCTTCAGAGAATTAATTGATCTTCAGAGGTTATCTATTTACAGAGTTTTCAGAGAGCTTATTCTTTCAGAAGGCAATCAATCATCAGGGCGCACCATTCCAGAAGGTTTATTCTATTGTTATTCTGGAGGTTTAGAAAGAGGGCCGTACAAATTCATTCATTGCTGCTCAGCCGTACCTCTTCACAAGCCGTACTGTCTTTTTCAAGGTTATTCTGAGGGTTTTGACTTGCAGAGTCATCCAGAGGAACTATTAAGCTGAGGCGCCAATCACTGTACTTTCTGGAGGTCTTCCATAAATGAGCCGTACTTTATTAATAGATGCTGTTGTATTTCTGGCCGTACTTCTGACAGGCCGTACCAGCTGAAAGGGCCGTATTTCTCCAATCAAGAGAAACGCCTACCTTCTGACTACAAATCTTTATCTCCTTGGAGCGCTGGGGTTGTTGGAGGCATATGAGATCATTAGACTGGAGGAGGAACCAATACTTGTTGCAGCCGTACCACATTTACCAGATCATTAATTGCTGTTTCAAAAAATCAGGTTTCAAATATTTGTCGCCTTTTACCTTGCATGTTATCAGATCCTCATTGTAATAGTTGCAGAAGAATAATACATGAATTGGCTTCAGTATTTGTGTTAGGGTTTGATATTTACAGAGTTAAATAATCTTAATAGAAATTATTCTTAATTTATTGTAAAATCGCATTTCTACATATTCTATGCAAAAACGTCAAAAAAACCTAGAATATTCAGAAAACCAAACAAAACATCGGATACAGAGAAAATAGGGAAACTGGGGTTTCTACAAATAACTGAGAAGCATCAGCATCCAAGGCTAAGAAGTTATGTACTCTACCTAAGAGATTTGCACTATTGGGGTTTTCCTTTTTTGTAACTTTTGAACCATGGTTTTATTGATGTTTGAGACTATCGTTACAATGCTCTATTGACATTTATTATGCTATTATACCACCGCTCTCGTGATTTATTTACATATTGATATTGTTGTTGTTGTCAGTTATTGACTCATCTCTCTCTCTTTCCCTCTCTCTCTATAATATTAATAAATTTTGAAAATTTCATATATATATATATATATATATATATATATATATATATATATCGTCATCCCCTACTGTCCCCTAAAAATGGCCCCATAGGGGACATCCCGGAAATGTGTCACCTATCGTCCCCCTATCCCCGTCCCTAAAACATCATGGAATATATATATATATATATATAATTAAAAATTGAAAACACAGTTGATAAAGGTAATTGATAATTAATTACAAAATACAATCAATCAATCTGTATGTGTTTGATTGTGTGTATGTGTGTTTGTCTGTCTATGTGTTTGATTGTGTGCATGTGTGTATGTATGTACGTCTCTATTTGTGTTTCTACATGTG
This sequence comes from Sequoia sempervirens, assembly GCA_007258455.2. NCBI lineage: Eukaryota > Viridiplantae > Streptophyta > Pinopsida > Cupressales > Cupressaceae > Sequoia > Sequoia sempervirens. The sequence goes on along the minus strand of VDFB02105785.1, from coordinate 533,583,001 downwards.
TGTGTCTATGTGTGTATGTCTGTCTGTGTGTATGTATGCTTGTCTGTATGTGTGTGTGTAAAGATTGTGCATGTAAGTGTGTGTGTACCAATTATGTCTGTAATTGTGTGTGTAGGTGTATATCTGTGTGTGTGTGTGTATGAATGTATGTGTTTGTTTCTCTGTTTGTGCACATGTGTGTATATACTTTTTAGTTTTTAGCCATGTGCTTCTTAACATTTGAAAAATAATATTATATAAATAAAAATCATAAAACGTTTAATTAGAAAACAAAATCAATCATCAAACATAGCCAACATTACCCTTAATCTTATCTCCAAAGTTGCTTTCTACAAGAAAAGAATTTACTGAAGATTCACAATACAAAAGCAAAGAAAAATTGACTCATCCATGCAGTCATTTCAAAATTGAGTCACAATATAAAGGTGCTATTGAGCTGCTAATAAGTTCGATTAACAATACAAACACCTTAGATTTTTTAAATTGTTATAGGTATCATTACCATGTTTGTCTTCTCAAAAATCTTCTAAAGTTGAATAAAAAAACTTGAATTATTATTGGTTCTACCAAGAACAGCCAAGCACAGCCCAAGTTTAGTCAAGGTCGTTAATCCACACTGCCAATGCTGTCGTGGAACCTACTCCCGTTTAGTCCTTCATCACAACCTTAAAGCAAGGAACCATAGGGTAATCAATCTCACAAAATAAACCTCCACCTAATGGGGAAAGTGCTTGAAAGCTACCAAAGAGCATCAAAGTCCTTCCAAGTTATCATTATTACAAAAAATGGAGCAGCATAACAAATTTGCATAGGTTCTATGTAAGTTGTGCCCATACCCATACGCCCATACCCATACATGGGTGACAACTTTAATCTTATAGAGGGAAAATTGGGCCAAGACAATAGAGCAACCAAGAAATCTTCTGCATTGCATCAATCATCACAAATCTATCTTCTCATAGAAGACAAGTTGCTACATCCTAGAAGAATGGTAAATAATCTCGTTGAGAAATAATTGTGGCTTATTATTATCGATAGAGAAAGTCACAAGTGTCAATCTTACAAGAAAACAAGAGATTAACCCACCACATCAATACTCTATTTCAAAACTGTTAGCAACAATGCAGGACTAACTAGAAAAGGACTTTGTAGCATTGCATCAAGAAACAACAGTCAATAAAGTACAAGAACCAAAGCAAATAGCAATGTTTATCTGCAAATTGAATGCAAGTGTTGTATACATGTCCTAAGAACAACATTTCAACAATGTCCAAGGGAAACAAGAGAACTGTGGATTCAAAGAGACAATTCTTTCTAACCAACCCTCTCATCTCTTAGTTAATTATAATAACCCCCTCTGAAGTTAAATTGTTTAAAATGTTTTTTTCTAATTTTAATTGGGGTTTGCCAAGCAATACAGAAAATTCAGATTTTTTTGCAAAATTAATAATTCCAACAACTGCATAGAATAAATAAACCAGATTTTATTAATGCTTCAAGAAATACATATAATTCATACCCGGAAACAAAAAGCATAAATTGCAGATCTGAAAATGACCTGATCAGCAATCTAGAGACCATCAAAATGAGACGCCACACCTCTGGATCTCATTTTCTCACCCCAAAATGGCTGCTGTTCTGAAAACCAACCCTAGCCACCTCAATATTGTCAATTTGCAGCACTAAAAGCAAGGTGTTCTGATCTGAAACTCACACATCTAGCATCTGTTGATGTATGGCCTGCTAGAAAGGTACGACCTACATTAATGGGTCTCATGTGTGTAATGTCCCCTTCTCATCAGTGATATGTTCAGACGCTCATCAGCCTATTCCGCAGGACCGTAGGCTCGTTGAGGTAAAATTAGGGTTTCCATGTTTTGGAGGTTCTATGGCATTTCTAGGAATTTACTATTTATAGTAAATTCTATTTTTGGCAGTATGAAGTTTGTCAGCTTTCAGGACTTCATTTCCAGTTGGAGCAATTATTTGAATTCAAGTTCTGGCTTCTAAAAGCTTTATTTGGTGAATTTCGACAGTGTTAGGCAAGCTAATGAAGAGAGGGACAGAGTTGAGAAAAAGTTTGATGGGATGATAGACATGATGTCCCAATTATTGTCCAAGTTGGATCAACAAGCAGCACAGAATATCATTCAGCCCCAAAATAATTCAACTGGAGAAAGCAGTGGAGTTAATGGGAATAACAGTAATGGCAGTCCTGAGGTGAATAGAAGAGATAGGATTGTGGGTCAGCATGCTGCAATTCCTAGTGGGTCATCCTCTAGACCTCTGTTCCCCGTCTTCACGCCAAGGGAAGAGCAACAACCAATTGAAGCTGCACCAACTTTTGTTGATGATGCACGTCAAGCTTACATGGAGTACGTTTCTTTACCTCTTGACTTGAGAGGTGCTTGGACCTTTGATCAATACATGAATCAAAGGAGTCGGAGAAATGGAGGAAGGAATGAGCAACGTCCTCCTATGGTGCCTAGAAATGATTTCTACCAAGCTTTGGGAAAGATAACTATGGAGCATTTTGATGGTAGTAATAAGTGTACAGCCAGATCATGGGTGCAGAAGCTAGATAACTATCTCTCTCTCAAACCAATGCCGGAAGAAGATGCGATCAAATTTGCTACCTTGCATTTGGATGGGATAGCTCACGAATGGTGGACACATGGTTTGGTCACTCTTGGCCATAACCTCATTCGCACATATGATGAGTTTACCAATAAGCTGATTGAAAGATTTGATACCAAGGATCCTGAGTTGAGATTCAGAGAATTGGCTTAGTTAAAACAACAAGGATCTTTAGACAATTATGTGGCTAATTTCCAGAGGTTATCAGTAATGGTGCCTAACATTACTGAGAGGAGACTTGTGGTTCTTTTTGCTGAAGGTTTAATGGAGCCTTTGAAGTGTTGGGTCAAAGCCTTTGATCCACCAACTTTAGATGAAGCCATCAAGAAAGCTAGGTGCATGGAGTTGGCAGCCCCAAGGCCTAAGTTTCATTTGAAGCCTTTCAGCCATAAGAAGGATAAAAAGCATTCTTCAAATCTGCCAAAGAAGTTTCCACCAAGGTTATCAGAAGAGCTCAAAGAACAACTTAGAAAAGATGGAGTTTGCTACACTTGTCATGAACCTTGGGTTAAGGGTCACCGACTCACCGTTGCTATGGAAGAGGCAAAGCAAATCGAATAGAGGGCTATTTTGATTATGGATCAGAATCTGATTCGTCTGATCAACAATATGAACCAGCAAGTAGTGAAGGTGAAGAAGCTCCAGAAGAGAAGCCCGATGAGGTTGCAGATGGTAGTGCTTTCGCACAACTATCAAGTTTTCAGAAAAATGACTCCTTTCGAGTTCATGGAGTAGTTAATTCACAAAGAATTGTTGCTCTAATTGACACTGGAGCAACTCATAATTTTATTGATGAAGGATTAGTTGCTAAAAAGGGTTTGAAGACTAAAGAATTTGAAGGTTTCAAGGTAATGGTTGTAGATGGTGTTACTATGTCTTGCACAAGGAAGATTTCTAACCTCTCTATGCAATTGGGAAATTATGAGGTAAAAGATGATTTTTATGTGGTGGGAATTGGAGATACTGATGTTGTGCTAGGCATACAATGGCTGCGATCTCTTGGTGAGATCACATTGAATTTGCAAACTATGGAGCTAAAATTTCAGTCTAATGGAAGGAAAGTTGTTCTAAGAGGGATGTCAAATGGGGGCCCTCGAATTGTCTCTTTGAAGAGGATGGAAAGGCTGATCCATCATGATCAAGTTGAATGGGCTGCTGAATGTTTGGTTCTACCAGCTAATCCAGTGGAAGAGAAAAGGCAATATTACCCTGATATTCAAGCCTTACTTTCAAGGAAGAGCAAAGTCTTTGGAAGCCTACCTCCCGGAAGACCTCCTGAAAGAGGTTCTAAGCATGTAATTGAATTAGAAGGAGCAAAGCCCGTCATGACTACACCATACCGTTATCCAAAGACGCAAAAAGATGAGATCGAAAAAGCCATCAAGGAGCTATTGGAGATAGGTTTCATTAGACCAAGCAAGAGTCCTTTTGCTTCAATAGTGGTGCTGGTCAAAAAGAAAGATGTCACAATGCGTATGTGTGTTGACTACCATGCATTGAATCAAAAAACAATCAAGAATAGATATCATATTCCTAGGATAGATGAGCTTATTGACAAGCTCCATGGAGCTATGTTTTTCTCGAAGATTGATCTTCGTTCGGGTTACCATCAAATCAGAATGAGGGAGACGAACATAGAAAAAACAGCATTCATATGCCACTTTGGGCATTTTGAATTCCTTGTCATGCCTTTCAGTTTGACAAACGCTCCAACAACATTTCAATCTTGTATGAACAAGATTTTTAGACAGCAGTTGAGGAAGTTTGTGCTCATCTTCTTCGACGACATCTCATTTTCAATAAGTCATGGGAAGAGCACCTTAAGCATTTGGAAGAAGTGCTTAGTATTTTGGAAGCGGAATGTTTGTTCGCCAAAGAATAAAAGTGTGAGTTCGGGATGACAGAGCTATTATATCTTGGCCACATTATCAGTGCAAAGGGTGTGAAAGTTGATCCTGAAAAGATAAGAGCCATTCTTGATTGGCCAACTCTAAAGAATGTTTCTCATTTGAGGGGGTTTTTGGGTTTATGTGGATTCTATAGAAGATTTGTGAAAGGATATTCTCATCAAGCAGCCTCTCTCACAGATCTTACCAAGAAAGGAGCTTTTCTTTGGACCAAGAAGGCACAAGAAGTTTTTGATAAGTTTAAGCAAATCATGAGTACATGTCCAGTGTTGGCTCTTCCGGATTTTACAAAACCGTTTGAATTGCAATGTGATGCTTCAGGAGAAGGTGTTGGAGCTGTTCTAATGCAAGACAAACATCCCATTGTCTTCGAAAGCCGGAAGTTGAGAGGAGCAGAAAAAACTTACTCCATTTATGACAAAGAGATGCTTGTCATCATGCATGCTTTGTCTAAATTCCATCAATATTTGGTGGGAAGTAAATTTGTTGTTAAGACTGACCACAACAGTCTTAAAAAATTTATGCGCCAAAAGGATTTGAATGAAAGGCAGCAGAAGTGGGTAAGTAAGCTCCAGGCATATGACTTTGACATTGAATATGTCAAAGGGAAAAATAACATAGTGGCTATGCCCTTTAAAGAAGGCCTCATTTGCAATCACTTTGTGAGTTATCAGCAAGATTGGAAGGAGTTAATTGCTGCTGATTATGCTAAAAATCAATTTGCAACCAGCTTGCTTGAAGGTCATTTGGTTGATGGGTGGTATAAGTTGGTTGATGGGTTAATTTTCTATAAAGGTAGAATCTTTTTAGTGCATGACTCTAAGTTTAAAAAGAAGATTCTACAGTCTTTTCATGATGTTCCCCTTGCTCGTCATCAAGGCATGTTCAAGACTTACAAGCAGATTAGGGAAAGGTTTGCTTGGAAAGGGATGAAGGATGAGATCATGAATTACATAAGAGAGTGTTCTATTTGCCAAAAGAATAAGAATGAACATTCTTTTCCAGCTGGTTTGTTGCAACCCTTGCCAATTCCAAATCAAAAATGGGAGAGCATTGCAATGGATTTCATCACCGGGTTGCCTAAGGTACAAGGACGTGATTGTATTTTTGTGGTGGTAGATAGATTGACTAAGTTTTCACATTTTTATGCTATTACAACTTCATTTACAGCAGCTCAAGTGGTTGAGTTATTCTTTAGAGAAATTTTTAGGTTGCATGGTTTGCCTAAAACCATTGTCAGTGATAGGGACAGCAAGTTTCTAAGTGCTTTTTGGCAAAAGATCTTCAGGCTGAGTGGTACAGTGCTTACTCCAAGCACTAGTTATCATCCACAAACAGATGGGCAATCCGAGATTGTCAACAAGTGGCTAGAGGGTTACCTTAGAAATTATGTTTCAGGGCAGCAAAGAGCTTGGATTAAGTGGCTTCATTTGGGAGAGTACTGTTACAACTCTTCCTATCATATGTCAATTAAGATGTCTCATTTTATGGCTCTTTATGGTTATGATGCTCCTAACTTTGTAGATTTGGTGTTTGGTGATAGTAGAGCTCCACAGGCAAAGGATATGCTTCAGCAGAACCAAGACATCTTGAAATCTCTCAAGGAAAATCTGCAACAAGCTCAAAATCAACGGAAGTTATACGCTGATCAGCAGCGTATTGAGAGATCTTTTGAAGTAGGAGACATGGTCTACTTGAGGCTTTAGCCCTATAGACAATCTACCCTTAAGAAGAGTGGTGCAGAAAAGTCAAAGCCACGATTTTATGGTCCTTTTAAAATCACCAAAAGGATTGGTGAAGTTGCATATGAGTTGGAGCTTCCAACTGAAAGCAAGGTGTATAACGTCTTTCATGTGTCACGCCTCAAGACTTGGACACAATGTTGTGGTGTAATGTCCCCATTTTTAGCACTGTGCTTTCCAGTGATTGATTGCCTATCCTCGATGTGTTGCAGGCTAGTCAGAGGCAGAATTAGGGTTTCCAACTACTTGATGGTTTCTTCTGAAGATTTTGGGGTTTGCATGTTGGAGTTTAGCTATTTGGATTCTGGATTCCTTCTGGGTTTTCAGAGAGCTTCGCAATGGTATGACATGCAATTGTGTCGGGCAACCTTTCCGGACTTACTATTTTTAGTAAGTTATGATGGCTACATCTTGGAGTTTGGGATTTTGGATTGCAGATTCTTTTTGGGTTTTCAGAAAGCTTCGCAATGGTATCGCATGCACTTTGATCCAAACAACTTTCTAAATTTACTATTTTTAGTAAATTCTATTTTTGGCAGCGGTCCAGTTGTTATCAGTTCAGCAGGCTTTCCTCAAAGGCAATTCAATTGGTATTGTTGATTTTTGGCCTTTTGATGCATTTTTGGAGAGAAGTTATTTTGATTTAAATAATGTTATATTTTCACATTAACCCCTTGGCCTAGCAGTATGACTTTAAGTTGTTTTAAAAAGGGGGTCTTGAGGGGTGGATGTCTCATCAGAAGGTTATTTTAATTATTTCTAAGGTCAAATATTGCTTGAGGAAATGGACGCCTATTTTGGAGGAAGAGTTTTATTTTATTAAAAATGAATTAATTTCCTCATGTTTGGACGCCCAAGGAAAGAGATAATTGAAGATTAAATAAAAATACAAATAAAGTGGAAAAGTGGATTTGAAATTCAATTAATTTGGGCGCACTTTCTAGAGGCTTCTAGTTCTTATCAAAAGCTATATAAGGAGAGGTTGGGTCTTCATTTGGATATCTTATTTTTCTATCATATTGTTATGCTACTAAAATGCTTTCAGATTGCTTCAAGGAATGCATACCTCCTAGCCATTTCTCTTGGTTTCGTGCTTGAAAGATAGCACCTAGCTAAGACTTCAGAGACTGCTTCTCATCCAGATTTGCAGACAGAGCATCAAGGTTGAAGATTTCAGAGATTGGTCAGTTTTACAGTTGCTGATTTTAGCATGGCTAAAAGTAGTTTTAGCTTATAATTCATTGCACGATTTTTGTTTGGTTCTGGGTACTTTACCTATGTCATTCTCACCCTAGGGCGCCCCTCTTTGGTGAGTTTCAGATTTTATTAGCAAGTCTTGGATTTTATCTTGTCAAATCGCCCTTTGGAGGGTTTTTTCATTGCTGGGTTGTCTTGTGATTCATGCAAAAATAAATAACATCAGTTTTTTGTAGTTTCACAACTCTATCTTGGTCGCCATCATCTTAGGGTCATTATGCATCAAGTTTGAAGTCATTTGGTGAGGTATTGTGAGTTGTGTGAGCAATTTAGTGAGTTACGGATTTGCTGGTTATGCATTTTCAGTCTATGCTCAGTCATATCAGATTGTTAGAGTTTGCTTTAGGAGTTGGGTTTGAGTCCTGGAGTCATATTGAGCATTGGAGATACATTAAACTTCATCGCAGCATTGATATATCACTAATTCAGTGTTCTTGGCAGGCAACTCTTCTTATTGTAAGGCTGTTACAGTAGTACTATTCAACCCTTTCTATTTCTTGCTAAGTTACATTGTATTCCCACGGCTGTGGAAAAGACCGGCCCTTGTTCAGTCTACTTGTATTGCATTTTGTATCTCCGCCATATGATAGCGCCACTCCCACCTTGGGTGTGGAATGCACATGCTTGGCATTGAGTTTATTTCCTTGCATTGCATCTTAGTAAATAGAATCTCCGCCATATGATAGCAGCTTGCCCACCTCGGGTTTGGAGTGCACATGCTTGGCATCGAGTTTATTTTATGTATTGCATCATTTACAATAGATACTCCGCCATATGGTAGCATCTTACCCAACTTGGGTCGGAGAGGAAATTTTTGGCGTTGAGATTTCCTTTCAGCATTGTGATACTTCAAGTTGCTACTAACGACCCTCTTGCCATATGACAGCATCATTCTCATCTCGAGATTGAGTGCGCATTCCTGGCAAAGAGTTACTTTCCAATTGCTGGTTTTGGTTGAGCTAACCTTAACAGGTGCTCCTTGTGTTGGTGTGTTCGTTTAAAAAAATTGGAAAAAATTGGTCTGGTTCATTACATGTGGCTACTTCACAATTACCTCCATTGGATGAGGAAGGTCAGTTGGTGTTGATTCCAAAAGAGATTCTTGATACTAGAGAGCGTTCCTTGAGAAGAAGAACAATCAAGGAATGCTTGGTTAGATGGAGGAACTTACCTATTGAAGATGCCACGTGGGAAGGTGAACATATTTTGTTGCATCCATCTTTTCGGTTGCTTGAGGACAAGCAATCTCGAGGAGGGCGGACTGTAATGTCCCCTTCTCATCAGTGATATGTTTAGACGCTCATCAACCTATTCCACAGGCCCGTAGGCTCGTTGAGGTAAAATTAGGGTTTCCATGTTTTGGAGGTTCTATGGCATTTCTGGGAATTTACTATTTTTGGCAGTATGAAGTTTGTCAGCTTTCAGGACTTCATTTCCAGTTGGAGCAATTATTTGAATTCAAGTTTTGGCTTCTAAAAGCTTTATTTGGTGAATTTCGTAAATAAAGGCATTAATGTTATAAATTGCAGTTGACCCCTTGCCCTAGGAGAATAACTTCAAGTTGTGTTAAAAGGTGGTCTTGAAGGGGGACGCCTTCATATGGATTAAATATTATTTAAGTTTAAATGCCTTGGGAAAAAAGGACACCACCCTTTTGAGGAGTTAAGTTTCAAAAATAAAGTGGAAGTGTATTCTTGCAAAAGGGACGCCTCTTGAAGAATTATTTGAATTTTGGAAATTTGAAGAGTCTCTTTGTGACTCTTGGCGTACCTTGAGAAGTTGAAGAGTCTTCTACTCTTCTATAAAATGAATGCTTTGCTCCAGCTTTGGTATCCATTATGCTTATCATATTGTTATGCTGTCGGAATGACTTCATGAATTTAGCTTCGAGGAATGCTTACTTCTTAGCATTTATCCAATTTCGTGTTTGAAAGATAACACCTAGTTGGTTTTGGGACTGCTTCTCATCCAAACTAGCAGATTGAGTTTGAATGTTGAAGAATTTTGGAGTTTTGTCAGTTTTGAAGTTGCTGATGCCCCTACAGCTGAAAGTGAATTTTGCTAGCAGCTCTTTCAATAAATTTTATTCTGTTCTGGGTATTTTTGCTATGCATTTGTAGACACAAGACGACCCTTCTTGCAAAGTTAGAGATTTTATTTTGAAGTTGGTGATTTTATCTAGCAAAATCGCCCCTTTCAAGGGCCGTACCATTTAGAGTGCCTTGCGAATTGTGCCAAGAATTAATGACTGATATTTATTGCTGTTTCTTCATCATGGAATGGGCACCTACCTTCCAGCAGCTCATTGCAAGTGTTCTCACGTCATTCAGAGGTATTTTGAGTGAGTTGTGAATATTTTTTGTTTTTCACAGTTGCTGGTTTTTGCAATCAGTTTGATAAAAGTACAGATTTCTCATCTCTTTTCAGTATTTGAGAGCTTTGTTTCATTTCAAGTTATTGTTTTTAGTTTCTCCACCATATGACAACACCTCTCCTCCCTTGGGATTGAGTGTGCATTCTTGGCGTTGAGATCTTTCAAACTTGGATTTCAATTTTAATGCTAACGCTAATTCAATTGGCATAGTGTTGATTGTGTTGTGAAAATTAAGGTATGTACTTAAAATTTGATGCACCCCAAGATCTTCGTGAAGTTCTTCATACAACTTTCTCACATACCACTATGTGCACAGGCCTGAGTTTGTTGAAAACCACATTAAATACAACAACCATAAATGAATACATCTCATTAAGAGTATGTTTATAGGTGATAAAATGTAGTCCTTCCATATTCAAGTCTCTTATAAGATTATGTAGCATAGAGAAGTACTTGTTGGACAAATGGGCCACACACAACAGTAAAAGGTCCAGTCACTAGTTGGACCAATGGCTCAGTGTAAGAGCACCCTAGCAACAAAAGTGAGGTCTTAGGTTTGGATCCTAGTTAGTCCATGGAAAGTTCAACATGGTATAAGAGCAAAGCTTGATTATGTTCCTATGATTCGCCAGTGTCAAGTTTCATGGTGTGCTTGTTGCAGATGAAGAAAATGACAATAGAGGGGTTGCAGAGCTCACATATGGTGTTGAAGTCAGCCACCTACGTAATGTCCACCAGGGATATCACCACAAAGAAAAGATATGGAAGCCAACATGGGAAATTAGCATGAAAAGAAAATTGTCTGTCAACGCATCCATGTCTTTTCCATTTGAACAATTTCAAGGAAATTTTCACACACATCTACTGCACTAAACTAGGTCTACAAACATGAAGAAGATAAACAGCATGTAGAAGTTTGAAACTGCCCAGTTTTTTTGCCACTCTGACTACCCAATCACATGCCTTTCAAACTCACAGTTTGAACAAAGCATTGCTATCAAAAGAAAAGTAAAAGAATTCAAAACTAAGTGTTGTTTATGAAGGATAAGCCAACATTCTCTACAAGTCACTTGCAAATCATTATTCGCTACCCTGTCTTACACATGTCAGGGAGAACTTGTGTGGAGGTAGTCCAGGTGCCGTGTTTTACCCATGACAAAAAAAAAATTAAAATAAATACCCCTGAAAAACTAAGGTGCTTTTTCTTTTTAATACATCCCAATTCAATATAGTTTGGTAAATAATACTTCAAGAAAGAAAAAAAAATCATTTCATTTTTTTTTCTTTTTATCCTAAAGTTTTTTCAAAAGATAAGAAAAGTGTTATTTATTTGTTATGTTTAGTAACAAACAAGCAACATTCACTATAAACAATGCCTCTAATTCACATTTTGAGGTAAATCCGTCATGTCAAATGTCATGTCCCTTCCTATTTAGGTCAGCTCCCAGTGCTCCAATTAATAAAGGTGTTTTTAAACACCACATAAATATGAATAAATATTAATTAATAAATATTTAAATATAAAATTATTATTAATTTAAACTTAAATTTCAAATTTCTTTTTGGGAACCAAAGATAGGTCCCATGGGCCCAATCCGTGAGGATATATTAGCAAGTACAAACATCAATTTTTGTATCTATGATCATTATTCAATTGTGTATTTTTCCAGCACCCTACAATTGAGGACGAAACTTGTAATGTCCCTAATTTTGAGTCAGCATATAATTAAATAATCAATTTAATGTTGTCAAGAAAAAGGCAAAATATAAAGACAACTTAAATTAGTTATTGCTTCAAAAGTAACTTATATTTTGAAAAGTTAAAAAATAAATTAAAGTTACTTTTGAAGAGAATTCTAAAAAGGAATTAAAGAAATTAAAAATGAATAAGATGAGAATTCAAGAAGTGGGAGGAGTTACGGGGTGGAGATGAATAAAAGATTGGAGAGAGCCTTTTGCAGTTATGTTGGATTTGGTTTTGGAGAACAGGTATTTTGCTAGATAATTTCCAGAACTTTGTGAGGACGGAATTCTTCACAAGGAATATCATCTTCGGAGTTGAGAGATACTCTCTAGGTGATTGCTGATAATTCCAAGTCAGGGATTATGCAAGTGCTTTAATTGATTTTTTCAGATTTAGGTGAACGTAACAGAATATCATCTTCATTTGTTTATCAAAGAAGATTTATATTGTTGGGTTCAAGTGTGAGAATTCTAGAGTTTTATCCTTCTACAGAACGTCTAAGAGAATACAAGTGTTATCAAAGTTATAAATTGCAGAGACATTCTTACTTGATTCTTATTCAAGCTGCTTTATAAGCAGTTCTTTATAGGAAGTGAAGCTGTATTAATTTGGAAATGCGCAGAGTTGAGAACCCTGGGCCATTATAAGAAGGTATGTGATGGAATATTGACGGAACCTTAGTATAATTTCGATACCAATAGCTTCAGAATACCATTCGATGAGGTTGTGGAAAATATTGTGAGGTGGCCGCAATAGTCTCAATAATATTTATTTCATTAATAATAAGGATAGTATGTGGAATTGTTTAGAAGGGCCAACAAAAGTCACAGATCTGTAGAAGGCCTGGTATCTAGAGGTTACGGTGAAAGAATAGGACTCGATATTGGTTGGTTATTTTAATCGGTCCTTGTTTACGGTTGCCTGATGTCAGTTCAATGTTGAGTGTCATGAGTTTAATATTCAAACTGCCAAAATTAAGAGTTGTGAAGAATAAAGAGTTTTGAAAGAAGCCATTTGAATTGAATGGAGTCATTGGAGGGGTGCGATTGCAATTGAATTTAAAGATTGAGGTAGTAGCCGTATCTTTGTCATGTTGTTTCATTCAAGGATTATCGAGCATAGATGGGAAATTAAAGAATTTGCCGGCACATTATACCTAACAATTCCTTGAGCCACCATATTGAGGGAGCCACTGCACTTTATTGAAGATATGGTATTGAAGCTATTTTCTAAGCATCGGCATTGCTGAGTCGGGAATTAAAGACCAAGAAAAAAATCTTCTTGGAGACAACGGTTACAATGATCATTTAATATTCATGGTAATATTTAGAATTTCAATCGAGCCATACAAGAAGTTTTGGAAGTTTTGAAGAAAGTTAATATCATCACTTATTAGGAGCCGCTAAAGGAAAGAGCCGACTTTCATCTAGCATAGGAGGTTGTTGTAAAGTGACATGGTGAAATAATCAACAGTCAGCTATATATGATAAAAGAGTCGGGGAATTGAGGAGATTGCCATTCCTTTATGGCAAACACTTCTTTAAAGATGAATCATGTTTAACTTGTGGCTTTCGTATGAATAAGGAGACTTATATGAATAACCGAGATTAATGAAAAGAGGCACTAAATTAATATTTAGAAGACTAACAGCAACGAAGCCTTAATATGAATGAAGGTGAATTTATTGGAGGATGACATGGATAATAACGAATCGTAGGTATTTATTGGAGAATCGAAAGCCTACAAGGTAACGTGGCTTATTAAACTCCAATACATAAATGCAAGTCCTTTATTCACCCACCGCCTATGTTAAAGAATCACATACAGCCGGGAATATCTAGGAGGAGCTGCTTAACTTATAGGACATGATATTGGGAGTCTGAGTATACCGGTTGAAGAATCTTCAGGTTGTTGGGTCGAGGATATCAGGCGTTGCTACAGGCAACATAAGTCACTAATGAAATCGTAGGTCCCCTGGGAAGTATTGCAGCTATGTTGGTGTGTCTCATTATTTGAACACTATTTCAATATTGGATGGGTTGAGCAGTTTGATGTAAAGATTGAGTCTCTGAAGGAATTTTCATTATTAATAACAGGTCAGCAAAGCATTGTTACTATATCTGTGTAAGCAGCTTTGAATTCATTATTTAATAATCATTTGTTGAGTTTAAAATTGTTTGGAAATATTCTTGTCACTGTGAAGAATCTATATTACTTTGCATTGAACCAATCAATTGTTAATCTCCTAGAGTCATATTGGGGTTAAGCACGTTACATTAGGGAATGTAAGTGTTTGAAGAAATGTCAATCCATCAAACACACTGAAATCAGGAAAAATAATATGTATAGCAGAATAGGGTAGATCTTTACAAAACCCCTCACTGACAGATTTGAGGTAGGATGCAAACCCTGATCTCATTTGCAACCCTGATCTCATTTGCAACCCCATCTCAGGTTGCAGCAGCTCTAATCGCAAAATATCACTTTTTGTTTCAGGTTAAGACTGGAGCAATGGCTGGACTAAGGTTACAGTTTGACAAATCTTTCATCCAAAGGTAACTAGCGCACACCAAAGAGAACAGGCCTGCAGATTACAAACCAGAGTGAGATTTAAGTTTAGCAGATTTACATCTAACCTCCTAGGCCGCAGGCCACTTTATTGCCCACCCAGGAGTACTTTGCAACAAGTCATAAGGATATCAGTGAGCTCCAGACCTAGCATGGAAAATCTTCAACAAACACTTGCAACTCTGGTGTCTGGTTTCATCCCTTCAACTGTAGACAAAAAAAATTTGTGAGATCTTGCATCACAGGATATCACACTCATCATTTACCAGAGAAAATCAGGATGGAGATAAACCGTCAACCAACGCCTGTCATCCTCACACACTCTTCATACAAAGAACAAAGTAATTACAAACCTGCAGCATTGGAAGATCCAGCCAGAAAAACCACATCCTTAGATCTGGACAGCAGAGCGCTAAAACTACACACATCTTCTAAAGGCGGCTCACTATCAGACCAGCAGATCATTAAGTCCAAGTTAATCCTCAATTGCTCCCAACTATAAGCAAATTGTAATTGTCATAATACCTAGAAACCCTAGTGTATTTGTTTATAACTACATTAGATCTAAATAGGGTTAATATTACAGAGTTTTGGTGAGTTGAGATCAATTTGTAAACCAGAAGTTTCTATTGTAGAATTAAAAGTTACAACAATTTTCCATGTGCCATTTTCCATGTAATTCTATGTGGATCAGAACAGTGATTCATTAATTTATTGATAATCTTTTGACTGAATTTTCTATTCTGATTATCTATGATTCTGAGCAAGTGCATATGTTAGTGAGATAACTGTTAGTGGTGTGAGGTTTAACTTGAATGAGACATTGGTATTGGAGCTGGCAGTCTTGCTAGCCTGCTGGATTAATTTGTTGTATGCAGCTATGTCAAAGAGATTAGAGGTAGAACCACGCAAGAGGATAGCAGAGGAATTGGAGGCAGAGGCAAGAGAAGATGGCAGATCAAGAAGATGAATTGAAACCTTACATGCAAAGACAGGAGTAAATAACACAAATGCTCATCCAAATGATGCAGAAAATGGTTAACACTAATAACCACACCAAAAATATACAAAACAATGCAGTTGAAAGGAGTAATTCAAATCAGAGTGGGGCTTGAAATCACACAAATAACAGTAAAACTCCAATTGGATCAGCACCTAAACCTTTCCAGCCTAACTTTTTGCCTAGAGTGGAGTCACCACAAGGAGAGAAGGAACCAAACCAAGCTGCAAATGACTTTAACACCTACCTCAATGAGTACACGAGAGTTGATCCTGACGTCAAAAATCATATCACACTTGAAGAATACTTAAATACTAGGTCAAGGAGTGGGCCAAGAGGAATGTAATAACCCCACTCCAAAATAGGATACTATATTCAAGTTTAAATTAATCTGTTCAAGATGGCTGACTTCTCCATAAGAAAGATAAAACACAAATCAATATGTTGGCTAACCCATTAAATTAATCTTGGCCGACCCATATCTTGTCGCCCTTATGAAGAAGTTGATGAAAGTTACAAACTTAAAGAGGCCAACCAACCTCATATACAAGATGCTTGGTGGATATAAGATTATTATTAAGGAGGCCGACCCCCTTTGAATATAACAATGAAACTCATATAAACCAATAATATGGTATTTGCCCAAAGATAATTGACCAAGGAGTTATAAGCAATTCATATGGAGCAATAAATACGATTATAATATGGAACAGCAAATTTGATTTGAGGAGCAGCAAGTAATTATAAGAAGAGCTGCGATTATTAAGATTATGGGCAGCGATTAATTGAAGGTACTGTGATTAATAGCAGCGATTGTTAAGGAAATAAAGCAAGAAAACTAATGCAGCGATTACCATTAAGAGGAATTAATACCAAGGAAATTATGAACAAACCAAGAGGTGCAATTTGTCTAGAGTAACGGACAATTATTATATTAGTCAAATCTATATGACAGCAATTAAGCCTAAGACAATTGGATGCCTCATTTGGAAAAGATACATCCTTTGTGATTCTTAGAAGAAGTCGTGCCTTTTCTCTAGTGGAAGAAAGAAGATATAAAGAATGGTTAAAGCATTGTGAGAAAAGGGGGTATAATTCAGGCTTTTATTTATTACTGATTTCCAAAAGTTGGATCCCTCTATATGAGCAGAAAATAATAAACATAGAAGCATCTATTATAAAGGCATAAATCAAGGAAGGCTCCAAGATAAATCCGCATGTTTCTAAGGATATAAATCAGGGAAAGCGTTCAAGACTCAAGGCCTATAAATTCATGATATATAGGCGGAACCATATACAAGCTAATGCGTGATTTTAATGAAGAATTCAGGAACAGCAAATTGGATCTAGTCAATGATGGTTTGACTAACGAAGGAACCCGTACAAACAAACGAGTAGTGAGAAGACTTGACACAGGACTTGGTCAACCTATGGGACATTTCGTTGAGGGAGCACGTATGGAGGGAGGCTCTCAGCTGAGAGATCCCCCAGTCAGTCATCTGGGATAGACTGAACGTCAACCCAGAGGTCGACCATCTCCTCAACCAACTGCCAAGGTTGTTGGCACATCATTTCATCATCCTCCAAGATCTGCAGGCAAAGAGTGACCAAGAATGCTGAAGACAGCAGATATTACAACGATACAAGGAAACGAAAAAGTGGGAGGAAGAGGAACGTAATACTAACCAAAGACGTACTCTCGGCAACCAATGATTGTACGACCAACATTTAATGCCCATATAGCCTAATAAGGATAAAAATCGAGTACCAATCGGGCAAGAAACACCGAAAGAAAAGGTACAATGATCACTCAAGTTATAGGAGAAAGAAAACTGACGGCAAAGGCTAAAACAAATTAATGAAGATATTAATGAAATAAACTAATCTATTACAAGAGCACACCAAAACCTTGCTGTGGAAAGGAACAAAAGACCCTTCAGGACACCGTGCATAGCAAGCAAAGAAAGATATAAAATTAATGAAAATGAAAATGAACTAACTAAAGAGCTTAAGAGCAGTATTCGACGCATTCGGGAGTTGCCCATATTGGACAACGATGAAGGGTTGAGGACTAGAAGATCTAAGGCTAAGATCCCAAGGCAGAGGGAGTACCAGAACAAACCCCAAGAGACTCGAGGTGTAGACGACGCTGACAAAGGACGTGGGGGAGAGTGCAAGTGACACACTAAGACACTACAGGAGAACCAGTCCAATCAAGTCCAACGCACAAGGAGGGTATTGGGGAAGGATGGTGACTCCGCCAGCCGAGAGGTAGAAGCTACCAAAGTTCACGAGGAACAGGTCAGACGATCCAATACAGCATTGCAAGACATGCGAGACTATTTGGGTAGCCAACGGACAAGATGATGTGGACTATTGGCTGAGAGTGTTCCCAACGACATTCAAGGGCGTAGCCATTGATTAGTACAACGAACTTGATGCAGCCCACAAAGTATCATGGTGAACACTAAAGAGGGTGTTCAGCAGGAATTTAAACTCCTCAAAGATGACAACAAAATTGTAGTAGAAATCTACAACACAAAGCAAGGAAAGAATGAGAACGTACAAGCCTATAATTGTAGACTCAAGGAGTTACTGGGAAAATTGGAGACATAGCCAGTTGACGGCCTAAAGAAGAGATGGTTCATCGAGGGACTACTCTTGTCATTAAAGAAGAAAATGAAAGTCGTACCTCCGTCATCTTATGCCGAAGCATACAATCGAGCGATGGATATAGAAAGCAAAAACAAAACATCCTCCCGAGGGAAGAAGAAGACGACGAATGATGAGGAGAGTACAGACGACATCAGTGATGGTGAGTTAAAAACGATGCAAGCACTACAAGAGAATATGATAAGAATGATGAAGGAATTCAAGGTCAACAAGGAGAGTACGAAGGAAGCCTGAGAACTGTGGTGTATGGATTGCAATGGGGAAGGTCATACAAAAGCAAACTGCCCCAAGAAGTTGTTCTGCAATACTTGCCAAGTGATGGGACATTCCATCAAGGAATGCCCATATGCCCTAAAAACAAGGAGTGCGCAAGTACTCTACAATCAGGGAGAACCGTCAACACCACCGAACACACCATCAAAACTCTAGAACAACTCCAACGCATCCCCTAGAGGGTATTGTTGTGACCTTTTCACACATCGCCCCATTGCAAATGGGGACCCCCTGTTTTCACTTTTGATTTTCCATCACAACTACTTATCACCATTTTTCTTTTACAATGAGGAGTTAGAATTTTGAAGAGTCATTCGAGCCAAGTTCGGAATTCAAGCCCAAAACAGTGTCTAAACGTCACGGAAGTGCTCAGAAGGTCCGGAAGACGAGGATCACCTATGCTTTGAGTCAATTATGACACTTCCTATTTTTTAGGGATTTTTGCTTTTATGCTTTTTTTCATTTTTGGTATTTTTGGACCAATCTGGGATCCCTATTTTTTTAAGGATTTTGCTTTTTCTATTTTTAGAATGTCAACCCTAGTCATGGAGTCAACATTTCCATTTTTAGAACCAAAAATCAGCCAAAAAATCAAAAAATCATTGAAAAATCAAGGTAAAAATCGAAAAATCAAGCAAAAATCAATGAAAAGCATAGAAAAGCAATGAAAAATCTGGAAAAATCAATTGAAAAATCATAAAAAATCAGACCTCCGGAATGAGAAAATCAAGAAAATCTGAAAACAAAATCAATCTGAAGGCATGAAATTCATGGAGAAAATTCATCCAAGTCGGAGAATCTTCAAGCTCGCCCATGAGGAAGAAATGGCAAGCATCTTGGCAAGTCCGCCCTTACCATGGAGATGGGAGATGGCAGGAAAGTTGGCAAGTCCACCCACCTCTTGGCACAAAGACTTGAAAGTCCACCCCTGTCATGGAAGACCTCTTGAAAGTCCACCCATGCCTTGGAAAAATATTCTCAAAGTCTACACTGCCATGGAAAAGGAAATGGCAAACATCATGGCAAGTCTACCATGCCTTGGATGGAAGATGGAAAGACTATTGGGAAGTCCGCCCTCAGCCTTGATGAGACAATGGAAAGAAGTTGGTGAAGTCCACCCTACCATGGCAAGAAGTTGGTGAAGTCCACCCAGCTTGGAAGAAGGCAGAAAATTAAAAATTTGGCTAAGTATGGATGCCTTTGAGGAGGAAAACTTGAAAAATTTGGCTAAGTATAGGTGCCTTGCCTATCTAATGTTACCTTGGGGAGAAAAATTTCATGAAATTGACTAAGTATTTGATGCCTCGGAAAATGAAATTTGAATTTTGGCCAAGTGTAAAAGGAAAATACATGTGGAAAAGAAGTTCCAAGTCCGCCCTTGCCTCTTGGAAAGACAACTCCAAAGTCCGCCCAAGCTGTGTCAAACATTTCATGAAGTCCACCTTGGACAAAATAATGGATGGCAAGGCAAGCTTCAAGTCCGGCCAAGGTGAGGATGTCCAGCATGAAGCAAAGTCTGCCCAAGGATGGATGTCCAAGACAAGTGAAAGTCTGACTTTGCCCAAGCATAGCATGTCCAAACCTTTATGGAGTCCGACTTTCCTCAAGCAAGGCATGTCCAAGGCAAAGTAAAGTCCGACCTAGGCCTATTGAAGAAAATGTCTTGAGCATTATGAAGTCCGACTTTGATTGAATAAAAATGTCTAAGACTGCAGCAAGTCTGCAAATGAAGATGTCAAGACACAAGTAAAGTCCGCCCAAGGAGAAGAATTCGGAAAATTGACTTAGTGTTGGAAAGAAAACAGGGAAAATGAAGAGGAAAAGTAAAGAGGAAATGAATAAAATCCTTAGCACAAGCCAAATCAAAGTTGAAGGCAAATCCATAGACAAAGTTCATTCGAGCATAGAGATGGCCAAAATCTTGGCGAAGTTACAAAATGAACTTGAAGAGCCAAAATTTGGCTAAGTATGGGAAATTCTTCACAGAGAAAGTTCCAATTTCCTCCATTGTGGCGATAGCACAGAGGAATTCTTCTCCAAATTCAAGGCACTTGAAAGAAGCAATCAGGACAACTTCTTGAAGGATTTCATCTTCTGAAGAATTAAAGACAAGCTTCCAATAAGAATCAGATGGTGATAAGAAGAGTGTTCCAAACAAATTTCCATTTTTTTGACACAAATTGGAGAATTCAGAGAGGAAATCCAAAGGAATAACATCAATCCAGCTCAAGTAGGAGAGAAGAAGAAATCAAAATCTCCAAAGGAATCCAATATCAAAGCTAGGAAGAAACAAGCATAAAGGACAGAGTCATCGGCAAGGAAAGATATTCTAAGGCAAGCACATGGAAGAAAAAACAAAGTGACCAAGGAAGACATCCAGCACGCTGAGGTGGCACTTCATCATCTTCCAACCAATCAAATTGTTCCAAATCAACATGCAACAACTTTCTATTTTATTGTTGGTTTATATTTAGCAGAAGGACAAGTGTCCCTGACTGTAATTTTCTTATTGGTCGAGAGGTAGTTGGTTGTGACAAACCCTAATTAGGGTTTTATTTTATAATCTCGATCGTTGATCCTAAATCAATCTTGGCCATTGAATTGCAATTGGGGAGCCTATAAATTGAACTCGCCCCTCATTTGTAAAGTGTGGAGACAGTATATGAAATTGTTGCGTTTTGCTACTTCCGATAGTAAAAGCTCTTATTCATGATTTGCTTTGAATCACTTTTATTATCAAGTGTTGTGCAAGGTTGCATAACTTCTTCAACCATAGATTAAAATTAGATAGAACTTTAGATTACAATTAAAAATAGAATTTGCTTTGAATGTTTGTTAAGTGAATGCAAGATTTGATGGTTTAGATTTACGGTGAAACATTGCTCATACTTTCTTTGGATGGATGATTTTCATTCAATGCATAAAGTTAGCCTGAGCTTGTGATTGTGGATGCTTAACTTCGGTCTTATTCGAGGCATGAAAATTAGAATGACATCCTTTGAAGATTGCACCCACTTTGTGTAGTTATCCCAAGGAGGCGAATCAAAGCGTGGTTATTCGTTTCACCCAATCTTTACTGTCTCTTGAATTCCTAGGCATAGATTAGATCCTCTAAACCATCATCTTTTTGTCCCTTTTTTTTGAGATCCCAACTGAAAATCCCAACAGAAGAAGCACTTAATGATAAATTTGTCTAAGTCCCGAACTTGTGAAAAAATTGCCTAGCGTAAGTCCCTTTGTGTATTACCAGCATATCACAACGCCCATTGAGCTTATCCACATGTCATGACCTGACGAAAGAAACCTTGGAGTTGCCATATGATCTTCTCGCAATCTTAGCATACGTGGTGACTTTGTTCAAGAGAGGATAGAGTGTCATTGCACATTTTATTCTATGTGTTCGGTGGATGGTAAAACGTACACCAACACGTAACACAATATCTGAAGGAGCAATAATAATACCCCAAGAAGCATGATACAATACGATGGTAAAGGAAGGCCCATGTTACAATGTAGAAAGTGCAACAAATGGGGCCACTTCGCCAGGAAATACCAGAATGGTCAAGGTTCAAGGGGAAAATTGTGCAAGTGGTGTGGCCCAGGTGATTATGAAGACAACGAATGCCCCAAGCAGAAAGGCATCCATATGTTAGAGGTGGAGGAGCAAGAGGTACTGGCTATTACTAGAGCGCCAACAAAGAAGCCCACCTACCCAGATCCACGTACGAAAAAGCAAAGAATGAAGGAAGCAAAAGTAGAAGTGGAACTGGTGATGACGAGAGACCACAAAACACCTCTGGAGAACTCAAGCACCTTTTGGCGTTCGGAAGCAAAAAACATCATACGACAGGTACTGCAGACCACCATACCTATAAAGGTGACCAACCTCATCCAGACTTTGCTGCAGTCGGAACTAGCAATCACGAACCTCGTTGGTGATGCCAAACACCAATGACCGGAAGGTCAAAGGAAAGAATTGGTGCCCAAACCACCACCGTACAGTGAACAAACCATCGACCCAATGCTGCTGACAGCGAACATCGAGAAGATGCCAGCAATCGTACAAATGGAGATCACAGGGAAAATCCTGACAAACACTATCATTGATGGAGGATCGGAAGTCAACGTACTATCCAAAGACACATGGAAGAGTCTCGGGAAGCCAACACTCTGGCCACTGACATTCCAACTAGTGGGTGTCGATCAGCATAGCATCAAACCATTGGGAACACTGATGGTGCATAAGGTAATGATCAGGACACAGTGGTTCCTGCTGAACTTCGTAGTCTTCCCACTACAAAGGAAGGCGTACGATGTGTTGCTCGAAAGAGGATGGTTGGTAGCAGCCACAGCAAACCACAACTAGAAAAGAAATACACTATCCATAGAGAGTAATGGGAGGAAGTACGTAATTGATCTGAGGAATCAAGCAATCAATGAAGAATTGGCATCATCATATTCAAAATCAGAGAAAGGAGGGGGAATGGAGGAAGGAGGAGGAACCATAGAGCCAAATGATCAAGGCGTTCTAGACCTCCATGAATGCTCAGAGGATGAGACAAATTCATTGAGCAGACTGTTCCACTGGCAAATGGAAGATTATGAAGTTTTTCAACAAGACTGCAATATGCTACAAGTCAGAGATGAAGGGACGTGAGAAGACGAAGCGTCAACAAGCCAAACGTTCCCTCCGGAGTATGGAGAATATAAGGAAGGAGTGGCCAGAGTAGATGACACACCAGCACATCACTTCGAAGGAGATAAGGCGATCAAGTACGAGGAACCGAACATAAAGAAAGTCAATCTCGAGGAAAAAGACAATCCTCGTACGATCCTAGTGGTAGATGACTAGAATCCCATACTAAAAGTAGCCGCATTCAAGATTTTCATGGAGTACAAGGACACCTTCGCATGGACGTACAAGCACTTGAAGGGTGTACCCCCAAAGCTGTGCATACATAGAATCCCACTAGTACCAGGAGCACAGCCTGTACGGAAGAGACCGGTCAATAATAGTACCTCAAGAAGCAAGATATAGTACGATGGTAAAGGAAGGCCCATGATACAATGCCAAAAGTGCAACGAATGGGGACACTTCACTAGGGAATGCCAAAACGATCAAGGTTTGGGGGCGAAATTGTGCAAGTGGTGTGGACCGGGTGATCATGAAGACAATGAACACCCCAAGCAGAAAAGCATCCATATTTTAGAGATGGAGCAAGAGGTACTGGCTATTACTAGAGTGCAAACAAAGAAGGCCACCTACCCAGATCCATGTACAGAAAACCAAAGAATGAAGGAAGCAAAAGCAAAAGTGGAACTAGTGATGACAAGAGAACACAAAACATCTTTCGAGAACCCAAGCACCTCTTGGCAGTTGGAGGCAGAAAAAAACATTGTATGACAAGTACTACAAACCATCATACCCATAAAGGTCACCGACCTCCTCCAGACTTTGTCACAGTTGGGACTGGTGATCATGAACGTCGTTGGTGATGACAAACACCAATGGCCGAGAGGCCGAAGGAAAGAATTGGTTCCCGAACCACCACCGTATGATGAACAAACCATCGACCCAATGCTACTAATGGCGAACATCGGGAAGATGTCAGCGGTCGTACAAATGGAGATCATAGGGAAAATCCTGACAAACACTATGTAATGGCCCTTACCAAATCTGATCCAAAATTTCTGATTTTGTGCCTTAGGAATTCTGTCAAACACTTTGTTGGTAACTTCCAGCTTGCTGGTTTTGTTGTTTCAGTTTGCTTGCTTTGATTGTTTTGAAGTAGAAGATGTTTAGAATGCTTGGAATTGTTGCCAATGCAAGTAAACGAATAACTAATATGAAATGCAAACTCTTTTTGTATTTTTCAAATGCATATAGATGAATTGCTGATATGAAATGCATACCTA
The DNA here is from genome assembly GCA_007258455.2 of Sequoia sempervirens. Classification (NCBI taxonomy): domain Eukaryota; kingdom Viridiplantae; phylum Streptophyta; class Pinopsida; order Cupressales; family Cupressaceae; genus Sequoia; species Sequoia sempervirens. The sequence goes on along the minus strand of VDFB02105785.1, from coordinate 533,558,910 downwards.
CAGCCAAGGTACATTTTAACAAACATTTGGCATGCAAACTAATCCAAATCTGTGCATACAAACATGAATGACATAAGGACAATTACTTTGATTGAAAACTAACTTAAGAATAAGGCATTTACTTTAAGAGACATTTTGTCAAATAGATGGCAGCAAACTCCTTATGTCTCCCGTCAATATATTGCAATGATAATAAGGTCTACAAGTTGGAATTAATGCTATTATCTTGTGCCCATGAAATGCAATGATAATGCCAAGACTCTTGGCTTACAAACATGCAAATTTTGATGACTAAAATGCAACTAAATAACTGAAACAAAATTCTGGAAGAACCTGGTATGAAATAGCAGCCACCACAAAATATTTGAATCTCCTTAATTGTTGGGAATTTGGCCACCAAACTTTGCAACTATCCTTCACCAACCCAAGCGCCCCTTTTGCAATTTATTTTAGAATTTTTGGAGCCTTCTTGAGCAAAATCGCCCCTACCTAAGAGAGCCACTCCTGCTGCTTGAAGAAGATGAAAATATAAAATAATTACCAGCTGCAAACTTCTCCAATCTGCTCCTAAAATGATTGCCAAGGCACTAGCAATTGATCCCTCAAGTACCCACAAAAATCTGATCTTTCAATGAAGAGCTATGAATCAAAATGCACTTCCTTTCATGGCAGACTTGCAAACTGAAACAAAATTGCAGACCTCCTTTCTTCACACAAAACTCTCCAAAATTCCTCAATGTAGCTCTATGATGAATACTAATTGCATCCACCTCTCAATTTGGGAATGGGGCCATCACCAAACCCTACTAACCAAGGAATGGGGCCATCACCAAACCCTACTAACCAAGGGAGCATCACCTTGATCAAGCTGTAACTTAGTTCCAGCCAAGAGAAAATTCTCAATATGCAAAGATAATACCAACATAAGATGATAAAAGCCAAGCCCAAGCTTCTATTTATACTTTTTTCAAGGGAAGCCCACTCACTTTTCTTGTCAATGTGACTCCTTGATGTGACCCTTTGATATGACTCCTTGATGTGACATCTTGATGTGATCCCTTGATGTGACACCTTGATGTGACCCTAATAGTTTAATTTTCACTTAAGTCACTTTATAACCCATTAATATAATTATTTAATATTACCCTTTTGATTTTGTACTTTTGGCCAAAAAATATGTTCCCTAACCAAAATGACTAGCTCACGGGAATGGTGAATGAGCTAGCACACAACTCCAACTATCAGTGTGAAAGTGAGGACATTACACACTATCATTGATGGAGGATCGGGAGTCAATGTACTACCCGAAGACACATGTAAGAGTCTCTGAAAGCCAACACTCTGGCCATCGACATTTCAACTAGTGGGTGTTGATCAACACAGCATCAAACTATTGGAAACACTGATGGCACAGAAGGTAATGATCGGGATGCAGTCGTTTCTGTTGAACTTCGTAGTCATCCCACTACAAAGGAAGGCGTACGATGCGTTGCTCAAAAGAGGATGGTTGGTGGCAGCTGGAGTAAACCACAGCTAGAAAAGAAATACACTATCCATAGAGAGCAACAAGAGGAAGTACATAATTGATCTGAGGAATCAAGCATTTAGTGAAGAATTGGCATCGTCAGATTCAGAATCAGAGAAAGGAAGGGGAATGGAAGGAGGAACCATAGAGCCAAGTGATCAAGGCATTCTAGACATTCAGTGAAGAGGATGGTTGGTGGCAGCTGGAGCAAACCACTGCTGGAAAAGAAATACACTATCCATAGAGAGCAATGGGAGGAAGTACGTAATTGATCTGAGGAATCAAGCATTCAGTGAAAAATTGGCATCGTCAGATTCAGAATCAGAGAAAGGAGGGGGAATGGAGGAAAAAGGAGGGGGAATGGAGGAAGAAGGAGGAAGCATAGAGCCAAATGATCAAGGCATTCTAGACCTCCATGAATGCTCGGAGGATCAGACAAATTCATTGAGCAGACTGTTCCACTGGCAGATGGAAGATTATGAAGTTTTTCAACAAGACTGCAATATGCTACAAGTCGGAGATGAAGGGAAAAGAGAAGACGAAGTGTCAACAAGCCAAACGTTCCCTCTGGAGTACGGAGAATATAAGGAGTGGCCAAAGTAGATGACACACCAGCACATCACTTCAAACGTAAGGCAATCAAGTACAAGGAATCCAACATAAAGAAAGTCAATCTCGGGGAAGAAGACAATCCCCGTGCCATCGTAATGGGAGATGACTAGAATCCCATACTAAAAGAAGTTGCATTCAAGATTTTCATGGAGTACAAGGACGCCTTCGCATGGACATACAAGGACTTGAAGGGCGTACCCCCGGAGCTGTGCATACATTTAATCCCACTAGTACTAGGAGCACACCCTGTACGGAAGAGACCATACTGGATGAACATATACTACGTAGCGAAGGTACAACAAGAAATTGAAAAGATGATCGAGGTTGGAATCATATTCAAGGTAGAAGTGAGCGACTAGGTGTCACCAATCGTGATATCACTAAAGAAAGAATCAGAGCAGATCCATATATGCGTGGAATTTTGAAGCCTCAATGCGATGACGATAAAGGATCCCTTCCTGATCCCATTCATCGATTCAATATTGGAAGAAGTAGCGGGTCACGAGATCTACTCATTCATCAACGGGTTTTCAGGGTACAATCAAATAAGCATAGCTAAGGAGAACAAACTCAAACAACGTTCATTGTTGAAGACGGAGTGTATGCATATAACCAGATGCCATTCGATTTATACAACGGCCCAACAACGCTCCAGAGGATAATCCTACATATACTTGATAAGATGTCCGTAGGGAATTTCAAGGCATTCTTGGATGATTGGTCCATTTTCAACAACAAACAAACACATCTAAAGGCCCTTCAAGAATGCATGGAGCGCTATGGAGCAGCTCGGTTGGCACTCAACCCCAAGAAGTGTTGGTTCATGGTACCACAAGGGAAACTGCTCAGACACAGTCTATAAGGCGAGACTGAAGACGGATCCTGACAAAATCTGGGTGATCGTGCAAATGGAGACACCTCAGAAAGTCATGGGAGTGAAGTGATTCCTCGGTCATGTCGGATATTATAGAAAGTTCATAAAGAACTTTGCCCAAATCTCATATCCATTAGACATACAAGGGAGGGGCAACCATTCGAATGGACCGAAGCACAAAAAGCAGCCTTCAAGGAATTAAAGGTACGGCTAATCAGTTAGCCAATCTTGGTCTACCCATATTGGAACAAGGAGTTTCACATGCACATGGATGCTCTAAACTTTGCAATCGAAGAAACACTAGCACAAGTGGGCATTCAAGGATTGGACCATCCGATGTACTTCACCAGCCGACTACTGCCTAAAGTAGAGAACTACAGTACGACAGAAAGAGAAGCCTTGGGAATGGTGTACGTTGTAGAAAAGTTCAGGCACTCCTTACTAGCAACCCCCTTCACATTTTATGTGGATCATCAAGCATTGATGTACCTAGTGAACAAGTCGATCATCCAAGGGAGGGTAAGCCGATGATTGCTACTCCTGCAAGAGCTTACATTCACCATCATTGTACAGTCGAGGAAGAGTCATGTCACCGCAGACCAACTGTCAAAAGTACGGTCTGGCGAACCACCCGATGGTGTAAATGAAGACTTCCCTGATGCACACCTATTTCAAATAGCGACACTACCCCTGTGGTACGAGAAGATTGGAGAATACCTATCAACATCGTCATTCCCGAAGGACATGCCACTGGAAGAACAAAAGTTGGTACTGAAGAGCAAGACCTTCCAACTCATCAACAAGTTGTTGTACAAGATGGAGCCCGATCACGTACTCCGACGATGTGTCATGGAGGAAGAGATCCCAGGCGTATTAAAGGAAGCACATGAGGGACTGGCAGGACACATGGGACCCGACACCATGGCAAGAAAGATTCTATTGGCAGGCCTCTGGTGGTCGACCATTCACACGGATGCATGGGAATGGGTGGTAGGGTGCGACACATGCCAAAGGGTTGGTAAACCTTTGAAGAGGGACTTTATGCCACAATTTCCGTCAAAACCTCAAGTTATTCAAATGGTGAGGACTTGATTTCATCGGGCCACTGAAGGTCAATCAACTACACAAATGCAAATACGTAGTCGTCACCACGGAGTACCTAACGAAGTGGGCAAAGGCCAAAGGACTAACAAACAATACTACAATAAGTACAAGAAGGTTAATGTATGAACAGATCGTTACAAGGTACAGAATACCAATTCAAATTACGAGTGACAGAGGAGGTCACTTTGTGAATCACGTCATTCGACTAATGACAATGGAGTTCAAGATTCTACACAACCTCTCTAGCCCGTACTACCTAAGAGTGAACGGCCAAGCAGAATCAACCAACAAAGTACTCATATAGGCCATACATAAATCTTGTGGCATTGAAGAGGCAAACTAGGAGGAAAGACTACCAACCATACTATGGGCATATCGTACGACCGACCACACGCCCTTCCAACTCATGTACTAACAGAATACATGGTGCCAAGCTTACAGATTGCAATGGAAAAAAGACTTGGCGATAGAAAGAGCTTGAAGGAGAGATTGTTCTAGTTGAATAAGTAGGATGAACGATGGGTACTAGCTCAGCGGGCAACGGTGATGTAGAAACGGTGGAAGTTCTAGCATGACAAGCATCTCCAACAAGCAAACTTCCAATCGGGATAGTTAGTTCTGAAGTATAACGATCGTAACGAACTAAAGCCGGGCAAGTTTAAAATAAGGTGGTTGGGGCCATTCTAAATTCACAAAGTTGGAGAAAACAAAGCAGTCAAACTAGAAAGACCAGACGGCAGTACATTGAAGGATCTTGTCAACGGGTCGAAGCTAAAGATTTACAAAGAAAGAAGATAAACCGTGCAGATAAATATGCTCGGATACACAACCAAAGAAGACTGGCCTATGCAAAGCGAAGAATCCATTTGAGAGCAAGACTGGGGCTTAGGAGGCAATGGATACGTTGCAAAGGAAGACTAGGCCGTACCAGGTGGTGGAGGAGAAGAAAGACTTGCTTACAAACGAGTGGAGGGTATCGTAGTGCCTCGAGTGGACAAGCACTTAACCAATGCCCTCTTTAGAACACCCGCTCTCTGGAAAAGGGTACGTGGCCACTGGACATATCATACAACTTACAAAGGTATAAGGAGAGGGTACTTGGGCGAAGGAACTTAACGAGGAAGCCCAGAAAGAAAAGGAAGAGCAAGCCGAAAAAGAACGAAGGGAACGAGAACAAGATGGAAGCGACGAAGAGAGGTTGGATGACAAGGAGTGGAATGTCTACGCAAAAAAGGTAGGACCATACCTGAAAACAATTATAATGACGGAAGGCACCTTCGTCTCACATGTCGATGGATATAACGAAGACCTACTCAAACATATGAGAACGAACAGACGAAAGATGTCAAAGGTGGTGAAAACAGTGGCGACGGACAGACTGTGGAGTGTTGTGCCAAACCCAACCAAGCCACCAACAGTGGAGGGCGAGGAAGTGACATGGTACTAGCAATATAGTGGGTGGTACGTTGACGGAAGTTTTAAAGGTATAGGTCCCGCCCCTCTGGTAGACAAGTGGTTTGATTTAAAATTCATGGGTACGGTGTGTTGGAAATGTTGTCATTGATGTCAAAGGCGTTGAACAAGATTGTTGAACAAATTGTCATTGATATCAAAGATGCTCAAGTTAAGATAGTTGGAGGTTATCACTGATATCATAAAGGATAAAGATCATGAAGGATTGTTGGAATAATTCATTGATGAGCTTAATGAAGGAAAATCACTATGGAGAAAAATCATCTTTAATGAAAATACAGGTCGAAGCAATCATCTATAGAGTAACACATCTCCATGAAAGATGGTGCGAGTAAAAAAAGGAGAGAAGTTATCTTCAGATTCAACTCGTTTTGAAAACTACGTAATTCAGATTGTTGGTGATTAAGGTTGCATACTTCAGATCGATGATGTTCTACAATATTTATACTTCAGATCATTGTCATCAGATCAACAACATTTGTAATGAATATATTTCTGTTCGATAGTGTTTTAGAATGATGATGTTTTGAAGATCACTACAGATCGACATTCTTAACTAATCATTCAATGGAAAGATTCGATTTGCTGCTAACTAATTATTTTTGAAAAGATATGAATCAAAAAGTTTTTGTTGAAAGGGTGCGATCAAATAGAACACATCTTTCAAATAAAGGCGATTTGTTAGAAGTCGTGTTTTATCTTCATTGATACATTTGTTTTGAAGTAAGACGTTTGAGGAGGTGCGCTTCTAGAAAAAGACGTGCTTTATCATGTTTGTCTTTGAAGAGATATGTTTCTGAAAAGAGGTAACTTACCATTGAAGAAGTGTGCTCATAGACAAACAAATACAGACATAATGTAGAATTAATGAAAGGCAATGTGTTTTGTTTAAGACAAAACATTTAGATTTTCTTTATGAAGAGGCATTGTTTTTGGATGCAAGTGTAGATGTGTCTTTTCAGCTGAAGGTTGCAATTCTTGAATAACATATATATGTGATTTTCAAATCAAAGTTGATGTGTGGTTGTGTAAGTGAGCATTCTAAATCTAAAGTCCCATCTCCTTGTGTGGGCTAAGTGTGAGATCATTCATCACCAAAGGCAGATTGGAGGATTGGGATAGTGCAGGTCAGATTGAAGGCATCATCTTGCAACCATCAAGTCAAGGTTGGTGTCTTGCATTAGGGGTTGGTGCTCCTTGTAGGGTTGGTGCCTACTAAACAGTTAAAGAGGTTTGGGTGTCCCTTGTAGGTTGTAGCCTACTAAATCATCTCGCTTGTAAACCAGTAGGTTGGTGCCTACTTCCATTTGAAAAAAAAAATTATTATTTCAATAAAGTTGTATCAACTTGTGTAAATCGGTTCATATCATTAAGTTGATGTTGATGAAAGTTTAAGTTTGTGTAGAAAGTTAAAAGGTGAAAAAGTTGGTATAGATTTACTGATTCACCCCCTCCGCCGCCCCTCTCCCCCCGCCCCCTTCCTCTCAATAAATCTTTTGTGCTCTTCACAGTGTTGCAATTTAGAATGCTATAAGAGACCCCCATGTACATGTAAATGGCAGGATGTTTCAAAATTAAAGGTCCGCAAAGCCGATGAACACAGGGGTAAGAAGATAAAAAATGAAGTAGAGAGAAAAAATGAAATTGAAGAGAGAGGAGAGACAAATTGGAAAATTTATAATGAAAAGGGAGAAAAATGAAAAGGCAAAGTTAAAAAATGGTAAAGTGGAAAAAATAAAAGATGGAGAATAAGGAGAAGAAGCGTAAATTGGTTCATATCATTAAGTTGATGTTGATGAAAGGTTAAGTTTGTGTAGAAAGTTAAAAGGTGAAAAAGTTGGTATAGATTTACTGATTCACCGCCCCCCCCCCCTCCCTCTCAGTAAATCTTTTGTGCTCTTCACAGTGTTGCAATTTAGAATGCTATAAGAGACCCCCATGTACATGTAAATGGCAGGATGTTTCAAAATTAAAGGTCTGCAAAGCCGATGAACACAGTGGTCGGAAGATAAAAAATGTAGAGAGAAAAAATGAAATTGAAGAGAGAGGAGAGACAAATTGGAAAATTTATAATGAAAAGGGAGAAAAATGAAAAGGCAAAGTTAAAAAATGGTAAAGTGGAAAAAATAAAATATGGAGAATAAGGCGAAGAAGCGTATTAAAAAATAAAGAAAAGGAGTTAAAGTTTAAAATGAGAAAAATAAAGTTTATTAAAACCTATGCTGGGAAAAAACCTGTATGACCAAGAGAAAGACACGACAAAGTATATAAAACAGAAGCAAATGTTGTATGGCTTAACCAGAGCAAATTAGTCTGTACGAATTGGCAATTGAAGGAAGTATGTGGAGATAAAAGGGGCGTATGAGTTCAAAAGGCTGTAAGAGGGGGTAGGAGGCCTGTCGTATGGCGTGGCCAAGAGCTAACCGTACAAGGAGTGCAAGGATTGACCATACGAGATAAGGAACATTCTAGCAGACAGTTGAGCAACAGAGACTTTGGCATACGGTTGAGCAACAAAACCCTAGGCATATGGTCGAGCAAAAGAGGCCTTGGTGGTGTATGGTCGAGCAAGAATAAGAAGGTTGTCGTCGTACAATGGAGCACAAAAAGACGTAAGGTCGTACAAACTAAAGAAGTTGGCACAGTACAAATTGGATAGACCATACGAGGGCAGAGTGTAGTACAAAGAAGGAATAACCAAGCCGTACAAAGCGTCGTACCATCCATTGAGCCACTTAAAACTCACACTAGAATCAGAGCCGTACCATCCATTGACCCTAGAAAATTGTTGTACCCCAAATAAATTTTTTGGCATTCTGTGTAAATTGAGCTAAATCTTGTTAAAATGCCATGAAAGGTCTGTTTTAGGTCAAACCAATCATAGAATCTTGGTGGGTTTCTGTCTAGGAACACATGTACAAAATTCTGAAAAATTGAAAATTAGGGTTTTTTCCCCTATTTTCAGGGAAATCCCCCGAAAATAGGACCTTCCCAGAAATGATCGAAAATGATTTTGATAGGCTTAAAGGGCTTCACGATCACATTGGTCAAGTCAGAATCATCAAAAGACACGTTTTACTCTGGTGGGTCTATTTCTCTTTTTCAGGAACGAAGTTAGGAGCTCCACAGCCATTAATGGCAGATTGGCCAGTACCAGGCGCTGAAAGCTAAGCTTCAAAAGCTTCAACGATACAACCATGGCGGAAAAGGTAAAAAAAGATGCTGTTTGACGAAGGAGATTCCTGAAAACGAAAAAGGTCAAAATTTGACTAACTCTGGAGATGTTACGAAGGGGAGATTGCTCACATGTTGAAAAGGCGCCTTCTTCAAGCAGGGGCGCCCATGGTCTTTGAAGGTCAAACAAAGTCAGTATGATCATCCAAAGCAGTCATTCTTGACGTTTGAGTGCTGGCTCGACAGTGAAACAAACATCCAGATCATCCGATGAATAGATCGCTAGCAACTGCTGACGAAGCAAAAAGAGGCAGTTGAGAAATTGACAAACACAGTTAACGACAAAGTTGCAAGAAAAAGAGCCTTTTCAAAGCAAAGGCGCCCTTTCTTTTGGACTTCCAGATGCTGACCAATGACAAAAGGCCTCCTTTGATGACCTTCTCAGCTCAAGCAAATCTCGGAAACGCAACTGCAAGCATCAATACCTGACAGAGCAGTCAACGGATAATCTGGATCAAAGTAGGCAACTTGTCAGACGAAAATAATCAAGCTAAAAGGCAAAAGCGCCCTTTTCAAGGAGGGGCGCCCTTGGATAAAGGAACCCTAATTTGAGATCCAGATTTCCCGAAGACAGTCATTCTTAGCAGAACAGAGCTGAGTACCTGATGAAACGTCATGTGAAAACATCTGACTCTCCGATCAACGAGAAATCCAGTTCAAGGCACGAGAGGTCATTTCAAATAAGCTGAAGAACGAAGACTGAAAAATCACTAAGGCATTGGCAAAAGCGCCCTTTCTTGGGAAAGGCGCCCAGTCTTTTGGAGCCCTTAACTCAGTTTTTTATCATTCAGTCTCCCATGCACTTCTTTCCAGTATGGATTCTGCTCCGCAGTGAATGTGTCCGTGACGTCTCAAGATCGACAGACAACGCCAGATTCAGGATCAAACAGGGGGTTTTCAAGAGAAGAAAATACAAAAAACTTGCAAAAGATGAAAAGGGACGCCTAAAAAAGGTCAAAGGTCATTTGTTGACTAAAGTCAAAAGCTTCTTGAGTTAAAGTTGGCTAAAACGCTCCACGATTGGTGGAAATCACCTTTTTAACTCTAGATCAAACTCAAATCACCTTTTGAGCTTGTGTTAGGTCCCCAAATTTGTGGATCTGAAACTCAAACATATATATTCAAGGAGATGGCGTCCCCTTTTCATTATTTCATTGCAGGTTGAAGGATAAAAACAGCCACAAAGCTCTCAAGGACGCCATTGAAGATCTGAAGGAGGTTTTCATCCGTTCTTCATTTTTATTTGCAGATCTGAAGCAGGAAAAGATTGCCATTTTGAGGATTGGATCAGAGATAGTTTTTTTGAAGATCAGATAAAACTTCCAATCCACCTTCTGTCTTTTTCCTCTCTTCTTGTCTTAGGTTTTCTTGCATCTGACAGAAAAAGCAACAGGCTACATCAGATCTGATCAACTGGGTAGATTCAGCATCATTTTCCAGAGAAACCCATCTCGACAAATTTTCCAAAATCAGCAAACTTGCTGCCCCTATTTTTGGGGGTTTTTCCGAAAAAGTTTCAGAATCCAAATTCTGAGGAACTGGGTTTGTTCAGCATTGAAGCACGAACAAAACCCATGTGCCAGATTTTTTCCGGAAAAATACTTCTCGGCAGGGCGCTATTTTTAAGGGTTTCCGAAAATCATCTGAACTAGGTCAAGCTTACAGTCAATCTTCAAGTTTTTCAGGATGCAGTACTCCCAGGTGCAATACGAGACCAAGACGGTCTTACTCCATGATTACCTGAAAACAGTTGACACAAATCTACACCAAGTAAATCCAGTGGTCGATTTGGAGCAGTTAGAAGGCATGAATCAAATAACATTGCAGAATATCGAAGAATCCGGATTGCTGCAAGCCGCTTCAATTCCCATCACACTACAAAGCGTAGAGCTCGTAATCGCTTGTATCAAGCATTACAACCCTACCACCAGAGAAATCAGAGCAGCAGATGGAAGGATTGTTTGCAGTTTAAAGCCTCAAGATATCGAAAGATGTTTTGATATTCCCTCACATCCTAACAGCAAAGTCATATCATTGACGGAATGTGAGAAAGCTTTTGAGACGGCCAAGGACAAATGTCAAAGGATAATGGCCGAAAAATGGCTAAAAGTGACAAAGGCAAGCTTGCCTAAGTTGTTGGGGCGAGGAGAATGTAAAGACGAGTACGCAGTGTTAATCACTCTACTCAACAGAGTCACTGGAGAAGAAGATGGTCGTCAATTCCAGCCATGGATGTACTATGTCATCGCTAAAATCATTGGCAGGAGGGAATACTATGACTGGGCCACTTTGATCAGTGACACACTCCACCGACAAATCACTGGGTATCTGGAAGCTCATAGGTTCCACATGTGCTCCTACCTGGTATACTTGATAGCCTTCCAAGGCGATTTCAGGTTATTGAACAATGTGGGAACCTTAGGTGTGCAGAAGGTTCACGAGTTTTTCACACGCCTTGAGTTTACTCAAGCGGAAAGACACTTCAAGAAGACAAGTGATCACTTCACCATGCACATAGTTCGTGAGCTTAACCATGAGATGCACGTGCGTATTTCGCAGACAGCCAGAGAGGCAATGGCGGATTGGGCAGATTGGTTTATCCAATTTCCTACATTCTCCTACATACGCGTGTATGGCTACATTGGCCACCCCGCCATGCTACCAAGACACCCTTCCGATAGGGTAGTTTTCATGGAGTTCCTGAGACAGTTGTCCGAAGTTCATGTCCACTTGCGCTTGAAGAGGAAGACAGCTGTTAACTTTCCCGTTGAAATGGGACTATATAGATGTGAATCCGCGGCAGATGCAAAGATGATGGGTCAAGAAACAAGGAGGTTTAACCTCAAATATCTCATTGATAGAAGATCTTATGATCCCAGAGGACTCTATGCAGCACACCTTGAGCAACACTCGTCACATAAGTCTTCTATGGAAGATTATTGGGTGAATTGTAAAGACGAGTATGAAGTGCGAAGAAGGAATTACAGCAGATTCAGACTCCCACAGATTGCTGATTTCATGTCAGCAGACATTGAGGGCCTGTCAGATGATGAAGGGGAAGTCATTCTCCCCACATTCTTCGCAGATTCAGTTGACTCCCAACCGCTCCCGAGAGTGGATTGGTATGCCAAAGAGGATACATCTATAGAAGAAAGAACGAGTAGAGTGGTTAGAAATAGCCAACTCTATCTCGACAGCAAGAAATCAAGGAAGGTGATACCTCACAGAACAGAGCCGCCACAGGTTCAGTCTACACCACCTTCCACTTCAAGAAGGAAACCTAGACAAAAGCAATGGTGCAATCCTCCCCAAGGGATGAGGATGTCAAAACCTAGAACACAGAGGACACCAGTGGAGAAAGCCACACATAGTCCTGAAATAATCACGGGTATTGCTGCCCCAGAACAAAGAGTAGAGACTGCTACCCCTGATTCAGCCGAAGTTATCACAGAGGAACCAGCAGCATTAGTTGTTGAAGAACCAGTGGCTGAACCAATGGCGGAAGCAACAACAGTAGAAGCAGCAGCAGAAACGGTGCCTGTTATGGAAACAGAGCCGCCATATCACCAGTATCACAGCGAACACAGGTCCTCATCGACTTGGATTCGCCACCGAGAGACATTACTCCAGCACAGTCTCACACATCTAGCGTTCAAGGGCCTCACGTCCCTCCTAGTGAAGTTCGCCGAGATTCTATTTGGCTCGAAGGTTTCCTAGGAAGGAAGAGGGAAAAACCCTCATATGAGCTTGACTTTACCGAATTCGACCACGTCCCACAAGACACGTCGGCGAAGAAGTTAAAGAAGCAAGTTCACATAGAAAGGAATGCAGAATGTGAGATCATCATAGAGACTGCCGCTCCACCAGTAGAGAAAAGCATACACGAGGTTCAAGTAGAGGACTACACTTTGTCTCAACTTAACCTCGGGAAGACTACACGACAGGTGGAGGCGGACCTTCTCGGAATAGCTTCGGTGAGCGCACAAGAAAGGATGGCCAAGGATGGTAAAGAAAAGGCAGCCTTAAAGGCTGAAAATCAGAAACTGAGGTCTTACATCACCAGCTTGATACATGGCACACCCAACGTCTCAGCCCTACCGGCAGGACTACTAGATCTCCCCGCCGAACAAAATCATCGGCAATTGTTAACATTCGGCAAACACTTGAGAAATCAGGTGGAAGAGTTTGTTCTCAAGGGTAGATGCGTACTGGCAAACCTATACCAGTTACGGGATAGAGCACATGAACTTCGTGTGGAGATCCAGCAGTCAGAACAGAAGATTGCAGAAAAGAGGCTTGAAGACGAAAGTACAATTGCAGATTTGCAATTAGCTTATCAATCAGTATACTCTGAGGAAAACAAGCAACATCTTTTTGCTTGGAAGGAACAATTGGCGTACAAGGTGAAAGCCTACGACGCTCATTCAGTAGAGATGATTGATTACAGAAGGGTGGTTGCCACTATTATCAACTTCGCAAGAATGTTGGTAATATCTTTCCCTTGCATGGAATATCAGCGTGAGGGAGGAGAATACGTCGAGTTGGTGACTGTACAGAACCAGTTCAGGGATGTCATCCGCAGCACCTTTCTTGACGATCCAGAGGGTTGTAAGCTGGCTAAGGTAGCAGCTTTATCAACCAAGTTAGAAGAGGCAGCATCTCAATGCATTGACTTCGGAAATCAGCTCACAACGGGTGAGGTCATGCTCCGACGCCACGTCATCATCCTACGGAGCATTAACTCCCCAGAAGCTGATGAGGTCAATCAATGGATTGAGACACTGTTGATTAATGGCGAGTTATAAATGCACCAGAAAAGGACGCCATACACACTCCAAGTGGCATTCATGAGACTTGAGTTGACTTGACGCTTCTTTCCAAGTCAACTCGAGATGCTATTAAATGTAGTTGGAGTTAACTTGATGCTTCTTTCCAAGTTTAACTCCACTTTCCTTAAATCATGCATTGTCAGATCCCACTAATTAAGGATGTCTAATTGACTTCCACGATTTGTGGATCTTAGATCTCCACTAAATGTGGATGTCTATTTTGGAGGGAGACTTTACATTTAAGTTCACCTTTAGTTTGCTTTCAGTCAACTGAAGTAGTTTCCAGTTGACTCTTTGTTGACTTTCAGTTAACTGAAGTAGCTTTCCAGTTAACTGCTTGTTCCCCCTATTTAGGAATAAATCTTGCTAATTGATTGGCAAGAACTCATTGTTAACTCAAGGAGATTTTGGGGTTACCCACTCCTTTGAGTCCTATAAATAAGAGCCTTGGGCTCATTATTTGTTTAACCTTTACTTGCTATGCAAAATTGCTGCGCCATTGTTGCCAACACTTTGAAAGCGAATATTTGTTCACTCTTGGATGAGAGTTCGTTGGATGATTGTAATTGTGCATGATTTCGTGCCTTTGCTTTCCCAACTTTTGTAGTTCGTTGATAAAGCATTGAAGAAGAATATCAGAAGGCGCTTGCATTTTGATCATCTTATTTGAGTTATGTCTACGTCCTGTGTTTAATAGCTTGTTGTCTCATTTCCCTCCTCGGATAGGAGTCCCTCCTCCTTGGATATTTGTTATTGACAGTTGTCGTTTGATGTTGTTTAATGTGTTGACTTCCAAGCTATACTTCGGATAGGAGTCCCTCCTCCTTAGCAAGCTCGTTGGCCAAGGCATCGTGATTTTGTTGTTTCTAGTAAACTATTTCTTAAGCTCATACCTCGGATAGGAGTCCCTCCTCCTTGGCAGATCTCGGATCTAGTTTACCGTGCAGAGTGTTTGCTTGTACCAACCTTATCCCGGTGTATACCCGAGAGTTCAGAGCCTCGGTCATATCCTCTGGAGACGGCGAATTCAAGTGATCCAACCATTCCATTCCCGCTCCTTTACCCTCATGCTCTGTTCATCTTGAAGGTATTGGATAGATAAAAGCTAGTTAGTCGTAGTTAAGATCTGCAGAAACCAGAGAAAAGCTTAGCTACGGCGCATTGTGTTTATGCACCCTTGTGTCCTGCCGCTGAAGCATAAAAAGATAGGAACCTAGTTAGACATTTCCCTTCCCTACGCATTGCTCCCAGCAGAGAGGGACTTCTCCTCTTTAAATAACGAAGAAGTGTTGCAAAACATTTGAAATAGCTGAACGTTTACAATCAGCACTCCAGAGGTGCTAATTTAAACGCCAACAAAAATCAAGGAAAGAAAACTAAATAATATTCCAGTTTGTACCATTGATCAATTCAAACAATATTCAACAGTGTCACTTTCACAGGTCGACAACAATGGATGCTAGCGGCAGTGGAAAAGGGAAGAGAATAGTGTTCAAGGCTAAAGTGGCAAGAGGCACAGTAGATAAATGGAAAAAAAACAATGTGATAGCAAATACTTTGACCCGGGAAAGCCTTACAGGCACAGAATGCAAGGCTTGGTGGCAAGAGACAGCTCTAGATTACCCTATCAAAAGAGCACTTGCTTTAGCCCAAGTAGATAAAGTAGCTCAATGTTCTCTTTTCAATTTGAGAGAATTTGAAAGCTACTTGAAGGCGATTTTGTCAAATTATAACCAACACGCCCATAGAAGCACCATTGATTATGAGGGTTACCCAATCACCATTGCCTTCTATCCAAGTGACTTTAGGAGGGTTTTTGGGATACCTGCGTCTGGGCAGGTGGTGGCCAAACCAACGACCAAGATGAGTGCACAGCAAAAAGAAATAATTATAAAACGCATATGTAGGCCAAACTTAACCCCAAAGGAAAAAGAAACAATCTGGAATGCAAGTGTTAGAGGATTGAGGAAGTAGATGCTAGCAAACTCTTGCTGGAAGTGCTTAATAGACCTCACTAAATGCAAACTAATAGGGGCAAGCAAAACTTTAGACATAGCTACATGGATGGTCGATTATATGTTTGGGCTAAGTGTAGGAAGGGTGTATAACTAGGCATTGTACCTGTCCAAGAGAATTAGAGAGTTCCTAGGGTGCAAACACAAAGCCTCTTATATGACCCAGCATTTGATAGCCTTGTTTCTAGACGCCATATATAATCAAGTGTTGAAAGACAAGTTGGGAAAATTGCAGCCAGTAGGAGACTGTTACCATTCTTGGCCGGCAGTATTCCGATGGACCACCTTGGATGCTCAAGTAGCAATAGGGGAAGAGCCAAGAACGGGGAAGAGGAAAAGGAAACAGGAAAGTAGTGACAAATATGAACAGATGGCATTGTCCTCGTCTATAGCCAGCACTACACTTCTAGGCATCTATTTGGTGGAGGTTAATCCTCAGGTACCGGCACCAGTAGAGTGGCAAGAGTTGGCTAAGGGAGGAGTGGCCGAGGGGCAAGAAGGAGTTGCCGAGGAGGTTGAGGTTGAGGGTGGAGTACCCAAAGGAGCAACAGCAATTGGCACGGTGGAGGAGACCGCTGCCATTTCCTTAGCATCACCAGAAGGGGAAACCCCACATGTGGACAATTGGTTGCAACTGCTGGGATCTCCTATACAAGTAGAAGACATATCTCCCCTACACTCACCTCACCAAATGGAGATAGAGGCAGACATAGAGCAGAGGGAAGCCGTAGCAACTAGGAACACACAGTCAAGTGTGACAATGCTAGCCATTGAGCAACCAACGGCTTAGATTGGAGAGCCTGCACAGCAGGTAGTGCAGATTTCGTTCAATGATGAGCCCAACACCACGCCTAAGCCAGCCGTATCTGCCTCCGCAAAAGCAGATGAGGAGTCAAGTGATTCAACCTTGTTAGAGAGTAATGACCCAAAGTCTGGATCATTCAATTTTCGATTTACTCCTTGTTGGATTGACACGATTTATCATCCACTATAGTCACAATGAACTAAGTTCCAGATTATAAATAAACAAGTGACTATTGCATATGACTTTTTATAATTAATTGATCATAGTTCAATAATGAAAATGTGATAATTAAATACAATAGATGTTTATGATTTAACAATGAAAATCATGCATTTGAATTTATAAGTGCTTAGGCCTCTTTGAGTTTTAGATTGCCGCTTCTAAACCTAAACTTAAATACATGCAATAGATATGGGATGTTGTTTCTAATATTTTACAATTGTTCATGCATCCTTATTCATGGGGATCATGGCTCCGTAGAGCTCTAGATCAGGTATCTCCAAATACTGTATGTTTCTGTATATAAACTATTCCATTCATGGTCCCTTTTTTTTGGGCAAGCCTCTCCCTTTATATTTTACAATTGGTCAAAAGACACATCATCTTATGGCATCCATTCGACAAAGGGCGTGTCTCTATATATATCACTGCTTTCTTCATAATTAATCGATACGTTAATATTTCATTTCCTTAATGTCTCTCTTGACTCACTAATCGATAGATACTGATGTTCTTTATTCATTTATCCTCATCGCTTCCTTTATTGTTTATGTTTAACTAATCATAGCATTTGTTGACTATATTCATTGCCCCGTTAATTATAATTATTTGGATCGACGTCAGATCTGTTTGACCAATACAAATTTGAAGGGCAGGTAATATCATCTATGATAGGAAACGTTGATTGCTATAGCCCGATAACATTCAACGAATCAACTAATCAATTATTGGCAATAGTCGCCGCTTATTGCTTTTTCAATCGTTGTCTTCTCTTGTGGCACTTTCGCTATATTTTAACTAAACGGTCCCTGCTTACTATCAATATGATTGACTACTATTGATAATTAATATTTCGCCTCTCCTGATGCTTTGGCATCGATATGAATCGGAATGACAACAATGACTCAGCATGCTATCTTATGCTCTAATGAGTATATATGAACCTGCAGTGAAAGGTAAGAGCTCACAAATAAGAAGGATATGCGATTGAAGCGATACATATGGCAGATGAATAATATTATATTATCTTTGGGAATGAGACGGATATAGTTTCCAACAAACTCCAGGCAGCTTGAGAAACATAGACATCTACTTTATTCAGCGATAGACATAATATCGTGGTGGCTATTCAATCACTATCTTCTACCGACATATGATCGTTGCCCTCAACAGTAATAATCGTTGTCTTTTAATGATGCCTTTTAATCGTTGTTATGGTGCTCCTCCTACGCAGCAGATATGAAAGTTGCTAAACGATGCACAAATATCTCTCCAGTCGATAGTCTTCATTAAATACTTGCAATTATTATTGAAGTCTAGAGGGAAAATAAGTGAAACAATACTCTTCAATAAATCCACCATTAAAGATGGCACTATGAATATTACTATCGGATGCTTTATCACGATTTGTCTCCAGCAATGGCTTAGCAAAGATATTTGAATAATTATTAACCAACTTAGACTAGTTCACCCCCATGTAAGCTTTAGTTAGTAGTGACTCTAAAAATTGGGACATTACATAGAGGGAGTTGTCATTGAAATTCCCCAACCGAACAAGGAGGATCCAATGGGGACCGTTGAGTGGTCCCTCCACAATTTGGCGCCCATCATTGCATTGATACAAGACGTATCTGACATTGCCAAAACTTTAGACCGTAGCTACTTTCCTATAGCAGGGCGTGAAGCACGGAGGATTCTGAATTTCATGAACACACAAAGTGACAAGGAATTCAAACACATTTCTACAGGTGAAGATTGGCCAAACAAGGAGACACCAAAAATGTTGGTGGTCTGGCTCCCAAATAGGCCAACATTCCACTGGAAGGATGGTAAGTTGGTAGCTCATCTTTTTGAGATGGAAATGGACTATATAGAGTTGTTCCATGCGTGCAAGATATATGAAGTAAACTATTCAAATATGACCGACAAGGCGGATGAGACTATACTCCTTTCCCAGAAGATACTTGCCGAGGTAGATTCCTCCAGCCAGCGTTTAGAGAGCGAGCTTCAATAGCAAGCTCGTCTTCTAGAGGAGGAGAAAGCCAAGGTGGCTACCAAGGACGCAAATTTGCTTGAGCAAGACAAGAGGATACAAGCCCTCGAAGAAAAAATGGCCAAGCAGCTAGAAGCAAAGGGCAAAGAGATAGAGAAGTTAAACAAGCATTTGAAGGAGGCGGCGCATTTGGTGAAGATAACAAGGGAAAAAGAGTTGAAGGCCACTCACCATCAGCAGCAACGAACCGAGGAGGTGTATCGACTAAGACAACTTGCCACTCGAGTAGCCACCCCCACTTCATCAGTTCCCCCACCACCAAGGACGTCTTCTCAACCCTCCTCCCACTAAACTACTTGTAGTGTCTCCCAACTTTTGAAGTATTCGTCTGGGAAGATGACTTTTTTCTTGGGGGGATGATGTAGTTAGCATAGTTAGTCAAAAGTAAATAAAACCAATAGAATAAATAAATAAATAATACATGTTTTGTTTCGAGAATTAGTCCCCGATGGTGATTAGTTGATCAGGTGGTTGCCGACGATTGGTGTCCTCAACCAACATAGGTTGACTATTTATAGTTCCAAACCAGATGTAATCGGGGACAAGCGCAGATGCTACATATTGTAATGATTGTTGCCATATGAATATAATACCAATGCATTGCTCAATGCAATTGCTACGTGATTATTTTTCTATCAATGTTGTTTTGTACTTCTGTTTACTCTGTATTGCATTTAACAGGTAATGAGTAAACAATGTTTGGTTGGATTTTGCGTAACGCCTCTTTCTAGAGTAATTTTGAGGACTTTCCCCACACTAACTATTTTTAATAAGTCAATTTCAGGCACCAACGGAGCTAGCTATCAATATTACTACTTTTTGGAATAATCAGTGGATGTTGTTTTTGGTGTCATATCAGTATTTGATATAGTCCAATGGTTTTAAATTAAATAATGATAAGTTATTAAATAATAAAGTTAAACTAAAGATTTCTTTATTGTTATTTTAATAAAAGCACTGTATGGGACCAATAATAAAGTGAAAGTGTTTTATTTAATTAAATTGGTCCTTTTTGGACTTGGACACCCATGGGAAAATAAAAGTGATTTTTATATTAAATCAAAAAAGACAAAGGGAGCTTGGCTTTTGGGGAAGTCATATAAAAGCAATTTTTTGGAGTTCATTTTCTCATGTTAATTTTGGTATGCTGGATATTCTTCATTGTTGGAGGAGTTAATTCTTCAAGAGGGTTTGCAAGGACGAAATCCCTTACAACCGACATCTCCCACAATGAAAGATCCAATCTGAGGATTTATTGGTGATTTCCATTTAGGAATCACAGCTGGGCGTATTGTTGGAGTTTTTTGGAGAGTTTTCAGTTCTGCATATTCGAAGTATTTATTGAAGAACAAACAGCAAAGTTGAGGCTTTAATTCCAAATCAAAAATCTCTTCAATTTTGCTGGTCGAGCTATTCCTGGACAGGCCGTACCCCTTTTTATGCATTTACAGACATGTATGGTGGATATTTATCACATTCAAATCATCTGTTGAGTTAGAGGAGGTCAAACGTAGGGATTTGTTGCAGTCTATGCAGTGTTGAGGGCATTTTATAGCATTTCCATCCTTCTATAGGGGCCATGCAACTTCCAACAAGGATGTGGGAGCTGCTGCAGTCAAGCGCCTAGGTTTTTGGTGTTTATTTCACTCTCTATGGTGGCGTCCATCTCTCTATTCATGCCTAGCAGACTTCCAAAGTGAACCGAGTTGTGTATAGGGTTTGGTGATCACATTTTGAGGGTTTTGTTTGCTGTAATTAAAGATATATGAGACCTGTACACGAACAGCAGTACTGGGTATGTTGCAGTGTTCCACGCAGTTTTGGGGACGAGGGGACGGCGGGGGACACGTTTATGGGAGGGGAGACGGGGGGGCTAATTTTGGGGACGTGAGGGGCACGGCGGGGGGGTGGCGGCCGGGGGGCGACGGGGGGCGGCGCTAAAATACATATAGTACTTGAAAAATTAGTTATAAAAAGATGTATAACAATATAATTACATAATTGGAGAAGCCTAAGGAATAAGTAAAGTTAACACATAAAAACAAAACTTAAAACTTAAAAGATTAACTATTTAAACACAATAACACATTGCAATAATATATCATTTCAATGAACTAGTGAACCACTGAACATTGAAAATCAAAATCAAAATATAAACATTGGAAAACGCAACAAGAACTATCAACTAGATGTTTCATAATTTGAGTTTCATAATCATGATTCATGAATCATAATTACAATCAAGTATCACTATATCATCAATGTTCAAACTTCAAACTTCAAAAATAGAGTACAAGTAACAAAATACTAGTAAATACTAATAGTAAATGGCTCCAAGCTAATGGCCTAATGCCTCTAATGATCTAATCATCTCCAAGCTCCATGCCAATCTCCTCATCACTAGAACTATTGGACTCCACATGCTAAAGCTCATCTAAACCAATACCAACCAGCCCTGTCTGTGTAGGATCATCATCTATTTGTGTTGGCTGGACTCTCCTTGTATGTAGTTGTGTTGCGGTCAAATAGACGTAAGGCACTATGTACAGCCACAAACTTCTCTGCCCTCCTAGAAGTAAGCCTATTCCTCTTAACAGAGTGAATGAAACTATAAGTGGACAAGTTCCTCTCAGCAACAGAAGAACTAGAAACCTGGGACAGCAAACGAATGGCTAGAGTAGTAATCAAAGATCTAGGCCCATGCATAGTCCACCACAACTTGGGTCCTCCTCTGACATAGTCTCCAAATCTACCTTGGCCGCCTTTGAATATCCCCAAAGAGTGGCAAATTTTGTCCACTCGGTACGAAGCAAGCTGGCCTCTACAGGATCATACATTCTGTCAATGGCCTTCATGAACCCTTCCTTCACCTCAGCATCCTCTATAGGTGTTATTCTGCCGAGACGTGGCACATACCACTTTGGGTTAAATGCATAGGCAGCCATGTGTAAGGGAGTGCTGAGCTTCTCCCATCTACGTTGAATGATTGGATAAATGTGCTCGGTGTAAAATTGCATTGTGGGATCCTTCTCTCACACTTTAGCCTTCATTTGATCAAGCATGGAATCAATGCACTCGTATACCTCTCCAAGGGAAGGTGCATTAGAGTCCCCAAATCTAATAATTTTGAAGACTGGATCAATGATGGAGACAATGTATTTGGCATCAGCCCAAAAGACATCATTCATCACCACCTCCTTAACCCTCAACCCCTGTTGTGTCTTCGACTTAGGCCATCGGTTCCACTCTAGTGTCATTACCATTAGTTGCAATGGCTCTTGCAACTCAAGCATCCTCTCCAAGAGAATAAATTATGATGCATACCGAGTCTCTATAGGTTTCAGGAATTCCTTCTTAAAGAAGGTCCTGAAAAGTGCATGCGAAGTATGGTGGTTGCAAATAAACATCTGCACATCTCTAGCATCACTCACAATTGATTTGATCCAGCTGATTTTACCCATGTCTTTAAGTGCTTTATTCATAGCATGCACACAGCAAGGAGTCCACCAAATGTGTCTATAGGCTGCCTCAACCAACTTCCCTGCAACTCTACACACATGGGCCGCATCTGTCACTACTTGCACCACATTTTGTGGCCCAACCTCCTCTATGGCATCCTTGAGGATTTGGAACTGATAATGAGCATCCTTGTTATGCCCTAAACAATCAATAGCCCTAAGGAAATAAGTGCCCGCTATAGATGTGACCATGACGTTGATGAGTGGACGATGCCTAATGTCCGTCCACCCATCCATGACTATGTTGCATCCACTTGTAACCTAGGTTCTCTTCATCTTCTCCATCAAAATTTTAATCTTGGAATAGTTTTGATCCAAGATTGTTGTCCTCAATTTAGTCTCCCCTGGTGGCACATATGATGGTCCCACCCTTATTACCTTTGACATAGCTTCCTTATAATAAGGAGAGTGAGCCACGTGGAATGGAATGCCATTGGCAAAGAAGAATTTTCCAATAGCATCATCTGCCTCATCCTTTGCTTGTGAATTGAATAAATCTGCCAATGGTTGTGAACTTGAAGATGCCACTTTACGTTTCCCCTTAGGCTCTCCTACACCTGAACTGAATGGATTTGGTGGCCTTTGACTCTGCAAAGTAGAAGTAGAAACTGCTGCAATCTTATCACCCTTACTCCTATGTGCCAGTGTAGCAGTCGTAGGTGTTGCTTCCTCATTAGTACCCCATAATTTTAAAATTTCAGCTTTATACTTCACATTTCTTTCCACCTTCTTGCAAACATCTACACCTTTTCCTCGAATAAGAAGAAAGTGAGGATCAGTTCTAGTAATGCTCCCAAACCAATCAAGATGACAAAGGTGGCACTCCCACTTTCTGGTGCCCCCACGTGTCCCAGGCTATGTCAGCATCTTAGTTGCAAATTGTTTTAATGGTGATTTTGGATCAAAGGGCCCCTTGGCATATCTTTGGAGGATTTTTGAAGGGCATTTATCTTTTCAACTCTCAATAGAAACTGTTTCAGCTTGAGTTTGAGTGTTTGAGTCATGTTCATCCTCTTCTATTTGAAAATCTGAATCATCATATTCATTTTCACTTCCACTTCCAATTTCTGCTTCAACCTCTTCACCCTCAACCTCATCGTCACTTCTATTGACTGAACTCATTTATCTTTTCAACTCTCAATAGAAACTGTTTCAGCTTGAGTTTGAGTGTTTGAGTCATGTTCATCCTCTTCTATTTGAAAATCTGAATCATCAGATTCATTTTCACTTCCACTTCCAATTTTTGCTTCAACCTCTTCACCCTCAACCTCATCGTCACTTCTATTGGCTAAACTCATTATGCCTTATGGTAATGTCTTTTTCTGAGCACAAGTTTGAAGTGGAAATTGCGGCTTGGAATAAAGGGTATCGTATGCCTCAAAACACAATAGGAATGCAACTCCCATATCTTGGTAATAGGAACGTGGCATGGAGAATTAGCCTACAACCGTAGCATCTTCAAAACATAGCCATCTCACCTTCAAAGTGGCATTCAAGGGATTTCATGGCACTTTGTATTCAGCATAGGAGAGTTATGTGGAGTATGAGTAAATTATGAGGGAATAATTAAATCTCTATTGGTGCCATGTGTTAGTATGAAAGAAACCATCGATTAAGCTAAAGATAGAGGAGATCGAACTTCTTCACAGCATTGAAAGAAATTATGGGAGTCTTTAATAAGGAGAAGCAACAGAATAAGGAGGCACAAAACATTAAGGGAATATTAATTTATGTTGAAGCGGTTGGGGAGCCACTGTTGAAAGAATTAGTATTTTTATGAATCGTAGTTCATGTGTCGCCGCTTAATATTATTCGATATCTTGTGAATATTGTGAAAGTTTATTATCTTTCGAGAGTTGCTTAATATTTCACTCAACTGCTAATATTTCTTGAAATCAAGTTGCATCAATGAGAGTTATATTTAAACAACAAAACAGTCGCTCTTTGCTAGTGCTCTTGTTGGGGCCCACACTATATTTCATGGAGAGTTTTTTAATACACATTAGTGTTGATGTGGCGTGCCAAGGCAGTCAAGTCAAACAGAAATTGACAAAGGGTTGTAGATTAAATTTCTAAGATATCACTATTGTCTTCAAGGCATCGTGTGAGCTTGTGGCATTGGCCTGTGAAGGTCTTCAAAGAGTTGAGATTAAAAGAAGTGAACGTCTGTAGCTGCAAGACTCCTAGAGCTGGGCATTCAAATTGTATATGATCATATAAATTGGAAGCAGCAAGCCGGATATACTCTCAAGTCAAAAATAATATAATATTAATTTTTTGAACATTTATGCTCTGTAATAAATTATGTTCTGGAGATTCTTTAAAGCCTGGGAGTTTGTAATTTTAAAAGGTTAGTGTTGATGAAAGTCTCAATTGGCAAATGGTTGTAATTACCTTTGCAATATATCTATTATTCTGAATATTATAGTTTGGTTTTTGTGAGCATTGTGGCTAGTGTTTCCTTATTGTATAGCCAATTTTTGTGATGGTTCAACTAGTAAATACTATGCCAAATGTTTAGAACTTGTGGTTCTTTCTTGCAAATATGTATATCTGAATCTCGCAAACCATATTGGTAATATATATACAAGGAAAAAACTCAGAACAACCTACGATCCAATTGTCTACAAAATGATCACCTGTTAGGACTCAGGAAACTTAGTGATCTGGTTCAAAAAAAAATTTATATGCCATTTGGGGTTGCACATTACATGATACCACAAGTAAAAACCCAATTTATTTTAACCCAAAACACCTCTAATTTTTTTTTAAATGTTCACACATTCATTCATAAGTATACTTAGGAACTTCTATCCATACGAAATAGGTATATGTCAACTTGGAATTTCAACCATTCATTTGTTCATAAGGAACAAAAATTCATCTATTCATATAATCTGAATAGGCATCCACCTAAACGAGGTAGACATCTATCATACGATAGGTATATGCTCTAGCCAAAGTCTTAAACGCATTGTGATCATTCAAAACTTGAGTCACCTCCCAGATGACAAAAATAAAGAATAGGAACCCTTTGCCACGCATTGAGGATCTTTTTGAACAAATGAAAGGAGCAAATGTATTTTCTAAGATAGATGTTTGGTCAAGGTGTCATCAACTCAAGATAAAAAAAAAAGATATTCCAAAAACAGCTTTTAGAACAAGGTATAAACATTATGAGTATACAGTTGTACCTTTTGGCGTGACTATTGCTCCAGCTACCTTTATGAACTTAATGAATAATGTGTTCCATGATTATTTGGACAAAACTGTCTTGGTCTTTTGACGATATCTTGATTTATTCCAAAAATGAGAAGGAACACCTAACACATCTTCAGTTACTTTTGCATAGGTTGAGAGAACATAAGCTATATGGGAAAATCCATTACTTAGGTCACATCACTTCAAAAAATGGAATAGAAAGCAATAGAGGAATAGCCTATTCCCAAAATATGCTCGAGGTAAGAAGTTTTATGGGGCTTGCAAGATATTATGGGAGATTTGTGAAAGGTCTCTCAAAAATTGCAAGTCCAATCATTTCATTACAAAGAAAGGGTAAGAAATTTTTGTGGACTAAATAGTGTGATAAGGCATTTCAAATTTTGAAGGAAAAATTAACCACCACACCTATCTTAAAGGTTCTAGATCCAAATGGACATTTCTTAGTTGTGACAGACGCTTCTATTGAAGGTCTAGGAGGAGTACTCATCCAGGATGAAAGTGTGATAGCTTATGAATCAAGGAAATTGAAAACTAATGAAGTAAACTATGCACCTAATGGTTTGGAACTAGCAGCCATTGGTCATTCTCTTCAAAAATGGAAACATTTTCTCTTAAAAAACCATTTGAGTTAAAAACTAACCATCAAGGACTTAAATATATTTTAACGCAACCTCACTTGAATGCTATACAAAGAAGATGGTTAAAATTCCTAAGTGAATATCATTTTGAGACAGAATTTATATCAAAGGAAAGGAAAATAAGGTTGCAGATGCACTAAGCAAAAGAAGGCACATGATGAATATTGCAATATTCAAAACCACTTTTAGAGAGCATGTGTTAAATGAAAAAAGGAAGATTCATAGTATAAACAAGTTAGGTCAACCTTAGAAACTGATCCAATTGATCCTACAATGAAGGGGTACTCTCTAAATGGTGATAAGTTGCTCCAATACAACAACAGGATATATGTTCAAAACTCTAAAAAATTGAGAGAGTTGGTTTTAAGTGAAACCCACAATATTCCTATTCAAGACATCTAGGATCCAACAAACTTTATTCAGATCTTAAGAAGCTAAATTTTTGGCAAGAAATGAAGAATGACATAATACTTGATGTAGCTAAATGTCTTGACTGTCAGAGAGCGAAGGCCGAACATAGTCATTCAGCAGGATTATTATATCCCCATGATATACCACATCATAAGTGGCAAGTCATTAGTATGGATTTTGTGCAAGGATTACCTACGACACCTTATAGGCATAACATAATGTTGGCTAAACATTTGTGAAAAAAAAATTAGGTTGCATGAAGTTCCAAAAAAGATCATATATGATAGGATGCTAGGTTTATTTCAAGGTTTTGGACAACTCTTCAATCAGCCTTGGGAACACAGTTAAATTTTAGTACAGCACATCATCTCAAAATAGATGACCAAACAGAAAGAACAAACCAAATTGTGGAAGATCTCCTACATATGTACTGTATGGATCAACAATCTAGGTGGGAAGAATATCTTCCACTAGTAGAATTTGCTAACGACTCCTTCCAAGCCTCCTTAGGGATGGCTCCATTTGAGGCACTTTATCGAAGACCTTGTCAAACACTTTTGAGTTGGGACAACCTTGAGGATTTGATAATTGCACCAGACATGTTGAAGGAAATGGAAAAACAAATCAGGTCAATTAAATAGAGGTTAAGGGAAGCAAAAAATAGGTAAAAGAGTTATGCAGATTAGAATAGAACACAGAGGGAATTTGCAATGGGTGAAAGAAATTTCTTAAGGGTTGGACCATAGAAAAATTCGATAAGATTTTGAAAGAAGGCAAAGTTAGCACCCTATTATGTGGGACCCTTTCAAATTCTAGAAAAGATAAATCTGGTTGCCTACCAATTGTCCCCACCTCCTCAACTGAGTTGTATCTATGATGTTTTCCATATATCGCTTCTTAAGAAGTATGTACCTAATGAGAAACATGTTTTGAATTGAAATGCATTACAGGTCCAAAAGCCTGGCAAAATAACAATAGAACCATATAAAATATTGGAGAGGCACCAATACCAATTAAGCAACAAGGTGGTTGACCAAAGTAAAGTGTAGTGAGATCAATATGATGATGAAAATGCTACTTGGAAAGATACAATTGACCTACAAAAATCATTTCCTTTCTTGTTTTAAGCATTGTCTAGATACTATATTTCTTTTTGTGTATTAAGAACTTTTAGATGCTATATCTTTACTATATCAAGCTTATTTAATAAGTGCATTGGGATAATGCACAAATAAGGGGGGAGAATGTCATAACCTTTCTTTTATCTCTAAATCTATGTTATACATTTTCACTTCAATTAATGTAGTTATCCTTCATGAATACCATTGGTTGGTTATATTGAGTATAATAATATTTACAACCTTGGTTATCTTTCTATATTTATATCATCACTAATGTAGTATAGACTCTTCAATTCAAAATATAGAGAAAGTGAAACCTCATCTTATCTAAAAGTGGTCTACTATATGAAATAGAAAACATACGAACTTCAATGAATTGCTCTAATTAGAGCTGAATAGATATTTTATTCTATTGCATAATATAATCATTTAAATTGTCATTTCTTAGTAAAACATAAACTATTCAAACAATAGAGATATGAGTTTGAAAAAAATGGGATAATAAACTTTGCAACAATTCTAAGAAGACATTATGACTTTAGGCAAAAAATATTTATTATATAAATTTGATAAAGAAAGTAGAAAACAAAATAGGATTTGAAACTTCCCAAAGTAATGTGAAACATTTTTCTTGCACTTTCAGTTATGTTAAAAGACATTATAACAAGCGATAAAAGAAATAAAACTAGAAAAACAAAATTTGCAAATTTACCAAAAATAACTCTAAAAAATAAGCCTCCTCCTTAGATTTGACTAACAGACACTGAAACTCTTTCAACAGCATTAAAACAATTGAAAGATAAGAAAAAAGAACCCATCGAAAAAGAAAGAGAATAATGCATGCATTTAACCTTAAGTACTCACTTTATTACGTCGCATGGTAATTCTTTCTAAAAGTGGATATAGTTTAGTTATTTATTTATTCAACAAATGATTAAGATGGAATGCTTATTTTATTAGCAATGATATTTAAATATTTAGATTAAAAACTTATAGTAAATTCTTGAACAATGTTAATTTATTAAATCATCTCGGGTATTATTCTTTAATGAATGTTGTTAAATTTGTCATGCATTATCCATTTTAGATTCTTACGAACTCGTTCCTTATAAAGATATAATTATGTTAGATATAGCTTTGAAATCTAATCAAAGAAAGGAAAACAAAACTAGCAACATTCAGTATTAACAGTGTGTCTGGCTCACGTTTACGGGTAATGTCGTCGCGCTTGAGCTACTGCATCTATAGCCTAACACGGCTGCAATAACGACGTTTGTGGCATCGTCCCTATAAATCGTCGAGGAGAAATAAGGGATATTGATTGATTAAATCCAAAGGAAGGGAAATCCCTTTTGATTCAATAATCTAAAAAGATTAAAAAAAAAAAAAAATGAATCAAATCTATTCGTGACAACCTACAAAACCAAAGTAGAAATTTCATACGATGGAAGTGTAATTTGAATTTGAAGTTATATTTATATTGATATATGTTGATTATTTAAACAAGTCAAATTTGATGAATATTATTCGGAAATAAGTTTAAATGAATGTTATTAATTAAACAAACAATGGTCAAGTCAACCATATGTTATTCATTGCTTCTCTTCGTGTGTAGCAGTCGCATAGGAACTTTCTGGGGAATACAAACTCTAGAAAGGTTTGCGTACCCACTTAAACAATTCACATAAGAAATAGACTAGAAAACAGAACTATATATTTTACATCTTGATCCTGTTTGGAAGCAGCGTATGTAGGCAATTTGGGAAATGAAGGATGTTCCCAATACTCTGACGTTCGGGATTTGGGGTTAGAGAAAGATAGATCACCTAGACATTTATGAATGATAATCAAACAAAATATATTCAACTATACTCAGAAGAATCCCATATGGATTGCTTGATTCCCTAAAACCATAAGCCAAATTCTGAGGCGGGTGTCAAGCCTAGAAATGTAAATTATATACTCCTAATGACGATGACCTCGATACACTTCAATAGAAAGTGTGGTAGTCAGAAAAGTGACTCAGAATCCGAATGATCTCGGTGAGTCCAAGACTCTGGCTAGAGCACATACTTATCGTACAATAGATGTCTACCTTGTTCAGGAGGATGCCTATTCCAATTATACGAATAGATAAATTTGTGTTCCCTATGAATAGATCAAGTGAATTCTTGTTCTATATGAACAGATGATTGGTTGACATTCCAGGTTGACATATACCTAGCTTGTATGGATAAAAGTTCTTGAATATACTTACGAAAGAACACTTGAACATTTAAGAAAATATATATATATGTAGTATTTTTTTTAAACGTTCAAACATTTATTTATAAGTATACTCGGGAACTTCTATCCATACGGAATAGGTATATGTCAATTTGAAATTTCAACCATTCATTTGTTCATAAGGAACAGGAATTCATTTATTAATATAATTGGAATAGGAATCCACCAAAACAAAGTAGGCATCTATCATACGATAGGTATATGCTCTAGCTAGAGTCTTACACTCATCGGGATCATTCAAATCCCGAGTCACTTTCCTGATGACCACACTTTCTTCTGAAAGTATACCAAAGTTGTGTCATCAGGGGTATATAATTTATATTTTTAAACTTGAAACCCACCTCAGAATTTGGCATAAGGGCTCGAAGAATCAAGCAATCCATATGAGATTCTTCCGAGTATAGTTGAATGGGTTCTTATTTGATCACCTTTTAAAAATGTTTAGGTGTTTTCTCTTGCCCTAAACCCCGTTCCTAAATGCCTGAGTACTAGAAGCATCCTTTGTTTCCCAAACTGCCTACATACCTTGCTTCCATATGGGATCAAAGCATAAAATATGTAGTTATGTTTTATAATCTATGATTTATGTGAACTATTAGAAAGTGGGTATGCAACCCTTTTTAGTGTTCTTATTTCTCCAAACAATTCCTCTGCAGTTGTTACCCACGAAGGGAATCATGAATAACAAATTGTCAATTTGACGATTGTTTACCTAGTAACATTCATCTAAACCTACGTCCTAATAATATTTGTCACCCTTGACCCATTTAAATAGTTTCATATTAAATCAACATACATCGTAATTATAACTTTAAATTCAATTTACGTTTGCATCATAGAAAATCCCTACTTTGGTTTTTCTAAGTTGACACTAGCGATTTTCATTCATTTTCTTTTTTATTTTTTTAGATTATCATTCTAAAGGAGATTTCCCTCCCTTTGGATTGAATCAAACAATGTTCCTTATTTTTCCTTAACGATTTATAGGTACGGTGCCACAGACGTTATTGCAGCTGGGTTAGACTATAGATGTAGTAGCTCAAACGCGACAACATTACCCGTAAACGTGAGCTAGAGACACTATTAATACCAAATGTTGTTGGTTTTGTTTTTTTCTTTTTTTCTATTAAGTTCCAAAACTATATCTAACATAATTAAATCTTAGGAAAGATTTCATAAGAATCTATAATTTCATAATGCATGAAAACCTTAACAACATTCATTAAGGAATAATACCCAAGATGATTCAATAAATTAATGAGCATTGTTCAAGAATTTACAATAAGTTTCTAATTTAAATAATTTAAGTACCATTGATAATAAAAGAAGCATTTCATCTTAACTATTTATTGAATAAATTAATAACTAAACAATATCCACTCATAAAAAGAATTTTCATGCAACATGATAAAGTGAGTACTTAGATTAAACACATGCATTATTCTTTTTTTTTTCTTTGATGAGTTCTTTATTTGTATCATTCAACTATTTTAATGTTGTTGCAAGGTTTCAGTATCTGTTAGCCAAATCTCAAAATGAAGCTTCTTTTTTAGAGTTATTTTTTATGAGTCTGCAAATTTTGTTCTTCTCTCTTTCTTTTATATCTTGTTATAATGTTTTCTAACATATTTGAAAGTGCAAGAAAAAGGTTTCGCATTATTTTGGGAAGTTTCATATCGTATTTTGTTTCCTACTTTTCTTATCAAATTTATACAAAAAATCCTTTATTTCCTAGAATCATAATGTCTTGAAAGAATTGTTGCAAAGTTTATTATCCTATCTCTTCCAAACTCATATCTCTATTGTCTAAATAATTTATGTAACACTAAGAAATGACAATTTTAATGACTATATTATGCAATGTAATAAAATATCTATTCAACACTAACTAGATTTAATCAATAAAGTTCATATGTTCTCTATTTCATATAGCATATCACTTCTAAATAAGATGAGGTGATACTTTCTCTATATTTTGAATTGAAGAGTCTAGACTATATGAGTGATGATATAAATATAGGAAGGTAACTAGAGTTGTAAAAGTTATTATGCTCAATATAACCAACCAATGCTATTCATGAGAAAGAAAATATTAATAGATATTTAGGAATATTCTAATTTCTAAAGAAAGTATTGTTTCATAGAACTAGGTTTTGATTGGCACATACTCCTCCAATGAAGTAAATTGCTATCAAAATTTAAATGTTTTCTTAGGAATCACTAGAATTTAATTTTAATTAAACATGGGTTAATGAGTTTGACTTGTAAAACTACACGATTGAATCTTGATTGCAATATCAAAATTTGAAACGCTGCGAAAAATACCTCCTACTTATGCAGTCTCATAGATTTTAATGCTGGTCGAGAATTTCATTCATGCAAATGCAGATAATTACCCACAAATATATGTTTCCTACCAATGCTCACACATCATAAATCTAACTCATTGTTCAGTTTTGCACAGAGTTTATTACCAGTTATAAGAGTTAAACATCTGAAAACAATATGAATCCGTAACTAAGTTTTATGGAATGCTTAAATAAAATGAAATAAAGAGTAGATGCCATCGATACTATATATATATATATATACTCAAATCCTACCTGTTGCGCTAATTCCTCATTGAGATCTGAGATAAAAGAAACTCCCAGGTCAACACCTCTCCTCCCTACACAAATCTGCAACGAACACTCCTCTGGAACCTTTCAAGGTACTTCCACTATTGATCCACAGAAATCCACAGAAATTACCAAGAACTTAATCAAAAATGCAAATAAGGAATGCCAATAGAAAAGTTGAATATGTGTATGAAATCCCCCAATACCGAATGCCTGCTCACCGACCCTTTTTTAACATGTTCACTCCTCATCATATGTGTTCAAATTAGTTGCACAATTCTCTCGCTGAACAGAGGTCATGGAGTGGAAGTGGAGTGATGTGGGTTAATTATCCTTCCATGCACTTCAGTTCCCTTTGTGCATGGCGCACTGGATTTGATTGACAAGTAGTTGGCAATGCCTTCAACTTCAATTCTGATCGCAACTTCTAGTTTTGTAAGATTCTCAGTTAATAATTACTAATTAATGATTCACGTTTTTGAACTAGCAGAGATTTTAGGAAACAAGGAAGAGTACTTTCAGTTTTCATGAGTATTGAAGTCTTAAGTCTAATTAACTCGTGATCATGCATTTATCTTTTACTATTAAAGTCTAACAAAATGTGCAGTAAAATTTGGAGCAAAAAGGAGTCGTGACATTGTAAACCCTCTTCCTCAAGTAAACCCTCTTCCTTGCCAATAGCTTTCTAATAATGACAACTTCTACACAGTAGATTCCTAGTTTAATAAACATGATAACAAGCTTCTATTCAGTTACATATATAATGTTCAGAAATTTTCTAAACAGAAATTTCAATTTAGTCTTGGGACAGTGAATAAGAATGGATGCTTCTGGTACAAGGTTTTTACACAGAAAAGAAAATAACAAAGGAATTTCTAAGTGCATTTAAATCTCACTTGCGTAGATATTTGATTGTTTCATGGAGAGAACAGAGAGAGAGGAATCCATGTTCCATATTTATTAATATTTTGAATGTCAGGTACAAAATCTAAAAGACTTTTCCTGTATCTCCATAAAGCACAGTCAAAACCAGCTCTTTACAAGTTGAAATGACTTCAATACAACTAAATTATGACTCCTAACAGCTATTTTATAGAAACAAGATGTAAATTACTTTCATGCAAACAAGAGCATAATTATTAACAACTATCATTTTGCTAATGATCTTTGAAAAATATCCAAGCAACCAATTGAGATTACATTTTATAAGTCTTCAACGCTAGTTTGTGTATGTTAGCATATGGAAC
Organism: Sequoia sempervirens; assembly: GCA_007258455.2. Lineage (NCBI taxonomy): Eukaryota > Viridiplantae > Streptophyta > Pinopsida > Cupressales > Cupressaceae > Sequoia > Sequoia sempervirens. Next base: position 533,525,106 of record VDFB02105785.1, on the reverse strand, counting down.
AACTTTTTCCAGAGCTTTATTTCCATAAGATTTCAAGGAAGGAAAAAGAAATATGTATACAATATGGTTTCCATACAAGCAATATTGACAATTTTACGCCCATGGGACATAAGACCGGCCAGTTAGCCATTGAAAGACAAAAATAGTGGTTGCAGATTTGAATCCCTCGCTTCAATGACTGTGTGAGTAAGGGCAGCTCATGTGGCTGGAGGTTATAAAGGAGCAAGTAATTAGGACCTTGCAAGTGGGAAACCTAGTTAGTGCCAATTGCTCCATTCCAAAAAATAAATATTGACAATTTTACATTTGATAAAAACGAATCATGCTTAATTTGAGGGTGATGGTATAACTGTGCAAAGTTGCAGTGATTATTTTTTATACTATCAGTTTCCAGTTAACTCCCCTAACAAGAATTCTTTTGTGAACTGATTGAAACAAAATATAGGGAAAAGAATGAAGAGAAACTAAGTGATTAAGTGATTGCACAGCTGTTATCATATTACTCCATATACAATGTTAACTTTACAGCTCTGTCATTTCCTTTCTTTAATATTTAATTTCTTTCATTTCATTCTCATAGTTCAAGGTAATAAAATGTACCTTCTCCCAGGTCCATATATACCCCCAAGACGAAATACTTGTGTTGGAACACCCATATTTTCCCCTAGTATTATCCATGCGTTCTCAGCATCTAACCTAGCTAAAGATATTTTATCAACTGATTTTGCTGGAGAACTGCAATGCACACCCATCAAATTGTAAGATAAAGGCAGATGTCATTTCAGTAGGTGATTGAGTCCAAATTGTCAGCACAAGCAGAAAATGCCAAGTATTATACTTACTCTTCATCAACCCAATCACCACCCCAATGGCCATACAATCCTGGAAAAGAAATTTGTGCTTATTAAATTTCTTGCCATACTATTGAATTTTACATATAACTGAACTTTGGCATACATTAACAAGCACACACCAGCACTAAGAAATGCTGGTTAAACTTGAGAGACATCCAAATTACAGTTGGTACTGTACAAAGCAGAAAAGAGGTAACTTAATCTACAAATATATATCTTTGAAGCTCCATCAGAAAAGATTCCATAAAATCAAGAAGGATAAATTTAAAAATCACATTCTGTTATGGGTGAAAAAGAGAACTCAGTGACGTTAAGAAAAAGCTATGATTCAACATCTACAATAAATATAGGAAATGAACTTCAAGAAAGTGCATAGAAAGCATACCAACAGCATTAATATAAAACATGTTCATTCCAGCAGACTGTGCTAAATATGCTGAACATCTAAGAAGGTGTTTATTATTTACAAACTACAAAGTACAATGGCAAGGATAAGATATTGGCACACTGTAGTAGCCTCTACAAAAGGCACAAATAACAGATACATAATACTCCGGTAACAATTAAATATTTTCTTATTTTTTTATAATTTTCAGCTAACAACATACATTCAAAGGAAAGTTTACAAATCTAATGCAACTTACTGGGTACTTCCAGCTTACAAATTTTATGCTAACTGATATGTACTGCCGCTGAGTTTTTATCAACAAGATGATAGGTTCACAACTGAAGGGTTTCGTCTCCGATGCACCCAGCTGCTGTAGCAATGCCACAAACACTGAAATGAAAGTTGAATGTTAGTTAATTTTCCAAGAGTGCCTTCTCTTCTTGTGTATGCTCTGTTTTATAGACCCAGCTTCCAATGATCCTCAATCATGGGAAATCAGTCCATGAACGGTGGCAACTAACTAACAACTAACTTCATTAAATGTAGGCATCTAACTGAACAACACTCCCTCAAAACTGTCAATACACAATCGTAGGCAATCACTCCAAATTGGTGGCAGTTAACTGGTTAATCCACCCCTCAATCAGTGGTGTTAACTGATAGGCTGCTGATCAACTGGAAAACACAAATACTCAGCTTCTGCTCAACTGGAAGACTGTAATGTCCCATTTTTTTACTTCATGGAGAAATACAATATTATTTTAATTATTTAATATTCTCCTCCAATTGTTAATTCAAAAGGGAATATTATTAATTAAATAATATTATATTTAAGTCACTTATTAAATGCAAATTCAAAATTAAGTCACAACTGAAAATTGAAAGAGAAAAGATTTTTGAAGAGTCAGGCAAGGGGAAGCAAAGGGTCAAGGCCAAAGTTATAAAATTATATTTTGGAGTAATTTGAAGAGGTGGGATTTTTGGTTTTGGAAACAAGTTTTGTTGGTGGATGTAGTTCACAGCCTTTCTGAGGTGGGGAGACCTCTTGTTGTGACCTTATCACACATCACCCCATTACAAATGGGGACCCTAGTAGTTTGTTTTTTAGAATTTTGCCATTGCGCCTCGGTTTCATTTGATCTCTGTTTTGGGAGTTTAGAGTTATAGTTTTTGAAGGGCCACCTGAGCCAAGTAAAGAATTTGAGCCCGAATCAGTGCACAAACATCATCAAAATGCTTAGAAGGCCTAGAGGACGAGGATTGCCTGTCCATTGAGTCAATTCTGACACCTCCTACTTTTTGGGGATTTTCACTCTGGCCCCCTATTTTTTAGGGACTTTATTTTTGGCACTTTTAGCCTATTTTGGACTTCCTATTTTTTAGGGATTTATTTTTGGAAAGTTGGAAAGTTTCTATTTTGGGAAGGTTTCTATTTTTGGAAAGTGCCTGGGTCATGGTTTCAACATTGTCGTCTTCAAAAGACCCCCGAAAGTGGAAATAAGTAAGAAATTTCAAATGAACCAGATAAAGGCCAGAAAATTGCCTAAGTGTTGGTCATGGCATGAACCTGTGACAAGTCCGCCCAAGCTGGACTGGAGAAGATGCTAGAACAATTGCCAAGTCCACCCACCAAGAATGAAGCATGGCACAAGTATGGGTAAAGTTCGCTCAAGCTTGAACAAGGCATGGCGTGAGCACATAGCAAGTCCACCATAGGAAGATGTGAAGTGGCATAACACTAAGCAAAGTCCGCCCTTGGAGATGTCTCAACACTAAGCTAAATCCGCCAAGAGAAGTTTAAGATGGCTTGACACCTTGCCAAGTCCGCCCCATGAAGAATATGTTATGGCTTGATCATAGGCAAAGTCTGCCCCATCCACAAGGCATAAGATTAAGCCAAGTCCGCCACATAAAGGAATGCACAAGACATATGAAGTTCGCCTAGCACATGTGAAATGGCAAAAGTAATGAGGAAGTCCGCCCAACTCAACAAAACATGGCATAACACCTTGATAAGTCCGCCCAAGGCATATAAGGCATATCCAAACACTTGATGAAGTCCCCTTAATCTATGAGAAGCATGCCTAACACCTTGACAAGCCCGCCTTACTCAAAGAAAATGGAGAAAATTAAAAATTTTGCCTAAGTCTAAACATTGAAATTTTAAAATACCAAATGACATGCCTAGATACTAAGGAAATTCGCCAAAGACATAAGAAATTATGGCAAATACATGGCAAAATTGACAAGAAAAAAAGAGTTCGCCTTAGGCAGAGAAAAGAAATGACTTGGAAAATTTAATCAAATTCGCCTTAGGATAAAAAAATAAAATGCCATGATTAAAATAATTAAAATGAAAGGGTTGGAAAATAGCACATAAAGATGTTATTTTAATTTTATTTTCCAACAAAAGAAATTTGAATTTCTCCTTTAGGCCAAATTTTGGAATAAGACAAAAAAGACTTCACTGAATTGGCGCCAGATTTAGAAACTTTCTCTGAAATTGGTGCTGAAGATCAAAATTGCCATTTGAGAGAGGAGTGCAAGCCAAGTTCAAACTCAATTAAAAGGAAATACTTAGATTTTGCTAAATGGGTCGAACTTTTCATCTTTATAATTGGCTTTGCTTCTCATTTTTTAATCATTCCTCTTTCAAGAACGAAGTTGTGAGAAGTAATTTTGTCTAAGGCAAGAAGAAAAGTTTTGAAGAAAGTAACAAAGTTGAAGCAGAAGGAAGAAAGGAAAACTTATCCAAACAGCACAGTGATCTATTCTATTTTATTTTTTCCAAAATATCAGGCAGATTTACATACTCTACCTTATTCTGGCAAACACTTCATTGGATAAATTCTTTCATTTCCAGCATGATCATTCACAAAATTTAATTTATCGGTTGGCTGGAATGGTTTTTTTGAAATAATGGTTCAAGTAATTTGAATTTAAATTCTGAATTTTAATATTCTCTTTACGCATTTTTGCAGATTTATGACAAACAAGGGAGAACCTTCAAGGAAAACACAAATGAAGTTTGCCAGCAAGGGTTCGCAGCCAGCGTCCAAGATCAACTCTCAATGGAAAAACATCATGGACACCAATCTCGGTCACGTAGATTTTGATGATTTTAAAAAGAGGATGTATGGAAGTGATGGATTCTTTCCTACACCAATTGCACGACAAATGATGCGGAATGGCATTGTCCACATAGCCGGATTTCCGCCAGCAGTAGAATGTCCGGAATGTTGATGATAACATTCAGCTTCAGTCACATTCTTCCAACCTATTATTTATTGTTGATTAAATAAATTAAATAATAGCTAGAGAGCTATTTAATTTATAGAGTCCTCTATCCATAAAGAGGTGCGAATTAATTTGATTGGCACTAGTTTGTATGTGTGCCGACTTTCTCTCTATTGGTTGCATCCTAAATAGAAAAGGCATTTCTTATTGGAGGCCGACCTCCTATCTTTGTAATTATATTTTGTATAATGGCCGACCTATCTCTTGAAGAGGTGCGACCTCTCTATCAATATGTATATATAGAAGATCATTTCACTCCTTTAATATCAAGCAAGTTCGATTCATTCCTTCAGTCAAGTGTGAATTTCTTCAAGAGCAGATTGCGAATTTCTTAAAGGACAGATTTAGATATCAAGGAAGTGCAGATCATTATCTGTCATTGCATCTTAGTGTAGGTGCTGAATATTGGCCTTGTGATTGGCCTCATTGTAATGCGAATTGTTGCCATTATTTATATAGATAAGAGAGATCTTTGTTGCTGGGTTTTTCTCCCTCAAGTGGAGAGTTTTCCCAGGGTATCTATTGTGTTATTGTGTCTGATTTTAAATTAATTTATGTGCATAGAATCTGATCATTAAAACTTAACATGGTATCAGAGCGGGTTTGAGAAGATCGTGATCAGATTTACAGCGATACTCTTTTCTCTTCATCTTAATTCTTTGTCTATCTCTACATCAATCAAGATGGTGAACGGATTCAAGATCAAAGATAGACTTGAAGGAGCGTCAAACTACACTTCATGGAGGTTTAGAATCATGCTCACATTGGAGGAGAATGATTTGGCAGAGTTTGTGGAGACCAAAGTTCCCGAACCTAAAGAGGAAGAAGAGAAGTTGCAATGGAAGAAGAAAGACATCAAGGCGAAGAAGTTGTTGGTTGATTCCGTCAAGGATCACATTGTTCCAATTGTCTCCAAGTTCAAGACTGCAAGGGAGATGTTCAAGACATTGGAGGAAATGTACAAAATCAACAACACCAGCCGGGCACTTGCCTTGAAGCAACAACTTCATCATGTTAAGATGGCAGAAGGAGAATTTGTCATCACCTACTTCATGAAGATTTCCAAATTGAGAGATCAGCTCTCTACCATTGGTCATATTGTTGATGACAAGGATTTGACCATGTTGGCTCTTAATGGTCTTCCTTCATCTTGGGAGTCTTACATTCAAGGAATCAACGCGAGATCGAAACTTCGCAAGTTTGATCGTTTGAGGGCGGACTGTATTCAAGAAGAGTCTAGGTTGGCTACGAGAGGTATTGGTCAAAGCTCTACAAATGAAGACATTCATGTTCTTTCCGCTCAATCATCGGAGAAGAAAGGAAAAAGAGGAAAGAAAAGATACTTCAAGAGGAATAGAGATAAAGGGTCAGATGGTGCTCCCGCATTCAAGAAGAAGTGGGACCTCTCCCAAGTCCAATGCTTTCGTTGTGACAAGTTTGGTCACTATGCAAAGGATTGCCCAACCAGGCCTAATCAGCATGCTTCATTTGCGGATATGAATAAGTTCTCTCCTCAGAAGGATTCTAGGGAATTTCTATTCTAAGTCATGGGCCTGTGTTCAAGCCGTGAAAGTTGTGTGTTGTTCTGTGCTCAAGAGCAACGTATCTTGCATCCATCAGAATATTTAAAGAGATAAGTATTCTTTGTTTGTTAAGTTATATCTTTTACTTGGATCTTGTAATTAGTAAAGAGAGATAGTGGTTTCTCTTGAATTGTGCTCACTAGCGTAAGATCCTTTGAAGACTTCATTTATTGCTAGTCTTTTCATGTTGGTTGTGAAGATTTCTGAGTGTGACTCTGAAATAAAAAGAGAATTGAAAGTTTGATGGTGATTGGTCACATCAATATCATTCTCTAATGCATGATCTGTGATAGAGCCTTGAACTCTTGGAGAGAGTTGGTTCTACATGCTAACCGCATAATGCATTCAAGAAATTTGTAGTTGTGCAGATTGTTTTTTTGTTGTGTTGAGTTTGGCACTCTCGAGAGGAGTAAAAGATGGAAGAAAGAGTTATATCAAAATTATATAAAGATAAGTTTCTTTAGCCCTTCATTTTGATCTTTTGATATATTTCTCTTTAGGCTGATTTATTTATTCATGTTTTAATATTATTCATAAATTCTTATGTGTTCATGCTATAACCTGAGATAGTAAACCTTGTATGATTCTAGTCTTGATATTTCTTTGGATGTTATAAACTGTTAGTAATCTCTCTCTAAAATGCTTTGTGAACAACTAGAAGCAGGAAGGTGATGAGAAGGTGATGAGAGATTGCTTAGCGATGAAAAGCTTGAGGCATCTTATGAGGAAGTCATGCCAACCAAAGAAATGATCAAGCGTGAAGTCACAACTTGCAGCCATGGAACTGAGCTGGTGGTTAGAGGGAGTTCACTTCCAGAAGTCTTCTTTGCAATCTCTAAAGCAGGGATCAAGAGGGAGTTTTGTAACTCACTGAGAAGAAGTGAAGATTACTGTATTGCAAGGCTAGGTGTTAAATCCTTAGAGGATCCCTTCAGCTGCTGAGATCAGAATTGCTCAAAGACTGTCATCTGGATTTGATATTGGTAGCTCCGCAAACCTATTCAGAATAGAGTGATATGCTATGAGGTCGAGGAGGTCTACCTTGAACTCTCTACAGTACCAGAGGTGTGCACTGGAAAACATTTATCTAAGGCAAGCATTGCAAGCAATCTTGGACGATGAGGTCAGAAGGTTGATGCAAGTACTTAAAGATTCAGAGGGAGCCTACTGAACCTAAAGAAGATGGTTGTGTTGCCGACTGGAAGAGCACCTCTGAATGTTGTTTCAGTTGAGGTCTGCAATGACTTCCTAGTGTAGCAAGAAGCAGTCTTCAGTGGCACTGAGTACAGCAAAGGCGGAGTTTATTGCAGCTTGTGTGGCAGCTCGAGAAGCAGTGTGGCTTCATAAGCTCCTTGCAGGATTGTCTGGACAATCAATGGAGCCTACTATCATTCATTGTGATAATCAGTATCAGTGATCCTTGATAATGAGTTCTTCTTTGAGAGAAGTTCGAGGTGAAATCCCTTGATAATGAGTTCTTCTTTGAAAGAACTTCAACGTGAAATCCCTTGATAATGAGTTCTTCTTTGAGAGAAGTTCGAGGTGAAATCCCTTGTTAATGCATTTTCCTCTGAGACGGAGGAATTTGAGGTGCAAGCCCTTGTTAATGCATTTTCCTCTGAGACGGAGGAATTTGAGGTGAAAGCTCTTGTTTCCACCCTCTGAGCTGAGTCATGGTGGATGTCATGTGTGTGACTCCATGACATATTTTGTACTTGTGTTTCACCCTCTGAGAGAGTCATGGTGAAAGTCACGTTGAGGTGACAACATCACACAAGTGATGAACACTTGTACTTACCATAGTATGGTCGTAGCCATTATGGTTTATATATCGTGTTGAGGCGATATCTAATATCACGATGAGGTGATATTCTTCTTTTCACATTTGGTTGTAGCAAATGTGATGGACATCATGTTGAGATGATATGTCCTGTGCAGCTGGAAGTCTACTCCCTAGCTGAGAGGGAGTGTTGATGATAACATTCAACTTCAGTCGCATTCTTCCAGCCTATTATTTATTGTTGATTAAATAAATTAAATAATAGCTAGAGAGCTATTTAATTTATAGAGTCCTCTATCCATAAAGAGGTGAGAATTAATTTGATTGGCACTAGTTTCTATGTGTGTCGACTTTCTCTCTATTGGTTGCGTCCTAAATAGAAAAGGCATTTCTTATTGGAGGCCGACCTCCTATCTTTGTAATTATATTTTGTATAATGGCCGACCTATCTCTTGAAGAGGTGCGACCTCTCTATCAATATGTATATATAGAAGATCATTTCACTCCTTTAATATCAAGCAAGTTCGATTCATTCCTTCATTCAAGTGTGAATTTCTTCAAGAGCAGATTGCGAATTTCTTCAAGGACAAATTTAGATATTGAGGAAGTGCAGATCATTATTTGTCATTGCATCTATTGTAGGTGCTGAATATTGGCCTTGTGATTGGCCTCATTGTAATGCGAATTGTTGCCATTATTTATATAGATAAGAGAGATCTTTGTTGCTGGGTTTTTCTCCCTCAAGTGTAGGGTTTTCCCAAGGTATCTGCTGTGTTATTGTGTCTGATTTTAAATTAATTTATGTGCATAGAATCTGATTATTAAAACTTAACACGGAACTCATGGTAGAATGTGCATTGCACTATAATGCACAAGAAAGACAGATTGAAGCACCTGATGGAAGGGTATTGGCATACTTGGGAGAGTTGGCTATACAGAAAGCATTTGAAATCCCAACCTACCACAGAACATCTTACCGAACCAAGGATGATGCACGAAAACTTTATGAAGATCAACAAGACCTTTGTGCATCAAACATAAACAAGTCATGGTTGGTGAAGCCTAGACCCACTACCAAGAAGATGCCCAAGAAGTTGTTCGGAATTGATTTTAAGGAAGAGTACAGAGATATCGTTTTGCTACTAAACAAAATAGTGGGCAATCCTTAGGGTGCGCCCTTTGAAACTTGGATGTATTATTTCATTGATGAAATAACTTCCGGAGTAAAAATGTTCAACTAGTCAAGAATGATCAGCGATAGTCTCCACGAGCAACTGATCAACTTGGAGAGGACCAAAACCTTCCACATGAGTTCCTATGTTATATATTTCTTTGCTAGAACCTACAGATATACTGGCCTAATTTGCAAGGGTGTGTTGGTAATGGCGAAGGAGAATTCAAGGCTTACAATTGCTATCCTCAGTTGCAGTTGAGCGAGAAATCACACTTTAGACGGGTGCATGATGCCTTTCTCATGTATATCACCAGAATCCTCCAAGGAGGGACGCATCAGATGCTCACCCGTGAAGTCAAAAGTTTAATCAGCAGATATGGATCCTGGTTTATCCAATTTCCTAGATTCACATACATTAGAATTCAGGGATTCACAGGTCGCCCTTACAGACTGCCAATTTATAACACCAATAAAATGGTTCTGCTAGAGGTTCTGAGGCAACTAGAGACATATCAAAATATTCAGAGGACTAAGCAAAAGGCCGCCATTACTTTCCCTTTCTTTATTGGCAATATGTTAGAATCCTATCCATCGGCGCAAGCAGCAGAAAGTGCCCAATTGGAAATACAATGGCACCCGTTCACTTCCTACAAGTCCAAGGCTGACTTTGATCCACTTCATCATATTGGAACTATGAATAGGAGGAAATATAAACACAGAGTTGACCTAGAAGACTTTTGGGCAAATGTTGCTGATGAGTATGATGTGAGGAAAAGACTATGGTCAAGACTGTCATTGGATATGATCAAGACAACAGAGCTCTTCCGTGTACCTGATCAACTTGAAGATGATGGAACGTACGTACAGCCGGGCTTTGATGAAAGGCAGCCACTTCCTCCTATGAGATGGTCTGAGCCTGAGCTTGGTGACCTAACAACTTTTATGAGGCCTGTGTTCACGTATTAGCGATGATGGATAGACCAGCAAGTGCAAATTTTACGACAAAGAAATGTGCCATTTACATATGACTTGATGGGTGAGGCAGAGTCTTAATCTTCAAATGCCGGTGTATCTCAGGGAGATGAACCAACCGAGACTGCTAACCCAAAGAAGAGAAAAGAAATGATCGATGACTCTACAAGACATAACAAGAAGGCAACAGATGAGGGACCTGCTCAAAAGAAGCAAAAATCCAAGGCCTTCATTCAGCCACATCTAGAAATATGGATGAGATATTGATCATGGAGGAAGAGTCATGGGGACAAGTCAAATTTCCTTTGCCGGTTCTAGAAAAGGATATGGAGCCAATACAGCTGGAAGATCATCATCATCACTCCCCCATAGGCACGGAGATTCTTGGGTCGGATGATGATATGGATATCATGGAAGGAGAATTTCAAGAGGGAATGATTTCCGCCCTCAAGGGAATTCAGGAAATCCCATCTATGCAGGAAATTCAAGATATGCAAGACATTCAAGATAATCAGGAAGATGGAATTGAATAGCAGACAATCCCAGATTGGCTAAAAGAAAGACTGAAAATTAAGGTACCAATAGAGATACCAGAAGAAGATGATACTGCAGACTTCTTGGCGAGGCTAGAACAGGCTACTACAAAGAAGCCAGCCAAGAAATTTTCTACAATACAGAGAGATGAAGCTAGTAACCGTACAATGCAGATTGCAATACCAACAGTTGAGAAATCACGAGATGAAATTGCCCCAAATGAATATGCCATTACAACCATTGATATTGGTCCAACAACAAAAGGGCAGAAAGTTGAGGACCTGGATAACTCTGTTGCCACCATTAAATCTAGGCTGGAAAAAGAAGCGGCGAAGAAAAGAGAATATAAAAGGGAGATTGAGCGCCTAAGGGAATACATCCAGCATTTAACCAGGCCGCTCAATCAAGGTGACCAATCAGCCCCTCCACTTCTAAACTCTTCACAGGAGCTAGTAAGAAATTTTGAGGAAGAGTTAATTACAGCCAAGGAAACCAAGGAATGGAAGGCAAGAAAGAAAGAAGAGGCAATGACATTCACAGAAAAGTTGACATATGTTTATGGGCAAGCTTCCTATCTGCGCTCACGAGTTGTAAACCTAGTAGAAGCATGGGACGGCCTCCAAGACATTCAAAGCAAAATTATCCCATGTCTTCGAGAAATAAAGGGAATTCTCAAGCAAAGATTGATTGATGAGAAGATCATTGCAGCAGGAGCTACATACGATTTCAACAACTGGTATTATGCAATGATTTCACAAGCAGAAGTCTTGGAAAGAGTGAAAGCAGATGGCGCCAAAATCGAAGAACAAGTAAGAAGAATCCAAAATAAAATTTTCCACATGGTTGTGGATGTGGTTGACAAGGACATTATTCAAGAAAATGACTTGCAGCCGGACAATTTGAAGGATAAAGTTCAAAGGATTTTCTCTACCATTGTCGGGCCAATCCTAAAAGAAAATTTGACTAAGGCATTCCACTTCCTAACCGTCTGAAACACCTTCCTGCTGCATGAATCAGAATGGGTGATCGCTTTTGCAAAGTGCGCAGATAGTTTGGACTTGCTGGAATACAAAGTTAACAAGCTGCCGGACATCACCATTGAGGAAGTCAGCGCGATCGTGTCCAGGTACATTGAACGTAGTGCTATGGCAGTGGATAAGGATGCAACTCCCAGTGGATGACTTCTCTGTTGTTAACTGATTGTTATTTGGGCAACCCTAATTAGGGTTATGTTATTTTAAATCTGGGCCATTAATCTTGAATTGATCTTGGTCATTCATTGTATTCTTGAAACTCTATATAAACCCCCCACTCTCTCATTTCATATATATGACTGAATATGACTGAATAGGATAGATACTAGAGAATAAGGAGAGAGAGTTTTATGAAATTGTTGCTAAAAACTACTTTGATAATAAAGTTCATAATGCATGAGATGCTTTGAATCCTTTCAATGTCAAATGGTTGCATGGTTGCATATTTCTCTTCCTCATAGAGTAGATTTAAATTAGAATGTCATTTGAATGTATGTTAAGGGAATGATAGATTGATAGTAGAGATTAGTGAAACTTTGCTCATACTTTCTTTGAATGGATGATTTCCATTCAATGCATAAAGTTAGACTGAGCTTTTGATGTGGACGCTTCACAATGTTTACTTCGAATGATATTGTTCTATTGATGGTGTTGTTTGTAGTAAAGAAATCTTAAGCACAAATCCCAGAAGATTGCACTTGCTTTGTGTAGTTGTCGTTTAGCGTGGCGAAACAAAGTATTGTTTTTTTAGGTTTTCACTCAATCCTTACCGTCTCTTGATTTTGCAAGAATAGTGTAGGATTTCTAAACCCTTACTCCTTTTTCACTTTTTTTTTATCTAAAGTCAAAAAATTCCAAAAAAATAATACAGCATTCATATCAAATCTACCCAAGTCCTTACTTTCTAAGTAATTTGCTAGTGTAAATCCCTTTGTGTTACCGGCAAATCATAACGCCCACAGAGCTTATCCACACCTAACTTACGAAACACTAGAATTGCCATATGATCTTTCTTGCAATCTTAGCATACGAGGTAGTTTTTCAAGAGAGGATAGAGCGTGTTTTGATTCTTTATTCTAGAGTGCTTGGTGTGTCACAAAACACGCATCAACACCTCTGAAAGAAGAACACCTTTGATGCTTGAAGATGTTTCCTGGGTGTTTGTAATATCCCTTGCTACTTCTTATCTGAATTTGCCTTCAAGGAATATCATTAGGGTTACCAAATGTGAAACAAAGATCTTGGTTGCTATGTCCTTCTAACACTCTAAGGTATTTCACCTAAAGGAGAGGGATAGTCCAAATTGACAATGCTCACACTTTTGAAACCATTGTAATACCCTTGCGAAATTTGGCCTAAGTTTGCCTCAAGGAATATTGTCAAACACTTCTAATACAAACTTAATGCTTGCTGGTCTGTGGTTTCAGTCTGATATGTTTGCTTGAGAAATGATATCAAAAGTGCTCTTCTGAATGCTTGTAAATCAATACTACAATGTCTAAGCAATAATCTAAATAAATATATAACTTCTCTTTATCTTTTCAAATGCATAAAGATGATTTCTACATGTAAAAAGTGCACCTACAGCCAATTGACGTTATGTCAAACAATTGGCATGCAATCTACTATGCTTCCAATGAAGAGTATAACCATGGATCTGCAACTTATTTCTCCTTTATTGGTAACATAATGTCATTATCATGCTGATAGAAACATGCAAAGCCAAGACACTTGGCTTCAAGTATGCAACTAAGTATGGCAGCGCCTTAAGGGCCTAATACAATATGATTATGGTCTGAAAATACAAAATTACAATGCTATGAATGATCAACAAGGAACCTGAACATTGAGCCTCAAATCGATGGAGAAATTGGCAACCTCATAACATGTATTGATGCCTCCTTCATGCAAATCGCTGCTCTCATGTAGCCACCCCTGTTTCAGACCTGAAGCTTCATGAAAGAAAATATTCAGACCCTGTATTCCTCCAAATAGTCATCAATCCTCATCTTCTCACTCCTAGGAAGAGAACACCCAAGGTGAGAGGTGAAATCGATGGATATTAAGCCCCCACTCTGCAAATATGTGAGGTCTGATATGCAAGTTGATGGCTGCTCTGTAGCTTCCAAACCCCTTTGACAGTGCCGTCCCTATTTCAGATTAACAACCACAGCAAACAATGAAAGAGGCCTCCAAACATCTTCAAATATCTCCAAATATCATCGTCCTTCCTCCCAAGATAGAGCGCTTCAACCAAGACATGAAATCAATGTCTTCCCAAGCAATTATAAGCAAAATTGTGGCTCCTTAGGAGAACTGGAAATGACTGAAACTAAAATCAGAATACATGTAGCCCAATCGATTTGTCTCTAATGATGTATTATGCAGCTCCAAACCAAATTGTCTTCCTCAAGTGAAATGAAGGCACAAGTTGAACTTCTGAAATGAAGCCCACAACTAGCAACAATCTCAGTTAATAGTGTTACATCCCTTACATTGAGACTAAGAATTTGATTATGTATTTTCGGACGCAAAGTTAGTTGCAAGTAATTGTTTTCATGTGAATGTGAAATTGTGAATAGAATAGATGTTTTATTTATCGTAATTGTAAGTTAACGATCATTTTATTTGCATGTGAATTTCTTGTTAACGTGAAATTGAATGTGTTCATGAGATTATATTTTAATGCATATTTATGAAGCCGATGTGAACAATCTAACCATAATACCTGCCAGTGGATGCAGGACTGACGACGACACGACGGAAAAGGAGATGTCATCAAGGAGAGGCAGTGGATAACAGAGGATCGGAAATTGCCATCTCGCCTTGAGCCGGTGTAAGACAAGGAATCAAAATTGTAACTTGGCCATTAATAATTTAATATAATTATTTATTAAATAAGTCATTTTAAATTATATATAAATCAATAATCATCTCAAAAGGAGATTGCAATAGTTAATAAATATTAAATTAAAATAATAGATATAGTTTAAAATACTATTAATAATATCCTCTAGAAGGTTGAGCGAACCTATTTTTCTTAGTATATTTATACATTTGCAATGGTTATAAAATGATAGTTAACCTTGGTAACTAAAATTCTTTACCGCCAATCTTAATATAAAGTGGAAGATGAGATTTAAAGTCTAAATTAATAAAATTATTGTTGGGAGTTGTTGGTGGTGTTTTTAGGAATAGTGTTCCACGCCGGTTTTCTTTGTATCTCTGAAACGGCCAAGAAAGGAAGCCATGCAGCTGCGAGCTCCAAGAGGTCTTTATGGGAGGATCGAAGGCTGGAAGTCTTGTTCTTCTTGGGGAAGGGCACACATCTCATTCAAGGGAATTTCTCAATGTTGCTATCCATTTTCTCAATGTTGTGATCATGGTTTTGGCACCACACTTGACTTCAAAACTTTGAGTGTCACTTCTCAATCATTATTCTTTTCCTTCTTTTCAAATTTAAATTCTCTGAAGGCGCCGACTTGGGAATATTTTTGTGGTTGAGCTTTTGGAAAATGCCGCTTCTGTCTATGTTGCCTTCTCATTCCATTGGAGACACCAGTCGGGTTTTACCAAGTTAAAATCCTTTTCATCAGGCAAGTATGGAGTTAAATTGAGTTTACCCTGCTTGCATAGTTTTTAATCGAAATGATGTGGTCCCATATATAAAATGATTATTGTGAAAAAAAAAAAGAATTCTAGCCAGATCAAATTTGAATAGAAATTCAGTTCTGTTGATGAGTAATTCTTGTAATGGAAAAAATGGCTGAATTAAAATTTATCTCCTTTTATAGTCTGCAAATCTTTACCAGTCGGGTTTCTTTCAATTGCTCTACTCTGTTCTATATCCGTCTAGAGTTCTAGTTTTTCTTCCTTATCTCGTAAAATGTATAAGTAAGTTGTTTATTCTTAACTAGATAGATAAGTGGTAATCAGATAGCTTTTGAATCCAAATCTTAACCTAATTGGTTTGATCGAATTATCTCTTCTGAACCCCTTTATACTTGAAATGAAAATTTGATTGGGATGTCTTGAAAATCTCCAGTAAATTATCTTTTTTGACTAACCAAGTCCTCTCTTCTTCGTTCTGAAATTCCTAAGTTGGGTTCTAAGCATATCCTCTTCCTTTCTGAGATCCTTATTTGGCATATATATGTTAAAGACATAGAAGAACCTCAATGTTGAACTAGACTCTTTCTACCACTCTCTACACGAGTGAAATTAGTAGATTAGTAATTAAAAGAAGGGAAAGTTTAAGTGCCTAGTCTCTCTCTTTCTATTATGATAATCTTAAAATAAGATGAGAATCCAAACCAAGTTATGGTAATATTAAACCCTAAGGTTAAGTTTAACCTTGAACTAAGAGCAGAATGATAAGCAAACCAAATATTGTAAGATTAAAACTTGAATTATCATGTCGAGCAAAGGTGAGAGTGCTAACGACAGAGGAGTGCCAGTAATGAAAATAATATCCTTGGCCAAGGTACGATGCTAGATTCAGCATTTGTCAACCATCAAGTACCAGATATACCACTGATCAGAATGACCTTTCTAGTTCGGAGGTACCCTTAGTAAGGTTCGATCAGGAGGTATAGGTCCTTGAGACCAGGCTCAGAGGCATGATGATGATAAAAAGAGATCCTTGTTGATTACCCTCGTGAAGGGACGGATTCCTTCAATTGAAGGAACACGGGAGACCAGTAGGTCTTCGGTTGGGTGGTAAAGCCCCT
Source organism: Sequoia sempervirens (assembly GCA_007258455.2). NCBI lineage: Eukaryota > Viridiplantae > Streptophyta > Pinopsida > Cupressales > Cupressaceae > Sequoia > Sequoia sempervirens. The sequence goes on along the minus strand of VDFB02105785.1, from coordinate 533,508,760 downwards.
GATGATATCTTCTTTTCCCATGATGACTGTGTCAAGATCAAGTGCTTCAGCTTCTTAACTGTAAACTCTTGAAAACTCTATTCTCTCTCTTAAAGCATTTGCAATGATTACTTAGTGTAAAATGATCAGTTGTAATTTTATTTTGGAATAAATGATTAGTTAAGTTCATTACATTTTTGTTATTGAAATTCAATAAATGCTCTTTCCAGTTAATTCAGTTAGTCATTTCTTTTCAGCTGAATTGAAGTTTGAAAATAGTTGAAAACTGAATGTTTTGTAAATTACTTTATTTTGAATTCTTTATGTTTAAATGAAAAGCGGAAACCCTAGCTTAACAGTTATTTAGTTAATGTTCTTCTATGAATCGGTTGGTGGAAACATTTAGTTGTTTCAACTCAACTGAAACCGAAAACTTAGATGTTAGTTGAAATTTAAATTGATTCAGTTGAAACCAATTTGGAAACTCTTGAAAGAAAACAAGTTAGCTATATTCAGCAGAAAATTGGTAGTTAATATCAGAAGATGAGATTGAGTTGCTACAGATAGTTTCACAACCTCAAAGTTGCTCAACCAATGAGAGTTCGTTCCCAAAGGTCCAATAATGGCAGAAACCCTAGCTAGCTCCTTCACCAATCAATCACATCAAAGCAAACAACAATTCCTGAATGTGCAAGAATGAGCCCTTAAGATCCTTTCATACTTTTTCTGGGAGAGCTCACACGATTTTCTTGCCAATGTAGGATAAAAGATATGTTTTATTTTTAGTGACTTTATGATACAATATTTTATTTAAGTCACTTTATTAAACTAATTAAATATAAGGTTACTTTATAATATTTATTTATTCAATAACCTTACAAATAATTAACTTAATTATTTAGCTTCCTTATTATTCCCAATCCAACTGAGTCCACAAAACCATCCACTAACTACATGTCTGCAACGAAGACCTCCTAACCAAGCCTACGAAGATCAGGAATAGGCTAAACCCTCAGAAACTGATGCTCATGAAAATGGGGACATTACAGTGTTGATAGTTGACAGTCCTATTTCAAGAGTTGTGTTGGTCCTTTAATAGTATGGTTTAATTGAAGTCTTTTTAAAGACAAACTTTTGTATTTTCAGTCTGGTATCAAATTGAGAATTTGCATATTATTTCTGAGTTGCCTGAGTTTGAGGAATTTTTGAGTTTCAGTATCAAATAATGGTTATGTCATTCTCAATCAAGTGTCGAAGGAATTTGCAGAATATTTGTGGGGGTTCTAACTCTATCCAAATGTATTGCATCTGATGGTTTTGAAAATTAATTAATTGGAAGTCACTGAAGTTGTGTATGAGTCAGAATTTCAATCTTTACAGAGTGCATATGATATATGGGTTTAATTTGGAATACAAAGTCGACTTAGTCAGCCACAATGAATTGACGAAGGACTAAGGCGATTTACATTGCATTTTGAAGATTACTGTGCAATAATATTTGAAGTTTCCAAAGAATGACAAAGGGGAAAATATATCAAGCGAAGCAGTTCATAAAGAATTGATAATCATCTTTTATATATCAGGTGTTGTCAAAAGATTATTGTGTTGTTCAGCGTGACTGTTCAGCTTCAAGGTTATTGACGCTGCAGTATAGTTGATTCAGGGGGTTAGCCTATCATTCAGATCCCCGTAGGCTGACAGAGGTGTTTAGAGGGTCATTTGAGGCAATTATCCTGCGTTTGGGAACATTACTCCAGCAGTTGATTCAGGTTTGGGCCTTGGCAAACTCTTGCAGAGTGATTTTTAGACACTTACTATTTATAGTAAGTCAAGCAGACAGGGGATACTATTTCTGGCAGGGCACCTGGTTCAGTTGGTCAACTCAATTTCAACCCAGTTTGACAGTTTGGTGAGTAGATAGTGAATATCAAGGCTGTAAAAGGTAAAAAGTCTCTTGAATTAACATTAAAAAGTTACAATATATAAAGAGCTTACATATAACTGTAGATATTAATTATCTACCTACCTAAAGTTACTGTAGAAACAGTAACAGCTAAATAGACAAAACAAAATAACATAACATTGACCATTAACAGTAATAATAATATTCTAACACCCTCCCTCAATGGTCAATCCGTCAACAACACCAAGTTGCCCCCTGAATTTTACAAACTTATCCGGGCTCAGAGACTTGGTGAGAATATCTGCAGTTTGATCTGCTGTTGGAATATACTGCAGCCGAACTGATCCGTCTTCTACCAGCTTGCGGATGTAGTGACAATGAAGCTCGACATGCTTGGTACGTTCATGGAAGACTGGATTTTTGGCCAGTTTGAGCACCCCTTGATTATCAGTGTACAAGGGAGAAGGTCCTGCTTGTGACATGTGCATGTCAATAAGCATCCTACAAAGCCAAACTGCCTCACATGCTGCTTTAACGGTTCCTCGATACTCTGCTTCAATCGAGGAAAGAGCCACTGCCTGTTGCTTCTTGCTGGTCCATGTTACAGCACCTATAACCAAACTAAATACATACCCAAAAGTAGATTTTTTGTCATCCACTGAACCTGCCCAATCTGAGTCTGTGTAACCAATCAGCTTTGGATCCTTGCATCTGCCATAGAGAATGCCATAATCTGAAGTGCCCTTAACATATATTAGCACTCGCTTCGCTGCAATCCAATGATCATCTTTTGGAGCTGTCATGAAGCAAGAAATGTAGCTCACTGCAAAACTGATGTCAGGTCTAGTGGTAGTGAGATACATGAGACTGCCCACTAGTTGCCTGAAGGTCGTTTCATTGACTGGAGGTGAATCAAAGTTGGCTGAGAACTTCAGCCCCTTCTCCATAGGTGTGGAGGCAGGTTTGCAATCCTGAATCCGGAATTTGTCAAGCAGACTGCGAGCATACTTAGACTTAGAGATGAAAATACTATCAGTTGTCTGCCAAACCTCAATACCCAAACAGTAATGGAGAAGCCCCAAATCTATCATGTCAAAAGTCTGACACAAGTCCTGTTTGATTGTTGCAATCAAATGTGCTGAACTGCCAATAATGATCAAATCGTCAACATAGACAACAAGAAAGAGAATATCACCAGAGTGTTTGACATACAGATTACTGTCAGAAGGGCTGCGCTGAAAATAATGATCAACCAAGTACTGATCAATCTTGAAATACCATGCACGGGGAGCCTATTTGAGTCCATAGAGCGCTTTCACAAGCCTACACATCTGATGTTCTTTGCCGGCAACCTTGAAACCAGGAGACTACATCATGTAGACTTCTTCCTGCAAATCACCGTTGAGGAAGGCACTCTTGACGTCCATCTGATGAACTGTCCAACCGAATTGGGCTGCAATAGCGAGAAGAAGACGAATTGTGCTCATCTTGGCAGTAGGAGCAAAAGTCTCCTCGTAGTCAATGCCCTCCCACTGTGTGAATCCCCGAGCAACTAATCTAGCCTTGTATTTATCCAGAGTACCATCTACATGATACTTGACCTTGTACACCCATTTGCAATTGATAGGTTTCTTCCCAGGAGGAAGATCAGAAAGAACCCAGGTGTGATTCTTCAGAAGACTATGATATTTTGTCTGCATAGCCTGTTCCCACTCTGGAATTCCTTTAGCCTCTAAATATGTATGAGGCTCGTAGATGTTGTGGACGTTGGCCATTAGAGCGCAGTTGACTGTGTGTAGTTGCTTGCTCTTGCTACGAGTTGATCTGCCCTCAATGAGTTCATCATCATGAAGATCGCCAATAGTCTTGGCCCACCACTTAGGCCAACGAGTAGAAGTGCCAACATCTGAAACAGAAGTAACAGCATCTCCTGGGATTTCTGGAACAAAGTCATCAGGATGTGAGTCCTGAGGAAAAAGGTGGTGCTATATCATGATCAGTAGACTCCTCATCTTCAGAGTCAGGATGCTCTGAAGCCCTCCCATCATGGGAACCAAGAGGAAGACGAACACCCTCATCAGGAACCTTCATAGGCTGATCCGCAGGACTGGTAGTAGGAACAAATGGACCAGTAGTCTCATCAATCACAACATCACGACTGAATATGAGACGATCCGTCTCCACATCAATCAACCTGTAGGCTTTGTGATTGTCGCTGTAACCAGTAAACATAAGTGTCTGGCTCTTGGAGTCCAACTTGGTATGTTTGGCATCTGGAATCCATACATGAGCTGTAGAATCGAAGACTTTCAGATGGCCCACCTTAGGCTTACGTCCCGACCAGGCTTCTTCTGGAGTCATCTTCTTAATGGCTTGTGTAGGTGACCGATTTAGGAGGTAGACTGCAGTGTAGACCACTTCAGCCCAGTATTTCTTAGGTACATTTCTGTACTCGAGCATAGAACAAGCCATTTCAATAATGATGTGATTCCTACGTTCAATGACACCATTCTACTGAGGGGTGTAGGGGGTGGTAAGTTGGCGCTTAATGTCGTGTGTAGCACAAAAAGAAGAGAAGTCGGTTGAACAAAACTCCCCCCCATTATCTGACCTTAGAGTAACAATCTGAGAACCCGATTCTTTCTCAACTAAGGCTTTAAACTGCTGAAATGTGCTAAACACGTCTGACTTATGTTTCAAAAAATACACCCACATTTTCCGATTGAAATCATCAACAAACAATAAAAAGTACCTGGACCCAGTAACAGAAGGAGTATTCATTGGCCCACATACATCAGCGTGAACCAGTTGAAGTACCTTGGAGGCTCGCCAAGAATCACCATCCGAGAACGGTGTCCGATGCTGCTTGCCAGCTTGACAAGCTCCACAAACTCCATGATTTTGAGTTTTGATCTTAGGTAGACCAGCAACCAAACCCTCCCGAGATAGTTGAGAGAGGTAGTGCACATTCAAGCGCCCATAACGTTGATGCCAAAGTTTGCTGATGGTTGTACTCCTAGCAGCCAAGGCGTGCTCCTGAGAATCACTGGAATCAGCAAGTCTATACAAACCATGATCCTCAAGTCCCATAGCTATCGTAGTACGAGTATCCCGATCAATGATGCTGCAGGTGGACGAACTGAAAACAACATCTAACTGGGGAGAATGCCGCATGATCTGACTGACGGAGAGGAGATTATGTTCCATGCCGGGAGCATAGTAGACATCAAGAAAGAGTAAATTTCTTCCTCCTAAGTGAATCTGGACAGTGCCCTTACCAACAACTGTATACTCTTTGCCTCCTCCAAAAATGACAGAGTCAGAGAATGGTTCAAATTGTGTGAACCAATCCCGATGATGAGTAAAATGTCGCGATGCCCCTGAATCAATATACCAAGCAGCAGAATGTACCGGATCTGTAGTTCTCTTGGCCAGACTCTTTCTGCTCGGTGTGCTCGGCGACATGTGCCTTTTGTTGATACCCTCCCTGCTTCTTTTGTTCAAAAACCAACCAAGTGCGACAATCAGCCTTAATGTGGCCGTATTTATGGCAATAATTGCACTAAACGTTCTTCATGCTGTCCTGAGAAGAACCAGAGCCTTTTGGCTGAGAAGATTGAATCCTCCCTTTGTTCTTAGCAGAAGATTTGGCTGAGAACGCTTGCTCTGTGGAGGACGAACTGGTACTGCTTCCAAACTGCTGTCTCCAACGATCCTGTTGTAAAAGCTTGTTACACAAGTCTAGAAACTTCAAGTCAACATTTGTTGAAGTAATATTTAGCGTCTCAATGAAATGCGCATAAGACTTTGGCAAACTCTTCAAAGTAATGACGACCATGTCCTCTTCCTCCATCTTTCAACCAATAGCTTCCAACTGGTCGCGAATCTCCTTGATCTTTGTCAGATGCTCTTGGAGAGTGGTGTTCTTCTCGTCCATCATTATCGAAAAGAGCATGTTCTTAAGAAAAAACGCACGACTCTTATCTGACGTACCTCGCGGTCAAACTGGTCAAACTGAAACCCTAGCACGAATTTCGAGGTTTTACTTGGAACCCAAAAAATTTTAAGGGCACCAATTTTGAGGCAGGAAAAATGAGACACCCAGAAAAAACGAGCGACAACCCAGTTAAGATCTCGAAAAACCCAGAAGGAATCTGCAAGCAAAATAATTTTTTGACTTCAAACTGAGGGTCAAAACCCTAGTCGAGCTGGCAGAAACCCTAGGCCGCCATTAAAGATACAGAAAATTGCAAAAAAAACACAGGAAATCGTCTGAAATTTTTCCAGAAATCCCGCCACAAAGAAAGCAAAGGTAGACGCCCAAAAAGCAGGAATAAACCTCGGCCAAGATGCATCAAAATTGCGGGCTGAAAAACAAAAATACGCGACCAGGAAGCTTTGATTTTCAGAGCCCAAAAATACAAGAAATCGCGTCTAAATACAGACGAAAAAACGCGCGTCTCAATAAAAAAAATCACGTCCAAGATGAAGCCGTGCAGGTTCAGGTAAAAACGTGTTTTTTTAAAGGAAAAAACGCACCCAGTAAAGGACGAAACATGACCGGGAGCAGAAAAATCGCGGCCAGATGAGAGAATCCGGTCACCTTAAAGAAACGCGTCCTCAAGGAAAACGCGGGCCTAAACAAGAGAAAAGAAAAAAAGAACAAAAACGGCAGTTGAGAAACCACGGCTAGAAGAAAGAACACGCTTGAAACCCTAACGCGAATTTTCAAAAACCCTAAACACAGAAAGAATTTGAATTATGGCTTTTTTTAAGCCCACGAATTTCTAGGGTTTTTTCTTTTCTTTTCTTTCCTAAGGCTCTGATACCATGTAAATGGTAAAAAGTCTCTTGAATTAACATTAAAAAGTTACAATATATAAAGAGCTTACTGTTGGCGTAACAACTAGCACCTCTGGAGTAAGAGTTGGTACGGACAGCTATGCACACTACGCAATGAGTGCTCTTCAAATTAGGAGGGGAAGCTCCCTCGTTGTGCTTGACAAAAGTACTTGCAATGGGAAATAAACTAAACTATATCCTGTCTTTTTGCTTCAGCTGTAGAGGTACAAGGCTTTCTTGAAAACTATATACGTTGCAACTGAGTATTTTCTGGTTTCGCAGGTTCACTAACTACAACTAAATTACTTAAATTCTATCTAGTTTCCCCAAGAAAACAGAGCATGAGGAAACGGAGCAAGGTTTGACTATCAGACAATAAACGAGTATAGATTCTCAACTTGAAGGCAAGGTGGCACATCTATCAGCTCAATCTAAACAAGTTTATTGGTAACAACATCACACGATAAACTAAATACGGATTCTCAACTTGAAGGCAAGGTGGCACAACTATCAGCTCAATCCGAATAAGTTTATTGTTCACAACAACACACGATAACCAAGCGCAGATTCTCTACTTGAAGGCAAGGTGGCACAACTATCATCTCAATCTGAACAAGGTTATTGAACACAAAACAGATTTATCTAAACTAAGGAAAGAATTCACCATTATAATTGCATGAGACCCTATGTGGCATAACAATTCATTATAACAGCAAAACGCATGAACAGATACAAAAAGAGTAATATTGAGGGCAAGGTAGGCACAGCATATATTTCTCTCTCGTGCAAAAGTTATTTACAAATGAGCAAAAGCTCTTATTTATATACATCAAGGTGTAGGGAACCCTAAAATCACCTTGAGTCAACTACAGTCTTGCAATGCATTCAAGATTTATTGCTAAGCCCTAATAAAGCAAACTATACAATTAACTAGAAAGCTACCATCAGTTAACTGAAACATCTAATCTAAAAATGGACAATTGTGCAAGCATGCACGTCCTTATTGAAAGCGAGTTAACTGGAAGACTACCATCAGTTAACGTAAAACCCTAAATGAAACTCCAAGTGTGTAAAGCTAATCTCAGAATAGATATGCATGAGATGAGACAGTGAATCAACTTGAGAAGATAACGCCAAGTTTAACTCCTGTGTATAATGTCTATCCTGAGAGGTGGGAATTGAGTTTACTGTCTGTGATCTCGAGCAATCAATCCCTCAACGAGATTATTAACTGCATCACTATCTGGAGCTATGAGACTCTGTCGAAGAATGCTATGTCGGTGCAGCATATCCTCACCAGCTATGATCTGAGACTGAAGTTCACCTCTGCTCCTTGTTGCTTCGTCAAACAATGCTGACATGACTGTAAGCTGAGTAACCTTACAGCCAACGGTCTCCCCATTGAAAATGGTATGAATGAGTGCCTGAAGCTCTGACTGAACATTGGTAAGCTCAACATAGGCACCACCCTCAATCTGATATCGACATGGCAAGCGAGAAACTAAAGTTCTCACAGACCGGAGTGCACTAGCGACGTGCTCTCTACTCTCAGCCAACTCTGATGCCAAAGTCTCCTCTATCTTTGCCTTGAAAACCAATTGTGTTTTCCAAGAGTAGATAGCTTCCCTATCCTCTGCATCTGTGACTGCATCGTATGCCACACTCAGGTGAGCAATCATAATCTCATCCCGGGGTTTATTAATCGCCATATCTCGCTCCTCATCCTGGAGACGAATACGGAGCTCTCGTGCATTGTACCGCAACTGATATAACTCTGTGAGCATAGCACGGCCTCTAGCAACGAACTCCTCCCATTCATCCAAACGCTTGCCATATGCAACTAAGTGATTAAGTTGACTTTGCTCTGTTGGAGGCTCAAGCATCGGTGGGAGTGTATTAATGGCATCCGATCTATGTACAAGGCTAGAAATGTACTGACGAAGCTGTCTGATTTCAGCCTTGAGGGCTGCCTTATCCTCTCCGTCCTTCAGTATTCTATCCCTGACACTGTCTGTAGCAACCTGTAGGAGATCAACCTGAGTCTGGCATGTGCTGCGACCAAGGTTGACTGTGATAACCTCAAAATCCTGAGATTCCAACTCAGCCAAGTTCTTCCCCTGTGGAGGTACAGCAGTCTCGACGACAATCTCCATGTCAGTGTTCCTCTCTACGTGGACCATATTCTTGACCCTCTTGTCTGGCGCATCCTGGTAAATCTCATCAAAATTCAGAATGATTAAGAACATAGGATGGCTGCCTCCTCATCCTTCCTAGCTGAGCTTCGATCCAAGATTGGTCTCGGCTAATGCTACTAGAAGGGTCTGTATTAGCAACAGGAGGTACTAATGAGAGTGAATGTGTAGAGGACCCACTACGAGGTGGAGAATCTAAATCCAATTCAATGAGAATTGGGACTGGTGACTGCTCTAGAACTGGTGTAGGAACTTGAGGCTGAACCTCAGGCACTGGCGACTCTGAACTGGCCTCTAAACTGGCTCTGTGACCGGCTGTCTGTCAGGCTCCATATGTGTAACAGTGGCAAGCGCCTTGCCCTTTGAATTGTTTGGCGCTTGACCTTTCTTAGGAGGATTACTCCTCTTCTTTTGTTTAGGTTTTGACGAAGAAGGTAGTGAAGGATTCACCACTACTGGCGGCTCTGCTCTGGGCATACTTACCCTCCTTGTCTTCTTGCTGTCGAGGTAAAGTATACTGTTCTGAATAACCCTACTTGACCTCTCTTTGACCGTTGCGTATTCCTTGGCGTACCAATCAACTGCTAGCAACGGTTGTGTATCAACCTGCTCTCTGAAAAACTGAGGAAGAACTTCTCCCTCATCGTCTGATAAACCTCCCACATCTTCTGACAAGAAAACAGAAATCTGTGAGAGAGAGAAGCGGCCGTAACTACGTCTGCGAACCTCGAAGTCATCTGCGCAATTTGCCCAATAATCCTCCATAGAAGGTTCATGATATGTGCTTCCAGCAAGGCGAGTTATGTAATGACCTGAAAGATCATAGGCACATGCTTCAACAAGATACTTAAGATGATATTTCTCGAGCTCTTGTCCTGCAACTTTGGCATCAATTGTCGTCTTGCACCAATACATTCCAAACTGAAAAGGAAAATTGATAGATGGTCTGTGCCTACGGCGTAAAAGACGATGAACATCATGCATTTGTCTCAGGAACTCCTGAAAGATTGCCTTATCTGAAGGATAACGTGGAAGCATAGCTGGATTTCCTGTAAATCCGTATACTCGGATGTAGGTGTATGTCGGGAACTGAATAAACCAATCTGCCCATCCATCCATCGCTGCCCTAGCAACTGCCGAGATACGAACGTGCAACTTCCCGGTCCAAATTTCTCACTGTATAAGTCAAAAAAGCCTCATGAACACGCTTGAAATGACGTCAGCCTTAGTGAACTCAAGCTGATCATAATACTGATAGACTTTCTGAACACTGAGAATGCCCATGGTGTTTAATCCTCGAACACCCGATAAGCGATCAAGTACACGAGATACGAACACATGTGAAACTCATGGGCAACTAGGAAACCGGATCTTCCTGTGGAGAATATCGCTGATGAAGGATGCCCATAATACTCCCGTAAATGATGCACCAATAATGTAATACATCCAAGGTGGAAAACATTCGTGATGTGCTTGACCTGAGACACGATTCAGGAGTGTGATTAGAATCGCGTACTCATCCTTGTATTCACCACGACCCACATTGTTTGGCAATCTGTTCTTTGCTTGTTTTAACCATCTTTCTGCCATCTTCTTCTGACACTTGTTCACATCAGCATCAAATGCTTGTTCACACTGCTCCATGGAAATAACCAGACTGTTCGGGTGTTGAGGAATGCCAAAACTCCTTTCAATGTCCAAAGGCTTGAGACTGCAAATAACTCGTCCATCAACTGACACTATCTCACGAGTAGTAGAATTGTAATGCTTAATACAAGCCATCACGAATTCAACACAATGAACGGAGATAGGTATGGAAGCGGCCTCTAGTAAACCAAACTGCTCAATATTTTGAATAATCGAAGCTCTGATCTTAACCGGATCAAGAACTGCTTCTGGCAACACTTTGTGAAGATCTGTCTCAACCATCCTGAGGAAGTCATGAGTAAGGACTGTTTTGGTCCTGTATTCGAGCTGAGTGAACTGCATTCTGAAAAATTCGCCTGTTGACTGTGAACTCGACTATGTTTTGAAGAGATTTCTGGGAAGCCAAAAATAGCCTGCGAGAGTTAAAAATAGCCTTTCAAAGAGTTATATTTGGCGAAAAATCTGAGATATGGGTTTTGTCCAAAAAAGGATTCTAAGACAACCTAGAACGTCAGATATGCGAAAATATGACTTCTACTCGATCGTACAAAGACTTTTCAGCTGAGAAAATTAGAAACTCAAGAACGAATGTTCTGAAGTTAAAAATTCCTGAAAAATCAAGCGCACAATTTTAACTCGAGGAAATTATATAGAAATGATCCAGATGTTTGAACTTGTCGAATTGGCCAATTTCAGGAACATGCGAATTGCAATCTGAGAGAAATCTGAGAATCAAGGAGGAAAAAGACGTTTTTTGTATGCTCTTCTTCAATGAAAATCGCCCTTGAATTCTTCAAACTGCTGATAATTGTGAACTTTTAACCTGCAAAAAGATTTGTTAGATAAACTTGCCTTTGATTGTTGATGAGGAATTCGCCTTTACTCTGCAAGAATTCGCCTTTGCTTGAGAAAAACGAATTTTCCTTGAAGTTGTGCCTTTGTTCTTGAGAAATACGAACTTGCCTTTTGCCTTGAGAAATTACGAATTTCTATTGAAGTTTGAGAATTCGCCTTTGTTCTAAAGAATTGAATTTGCTTTGAAAAACACGAATTTCTCTTAAGATATGAATTTCCTCTTAAGAAATACGAATTTCTCAAAGCTTGGTGAATAATAAATGAAGATGGCGAATTTACTTAAATAAAGAAAATTCGCACCATCTTATGAACTGCAAGATCAAAAACCCTGACTAAAATAGACGCCTTCTAATTGGACCCCTTTTAGTTTCACTGCCACTGACTTGAAGTTTGAATTTAAATAAATAATAAAATATTCCTTATGCAATAGCAAAGGCGCCAAAAATAGAAAATCGCCACTTAATGCTAAAATATGCAAAATAAATATTAAATATTTTAAACTTCAGTTGACAATTCGAATGAAGCTTTGAGATTCACCGTTAGACTTCACCAATTCCGAAAAGTCATCATCTGAGCTCATAGGCGTCCATTTGCTTAAGATATTGCACTTTTTATTAACTTCCTATTTTATGGCTGACGGCAAAGTCACGACTAGCCATCTTCGACACTGATTTCCGGGTGACCGGGAGATGCTGAGACTAAGTTGGAGAATTCATCGGAAAGCCTACTGAACAAGGAAGAAATGTCTGCTAGGAGACACTACTGCAAAATCCATCATTTAACACCCTGAAAAATTAGGCGCCCTTGATTAAATTCATTTACAGGTACCAGACTTAACCATTTTCCTAAACTGCCATGTGACACTTCAAACGGCTACTGACGGCGAACGGTGAACCCTGCTAACAGGAAACCAAGCTCACTGCATGCCTGGAGACATTCTGCATCCAACGAATATATGCAAGGCATCTAAAAAGTTCATTAAAGGCCTCAAAAGTAAAAGCACCCCTAGCCTTTAGTTGCACTGGCAGCGTTTTAACAAAAGTTGAACTTTCATCCAGATGCCCTACTTCGACCTCTGATATCTGGAGCTGGGATAACCCGATTCGAGAACTGTCTGTTCTGATGAGTAGCCAGAAGGATCTACAAGAGACGTCTTTAGAAGTGACTAAGCAAGAAAACTGCTTCTAAGACCTCAAAAATGCCAGTGCGTATTTTATTTAAAATATCCGCTCCATACTTAGCCATTTTACGGATGTCTTCACTTTTCAGCATTTCGTCAAAGACCTCGCACGCACGAGCGTCTACCAAATCCCGAAGGCTAACGGCTGGGCTCGTTGAATAGATAAAGTAATTACGCTCAAGTCTCATGAAGAATTCGAACGTGAACGACCTCATTTGACAGGCCTAAAGGCTAGGCGCCCCTGGACTGTAGAAATACAATGAAAATTTTATGCCAGTCCGCCTGCTTATTTACGTGCTTGGTAGAACCTCTACCACGATCACCTGGAACATCGGATCGACAAGCAGGATGGTGCAACGCGAAGCTGGACTAGAGTAGTACTGATGTCAGGAAGACTTTGTCAGCAAACTGGACCATCTTAAGGGTCATTTTAACCAGCGCCCCTGAGCTATAGTTGCCCTGGAAATGCAATGAAGAAGCTCTGAGATGTGAAAACTCCATTATCAGCTCATCTTCAGACGTTGGCTGTCGGAGCTCTGAGACTCGGATGACTGCGTTTGATAGCTTGTTGGATAAGCAGACTAGTCGTGAAGAGATTGACTGTATCGGCCACCAGAAGTACCAAGATCCACCCCCCCTTTAAGAAGGGCGCCCTCAAGCTATAGGCGCGCTTTTGCTGAAAAAGGACAAATTTCTCATATGTGAAACTTTGGAAATTTCAACTTCTGTCGCTAGTTGCCGGAGCTGCAGGTCTCGGAAAGCTTCGCTGGATAGCTCATCGGATAGGCAAACCAATTCTAAAGAGTTTGACTGTATGCATGAGCACTTTCAACAAAATCTTGACCTTCAAAAAGAAGGGCGCCCCTGGGCTACAGGTGCGCTTTCTTGCTTTTCCTTTGAGAAATCTTCAAAAATTGACCATTCAAATCATCATCTCGATCACTGAAAGGACCATATGCCACGTGAAATGCTGTCGTGAGACGCTCCTCCATCGTGAAAAGCTCCATTCTGAGTCTCTGCTTCAGGTTCTGATCAATAAAACTGACTTTGACTGACAAAATATTGACAAAAACTCCATGCTTGATATTGCCCAAAAATAGTATTTTACATCATTTAGCAAAGTTTAGACTAATTTATGCAAAATGCCTTGATGAAGCAAAAAATTTGGTTTGGGTACAACACTTACATATAACTGTAGATATTAATTATCTACCTACCTAAAGTTACTGTAGAAACAGTAACAGCTAAATAGACAAAACAAAATAACATAGCATTGACCATTAACAGTAATAATAATATTCTAACAAAGGCATTTAATGATTTTGGGAGAAATATTTAAGTTGTGACTTTATAATATAAAGTTAATTAATTAAATATTAAAATATCAATGGAATAATATAAAGTATTTAATACTTTATATTAAAAGGTCGATTATTGATGACTTATTTATTCAATAATCATTTATTATATTTTAATTATTTCTCCTAAGTTTGAAGGGGCGAATTTGATAATATTTTAAATGCTTATTCACTTGCTTTTTTGGGTCGACTTCTTGAGAGAAGATATATATTTCACAAAGAAAAATCGAACTCATTATGTTATGATTATTCTAATTTGTCTATTTTTCTCTCTGAGAGCATTGGGGTTTGTGAAACAAGGGTTTCTGCAAATCATTGGATTTTGGAGAACGTTCCCTCTTCAAAATCAGACATACTAAGACTATGAGATACTAGTTGAAGCTTGTCAGTTGAGTGGCTTCATTCAGAGGTCATTACAAAGCTTATTGTGAAGTATTTCATCAAGGATTTGGGTCGAACTTCTCCAGAAGGGTTTCCTATTCAGTGGCGGCTATTTCCTTATCATTTGGCACACCTTTCAAAAAAGTACGAAATTATTAAATGCTGGTTGGGCCGTACTATTCCTGCAAGCTAGGACGCCTTGCCTTTTTCTCTTCTAGCTTCTTCATTTTGGACGCCTAGGGTTTCTGGAGCCTCTGCATCAATTTTGAGGTGGGAGATTGCATTATTTCATTCAGCCATACCATCTCATGCTTCTTTTCAGGCGCCTGCAAGCTTATTCAGGTTCTCAATAAATAGCTTGCCTTTTTACTTGAATGTTTGAATATCGCAGTTGTAATTATTCTGGAAGATCAATAAACCATCTGGCATCAAATTCTAAGCTATATTCTGTCATATTTAATCTTCTGGTATTTTATTTTATTTTTCCAAGCATTTCCTTGCAAAATCACAATTTCTCTTTATTTGCAAAAAACCACAAAAAATCAAAAAAACAAACAAAACAAACAAAACCCTTGCATTCTCAATCAGTGGTTGGGTTGAGAGACACCTGGTCTCTTACAGTGGAGGTTCATTCAGATAAGAAAAATGACTAATAAATGATTCTTTGGAGAGTTCTCAGTAGACGGCATTAATATTGACAAGGAGGCAACACATTATATTAAATGTCAATGGTTATCGTGGCATCCAAAAAATCATTCTCTCAGCAGTGAAGGCAAAATACAGAGGAGCCATTAACAATATTAAAGAATAGTGACGGAACAAGGAGCCCGATAATATTAAGACAAAATAAGGGATCTCATGCCAGCTACTAGAATAATGCAGTGATTAAGGTGATGAGTCGGCAATAAAATATAATATTAAATTCCTATCAACTATTTTCTAAAGATGCTGATACTCTAAAAAGCTAGCGATTTAAATGTTTAATTCTGATGAGAATACACGAAGAGAGATTATTATTGAAGACAAGCGATGAGGACACATTTGTGAGGCGGAAGCTTATGAGGCAAGTCGTGTAAAATTATAGAGTGACGTGGAGTGGCGTGAAGTCTTAAAACTCAAGAGACTGTCGGATGCCTATGAATGGAATGGAGAGGTGTGTATAGTTTAAAACATGCCATTCCCTGTTGTGTGAAAGAAATGGGAACTGCTCAAAAAAAGATGTCGTTACTTATGCCTCTTGTCATCAAATGAAAAAACATCTCACTTCGAAGTCTCCACTGCTAATTCCTTGGTCTGCATTTTTTAAGGAGAAGAATTAATACTTTTTGGAGGCGCAATATCACGGTTGAAGTCTTAATCAATATATTCTCGGAGGCAATTAATCCTGGGACGGGTTTTGAATTCATTCGGGAATGAAAGATAAAGAGTCATGGTTCCTAGTGCAAGACATCTGGCACTAGATGACTCATATTCGAGTGGCATAGCTCAATCAATACCAATTTACTAAGGCGTTCATCTCATATGCACGGGTTTATTGGAGTTATAGGAGTGAAATATATGACGTCATTGCATATTCCATATACTCGATTAATATCAAGGAATTGGCATCTGAATTCAAATCATACTGGAGTCGCAGTATATGTAGAGGTCAATTAGAAGGAACTGGTGGCTTTCAGAGCATTGCAGCCGTATTGCTCAACTTAAAATATTTGATGTATATTTCTGGGAATTCACACACATTTCAGGTCAGAAGATTATATTACTTAAGATGTCAAGGATATTTTTGGAAGTCATTAATATATTGAATATGAAATTTATGAGTTTATTTTACCATGTGTGTTCCATTGTGTGTGAAGTGCTTAATTGTAATTGGTACATGAAACCTTGCTCTGCTTGGTGAAAAACACTCTGTTATAAACTCTGAACAACAGTTAGGAAATGTTTGACCAAATGTCTGAGCAACTCAAGTGGTAAAAAACGAAAAAAAATTATATGCCAATTGGGGGTATACTACTACAAAGACACAAAACTCAGCCACATTATTCCTAAAATGCAACATACATTTCTAACTAAAAACTGAAAGTAACTATAAGCTAATCCTACACTACCAGTCCATTCACCAAATAGCTGTGGATTGGAAAAGCGAACATGATACATACATGATAATATTTAATCATTATGATGAAATAATCAAATGTGTTAAGAGTGACCCATAATGCATATATTTTACTATTATGAAAGTCGAATATACTTCTATACAAGAGTGAAATCATTTTCCCCAGCTGCATGTTCTACAGCGATCATAAAGAGATACAGAGCTGCAAATATCGTATTTTGATATTTTCAAATTCACCTTACAAATTTGATAAGGAAGCATCTAGGAATGGAAGAGTTTTTGGAAAAGAAGCATCTGCTGGCCCTCATTGACAAGTTCCTATTGCTTATGGGAATCTTATAATGAAGAAAACTCCAGATGGAATTCTTTTAAAATATGTCCAACCATATGAAGAAGATAAATGGGTGTGGTTTTTAAAACTTGGGAATTCTCCAAAAGATGCTAGTGATACCAATAAAGAAGTTTCTGAGGTGGCAGGATATGATCATCATCAAGTTTTTTCCCATTAATGACCCAAGAATGACACAAATAATGGCTCAACCATAGTTATCAGACTCAAAAAAAAATTGATTCCTTCGAGAGGTCAAAATAATTTAGAAATCCAGGAGGATATATTTCTATAGGATTTAAAAAGTCCAGACCAAATTGGACAGATCCAGCCAGTCAAAATTTCCAGCTGGATTTGGTAACTATGAGTTCAACCAATTGTTCACTATGTTTCCAAGCCTTGCAATTTGGCTGCTCGAGAGTTTACCTGTCATTCTAAAAAATAGCTTACAACCTAAAGCCAATCCCACAAAGGTAAAGGACCTTTCATATTCCAGGGGGAGAATTACTTGGCATGCAAGGAGGATTAATCCAATACAGGAACATTCCGACTGCATAAACATATCTCCTTCAATAGAAAATATTTTGATTCTGCTTGCTACTAGGGTATCATCATTGGCCATCTGATCCAAGAGGCAATGTTCACCAAGAGAAGGAAAATCACAAGAAGCTGAAAGGGCTTAAAAAGTTTCAAGATCTAACCCTATAATTCATAATTGCTTTGAGGGCAAACATTTCAAGTAAGGGGGGCTATTATGAACCTTTTTCATTATATAATTATAGAAGAGGTGGATTCGCTACTCACGAGTTCTCTTCATTCAGAGAACCTCACGGGGTGAACTACCCTAAACTACCTCAATGAAACAGCGTTGAGAGTTTGACTCGTAAAACTACATGGTTGAATCCTACTGATAGCAATATCACGATTTGACATGCTGTGGAAAATACCTCCTACTTATCAATTGATGAGCTAAAGGGGCTCTATAATAAATGGTTCATGAGGCACAACACTTGCTGAAGGTTTTGCAAATGGGGTTGCAAGCTAAGTGGGCTTAAACTTGCGGGAAACTCTGTGGTTAAGCGCGCTTGAGATGGAGTAGTACTGGGATGGGTGACCTCCCGAGACAGTCCAGTGCTTCACCTCTGTGAGCATCACCTAGATGCAATGAGTGCTAAGTGGACCATTCATTATCATGAGAGATGGGTTCTTGTGAACCACTACTCATGAAACATGGGTCAATGAGTGACTCGTAAAACTACATTGTTGAATCCTGATAGCAATATCACAGAGTTGAGAGTTTCAAAATCCAAAAGAGCAAGTCACAGAAATTTTTTGGACAAACCGACGAGCTCTCAACCAAAGGACATCAGCGTAGAATACGGACGACGCGCTGGCGTCTCATACAGACCAGAGAACGAGAATGTCACAGAAAATAGCTAAGCAGTTGCTAGCAATCTGATTATTGAGAATTTACAGAATGCGATAAAGTAATAGAAAGTGTGAGAAATGAAATGAAGTAGAAATAACAAAGATAAGGAGAAGAAAGGAAAGAAGATGCTCATAACAACCCAAATAATGAAGCCTCCAGCTAGTAGATATCTTCAGTACCTACAAGTGTAATATCTAGAGAGAATGTTGGGGTTGTATAGGGGTTTGCCTCAGTCAAATGTGATGAGCCAAACTGGACTTGACTCAAAACCCCCAAATTTAATCTGGAATTTCCTTTGAAACCAACACAAGGTGGCTGGAAAGGTTTGCTCTGATACCACTGTGATGAGCCAAACTGGACTTGACTCAAAACCCCCAAATTTAATTCTTGAAATTCTCTTTTGAAACCAACACGAGCCTCTACTGCAATGATTTCACGGTGCTTGTAGGTCTGATTAAGGTGTTGGTGTTTGTCTTTCTTGTGTTACTCGTGTTTGATGATTAATGCCAATGATATACATAGATTTAACAAGCATGTGCATATAATGGGAACACAAGATATACTAAACTAATATGACAACGCAAATAATGACTTGATTTAATTGCCAAGACACCTTCTTCATACATAATAGATTGCATCCAAAATACAACTTTCATTGGGTTTCAACGGATACATCAAATAACATAGATTTTAACTTACAGCCAAATGCACTGTGAACAGTGCTTGCTACAGTACCCGCGGCCACCATAATACACATAAAAATTTACTTACAACTTTCTCCCGCCAAATGATTGAAGAAAATGTTTCCAATACCAAGGGCGCCCCCTTTAGACAAGATAGCAGCAACTAAGAGAAGGCGTTTTTCTTAGTAGAAGATGTAGAAACCCTCACTTGAAGGCGGCTCGCTGTAGGTGGTCAAAATCAGCTCCAACAATCTTCAAAAAGCAAGCCACGACCTCAAAAACGTGAATGGAACCTCCAACAGCGATTTCTCTTGCAATGGATGACTTCTAACACTTGAAAACAGCAAGATATGGCTCCCACGAATCAATCAAAACTCAGACCTGCACTTTAGGGTGGTCTTTCACACCTTCAAGATGCATAAAATCCTAACTACAAGCCCAAACTAGGCTTACCCACTGCTGAAATTGAGAAACCCTAGTTTCTCTCTTCCACAAACTCCACACTTCCAAACTTCAATCAGCAAAATATAACCAAGCATAATGGGTCGAACTTTCTCTTCTGCTTTTATAACCTCACTTTGAAACACTATTCATTAAAAAATCACTATTCACTTAAGTTGTTTCTTTTTTTCACTTTAGGGATGAATAGTAACAGCAAAATAGAAAGTGACCCCCTTAAAATATAGACACATGGTCCCTAAGTCTGAGTAAGTGAAATAAATGGTGATGAACAATATTTTAAGCTCCAATTACACGCCAAACGCGCAAATTCACCACGTCACCGACTCCGGATACCAATACTGCCTTTAACCGACCAAGTACCCGTTCAAGTGATCCTCTATCCAAACCCATTAGCCTACGAGGATCGACATAATAGGCTAATCCAAAGACTCTGATGCTCGCGAAAGAATGGGGACATTACAGTCCGCCCTCCCTGAAATTGTTGTCCCCAAGCAATCATTACTGCAAAGAAACCCAAGATGCAAATAGTAGGAGATATGGAATCCCAAGATGCTCACAAGCATGAAGGGAAATAGAGCTGCAAAGAGTGTTGTAAAGGGAGCTTGAGAGAGTTTGAAGCTGCTACAACAAGCTACATGAAGCTATGCAAGAAAAAGTTGGAGAGTAGAAGGCTAAAGCCAAAGCAAGAGAGAAGCTAGAAGCAAAAGCATGGAGCTAGAAGAAGTTAGAAAAGTTAGAAGATGCAAATGGAGTGAAAAGACTACTTTTAAGGAGAGAAAAGAAGCTTCTTCAGTCGTTACAAGGCTTCCTGGGCCGTTACCATTGACAAAAGATGAGGACAAGTGGCAAGCATGCTCGGAGACAACTGATTAAGCGTTGAAATGTCACAGGACGCTAGCGCAGCGCACGGACGTCCGCATGGCGCGCTAGTGTCTGGACACGTCACACTACAAAATAACAAGAACGGGAAAAACCCAAGGTTCGACGAAAAGCTGACACACGAGGGTAGTTGCTAAAAAGGGTGTTGGAGCATCCTGAAAAGGAAAAAGGCTTATGCAAGGGCTAAAATGGCCCTACTCAAGATGCTAAGGGAGTGGACACTAAAGCGGATGCAAGAATGTATGTGAAATTGCGAGGGGTGCAATTTTACGACTATACAATAATATATGCAAATAATAATTGTGTAGCCACAAGCAACCTAGTCCACCTTTTCCTTTCGCTAAGCTCTTCTTGAACAATGAATTGACTAACCCCACCTAACACACAAGTGAACAAATCATAAAGGAGAAATAATCATAAATACAGCTTTGGGCCTTAGAACTTTCGTTATGTTAATATGTTGTGGATGCAAGCTGTGCAAAGTTCTACTAAGACCAACTTGGGCCAAGGGAAGTGTTTGGCATCCACACATTCTCGAGAAATTCACTCTTGAAAAGGCAAAGAGTTAAATTCTGAATTTTCAGCAGTTTTTATATTTATTTTCCAACAGCTATAGAATTCAATTTTTAGAAGCTTCAGACTTTTTCTGATCCAATTTTTATCCAAAATCAGAGGACAACTTTGCATGTAAGCAAAGTCATCGTTGAGCCAAAAGAAAGCTTGAGTTATGGACATCTTTTATATAATGCCATGGCTAAAGCAAACTAAAGACGCAACAAATGCATCATGAATATTGTCCTATATTCATTGATTTTGTGTGAATGTACAAAGAGTAAACAAAGGCCATGACAGGAAGCATGGTCTCATGCTCAGGGAATAGAGTAATGCATACACCTAATTTTCCAAGCACCTTGAACCCGTAGTAATGGTAGTTACATAAGGCTGCATGCACAGACCTGTAACAAACTGTATTCTAGGATGTGAACTGGAAAGCCTCGAACTTAAAAAATACAAAGGTTATATAATTATACAATGGCCATCAGCTAGGCCTACAAACATTAGGCTGACAAATGTCGTGTGCATACAGTTCTTTTTACATGTGGATGGAGTCATGGGCAATTGACAGTTGTTAGAACTGCAATTGGATCACTCTACCATGTGGTCATAGATGTTGCCACGTGTCCAAAGCACATGGTGTTTAACTAAGAGTGTTGGTGTAAATGCATGTGCAAGTCAGGCATAATGTAGAAATGTTGCAAGAGCTAAAATGTTTTTGTTAGACTCCCAAAAGTGATGTGATGCAATTGGAGCTTGCATGCACTGGCGCAATGAGACTAAACAATGTGAGCACAGTTGTCTTTTCGTGCCTCGTGCAAAGCTCCTTGGGAACAATGCTTGCACAAATCTGCACAATGCCATTTTGACAAATTTCTCAAATATGAGCAAACATCCTACTTGTGTAAGATTTGCAGACAAGGGAATAATGCAGCATATGAACAGTAAATTAGAACCAATGCGCAAAAGCACAAGTTGCACTGATCTATACATGGATCATATGCCCTTTCTTGCAAAGCAATGGCCTCCATTGCATCTAGTGCACAAGGGAAGAACTTTATTGATGTTGATCTAAAAAAAGTTAAAACCAATGGTCATGTTGAATCGTTGCATGGTTGTATCTAGATCACTTCACCTATTCTTGTAGAGCAACATCCTCATTATGCTAGAGAAACTTGGGGGTATTAGCACAGAAAGTGGGGCTGGTTGCACACACAGTGTGGCTTGTTGATGAACTTGGCTGCTAATAACTAGCAAATGTAATGCCGAAAGCTTTTACAAAATCTTAAGAATAAATGAACACCCAATGCAATCATAATTCTACCCAAGAATCAATAAAGGTCCAAAATGTGTTGGCGTAACTGATGTCTGAACCAATGATCCTAACCATGCCCATTTGCAAAGGCCAGGGAGAGCTTGCCCCTATACTTTTGCACTAAAAAGGAGAGGGTGTTGCAGAACACATGCATCCTTTCTCAAAAGAAGTTTGTCTCGATATGCAAATGTTGGAATGCAAAACAGTGCATAGCATCAGTCATTGACTTGGTCATTGCATAAAGTGCCTGCGGCACAAAATGCTAAAGTTATGTTGTGCAAGATTCCATTGGGCACAGTTGAGAAGCACCTTAATGTGGTTGTTGTTTGGCACAGTGTAAGTCTAGTGTAGTTAGACCAAGAATTCAGTCATCAAAGTGAAGCTGTGATAAGCTTGTATTTTTTATGAGAGTTGTCAGCTTCCGATGTGTGCACGGATGTTGCCTGCTACAAGTGTGACAATACAAAGGTTAGCCTTCTGTGAAGACGCACATAGGGAATGGTTGGTTGTTCCTACACAAATTATTTGCATTGGTCATCCATTGAAGATGTCATTTCTTGTTAGCCTTGCACAACGCGAATGTCATTGAATTTGGTGCATGAGAACCTAAAGAGGGTGTGCAATTGAAAGGCATAAAGAAAGCAGCCTATTCAGCTATTTAACTTCAGAGCTCCAGGAAGTAATGCAGACAAAGATTAGGTACCCAATAAAGGGAAGCCCATCCCACAGCCCCCTTACACAACAAAAAATGTTAATGTATTATGGAAGCAATGACAGTGAATACTAGCTTTATATAACAGCCTGGCATTGACATTAGAAATCATTTAGGCTTGCAGCCTTGCAATAAATTTATTACCAGAAACTCAGAAACAAAAGATTACCATAATATAGGCACTCAGCCCATAGAACTATAATACATTACAAAATCAGAAATTGACAGGATATATGGGCTCTAAATAGCCACTAGCAGCTTCCACAAACTCAGAAAACTATATGATACCAACTTAGAAATTACCCTCAGTTACTTGACAGTCCAGTCCTTTTCCAATCCATACACCCTCCTATGGCACACCTGTGTGTTTTCTTTTAAGTCAGACTCTCATTTTCCTCTTATTCCTTGCTGCAACCTCTTTTCTTCTCTTCTCAGCTGCCCACACCCTTGAGCAAATACTAAAAATTACCCCTGCAAACAAACAACAGCTGCCAAAAACTGACAACCACCAGCCACAACATTAGGAATGCCAAAATTAGAAAAAATATGGAAAAGGAGGGATGCCGGCTGGGAACAAGACAGCCACCCCATTATTCACAAAAACATTGCTGCTGCCACCATTCTAAACATGGAATAAGAAACTGCCCAAATCAGCCAACATCCACACGCCCTGCAGACATAGAAACTCGAGGACAGAGACAAGCAAAATTGTAAGAAATATTTTTTTTGTTTTTACAGGATTGCTTGTAAGCCTAGATGCTCCTACATCAAACACCCCAAGTAGATAAAAAATTTCCATGATTTTGAGGGTCATGAACATTTTGTGAAACTTGGAATTTTGATTCCATGCTCATTTCAGATCCAAAGTATCTCTTTGTCAGTCTTCTTTTCCCTCTTGGTCAAAGATATTCAGCTTTTGCTCTCTTATCCCATTTGGAAATATTACCATCTCTATCTTGTTCCACACCAAGTCCACATTCACTACCATAAATGATTGTTATATACAGTTAAAACACAAATCACCTTTGAACATCAACGACACATTAATTCCTTTGGGGGATTTTGCCTCATCATCTTCTGCTATGAGCTTCTTCAAGATTTAACATGGCTACAACATGCTTTTCTCATTTCTTTCTTGAACTTCAGAATTCCTCGTCAAATCTGGTCTGGCTTCTTTGGTTTACACTCCTTTAACTTCTTGAAAGAATGTTCTTCCTTCATCTTATCTTCCTGAAACTTGTCTAAAAACACTTTTTCTGAATTCAAACATATCGTGGGACTGTCACTTACCTCTCCATTTTCTTTAACGGACACAAGTAAACTTTATCCCATCCTTCGAAATGGTATAGGCACGCATCCATAGGCATAACATCACACAAGATCTAATCTCTACAAGCACCAATTTGAAAATTGACCAAGCATTATTCACTTACCAAGAGTCAGTGCTCCTTTTGTAGCCATGAGACTTTGTAAGAATTGGGATGCTTGATCCTCTCTAGCCCGAGCTTTCCTACCATCTCTTTGGACACCAAACTGTTTGTGCTCCCATTGTCAACGACTCTGCAAAACTTGCATATGGTTCTAAAAAGACTCCTTCGAAATAGCTCTTTCTCCTATGCTTTCAATAGCACCCTTCTAAACGTGAGAGCCTCACCATGTTCAAGTACCTTCACATGTTTCAATGAAGCAATGTTGTCTTTGTTTGCTTGAGCAAGACTTCTAGCCACATGCATTCTAGTGTTGTCCTACTACAATTGCAAGCATTCAAAGGCCCTATGACAAATCTCTCCACACCTACAATTGGTGATTGCTTTGCCTCTTCCTCTTGAAGTAGTCTCATCTTCCCCTAAGTCTTGACTCATATTACCGATTTGAGTAGTGTCGACTTCTCTATGCAATTCCCCCTAGTGCCAACTTGTCGTCATCCTCTCCCTCTAAATTTATTTGGTTGCCTTCTCACCCACTTTTCTTTAGCTTTTAAGGCATATTGATAGGCCTCCTCTATTGTCCTCACCATGACAATACTCATGTCATCTTGGATTAGTATTTAAAGTACACTGATGTACCTTGAACCTTGCTTTGTAGTTTCTTCCACATGCCCAAATTGAATGTTATGCCAATAAAATTATTCTGTGCACACTTGGACATTCAGTTCCTTCAACTTTAGATTTTGTAACTACTTAAAAACAAATTGAGATGATAATCAACAAGTAGAAACTTTGATTTCAACTTTGTCACCATCTAATCCATGTTTGAATCTTCTCCGTTCCCTTCCTTTGCTGATCCATTTGCACATGATCCCATCAAAGGGATGCATGACCCTTTAGCTTGGTACTTGCCAACTTCACCCTCTATGGGTCTTCTACAAATTCAAACTCAATGTATTTTTCCATCTCCACAATCCAATTTATCAATTCTTCTACATTCATGAAGTTATAGTTATCAATCCACTATAACATGAAGTCTCTATCCATAGTCAATTTCCAAAAAGAGACATAGCCATTATAAGGGTTCATTCATATATTCTCCTCCTTGTTCGGTTGGTTCATCTACTACTTCTTGATCTTCATTCACATTACCAACCATTATACCTCTCCTTTGCACCATATCCAAGGCTTCCAACCTTGCTGCTATTGCTCTTATCCCCTCTGCTATACCAGCAACACCATGAACCATCTTTACCTCTTTACATTCTACAATTGCAAGATTTGCACCACTTGCAACAAACTCTTCAGGGTTCTTCAAGACAAAAATCACAATGGCCCAAGATCAGGTACCCAATGAAAGGCAGCCAATCCTACAACCACCTTACACAAAAAAAACTCTTAACTTATTACGGAAGCAATGACAGCAAATACTAGCGTTATATAACAATCCAAACATTGCCATTACAATTTATTCAGGCTTGCAGCTTTGCAACAAATTTATTACCAGCATCCACTTGGTGGATGAACAAGAAAATGAAGCTTGGTCTGAGCTCATTAAATCTTACCTGGGATGAGTTTGAGGAGCTCTTTCGTAAGTGGTGGCTTCCTCAGCTATACTTCAATCAGAAGTTGATGGACTTTCCAAATCTAAGACAGGGAGAGTACATGGTGAATGAGTATTGGGAGAAATTTACTCACCTTCTTAAATACGTACCCCAGGATGACTGGTTTCGGATTAGGAAATTCATAATGGGTCTTAATGCCCAAATCAGAGGTGAAGTAGATGTACACGGTCCTACTACCATGGACCAAGTGTACGAAAAAGCCATCAAGTAGGAGCAGAAGCTTAAGTCTATTTCTACCTACCATGAGAAGAGTCGAAAAAGGTTTAACTAGTCACAAACCAATTGCAGCTTTAAAAGAAAGGTGATTGGCAAGATTTTAAGAAAGAGATAAGGGATTCTGAAACAACCGGAATGAGTCCAAGGGTGTTCACAAGGGTAACAACAACAACAACAACCTCGATAGGAATGAAGGCAAATTTAGGGAAGCGAACAGCAAGGCAAGGACTAGTAAGAGGATGTTTCTTGTGTGGTGGGGACCACTACGCTAATTAGTGTTCCAATAAGACACAAGGGACGCAGCCTCATGAAAATTCCTTACCACCTCAGCAAGCAGCATTCCAACAAAGAATCCATGTAGCGCTGGACAACCAGCAGGCGGAGTACCAAATTACTGCAGTAGATGTTCTAGGTACTTTACTTGGCATACCCATTTCAATTCTAATTGGCAGTAGTGCAACAGAAAGTTTTGTTTCTCCTAATGTAGCTAGTAAGTTATCTAGGAAAGTTGGCTTTATGGAAAAGTCTTGGTTTGTAGAGTATGCAAACCAAACAAGAGCTAAGGTAGAGCAATGTTTATTTGAGGCAAGGGTTGATCTTCAGAGTTTCTCGACGAAAGTAAATCTGTTTGTAGCCCCCATAGGATCATACAATGTCATACTAGGAATGAATTGGTTGTGGAGATATAGAGCCAAGGTCGATTGTCATGCCAAGTCAGTAGCGTGTCTGGATGACTTCGAGAACAGGGTATTCTTGCAAGGTACTCCTAGGGAAGTAAAGTTGCGGCAAATTTCCAACGTACAGATGCATAGAGCCAAGAAAAAGGGGTGTCAACTTTATGCAGTGAAAATGGAAAAACTGGATGAATGTAAGGAGTTCTTCTTTCAAGATGACGTAATGTACAATGAAACCCAAGATCTTCAAGAAGCAGAAGGATAGCTAAAGGAACCAGAGAAATTGGATATGGAGAAATATCCTATTTTAAGAGAATTTGAGGATGTATTCCCAGATGAACTACCTAGGGTTACCTCCCAAAAGAGTATTTGACTTCTCCATTGATATAGTTCCAAGGTCAAAACCTATATCCAAAGCCTCGTATAGGATGACCACAGCAGAGCTAATTGAGTTAAAAGCTTAACTTGGGGAGTTGTTGTCAAAAGGATTGATCAGACCCAATGTTTCACCCTGGGGAGCGCCAGTGATCTTCATCAAGAAAGATGGTACACTGCACTTGTGTACAGATTATCGTCTACTAAATAAAGCAACGATAAAAAACAAGTATCCTTTACCGCATATCAAGGATCTTTTTGATCAGATGCATGGAGTGGTTGTAGTGGCCAACCCTGTTCTGAGTTTTGACTTAAGTTTTTTTGTTTAATGTTTTCAGTTTGGCCAATTATCTGTTATTCAAACTTGTCTCATAACATTGCATGAACTGTGAAACTATTTGAAAGGAACACTAGTACAGATTTAGCAAACAGCATCTGAGCTCTATCTTCCTCATTAATGAGCAACATACAATGGAATATGATCAACAACACACTACAGAGCTATGCAAATCAGACTTAATACTTCATTCCTTTACACCCCACTGACATACATAAATACTGATGCAGACCTCAGTTTCTCATACCAAAGAATGCCAACGTACAGATTTCATAAGCGGACAATCAACATTGCAAACTCAGAACGTATCTTTCACTTTTGAATAGTCCACTTTGTAACAATAATAGGAAATAACTTTCAGTTCTATACCAGATTGCTATGACAGCATTATATTCAATTCCTATAGTCTGAAACAGCCCAATTTGCATACACAAAATGCTCAGAGATTGAGTACAGCAGTATGTGCTTCACCTAGATGCACTCTAAAACTTCTGTCTTTATTCTCGGAGTTACAGTGCAGAAGAAAATGATAGATAACAGTCATATACAAATTTATCCTTTGACACACATCTGATCATAAACTAACAGCAATTTTTGAACCAATGCTACAACAGATATAACACAAATACATACAGAAATATAATGAGAATACCTGATTAAAGCCTCCAGGAATGGTGTATGACCAGAAATCAGAGATTGAAGCACCCAGAACTGATAGATAGGACTGTTTTGGAATAGCAGCAGCAACAGAATAGAGATTCCTCATGCAAAATGACACGCCTAGCTCCTATAGGCTCCTCCTTAAGAGGATCACAGCCTGTCAAACAAATCACAACTCACCTAAACACCCTGACTTTGCCTTGAGAAATGGCTATGACCAAGCGCTAGGGTTTCCTGTAGCACAGCACTGTAGCATAGTACTGTAGCGCGATACTGTAGCGATGGTACTTTAGCAGCAAAACTGTAGCATGCTTTAAGAAATCATAAAATCAACCAAAATCTTCATAAATTAAACTCCATTCATACCTCAAGAAATAGATATCGATTACCATAGAATTTGCCTCTGGAATTGCAATAGAAAAATGATTGGATTACTCTATAAACCCCTCAAACTGAATACCAAACTCAAATACAAATTACGCCCAAGTAGAAAACCTGTATGTATCTCCTCCAAAAACCAGCTAGGGTGGATCTCTCACCGCCGAAAGCAATGCTAAAGATGAGGGTTTTCGTCCTCAACCAGCTGCAAACGATACCCAGAAACAATCCAGCAGAGTCTCCTTAAGTTGTCAAATTCATCATTCCCAAATGAGAGCCAAAAAGCTAATTAAATAGGAGTGGAGGGAGAAATTAGGGCAACCTCCAATTTGAATCATTTTCCCTCCAAAAACCTTTTAATATTTTTGCTTTATACTTTAAAACATTATCAAATAATCCTCAAAGGGGCGTCCTGCTCAAAAGGAAACTATTTTACCTTATTCAGCCTTCTAAAACAATGTTAAGTTATCTCATTAAGCACCAAGGTACTTTTCGATGACCACCTACCCCCTCACTTAAGTTATAAAGTTATTTTAATAAAATAACTTAAGTGACTTATAAAAAGCAAATATTAAATAATCCAACCTTAGTCTCTCCAACGCCACCATAGAAAAAACATTGTCAAAAACACTATGAGTCTAAGACCAGTTTCTTGAAATAGACTTACTATAAATAGCAACTGCTAAAAATAGTAATTGCTCACCAAATATCATACTGGCCAAAACATTAAAGCTCATCGGACAACTCCCACATGCTGCCCAAACAGGAAACCCTACACTGCACTGCCGCTCAGACCAGTTACTAAAAATAGTAAGTGAGTCAAAACCAAACTAGCCCAAAGGAGGACATTGAAAATGGGGACATTATAGTGGTGATGTTTTCAAAGATTGATCTGCGATCAAGATATCATCAACTAAGGATCAAGGATGAAGACATTTTTAAAACAGCCTTTAGGACAAGGTATGGTCATTATGAGTTCACAGTCCCACCTTTTGGACTGACAAATGCACCTACAGAATTCATGAACCCAATGAACAATGTGTTCAGAGATTGTTTAGACTAGTTTGTGTTAGTCTTCCTAGACAACATTCTCATCTACTTCAAGAATGAGGAAGAACACCTCTAGCATTTGAGGATTGTTCTCCAACGTTTGAGGGAGCGTGAGCTTTATGGGAAAATTTCCAAGTGTACCTTCTTTCAGAAAGAGGTACAGTATCGAGGTCATGTGATTTCAATAGATGGGATTGCAGTTGATCCAACAAAATTAAAGCAATACTTGAATGGCCAGTACCGAAGAACATGCTTGAAGTTTGAAGCCTTATGTCAAATGCAAACTCAATATAAATTAGTGTTTCATGCAAGATAAAAGTACTAACAAATGGAAAGTTATATCTTCCAAGTTGAAGGTGCCCACTTCAGTCATAACCTTCCTTTTCACTGAATTGAGGTAACATGGATGTTGACTTCCTAACTTACTTTAGTAATCATTGTTTTACTTTAGAAAGAACATGTAAGAGGAGCTATGGGCTATATTACTATAATGGCTCTCAAGATGTTGAATGGTTTAGGGCATGACCTAGGAGTAACAATGTCATCACCAATTTGCCAAATGCTCAATGTAGCAATCAACATCAATATGTGGTTTTTCATGTGTTGAAGGATTATACAATAGTTCGCTTTGCAGCTTTTTCATTTTCATTGACGTTACGAACTTCATGCATAGAAATGCGTTTACTGTTCTATAAAAGACTTACAAACTTTGGATGCAGCATGATTTTAACCTCCACATATGCACTAATTATTAACAATTATCACAACCTGGCCATCCTAACATGCTTATAAAATTATACAGGTAATGGAGCAATTTAAAATTCAATTTATAAAAGTACCAAAAACCATTTTGTGTCCCACTTAACATCGTAAAGGTACATATAATCGCATTGTGGGAGCATTTAACAACTTGTCTTTATTTTTCATTTTCATAGACAGAAATCAATAGACGAGCTCTGCTTTTGACCAATATCCCAGAGGATAAATTGTGATGAGACAAGCAACAACAAAAATCACTGGTCACAACCTGTATGAATATTTTATCCAGCTAAATGAAAATACCGTGCAATATAGCAATTCAATGAAAAGAAAATGTGCAGAATAGCAGAAAGCGATGGATATAGTGTAAGATTATTTTCTCATGCCAAAGGAAAGGCTTATGCACTATGGCAAATTAATGAAACAGAAGCATACTTACTAGTTGATGACAAGTAACCTATCCAACAAATATTTCCATTAAATATTGCCTGCTGTAATACTTGTCCAAGTTGAAATATTACCTGCCACATATCATGTGTCATTGACAAAAAAGTGGGAGGCATACAATTTCAATAATTTCAGAATAGAGTAGTGTTCAATGTTTCCATGTTAGTGAAAATACTAATTTCCAAGACATCTGACATCTTTTCATTTTGGGGGGAGAGGGTATTGAAATGCTGACTGGTTATCTTTAAGCCAAAAATGATACTAATAATTAGACATCTTGAGCCACAAGGACTGCAACAAATCAAAATAAATTCAATTACATATACAGATGATTTCAGGATATGTTCTAACCGGATCTTTCCTAGTGTCAATGTTTGGAGGAATTGAATTGATGATGTGTGTTGCATCATAGAGGGCTCCCAAACCAGCTAGTCTGAAATTAAATTCATTTCAATGTGAGTTTCAAAAAGGTGAGAAGAAAGAACTTCCAAAAGAGAAAACAAATGAGATAAAGAATCATTTGTCTTTTAAACATCCAGCTGGAAGTGCTGAAAAGAAGCCACCATAACTTGATTACAATCATGATTGTAAAATCAAGGATACTTTTCCAAAACAAGGGATGTATCATGGAGCAGGGAATGGGAAATTAATCATCAAAAACATAAATTACAGCTAATGGTGTTTATCAAAGAATCTCAAATTTAATCAAATTTAAAAATAACAGGAAATTATTGAAATTATTTATATTTATCAAGCTTAAAACCAAGTAAAAGTTATTTTGAAGGCATAGAAACACTGAAGCACACATTCTCATGTGTCACATATATTTAAATGGAAACACCAATTTCAAATTTTCTCAAACAAATAATATCTATCCAGGCTGTGTTCCAAACAGGACAAAAGTAATGGATGGATGAATTCAATTTTAAAAACTTTAACTTAGAATTTCAAATATATCTACTTTAATTATATTTGAAGTTCTTGTTACATCCCTTACAGTGAGACTATGAGTTTGGTTATTTATATTCGGAAGCAAAATTAGTTGCAAGTAACTGTTTTCATGTGAATGTGAAATTGAGAATAGAATAGATGTTTCATTTATCGTAACTGTAAAGTTAACGATCTTTTATTTGCAAGTGGATTTCTTGTTCACATGAAATTGAATGTGTTCATAAGTTTATAATTAAAAGTGTATTTATATAGCCGTTGTGAACATTCTAACCATAATACCTATCAGTGGATGAAGGACTGACAACGCCGCGACGGAAAAGGAGATGTCATCAGGGAGAGGTAGTGGTTAACAGAGGATCGGAAATTGTCATCTTGCCTTGAGTCGGTGTAAGACAAGGAATCGAAATTGTAAATTGGCCATTAATAATTTAATATAATTATTAATTAAATAAGTCAATTTAAATTATATATAAATCAATAATCACCCTTATAAGAGATTTCAATTGGTTATTCTATAATGGATATAATTAAAATATTCAATTCCATCCTCTTAGTTGAGCGAATCAAACTTGGAATATATTTTTGCTAGAGGATATTAAATATTTAATTAATAATAAGATACATGAGTATCGTCCTTTTGAAGGGGAAAACATTGAATGGTTTTAATTGAAATTAATTAATTTGAATTTTTAATGGAATCGGTGTTTTTGGGAAAAAAAGGAAATTCCATTTCCGCGCCACCCTCATTCTTGAAGGCCAAAGATTGTGGGCAAACGAAGAGTTCTTGGCGGGGAAGTTTTGAGTGGTTCTTGGGAAGATTATGGTTTCCCATCGAAAATTAATTCTTCATTCTTCATCAGCAGGAATTGCGTCTCACATTTTTATCTCTCTAAGTTTTGGCATCGGGTTCTTCTTCTGGAATCTGTTCTTTTTCATTGCTCTGAAGTTAAGTCATTTTGGAGTTTTTTCTACAATCCTTACCCGCCATACTCATATTCTTTCTTAACTATTATCAAAACCCTGTCTCTGTGCTCAAAATCTTAGTCCGAGCTCATTTCTTTTCTTCCGTCCCTCTCTCCATTCATCAGCAAACATTCTTAGTCTCTTTCTTGAACATCTTCTGGAGGTAGCTGTGTGAGTGGCGAAGATTTCGTCTGCCTTCAAATTCAAATCCTTTACTCCTGAAGCGAGATTACTTCCTTGGTTGCGTCTCCTTCGGCAGTGATTTGCAAGCACATTCTCCAAAGAATTGGAGATTGAAGTTATCTAATTGAATTCTCCTAACAGGCATGTATGAGACTTTAAATTATAATCTGTAGCTTGGCATTTTCATATCGAAATGAAAATTTGTCTTATTATACTTTCGTTCTAATGAACTTGGGACTAACTGGAAATGAAATGGCATCGATTTTGTATGAACTCTAATGGGATTCAAGGTAACGCAAATTTTCTGTTTTTCTTGACTGGGGATCTTTTCCAATCTTGTCATATTCTCATGCTAATCCTCTGTTATCTTCTCTCCTATTTCATTTAATCTCTTCTCTTAATCTGTCTTGGAATTCTGAGAGAAGCCATTATATTTTCCTCTTCATATTATTCCTTGACCACGAACTTTTCTTGGTAACTCGAATTAGACCTGTTGTAAACAATCAATTTGTGAGAATGGAACGGAGAACAGATTATGAGTTCTCCTGTGAATTAAAACTTTACTTATGTTTCCTAGAGAGGAATGAGTTGGTTGTGCCAGATAATCTTTTCCTCTTAACTGTAAAACTAAAAGAATAAGTCTCTGCTTAAAGACCCCTGCTACAAGATGATCTTGGAATGCAAATTATATTTTAGGTGTAAAAAGAAACTTAACCTGACTTTATAAATTTAACCTTAAGACAAATGTGATCATGTCAAGCAAGGGTGAGAGCGTTGACGGCACAGGAGTGCCAAAAATGTAAAAAGAAATCCTTGGCCAAGGTACGAAGCTAGATTCAACATCTGTCAGCCATCAATTACCGGATGTATCACTAATCAGAGTAATTTTCTAGTTGGGAGGTACCCATAGTGAAGGTTCGATCAGGAGATACAGGTACTTGACACTAGGCTCAGAGGCATGATGACAGATTGATCCTTGTTAACTACCCTCGTGAAGGGACGAGTTCCTTCAGTCGAAGGAACACGGGGGACCAGTAGGTCTTCGGCTGGGTGGTAAAGCCCCTGATGATATCTCCTTTTCCCCATGATGATTGTGTCAAGATCAAGTGCTTCAGCTTCTTAATTGTAAACTCTTGAAACCTTTTTCTCTCTCTTAAGTTTCTGAAATGATTAATTAGCATAAATTGATTAGTTGTGATTTTATTTGAAAGCATTTAAAAGTTAGTTGCAGTACAATTGCTCTTTTGTTATTGGAAATCAGTTGGATGTTCCTTTTCAATTATTTCAGTTAGATGTTCTTTTCAACTGAACTGAAACTAGAAGTTAGTTGATGCATGGATTGATATGTAAATTTTACTTTCATAGGAAATTCTTTTCGTTAAATTGAGGAAGGGAAAACCCTAGATTGTTAGTTATTTAGTTGCCTTCCAGCTGAAGTTGGCAATATAACTACTTCTCCATTAACTGTAAGATGTTAGTATGTTATAGATCTTTTATTCATTAAGTAATGAGTACTCCTGGAAAATAGTCATCTAGGCAATGACTTGAGCATGAAAATGCTCCAAGTAGTGAAAAATTCCACAAAAAAAATATATATATCTTAAAAAAATATTACTTCTCAAATTCAAGTTAATAAATTAAATATTAATGGTGGGCGGAAGGGCAGGCGCCCCTCCAGGCAGGTGGAGGGGATGTGGCAGTCTATGCCACAGTGACCGGTTTGAAGGGTTTGGGGGATGATGTTGGATGGCCATCTTGGCAAGAATTTGACAGGGCAGGCGCCCCTCCAGGCAGGCGGAGGGGATGTGGCAATCTATGCCACGGTGACCGGTTTGAAGGGTTTGGGGGATGATGTTGGATGGCCATCTTGGCAAGAATTTGACAGGGGTTGTCTTATCGTTGTCGTACGAGAGTTGATGAGGGCAGAGTTGGCTCACATTTCGAAGCCCAATTATAGTGCATTTCACCTAAGGGATTTACTCCCCACGGCCAGGTATTTGGCACGTTTGGAGGCGCTTCATTTGTCCTAGGTGACGGCAGCTTAGTGAATGACACTAGTACTTATGATAGTTTGTTTCAAGGCCCGAGCAAGGCTCATTCTCATTTCTAATTTTCTCTCTGGTTGCAGATGGTGGTTTTCTTCCTTTCTGCTGGGTGTGGTCTGCACTTGGGTGGTGATGGCAAAGCATTCAAGGTTCGTCATCGAAGTATAAGTGGATGGGCTGGCGAGATTTGGGGTGGACACCCCGATTTCCCTTAAGTCGTCAGCACTGCAAACCTCCTTCAAGGAAATTACAGATCAAGGACCGAAGAGGATTTTGCTCAATAATGATCCCATGGTCGTTGTGGCTACCAAAATGATTCTGGGTTCTAGGCATTTGGTGAGTAAGGAGTACAGAAGGGACAATTTGCATGTCTCCTCTTGTTTTTTGGCTTCCCTCCTGGATAACCATGTTGCCAAGGCAAAGGCGAATGTGTTGCTTGAGATGATGTTTAGGAAAGATTTGGTGAAGGGGGTTGATGAGGTTCTACGTGTAGTGGTAGAAAGTGAAGGCCTTCCAAGACCCTGCGACTTGGAGCTTCTTCGATGTTCGGACGAGGCTGTGAAGCTTTATCCGTTTCTTCTGGACTTGAGTGGTCCGGCCCTCATGCGGCACAAGATGATAGTGGTGGTGGCAGTGGAGTTTCTAAAGAAGTTCTCCGAATCGATGGCGGTCAGTGGTGTTGATTGGGCAAAGGATTTTGAGGCCTTTGCAAGGGCCAATCATTTCATGTAAGTCATTTTGGGTGGCTTTTTTGGTCTATGTAGGGGTTTGTTTTTTGTCTTCGATGAATTATGGGTGGTGCTCTGTTAGTGGAATTGGCCTCTAATGGCCATTTTGGTCTGCCCAGGTTATAGTTGGGTGTAGTTGTTGGGCTGGTTGGGTCGGTTTCCTACTTGTTGACTTTGGTTGGCTAGTTTTTTGGCTTGGTGGCTCTATGGTTTGATGGCTGATAATATTTTCCCTACGTTGCAGATGGTTGTAGCTTTGATAAATTTAATATTAATAAAATACTAAACTTGCGTGTCGAAAAAAATAAATAAATAAATATTAATGACTTGTTGCAGGCTTATTTTGGTTAATCATAAACAAGATCAAAGAAAACAATGTTTTAAACTTTTCAATCTGTTCAAAATGCATTCCAGTAATTCTAAAAAGAAACAATCTTTATTAGAATCTTAAAGAAGAAGAAAATAGAGAAGAGAGAGGTCAACTTAAGATGGCATGGTGCTCACTATTGGATTCATATGGCCCAATACAGATTATGCCTCTAAAAGCAATCTCATTCAAGCACATACTGGAAAATGTGATTTACAATGCTAATAGCTAAGTAATCCTATAGTTCTATGAGTTAAATATAACCTTAATCAATGCAGCTGTGACCTGTGAGAAACTCTTAAAACACCCATAAAATTCCAAGTAGTTGAACTGACGTTGAGAAACATAACAATCTATCTGATAAAATAGGTTAAGGTCATTTTTTAGCTCCCAGCCTGGCCAGCACACAAGATGACTTTTGAGATGCCAATAATGCGACATCCTTAGAAATATTATTTATTTAGCTTCTGAGTTTGACAGGATCCTCTTGCCTACGTTAAGAGGACAGCCAATAAGATAGACCAAAAGTTGGGTCATGTATTTCAACTTCATTGATCCTAAAAAACATGTGAATTTCATGTGACCATAAATGTCACTTTTGGAAACCGAGCTATTTAGAGTCTTAGACAAACAGAACCAAATATACAGTTATTCTTTAGTGACACATTTCACTGAACAGTCAAAACATTTCTTAGGTCAAGGAATGAATGGCTTGAAACATCCATGAATATCAGTATAGCCTCAACTAATGCAGCTGTGACAATGGCCATTAGGCAGGGAATGTGAAAAGCTCTTGACTCTTATAACACTTATAAAATTCCAAACACTGCCGTAGAAAAGGTAAAGGTCATCTCTCAGATCACAGCCCAGCCAGCATGCAAGCTGGCTTATAAGACCCCATAAAGAGATGGTTTCAGCATATTGGCAAACTCCTTAGCAATATTCTATATCTAGCATCTAAATTTTGACAGGGTCCCCTTTAGCTATGTTATCAGGACAGCCGATAAGATGGGTTACGGAATAGAAAATGCATATAGATTCTATCATACAAAAATATATTGGAACATGTACTTAATTTCATTAATCCTGAAAAACATGCTAGAATTTCATTCAACCATACAAATTCCTTTCGGACACCCACCTATACAGGAAAACAGAACCAAATATACATTTATTTTTTCATGAGTTATATCATTGAACATTCAGAGTCAGACACTATTATAAGGTTAAAACAAAATCGTGAGTGCTTATGCACAGTTCTCGTAAAATAGTAAAACTAACAAGAAGGAAAGTAAAATGCTAACTATAAGCCAATGAACCTGCCAGTTCCTGAATTTTAAAAACTCGGGCTTCCCTCTGAGTTTAGTTTCATGACTTCAGGATTGAAGTACAGTGAAAGGAAGGGTCATTAAACTTCAAAAGGATAAGTTGATGTACTTACTTGAGTTCTTGCAGAGTATCCTCTGCCTTGAATATGAATGCATCATATCCTTTCTCCTCAAGTATCTTCCTCTTCTCTTCACTTGTGCATGTTCCTGAGACCCTCCTGAATTGGATTAAAACAAGCTTCAATCGATGGATCATATAAATTAAAAATCAATCATGAGAAATAATACTTACGCTATCAATCAACAAAGCCACTTCTCATAGTTACTACCAGCTGAACACAAATACAATTTTTTAACCTGCAGACCTCCTACAACCTGATGATCACTGAATGGGTTACTGCAGTCAATTCACAAGAAAGATCACTATTGGATGATTTTGCTGCTGTTAAACTGAATTTTGTGCACTACATTGAACTATTGCTGCTCTCTGGAATAATATTTCATCTTTTGTCATCCGATATAGTAATTTAGAAACAAGAAAGATCACTATTGGATGATTCTGCTGCTGTTAAACTGAATTTTGTGCACTACATTGAACTGATGATCACTGAATGGGTTACTGCAGTCAATTCACAAGAAAGATCACTATTGGATGATTCTGCTGCTGTTAAACTGAATTTTGTGCACTACATTGAACTATTGTTGCTCTCTGGAATAATATTTCATCTTTTGTCATCTGATATAGTAATTTAGAAACAAAGGCCACCTTCAACTTGGCCACAATTTGATGTGAGAATTAAAAAGTGTTCGATTGACTCAGCCATGTTAGTACCTCATTGTCATCAAACTTCTAGTTAATATCTACATGTAAATTAAGACCTGCAGGGAATGAAACTCTAGTGAACTGAAACCCTACTTAATTAGCGAGTTTGCCTTACATGCAGACAACTCTCCAATGAGCTGATCCAACCATATATGTATGATATTTAAATAATCTTGATAATTACCGAGGTAATTCTCATCATCCTCTAGTTACATAAATAGTACAAAGGATTGCTTGAACCTCCAGAGAGAATACTAAGTAAAGGATAGAGAAGAGAAGAAAATGTGTTCCTAGTAGAGTGACAAAGACAACAATATGAATTAGGCTTAGAGATATATCCTAGATGCACTTGTTTGTGAGTGAATTGATGAAAAAATGCTTGTCTACTCGACCCAAGATGAACATATACTGCATGTTTTGGAACCCGAAGGAAAAAAGATATGTGTTCCTATTCCAAAATTGGAAACTTCATTTCTTGTGACCACAAAAGGAAATTATTTATTGAGTTAAATAATTAAAATTAATGATTTCAATTTTCTACCTGTATCAACTTGTAAGACCTAAGCCCTATCAAGCTAGCTGACCTTAACACGTTATTTTTAATAATAATATTTAGTAAGATCTAGCATCTTTAAATTTGGTTCTTAGCTTGTGGTACCAATCCATAAAATCTAGCAAGCAAGAACACAGGTACAAAGCTTTTAACAAACCATACTAGTAATCAATGGCAAAAGATCGATTACTGATATTCAACCTCAACGCTTTAACACTAGGATGAATAGAAAGCATACAAATGGATTTTTAAATCCAAATCTGTTATAATCAAGTTTATTTTTTATTTTCAATTATGGTCATCTTAAATCGATAATTGATTATATTAAAAGACCATGGTATATATGGATGTGTTTAGATTTTGTACAGAAAACTTATTGTAAGGAGGGAGGGCAAAAATCTTTGAAGACAAAAAATAAAAAATAAACAACAAATAAGGTGCAAACCACTTTCATCGCACAACCAACCAAAGAAATGCCTACAAACTTCAAACCTAGGCACAATGGAAGCTTGAGCAGGTCTGTGAAAAAATGAAAACAAATGACAAACTTCTTTTTGAAAATCAATTTTGATCATTTAAGTTACCTTATCATTATACAATTTTTAATGAATTTCTTAATTAATTTTGAAGTTATTCACAACATAAAACTATTATAATGTTTTTTTTTTTATAAAACAATAAGTTAATACATGTTAATTTTTAATTCAAAATTTACCCAATTCTTTTGTCCAAACCTTATCCCAACTTGTTACAATCTTTTCTACTATCAAACTTTTTTAGAGTCCAAGAGATAGTGGCAAAGGGTAAACCAGTGCAGTCATAACGGAGTGACTCAAGACCAACTCCTCACATTCCAAAAAGGAGACCCACAACTTGGAAGGCATGCAAATGTACTGCCATGGCCAAGACTGGGGCTTGTTCATCCCTAGAAATCAGTTTGCACCTAGTAATGGTTGCATATATATTACCCTAAACAAACAAATTGTTGTTTTTCAATTTTATATTTGCCAAATTCAAGCTTGAATTTGAGCAATATGAGAGAAGTTTAATACATTTCTAACAAAATGGAGTACATGGTTGCATCTTTTAACCAAAACTAAAACCTACATGTTGTGACCCCAAACACTAGATGTTTGAAAATGAAAATTGATAAATAACAGACAAAGTTATGGTCATTCTCTGACACAATACAGCTTAGGTTTGAACTGCATTATTGTGTAACATAATCTTGAGTCATATTTTTAACATTTAAACCTGAAATGTAGCCCCATTAAACCTCTGTTATGCTTGAATGTACAGACCTTCATTTTACACCTCAACCTCACTGATCGGCTATTCATAGCTTCAATGCAATTAAGGACACGGAAATGGGTTAGGAATGTCCCCATTATCATTACACAGCAATTCATTGGACACATGCTTGCATACTATGAGCATGCTACTTATTCACTAAGACGATGGTCATATGAAGTATTTACTATTTAGTAATTTACCTAATTTTCATTGTGGGTGCTGCTCATGATAATTCAAAGCTATTTACAGTGTCATGGTATTGTGGAATAGAAAGATTTTCTCCCTCCAATCCAATTTCTTAGCACTGTGCATTCCAGATAATCGGTGAAAAGGAATTTCAGAAAAAAAATTGACCACACATTAAATGTAATTTGGCACAGGTCTCCACTAAAATTTCTTAGTAAGGCCTCGAAGTAATTTGACTAATTTCTTAACAGATATTGAAAACTTCCATCCCCCTTCCCCCTCTCCAGAAGATCTTCACACTTACCCTCTTTTTAAGATCATATACCATATTTTCCTATTTTCTGATTTTTTAGGTTCCATTTAGTCAGCTCTATATGGGAAAGGTATTTACTATTAAGTGTTTACACCTTATTGACAAATGCAATAATTTGACTTAAGAAACAAATGCTGAAATTGTGCATACGATTGAGCTTTCTTTAGTAGCTGTTCAGTACCTCTCTTCTGCTGAATTTTAGAAAACCAACACTAAGTTTTTACTGCTCGTTCAATCCCTCTCTTCTGAATTTCACAAAACCTAAATTAAGTTCTGATATTATAGCACACGATTGAAACACCGTGGACTTAAAATGAACATTTTCAGACTTCCCAAAACCCACAGACTTAAAATAAACATTATTTGACACCTCAAAATCCACCATCTTAAAATAAATATTATTAAATTTTCCAAAATCACGATACGCAGTCTGTCAGGCCATGGTCTAGTAGTGACTGCGATGAAGTGCCCACATGCGGAATGCCAATTTTATTTAGGCTTGAATTTCAAGAATTGATATGTATTAAGATGAAATATTCTACATCGAATCACTTTGTACATAATGGACTTAAATTGCTCAAGTTTTTGCATCAGGAAACACTTCTTATTTAAAAGAAAATTTCCCAGGTTCTACATGAATTCTGTATTTACTGTGTCAACCAAAGTTATTGGTATTGGTTTTAGATCTCTCAGAAATGTTTCTTCGATAAATGAGAAGAAAAGTTACAAGCCAAAAGGCTGTGCGGTCTCATTTCAAAGCCCGAAGACATAGCCCTTGGGGCATGCCAGTGTGTAGGGTTTGGAGGTTTAACCCAACGAATCTTTGGAAAATTAGATAAATACTAAGCCTCAAAGCTCCTCCTCGAATTAAAACAAACAAAATAGATTTAATACGCAATTAAAACATATATTCATCCTGATGATTGATCAACTGGGATAATGCGAGCCGTCTATGCAAAAATATTCCATCACAAGTTATCCAGAAACATCTTCTATTTTCATGGACTATGGAAGCCTAGAAACTCACCAATACAAAATGTTTGCCATGTTTTTCAATTCTTAAAAAGGACAAAATGACAAAGAATAAAGAAAACGTTATACAAAAAGAAAGGAACGAGAAATATTAGGTTTATAATTTTTACCAGCCCTTGTTTTTTAATAGCTCCGCCAAATACTGCCCTACGAAACCCATGCCAAATATAAACATGTGTCTGTTCGAAACGGGGGCTTCAATTCCATCTGTGAGTGAAATCCTGTAACGAATTTGTGTCCTTCGCCTCAGAAATTTAGGGATTTTGCAGGTTAAGAGCTTAATACGCTGGCCTTGAACAGAGGAACTGAATCGAAAAGTAAGAAGACGACGTTGAATGGTGTGCGAAGAAAGATTTTTGCAACAAACACGGGGTTCCATTTGTGAATGGAGAGAGCGGAAAAATGGAGGGACATGTATATTCGTGGGGTTAAAATATCTTTGTAATTGATTTTTCTCTTCAACGGCACAAGTCCTTATATAATTTTGTAAATGTATCCGTTGATGGAATTTCTGTTTTTGTCTGTCAATCATCATATAAAATTTTAAAAATGGTACAACATTCTTTAATTATTTTTCTTATTTAATAATTTTAGAAATATTATTTATGTATTTTTGTATTGGATGATTTTCAATACAATCATTATCAAAAAAAAATATTATTTAGTATTTTTAAAATTACAAATTATTCAATTTTTAATGTCTTGAATGACAATGAGTGTTTTTTAGATATCATAGTATTATAAGATAGTGAAATAAATTAATTCAAAAGTTACTTTTCTCTATAATGAAACACTTTTCAATTATTTTGTCCATTTCAATTTGTCAACCTCTTTAAAATCTACATGTAAAAATTTTCATTAGATTTATAATACATTAAACTTTCTTGCTTAATATCTTGAACAAGATTGAATGTCGTTGTATGTCTCATAATATTGTAAGGTGGCATGATATATTAATGTGAAAATTAATTCTAGTTACAATGAAAGACTTTTGAAATATGTTGTTCCCTATTAAATTTAATATTCACCTTTTAGGTTAGGGGGACATTTATAAAATCTTTAATAGTGATAAAAGTTTTGTTTTATAATACTAAATATGAATAAAAATATGCATTTGCTTCATAAAAAGTTATTCAATGTCATAAAAAGACATACAACTACCAATGTGTGCAAATCTATACAATGAGATATATTTCAATTATTGTAAAAATATGGTCATTTTTCTCAAAAATATGGTCATTTTTTCTCAAAAATATCTTGAAATATCTTCTCACTCGACTTCGTAAGCAACTCAATAATATTTTTTTGCTTATTTTAATGTACTATGGATTTAGAAACATATTTAGCAAAGCTTCTCTTATTCAGATTAACAATTATTTTTCTTTCAAGAATAGTCATATTAGAAAGAGCAAATTTATGATCCTAGAAAATATAAGTGAATAACTAGCATTTTAGGGAAAAATTGAGTTCCTCCCATGATAGGTTTTTTATTTTAGAATACTTTTTGTAACATTTTTCAATATCTAAAATCTTCTCTTTTTCAAGATTGAAAGTTTTTGTCTCACACTTAATCCTTAATGTCTAAAATTTTGAATATTTCTACACAAATAAGGGTTGCATCATGCTTCAAAAAAAATCTTTTAGCCCACTTATTGTTCTTCAATTTTATCTCTAAAGAAAGAAAAACATGTGTGATTCAATGAACCCAAAGGATACTACTCACCATGAAAGATTCAGAGGTTATATTAAATAGGATCATCTTAATGTATGTGTATGGTATAAGGACATTAGTTATTTTCTCATGATCCTAAAATATAATTTTCACAATACTGAGAAATGTTCAATTATTCTATTTATATGATAGAATCTCTTAGGCTGTCAAATTATCAAAGAAAACGTGTATACCATTTATAAGATATAATTCTCTTAAAGATCATCAATAAAAAGATTAAAGTATATAATTTGATTATTTTACTTTTACTTTTCATTATGCACCATGCAATTTCTTTGGAAAATCTAAGTAGCTATGAACATAATATGTGACTATTTTATACACAAGTATAAATTTAATGTCTTTTTCTAAGCATGTCACTTTGATTTCTACTATGAATAACATGAAACTTAATGAAATGTAGCTTCAATAAGAGTATCTAGAGAACTGTAGATATTCAAGCAAATGTAATATCCACTTTTATTATGTCATCTTGACACCTAAGTCATCTTAGTAAGTCTTCTCATCTAATAGTAGATTTTAAATTTACAACTCAAAATAGATAATGGAAATCTAATATGGTAGAAAATTTATCATATATTAGAACTTGATAAGGAATTTGTTGCTTACAATACTGATAAAAATCCCCATCTTCACTTGCAAAATAGGAGCACCAAGGGTGCTTTGAGGGGTTTAAGCCTACTTGCCATGTGTCCTCAAAGCAATGCTAAAGCATGGGAACCTAATAAGGGAAAGGATTAAACTAAGCCTTAATTACAACCAACAAAAAATCAAGTATATTGTGGACTACTAATAATATGATCCATATAGTAGAGCACTATAGTGACAATTAGGAGAGGGGCAAGGGCCCTAGCTCGGTTGGCTAAATCTTTCTTGTTGTAGGAGGTTAGTCATGAGGTCTAGTCTCCCCCACCCCCGTGGTACTGGAGGGTGTATCATGCGAGCGTCGTCAGTCACATTAAAAAGTTTAATAGGCACACTACAATTTATAGGGGGTCGTGCTACCTAATTCCTGCAGTCTAAAAAAAGAAAAAGTGGCAATTAGGATAGCTAGTTTGCTAGTCATAACTTTGTGAGTGAAGCTCAATGCAACTTCCTTCAAATGGTGTTAAATTGGTAAGAATGAACAAACCATGATGAAAGGGTGTGGAATCTTTAGAAAAAATAGAGCCCCAAAAATCGGTCAATAAACCTAGAAAATAGTAAAATATAATCTTGAACTAGATTCAAGTATTATTCATCAAATTAGTTCATCCTATCTACCAATTCAATTTTTTATTTTCCACTTGTAATAGATAGAAGTTTAAGTGTGACATGAAGAAGAGAAATGTTCATTTCCCATCATTTGATTTTTTCCTTCATAAATAATTTGATTTCTTTTAAGCTTATGAGCTAAGCTATTGTTTACCTTTACAAATTCTTGGATGAGACAACATGGATTTTCCTTCTAATGATTCATATTAAGTTTTTGAATAACAACTTAGTGAAGATCTAGCAATTATTGCTTAAACAAACAATGCATGTTTATTTTCATAAATGAATAATGATTAAGTATATAAATGTTAAGGTTGTCATATTGTTGGACATAGTTAGACTCAAAAGAGTGTTATTTCTAATATATTTTTCAACCAAAAATGT
The DNA here is from genome assembly GCA_007258455.2 of Sequoia sempervirens. NCBI lineage: Eukaryota > Viridiplantae > Streptophyta > Pinopsida > Cupressales > Cupressaceae > Sequoia > Sequoia sempervirens. The sequence continues at coordinate 533,463,861 of VDFB02105785.1, read as the reverse complement.
CAAGTCTTGGTGCATAATAATCCAAATGAACTTGGAAAGTTTGGATTCATATAATATATGTTTGATGGTTACAATCTTGTTACAATTTGGATATTTGAAAGTATTGGTGGAGAGGAATCTAATCTATTTACCCATTGGCAATTTGTGGTGAAGAAGTTTCTAGGCAATCATTTGTGATGGAAACCAAGCATGTTAGCTTTAGAATGTTAAAAGAAAAATTCATCTTTAACCAAATTGAGTTTTTGATCTTGCATTTCAATTTTGAATGGAGACATTGCTCAAATTGAAGGGCTGGGAAAAGTAACTCCTAGATGCATCTAAGTGGGAATTGGTTTATCCTTTCTCTGTGGACATCTCTACTACTTGAAGAAGTTACAAAAAGTGATTGGACATTTTGGTAAGCAAAGTATGGTGAACCAATCTACAATCACTTCCCTATATTTATTTGTCATATTGAAGTATGATTGAAATTGGTCCTAATCTCTACATTGAAGGATGGGTTAATACCACATCACTAAATGTTTGAATTACTTTTGTGCCCTTTTATCCTTGCATAGAGAAAGAGGCTATTTTTTTTAATTTTGAACCTACCAATTTCACTAAATTGAAGAGAGATAGCTAAGACAACGTTTAAATCTTTTATCAAACCTAATTAAGTACTTTGGCATAACTTGTCAGAATTTCTACAAGAGGGTAGGATGTGAGCTTAAAGTGTTTAGATAAGAGAATATGTATCATATATGCAAAAGTACTTTTAGCAAATCTTAGGGCAATACTTTGTTTAAAAAATGACTTCCAAGGCGCATTGCTCTATATGACTGAATTACCATTTAGCAATCAAACATGTTTCTTTAAGCTCAAATCACTTTTATTTTGGGGTTAAATACAATGATACCACGAGGAGGAAGGTAAAGTTAAACCTTTATTGACATGCCATTTATCCCATAGAAAAAATTCCAACATCTTTTGTAAGCTCTTCATAATAGGCTTAAGAGGGAAGCCAACTAAAAGAGTAATAGACATGAGTGGATATGAAGATAGTTTTTTCCACATATATTCTTCCACGAAGAGAGAGCAACTTATTCTTCTACAATTGAAATTCTATTTTTTAAAATTCTCTATATATGACCTATCATTATATCCAATGAGGAGGCTTTTCTTTTAACACAATATATTTATGTTTATTTACAAAGAGCTTTGATCCAAAAACAAAACAAAATATTTCAGATACATAAAGAGTGATATTCCTTCATCTTTATTAATAAAAAAGCTTTGATCTGAGAAGCTTTTCTTTTAAGACAATATATCCAATTTTATTTACAAAAAGCTTTGGTCAAAAACAACTCGAGGACATAAAGAGTGAGAGTTCCTTCATCTTTATTAATAAAGAGTTTTGATCTACACGCAAACAATAGAGCTCGAGGACATCAAATGTTTTTTGTTCACTGAAATGGAGCCATTGGGTTGCTGCCATTCTATTAATTTTCAAAACAAAATTTATGGTGTTGCCCTTACAATTCAGGTTCTATGTATTCATAAAACTATTCATTGACCCAATGATATACAGAATTTCACATATTATTCTCCCCTCTAAATCCTACTACTATCAGCCAAAATACAAAACTTGGCTCTATTTAATGCCTATCCTGTAACTCGTATACAGACAAACCAGCTAGTTAGATTTATTTTCTTCACTGTTCGGACAATGTATTCACCTGAGGTCATTAAAATTCATCGGGACTCTCCTTGATGAAATCCACTAGGCAGCTTAATACTTCTGAATCCACATTCCCAAGACCACCTTAAGAAATTCCACACCTTCAGATGCCAGATGCCTGTGAGCTAGAACAGAGTGGGGACCGTTAGGAAATACAAAAGGATACCATTCCATAATGTCTCCACAAGCCTTGTGTGTACTGAAGTCTGCAAGCATGGAGATCTCGTTCTCGTATTGTGCCTCCTCTAGTATCTCATCCAGATTGCCCAAAAATTGACATCTTACCAGACCCATGGCAGGGAATTTTATGTATTCCATTTCTCCTGTGTCGAGGAGAGAGTATTAATAATTTTTAACAGTTGCATCCTCTAGATTGCTTTCAAATTAATGTCAATCTAGCATCGTGCGGTATGAAATGATTACTCCATCTGATTTAGCTCTCTATTCCTTTCGATGTCATGATTACTCATTGAGAGTTCATAAACAAGCTCTATTCCCCTTTCGATAGCTAAGTTGGAAAGTGAGTCAATGGAAAGCGAGTCAACGTCTTTGTTGGATTCTTAGTAAATATGGTTAGGAATGTATTTATATTTCCTCAAATATAGATTTAAGTTTTCAATGCCGGAGGGAATCGGATCTTAGAGCATTCACCATTAATGTTGAATCGTATGAATTTGCAATCCAAGTAAAAGTGTATTTTTACCATTCTTTAGGTGTTTGGATGCTTTGTAGATTAATTTCTCTTTCGAGTCTTATATGATGCATCTAGTATCCGATGGCTCAAGATTACCGCTCAATGTTTTCTGGGGGAAAGATTACCTCTCAATGCTCTGTTAAAATTCAATTTTACCCATTCTTGTTAGGGAATTTATGCATTTTGCCTTTGCTCTTCTTAAAATGGTCTCAACACCACCAACCCCATTAATGTGGGGTGAAAATTCCCATTCATTTTTTAGTCATCAAATTGTCCCAATAGGTGATACTATTGAGTTGTTTTTCCCTTTCCCTCATTTTATTGTTTGTAGTTTTTATTATGGATGCTTTGACCTTGCTTAAGAAGGTTAGCAGAGGATTTCTTGATCTTGGAAAATCCTTTTGTTTCTCTCCTTCCAAATCTCTCATACCAAAATGATTGGAACAAACATAGAATATCATTTAGAAATGTACAAATCCAACCTAGTTGTGTGCATAACCAACACCAACACTCTTGAGCAAATTCACACCTCAGAAGTAGGTGGTATGTAAATTTTTCCTTATTTTTGCACAAGGGACATCTAGAGGGGCAGCCATAACCTTGCTTCCTAAATATGTCTATTGTGAGGATTATATTTTGCAAGGCTACCCATACAAACATTCCTACCTTAGGGAGGCATGCTTTATTCTAGCATAGATGTAAGGTGATTTTTGTCTTATCTTCCTTCACTTTTGCCACTATATATCACATATTTGTTGTGTAGTACTCAATTGTCAAATAGTTCCATATTAATCTACCACTGTTCCTAGGAAGAAAGATGTGCCTTACATTTAAGCTTTCCTAGAGCATATCAACCTCATTCTATGGTATTCCTAAATGATCAAAATCTCACCAGTGCCAAGTATGATACCAAATTCATTTTTAAAGTAAACATAATATGTCACATGAGTACCCCAATTTAAGGATAGGATCTACTTTTCTTGAGTGAGGGGGCTACTTTTTTCTAGGATGGAATATCCATTTGGAATGAATCTTCCCAAAATAAATTCATCAACGCATTTTGCACAAAATAATTTGTGCTAATTGTTTTGCATGAAATGACATTTAAATGGAAGATACTTTAGGTGGGTTCTCAACTATTAGGATTCTAGATTTGTCTTCATTCTATAAGTATTTATTTTGCAACAATTTGGTCCACTTTAACTTTAGATTGTTGAACCCAAATTTTGCACCCATTGCTTTGTTTTGTAAAATTTGATTTCTTAGTCATATTTTGCAAACACTTCTAGGCTTGAATACTAAGTCCCATGGAATCAAAGGTTTTTTTTTCTTTTGAGGTGCCTTTCCTAAATAAGTTTTTCATTCTTTGATTTAACTCTTTATTGACTAAGACTAGGATCTTAAGACATAATAGCAGGAAGATAGGAATTGTTGAAATAACTTATTTAGCATACTTACCTTCGCGCCCATGATAACCATATTCCTTTCCATGAGGTCAATCTTTTGTCGCATTTTTCCACAAAAACCTATCCAGTTTCTTTGCAATGTTGTTGAATCCAAGACCTTGATTTGTCCAAGTGTAACTCCCTTTTTAATGGGCCATTTTATATATTGTTGATGTTTACAAACTCTATAAAATCTCTTTGAGACTGATTTCATTTTTTAACTCCACCAAGCTTATCAAAATATTTTAAATTTGCATTTAAGTCTCCACCCGTAACGAAGAAGGAGCTAGGATATGCTACAAGAATTTGTTCTAGTTCTTTCCATACCAATTTCATTTTTGGGCAAATAGATGGATTGTACATATTGATTAGGATGAATTTGAAACATGTTATTAAGCATGTAGTCTGGTAAGCCACCCAATTTTTATTTTTGTTAACTTTATACACCTTTATTAACAATGATCTTCACAGTGTGGTTATGCATCTTCATACACCTGTAAGAGAGGGGGACCACCACGTGCAAGACCCCAGGTCACAGAGAGTCAAGACGCGAGAGGCTGCCCTAACTTACCTTAGCTTAAGTGTATGTTTAGGGTATGAGGATGAAAATGATGAGAATTTTTAGGGTCCTACGATCACTCTACAATCCAAGCTTCAAAGTGGGGCTAGGCAAGTTGGTCTTTAGGTCCAACTTTGCGCCTCAAGGAGCTCTCTGCTCGAGGACATCATCGCAGATTGCGTGGCGCGCTAGCGTCTCAAAAATGTGTTGTAGTCTATACAGTCAAATTACAGCAGAGACAACATCAAACTCACCGGAACAACTAATAGCCTAGCTTAACGACTTCTAAGAGGACAAAATATAACACTATGAAATACGAAAAGTATAAGCGAAGAGGATAGAGTAGATATACCAAAGCCAAGGTGATGAAGACAATCCTGTAGAAGAAGACAATCCTGTAGAAGACCCTGTTCGCCAGCTAGCTCCTCGAAGTGCGTCCACCTACACACGGAAAGAGACAGAATGTTGGGGGGTAGTTGTATAGAGTTCTACCTCAGTTAGACCCCCATTTAGGCGTTCCCACCTCCATGGACAGCCAAAGGAAGAAAGATAAAGAAGCGACAAAAATAGAAGCACTACAAATAGTACTATGCTACTCAACCAAATAATAGAGAGGAGAGGGAAGCTTACCACCTCCACCAAGAGACTCAAGGCTACTTGGGGAGAAAATGAGAGGAACTCAAGCCTCTGTTGCAATGGCGTGGTCCCAAACTTGCTCTACCAACTTGATGGAGTGTGATATTGTTGTTATGGAATGCTTGGAATGCTAGAATGTGAGTGCAAAATGAGCTTGAAGTGATGTAGAGTCCTTCCAATCTTCATCCAACCTCCTAATGCAAGTTCAAAGACTTGATTATGAAGGAATGAGGAAAGAAACAACCATATTCAGGTCGACCAGTCGAAGGAGGCGTTACAACTTCACTGCCAATGGGAAGAGTAACGCCTCTACTGGCTTAGCCGCAAGAATCTACTAGGGATGTAAGCGTGCCGCGTAGATGTATGTGCGTCGTGCGGGTTTCCCCGATAGAAACACTTCCACCAACACAAAAAATAGGCGCCAAGTGGACTACCATCAACGGGCTTAAGTGAATTTAAGCCTTCAACTTAGGTTTTCTAAAGTGTAATAAGGAAAAAAGGGGAATTGCACCTAGGGTGCAAATTCGCTCTTATACATTTTCCCCCCACTTTAGCGAGCAAAAGTACTGATGAGTGCTCGATAAAGTAGATCAAGAAGAGACTAGGGTTAGAAAAGTATACCTGAACCGTTGAGGATGCAAACCGTGATTTGGCGAACCCGAAGATGCAGGGAGAACAAAAGACTCCATAGCTGCTCAAAACTATGAAGTTGGAACAACAAAGCGCCTTACAGGCCCGCAAACCTACAAGGAGGCAACCCCCAAGGTCTCTCGCATGGAGGAAGCCCCATGGAAGCAAACTCCACAAATTCAAGAAGAGGCAACACGTCTACCTATAGATAGAGCATGTCTAAAGCGTCAACACGTCTACCCACAAATAGAACATGTCTAAAGCATCGATGTGTCTACCCACAAATAGAACACATCTAAAAGTGGTGACATGTCTACCCGCAGATAGAATATGTCTAAAGTGTTAATGTGTCTACCTATAGATAGAACACACCTAAAAGTGGCAACACATCTACCCACATATAGAACATGTCTAAAGTGTCGATGTGTCTACCCACAGATAAAACAAATCTAAAAGTGACGACATGTCTACCCGCATATAGAACATGTCTAAAGTGATCGGTCATGCAGACTAAGAAACTTTCAAAGGGGTCCCTTAGGAACCCTTTAAAAGGAGAGGGATCAACTCAAGGGATGCACAGTTTGAAACAAAAAGGTCTAGTTAGGTTGCCCCCAAGCTAGATGCGAAAGGACAAATAGAACGGGTCTAATCAGGTTTCCCCTAGACTAGACGTACAAGAGTCCATTTGTGACAAAAGGGTTTTGAAGAAAGGGTCCTTAAGGAACCCACTATGAAAGAGAGGGGGTCCACTCAAGGGACACACAGTTCAAAAGTTGCCACCTTAGAGTGATCCATCATCAAGGGATTCTTTTGAAAGATGTTCACTTTTGAAAGGAAGGTCATGCCCCCATGCGAGGGGAAGTCAAAGTAGTTCCCACTTCGGAGGAAGGTCTCCAAGTCCTTTCTTTACGAATCCATGATGAAGAAAACACATTTCGTTAGGATTCTATGTTGAGAATGCACTTCCAAGGAAAGGGTGTTGCAAGGACTTTTGAGAAAAGATTCATTAGCGGCAAATTTGTTTTCTAAAACTTGAAGTGTTAAAGAACGTTCTCACACATAGAAGGGACAACTCAAGCAAAGAAGAGAGAGTGATAAAGAAAAAATGAAAAAAGTACAAACAAAGGGCACAGGGAGATCTGGTTTAGCAGGGTTAGATCTATCCAAGCTCATATAATATTAGGTAACCGCAGTGCAAGGCGAAAGATCATCAATCCCCAACTAGATCAAGAAGAATGCACAGAAAACAAAGTAAAAACAAAAAATTGGGTCAACATGGAAGGGAAGCCTAAATGCCCCCAATACTTTGCATCGTCCCCAATTTAATGAAAAATCAAGCACAAGCATGGAAGAATGATGGTACAAATAAAAGAAGGTTTACGACACAAAAACCATGCCTGTATCAAAGCACAAACAAGGGTGACGAGGGTCATCCAAGCACACATAATTTGAGTATGGGGGAACACGTCACAAAACACACACTTACACACACAAGATCAAGAAAAGGGGACCTCCTCTTAACACTGCTCAACCAAGAGGTCATCTTCTTCCCAATCCAAATCCCCATAAGGGGAAGGAGGATGAGTCTACAAAGGCGAAATGTTAAGAGGAAGGGCATCTGACCCTTCCACGACAAGGGCCTATGAAGAGGGCCCCTCAAGGTCCTCTCCATCAAGCTCCTATGGAGTCAAAGTCAACGATTTCACGAAGATTTCTGACAAGGTCGGGGCCTCATTCAATGAGTTGAACATGCATCCCATGGAAGCGTTGTGTCTTACTTCAATGGATGGGATGGGTTGTGCCTGAGATCCACCGCTAGGCTCACTGAATGACTTGAGAGTGATGACAAACTCATGAGAGGTCGGGACTAGTTTTGTCACAAGGAAAAAATAAGTCATCACAGGGCCACCTTACGAATGTGGGCTCTTCCTACGTCCTTTATCACAAGAAGGACTAGCCTTTTCCTCCAACCAAGGCTACAACCAAAGTGTTAAAACCAAAGTGTTAACCATATCTACGGGTTTTGGGAAGGGATGAATATCCAAAATGGACATCAACAAAGGCGGCTCCATCGAGGGAGTGATAAACACTTGTACCCGATTAGGGTTAGGTTCTTTCATGCTCGCAACGGAAGCCAAGAGCAGGTTAGGCAAAAGAGACAACATGAGAGGAGGAGGATGACGCTATAGAGGGCCTTGAAGCAGGGGCGGTCATTTCTTCTTCCTTTCGTTGCGAAGCAGCCTACTCGGCCATGAGAGCCTTTTGTCAGCGCTTGCACTCTCATGCAAGGCGATTCCTACGGCTCTTGGAGTTAGAATTCATAGCTTGCGAAGGGACAAGAGTTTCCTGCTCGACCATAGGGACGTCCACTATGGTTGTTTTAGGTGGAGGAACAGGTTCCTATGCAGGAGCAAGGGGAGCAGGCTGAAGAGTGATGGAAGGAGTCGACTCGAGAGCCTCAGCAATAGACCTCTTTCTGCTCATTGCCTTAGGAGCAAGAGCAATAGGAGGTCGTGGTGGTCAACACAAGGACTCTCTTTGAAGGATCTTCTTCCTTTCATACCAAATGGCTCTAGGCTCTATCAGCAAAATAGGAAGCTCAAACACGGGACACTTGCCCTTTCGCCAAGCGGACACCGAAGGGTTCTCCTGCAAACGAGGAGCAAAACTTGAGGGTACCACTACTAAGCGAGAAGAAGCGTCAGGTTTGGAAATGAAAGAGGAAGAAGGAGGATCATGAGACCTCTTCTCCTCTACCCTCTTTCGAACCTTAACATCATTGTCAGCCTTCAAGTAGGCCCTATGTGAAATAGCATAAGGAAAGTGAGGGTACCTCACTTTTTGCCTCAAACATCCTTTCTTATAATTTTGACATCTTGTGTAAAAGGTTTGTCCTAGGCGAAAGGGTACCCCCAGTCCCAGGCCACAGGTGATCCAGGGAGTAGCTACCACATGCGACTAGTGTTCGATAGCTAGTATTGTGGATCATATGTACAAAACCTCTATGGATAAATTTTAGACACTTATGTACAACAGAGGGTACCATGTTCATCGCTACCAACCAAGGGATACCCAAATTTACACGAAAGAGTTCGGACCCAAGAATGATATCAAACAAAAGCTTCATGGCCTTAGGTCTGACCAAGACTGATAGGGAAATGCTACCTAAAGGGGTACGAAAAGGTCGTCATGCATGCAAATGAAACTTTCAGGAGCATCGTATCCGTCCTTGTGTAAAAAATTTATAAGCATGATCTCCTCCATTATTATGTTCACCTGTGACGTCAGATCAACAAGAACACCAGTTGTAATGTTTCCATTGATCTGTGTAAGAATATAGAGGGGAGATGGTTCCTTATTAAAGCCCATCAACAGGTCTTGTGAAGTAAAGGTTATGCCAACACTTTTCTCCACAGGCTGCTCTGAGTGGATGGTTTGATGCAAGAATGAAGCCATTACGCAGACTAGACAGTGCTTTCATAGAATCCCTAAAGGTTAATGGATAAGATAGTGACCCAATTAAGGTTTCATTGTGCAATACCTTTGGATCCTTCCAACTACACCACCTAGGGGTCGTAGGTTGGGTTCCAAGGCAACAACCTTACAACACTTACACCTACAACACTCCTAGAGTACGAGGAAAGGAATTGTCAGTATCGCAAGAACAAAACCAAAATGGTTCACGTCAGGTTCACCAAAAATGTAAGAGAGGGGGACCACTGCATGCAAGACCCCAGGTCACGAAGAGTTAAGATGCAAGAGCCTTCCCTAACTTACCTCAGCTTAAGTGTATGTTTATGGTATGAGGATGAGAATGATGAGGATTTTTAGGGTCCTACAACTAGTCTACAATCCAAGCTTCAAAGTGGGGTTAGGAGAGTTGGTCTTTAGGTCCAACTCTATGCCTCAGGGAGCTCTCTACCCAAGGACGTCAGTGTGGACTTCGAATGACAGCGCAACGCACTAGCGTCTTAGAAACGCGTTGTAGTTCGTAGGGTCAGATTACAGCAAAGAAAAGGTCAAACTCACTAGAACGACTAACATCCTAGCTTAACAACTTCTATGAGGACAAAATAACACTATGAAATACCAAAAGTATAAGCGAAGGTGATAAAGTAGATATACCAAAGCCAAGGTGATGAAGACAATCTCGTAGAAGACCCTGTTCGTTAGCTAGCTCCTCAAAGTGCATCCACCTACACACAAAAAGAGAGAGAATGTTGGGGGGTGGCTGTATAGGGACTTGCCTCAGTTAGACCCTTGTTTAGGCATTCCCACCTCCATGGATAGCCAAAGGAAGAAAGATAAAGAAGCGAAAAAAACACAAGCACTAGAAATAGTACTATGCTACTCAACCAAATAATAGAGGAGAGGAGAGGAGAGGGAAGCTTACCACCTCCACCAAAAGCACTCAAGGCTGCTTGGGGAGAAAATGAGAGGAATTGAAGCCTCTCCTAGAATGGTGTGGTCCCAAACTTGCTCTACCAATGTGATGGAGTGTGATATTGATGCTATGGAATGCAAGAATGTGAGTGCAAAATGAGCTTGAAGTGATGTAGAGTCCTTCCAATCTTAATCCAACTTCCTAATGCAAGTTCAAAGACTTGATTATTAAGGAATGAGGAAAGAAAAACCATATTCGGGTCAGGTGGTTGACGGAGGCATTATAACTTCGTTGCCAATGGGAAGAGTAACACCTTTGCTAGCTTAGTTGTAGGAATCTTCCAGGGATGTAAGCGGGCCACACAAATGTTTGCGCGCCACGCGAGCATCCTCGACAAAAACACCTCCACCGACACAGAAAATAGGCACTAAGTGGGCTGCCATCAGCGGGCTTAAGTGAATTTAAGCCTCCGACTTAGGTTTTCTAAAGTGTAATAAGGAAAAAAGGGGAATTTCACCGAGGGTGAAAATTCACTCTTATACAACACCTTTAGTGGAAACATAAATTTCATCCCATTGTCTTGACTTTCCCTTCATTATTTATATTTCTTTATTGCTATTTTTTGTCTCTTGTATCATGAAAATATTAGCTTTTGAGGTGTCTAATTGGTGCTTGAACAAGTGCATTTTGTTAGGGGTATTTAAGCCCCTAATATTCCATGATAGGATCCTCATTTCCCTTTGAAAAGGGATTTTCCCTTCTTGTATCTCAATAATATTGTTATCTTCATTTAGGCTTTTGCATCTCCATCTATAGTAATTTTCTATCTATTGGTCTTTTTGTCTTTCTTTGATTCATCCCCACGGTCTAGTTTTTCTTTCTCTAAAGTTGACTACCTAATTCCTCTTTTATCCAAAGAAAGAGACTCTAGAAGGTCTTGATCTAGCACTTCCTCTTTGTCCTCTTGTGACTTATATGTTTCCCTTTCTTTTTTCATCAGGGAGACTTTCTTTATTTGATCCCTATTTTTCTCCTCTATCTTGATAACTATTTGTATCTCCAATTCAACATTCTATGGTGGAGCTAATTCTAGAGATCTTTCAAAGTCTCTTTCCAACCCATCCATTTGATGAAAAATTCACTGTACTTATATCTTTTATTTCAATTTGATAATTCTATTGAATTCAGGGCAAAATATTGGCAACTTCTTGTAATTCTTGGAGCAGAGGAATTTGGTTTGGTCTAGTCACCACCTTTGAGTTCTTAGGGAACCATCTTTTCTCTATCGAGTTTCAACCATATGTCCATTTCCTTTTTTTTTGGTTGGGCTTCCTCTAAAGAAACTCCATCTTTGATTCTCAACCTGATCTGGTCTTTGGTTCCAATTTGGGCCATCTCTCTCTCCATCTCTTTCCTTTGGTAGCCTTTTATCATATATGTTATTTTTGGTGGTGTTTCAATTTTGGTTCCTCTAGCACAAGTTTCCATGTAGGTTCTTTTTATTATGTTCACACTTTTTGTAACACCCAACTTGATCTACGATTTTCAAATGTAACCAACTACCAATTTCAGCAGGAGAACAACTAACTTGTTATCATTCTAGGGTTTCCAAATCGTTCAAATGTTCATTTTAAATTTCCATTTAACTTCTAAGTTTTCAGTTTCAAAAGAATAGTAACATCTAAATGTTTCCAACAACCATCTCACAAAAGATCAACACTAAATAACTGTCAAACTAGGGTTCCCATTTAACCAATTTATGAACTAGGGAAAATAAATAACTTCTCTTTATTCATTAACTAATTTCAAATCTTTCTTTTCAACTGATGATTCAAGTAACTATCTAAGTAATTAACTATAGATTCTTACAACATACATTTAACATAAAAGAATATCATTCATTGCACAAATGAAAGTAAGCTTTAAATAGCATTACATGTACCTAGATTGACAAGTGAGGAAGAAATACATTTGACATCATCTTCATGTTGTTATACTTGGGCTTCTTTATCAATGAGGGAAAGAGAATTATCATCAGGGGTTGTAACGCCCAACCAAGACCTACTAGTCTCCTGAGTTTCTTCAACTGAAGAACCCACCCTTCATGAGGGTAATCAACATGGATCAAATTATCATCATGCCTTTGAGCCTAGTGTCAAGGACCTATACCTCCTGATCGACATTACTAAGGGTTCCTCCCAAATAGAAAGACCACTCTAATAAGTGGTATATCTGGTTCTTGATACCTGAGATATGTTAAATCTAGCATCGTACCTTGCCCAAGGATTTTAATGTTTTTGTCACTCCTATGCCGATATCTTTGGCACTCCTATGCCATCAACACTCTCACCCTTGCTCGACATAACAACTCTCTGATCAAGTTCTAATCTTAAATTCATAATTTATTTACCATTTCTTCTCAATTCGAAGTTACGTCTTAACCATCAAGTTTCATACATAATAAAAGAGATTCACTGGCATAGAGGATTTGCAAGTCTCTCTTAATAAGGTTAAGCTAATATCATTAAGCATCTATTTTTTTTAATGAGAAAAGAGAGAGAGAGTCTCGACTCAACATATATCACTTCTTTTAAGAATAATTGTCTTCTCTAACCAAAGGTTGTTATCATTGAGCTCTTATATAATAAACGACATATTCAATTAAGGGGTCTTTCAAATCTTACCAAACAACTACAAATTTTTATCTCAAGTACGATTACAATGTCTGGTTATTCTCTCTTAGTTCCAGGTTGTGTCACAACCACAAGATTATGCATGAATGAAGATATTAAAATGATGTGAAGTTTTAAAGACCACTTTCATATCTCATAAAGGTTCAACAAACATGGAAAAGCCCAAGGTCAGCAACAAATCAAATTGATCAGGTGAATTTCCTTTCAAATTATAAACCTAGCAAATCTTCAAATACTAAAACAAGATTGTTCACAACATAGAAAAAAAGAAGGAACCATAACCATTTGGGTTCCTCGTCAAAGGATCAAGGCCATAGTTTTAGGCCCACAAAATCAATAAAGGAAAACATGAATATAATTGATTGTTCTATGCAAAATCACAAGAGCTCCTAAGAACATGAAGAATAAGTCAGGTCAAGTTCAATAGGGAGGTTGTCCAATTAATTATTTAACTTCCCAAGATTCCACTATTCAAAACTAATTCCTATTACAACCCAACAATCTCTTAAATTGATTAAACTAGTCTTGACTCAAATTTGGGAAAAAGAAAAGTCACAAAACCGCTTCAGATCACCTGACAGAGAGTTCCAATACCCAGAAGCAACCCGAAGCTTGACAAGGATAACTTAGATGTACAGACAAAGCTTGAAAGATTCCTTCACATAAACTTATGTTTAATATCCCTAACCATTTTACATCTGTAATTTATTTCCTTCAAGAGAATAAGGAAGAGTTTAATTCTATATGTGTGTGATAGATCTAAACATTTGACTTCAGAGTTAGTTTGGAGAAGAAGAAAAGTTCAACCTTTTACAGAGAAAGAATACAGCTGGGTCAAGGCTATAAAAGTTCCAATAAAATTGAGGGTGAATTATGCTAATAGTTCAAACTCTGAGTTATTCTAAATAAATTGTAAATCTCGATCTAGATTTTGGTAACAAATTAGGTACCTTTTCTTGCATTATATATCTTCAAAATACCTTTTTCATTTGAAGAGCCATCTACACATCTTTCATCTTACAAATATGTTTGTTATTTATAAAATTGATTCATTCACTCTCAAATATTTTTCATTATGTAAAAGTCATTTCTTAGTAATGTTTGAAGCTAAAACTAGTTAAAATACCTACTCAATTATCTTTTGCTCTAAATTTAGCTACCACAAATAAATAGCATCAAAATGGTTTTTGATGTCTATATGACAAGACCTACTATAGCGCAATGGATCTCTCTTTGGGTGGTGGCAGTGCGGGTTTTTCAAATTTGGTGAAGGCGGGAAGTCTTGGTGCAGTGGATGGCGTTAATGGCGGTCAATTAGTTGATAGTGGGGTGATGTCAGTTGGCTCTTTTGTTGATGGTAAGCGGTGTGGCTCCCTATGTTTAGAGAATGTGTGCATGGGTGAGAAAATGCCCCCAAGATGCCTTTTCTTTTGTGTTTCTCATTGTCCTCTTCTGAGTTGGTGATTCCTGTTGCTAAAAAGATTGGGTGTGGTTAGTTTGGAGATGCTATGGAAGCGAGTCTCAAATCATCTTGTTTTGTGCCTAAACTTCCTATTGGTGACAAGACGAGGTGTGGTTTGTCCTTTGAGGCTACTCTCAAGTATTCAAACCTTTTGGCGCTAATGTGGGTTTTCATTTTAATGCATTTATCAATGAGTTCTCTATCTCAGTTCTTGATTACATTGTTGAGAAGGGTGTTTCAAATATGGAAATGACATTGTTGGGTAAGTTTTTGGGTCCTCGTCCACACATTGAGCTAGTTGATAAGTTCTTGACATGTTGGTGTCCTATGGGCCAAGTGGATGTTGTTGCTATGGTGAAGGGGTTTTTCTCCTTCTCTTTTAACTATGAGGATGACCTCATTATGGCCCTTATTAGTGGACCTTGGTTTATTGTCAAGTCATCTCTGGTACTGAAAAGATGGGAACCTAGGTTTAATCCCAGTTCTTGTTCTTTCTTGGTTGCTTGTGTTTGGGTTAGAATCACAGGCCTCTCGTTAGAATTTTGGGATGAGGAAGTTTTTAAAGGGATTGCTAGCACCTCTAGCAACTTATTATCTATTGATCAAATGAATGCTTCAAGAAAGTTCTTGCTATATGCTTGTTTCTATGTGAATGTTGAGTAGTTAGCTAACCTTGCTTCTATTGTGAAGATTAACTCTAAACTTGGAGTTTGGGAGCAAATGGTGGAATTTGAGTCCATGTTGTTTGCTTGATTTTTTTGTAAGAAAGTTAGGCACTGGGAAAAAAATGTATGTTGAAGGTTCATAAGCCCCCATTGAAGGAATGGAGGGAGAAAGAGCAGCTTGTGGCACTTGCGGTTGCTACCAAGATCTTAGTGGGTAATGAGGACTCTCTATAGGATATTTTTGATAACAAGGAAGAAGCATTGCTTGAAACTTCTCCTAAGAAACATAGTTTGGACCTTGAAGCTATGAGGAAGAACATGGGAGACGTTGCCTCTCCTACATTGTCTGGTCAAGCTCAAATTGAGATCTCTAATGAGGTGGTCCATTATGAAATTAAGAGAGTTGAGAAGGTGGATAATAAATTTGATGTTGTTGCTTTGTCCTCTTCTTATGATGAGCTATCAGGGGATTTGATCCCTGTTAAGGAGTGCAAGGTGGCTTCCCCTTTAGCAGCACTAGAGAATAGTGTTATAAGGTCGCCCCCTATGACTATTATTACTACCTCTTTGGTGGAAGGTTCTAAAGGCCAATGTTTGAACAGTAAAGCCTCTCAAGTGGAGTGTTATGATCTTGTTGATCCTCCTTTCACGACGGTGAAAGGTAGAAACAAAAAGAAACACTCCCCCCTTTAGGGGTTTCTACTAGAAATAGACAAAGATCTAACTATGGTTCAGAGCCTGGAGGAAAGGATAAACTTCCTTCCTAGATTACTTGGGATAGGGAAAGTAGAATGGATATAGCTAATGGTACTCAGATAAATTTTCTTGATATGTGCTTGTAGAGCATCCCTCATAAGTTCTCATGAAGATTATTTCCTTGAATATGAGAGGGTTAAATAACCCTCACAAATATGATCTCCTTTCTAATCTGGTAAGGGATCATAGAATTGATATTGTTTTGATTCAAGAAACTAAAATGGGGGTTGATAAGCTGAGAAAAATCAAGAATAGGCTCTTTAAAGGTTTTTGTTTTCATTGCTCTCAGGCGACAAGCACTTCTGGTGGTATTGTTACTTTTTAGAATCCCAAGGTGGTGTAGGGTATGGCTATTTTTGAAGACTTCAATTGCGTGGCTACTTACTTTAAGAATGTTTAGGATATTTTTTTTTGCAATCTCTCTAAAATTTATGCTCCTAATAGTAAGGGTATTAGGATTTTTTTTTGGAAAATTTTAAGATATTTTAAATCTTAGTTTTCTTTCAATAATTGGTTGTTTATGAGAGATTTTAACACCCCCCTAAATGATTTTGAGAAGAGGGGGCCCAAATTATGGATGATAGTAGGTTTGATCTTATGAATATTATTAATGTTGATGCCTTGATGGATTTAGATCTTCAAGGAGCTTCTTATACTTGGTCTATTAGAAGAGTTGGTGAGGCTCTTATTTAGGTTAAGCTTGATTGGGCTATTCTTTCTTTGAATTGGTTTCTCTCCTATTCTTGTTCTCTTTCTACTTTGACTAGTTTGGGATCTAATTACTTTCTTCTCTACCTCTTGACATATCTTTTGGGAAGAAGGAAACACTTTTTGTTTAGGTTTGAGAAAATTTGGACATGTCATCCTAAGGTTAGGGATAAAATACAGTCTTCATTGAATATTATATTTCATGGCTTTGCTATGTTCAAGGTGGCGAAAAAGATTTTCTAATGTTAAAATGAATGTTCAAAAGTGGAGTATGACTTCTTTTGGTAAGATTTTTGATAGAAAAGTAGCTATTAAGGAGGAGCTTCATATTATTCAACAATCTATTCAAGTTGCCAATTATGATCTTGTTCTTATTCAACGTGAGAATCTTCTTCTTTCTAGGTTGCATAATGTTGTTGCTAAGGAGGAAGAATTATGGAAATAAAGGTTGCTAGTTATGTGGCTAAAGAGTGGGGATAGAAACATTAGATTTTTTCATCTCTCAATGTTGAAACATCGAGCCTCAAATTGTATTAATTCTATTAGGTTTAATGATTAGGTGATGGAAAATGATGAGGGCATTATGCAAGCAGTGACTTCCTTTTTTTCTGGTTTTCTCATAGTTGATGATGTGTTAGAACCTGCTTGTCAACATGATCTATTAAATGATATCCCTAACATCATTTTTGAATATTTGAATAAGGAGCTGGTTCATATCCCTTTGGATGGTGAGATCAAAAGTACAATATTCTCTTTTGAAGGTAATAAGGTTTCGGGCCTGATGGCTTCCCCATGTTCTTCTTTCAGTCTTATTGGGATATAATGGCTAAGGATGTGTTGGATGCCACTATAGAGTTCTTTGGAAGCAATAACCTTATGAGAGAATGAAAATTCCTCCTTTATTGTTCTTGTTTCAAAAAATGTGGGGGCTTCTTCTTTTGGTGAGTTTCGCCCTATAAGCCTGTGCAATTCTATCTATAAGATCTTCTCTAAAGTGTTGGCTGTGATACTGTAGAAGGTTCTTCCCCTAATCTTTTTTGTTCAACATAATTGATTTGTGCCTGACATGCAAATCCTTGATTCTATCCTTACTATGCATGAGAATATTCATTCTTTGATGGTTAATAGGCAGGTGATTTTTCTTCTGAAGTTGGATCTCCTCAAAGCTTATGATAGAGTTGATTGGGGGTTTCTCCTTAAGATTTTAGTAGCGTTTGGGTTTGTGGAAAAGTTGGTGTTGTTGGTTAGGCAGTTAATTTCTACTCTAAAATTTTTTGATAGATTTTGTAGAAGTATGAAGTTGCTTCAAGGCATAAAATCAATCTTCCTAAAAGTAGCTTATTTCTTCTCAATACTCCTAAGCCAAGGCAACACAAAATTGTGAGGATTTTGTAGTGTTAGATTGGGGAACTGTCATCCTCCTACTTGGGTCTCCCATTGTGCTCTAATGTTCTTGACTCCTTTTGGTGTGGTTTGATTCACAAGTTTAACTCTAAACCAGTAGGGTGGAAGGGAGCCTTACATAATCAAGCTAGTCAAGTTCAATTGATTAAATCTACTTTCCAAAATCTCCATGTTTATGTTTCAAGCCTTTTTCAGATGCCTAGGAAGTTTATTGATAAGATAGAATTTGTCCTAACTTTCCTCTTTAAATTTTAATATTTCTCATAAACATTTCTAAGATATTATCCATGTACTTTGTGTTTACCCTAAGTATTGAAGCATAAATAATGGTATATGGTATATTGATGAATGATTATGTGTATTAATGATTGTTTATAAAATATGATAGTACTTTATGTTAGTTTTGGTAGTTTATAATATGGAAATATTGTAGGGAGAAACTAACCTTTATTCAACAAAGGATCAATCACCCATAGCAAAGGTCACCTATCAACCCACAACTAAGGGATTGTTTATCTACAGTTAAGAAAACAATAGAGTTGCAACCAAAGGAAGAAGTACCCAAATAAAGTGGGATTGGATTATTCATAAATTATTTCATTAATCAATGATTCAATCATCAACATGAAAGATATCTATAAAGAATAAGAGGGAATTCACGATATTAAAAAATTGTGGTTCATAATTATATGATTATGCTTTATTTTGTGTGATCTTATTCACTTCTACCTTCTTTATGATGGGTAGAAAGAGTCATAACAAGACTATGATATCCGTACCAACTTTGTATAATCAATTTCCTATTTCTATTTTGATTAGGATATGAATAAGTCCTTTTCCTATGTTTATGGAAGAGATGAAATACAATGTTAGAAGTTATTTAGAGTCCAAACTAATTAGAATATCTAGATCGTGTATCTATATGGTCGATCTTGCATGAAACATAGATCTAGAAGAACTTTTGTTATCAACATTGCATTTCATTTCTAAAATTCAATAAAGGTTATAGATTTAGTCAATGTGTGGATTGTTGAATTAAGATTTGATTAGATTATGTGGGGTTAAAATTGCCCAAACAAGGGTCTCTTGAGGTAATTTTAGTGCTCTTTATATTTTATATTGTTTGTTAATTATCATGACTTGTTGAATTAGATTGCTATTAGTTGTGTTTACAAATTTGATTTAGATTGTTAGTAGTTATAATCATTTAATTATTAACAGTTATCTTGCATGGTTACATCAAAATTTACTTACATCATAGTTGGAAAGTGCTTGTTTACTATTCCAATGAAATTAACTACTTGTGGCTCAACTATCACTAATTAAGGTTCACAGGATAGAATTTACTTTTAGTCAAGTTTTTTATTCACAAGATTTAGGAAAACTCAAAGATCTTAAACTATACATCAATACAAGTACCATCCAAGAAGAATACGATTCCTTGGTTTGACAATTAAATGTAACACAGTTTAGCTAGTAGGTTGCTTGATAAAGGACATGTTTGTCCATTGAGTTGAATGCGTTCCCCTTTTACATCAATTTACTGTTCATCAATCGAGTTAAACACCGCTCTCCATCTCTAAGGAAACTAGAAGGTGTTTTGGTTCACATCTTGATAAGTTACTATGTCACACAATATCATGCTCGATGAAGAAAATCGGATCCATGCAATACACTCTAGTTTATCCCTTGCTATAATAAGTTTCTTTGCAATTGATAATACACCAAGCATGCTCCCTAGCCAACTTTGATCTTGAGCCCTTCTCCACTAAATATACTTGCCTTGTACTGAAGGGGATGATGATCACAATCCTACTTAATCTTCACAATTCAATTATTGTAGAGCTATATAATATAAAAACATCAAGAAAGAATTAAAAATAACATGGAATTAAACCTAGGAAACCCTAATGGGAAAAAAAAAACAAATAATTACATTGAAATTAAAATAGCTTTTAGATTCAATTGTGTGATAAGATAGCTTCTAGATTCAATTGTATAAATTTTTCACATCACAATTAGTGATCCATCAATAGTACACAGAATATGGAAAACTAATGCAAATAATTGCATTATTGAGATTATATTCACAATAAGAATAGTACAATAAATATTGAGACAATACTATTTTAGAGATCTTTAATATTTACACACTTTAAATAGAAACACAACCACAAACTTCCTAAAATAATTGAACATCAATAATTACCTACTCTAAAATATATTGTACTAGCTCCAAACCCAACATCGGATTTATAGACAACATCCAATAATTACTCATTCAACTAGAGCACCTTGATTCGTGCAATAAAATAGGGCAAGGAAAAGTTGCCTCCCATTAATTAAATGCTTGAAAGAAAGATCGAGTTGCAAGTTAAAGCAACTACATAACCACATCTAATATAACCTCCAAAACCATGTTACCTCTTTACAACAATGATTAGCTATATATTGTAATCACCTTTTGTAGTTGAAAGAGTAACCACAAATTATTTCTTTCCCATCTATTTCACTGTACCATTAAATAGGTTAAATACATAACAACTAGTGGGTCTCTTTTTATTAATGTCATTGACCTAGTTTTGATCAATGAAAACTTCTATATTTATAATCTTACCCAAATTATCTCCTCCTTAGTAGAAAATATAATTCTCTGAAGTATCAAAAATATATCTAAAGATCCTTTAGTATTTTAATATTTTTTCTTAGATTAGACATAAAATTGATTAAGACTCCCACTAATTGGAAAATATCTAATCTTTTACAAACCATTACATAATTAAAGCTTCCAAAAACACTAGCACATGGAGCATGATACATTTTCTTTATCTAATCTTCTAAGTTGGGATATTATTCCATTAACAATTTAGTTCCCACAAATTAAGAACATTTATTGGCTTAATATCCAACATTTTAAGCTATTATAATACAAAGTTAACATATTTCTTCTAACTCAAATAGAGCTTTATGTTTTCTCTATATCTCCTTTTCTCCCTTCCAAGAATGAACTTATTAGCTCATAGATTCTTCATGTTAAACTATAAAGAAATTTGAAACTTAAGTACCTTGATTAAATCCTTATTATTAACAACCAATAACATGACATCAATAGACATGAGAATAGAAATAATCTAATCACTAATTGTAGATACCCTAAATTGTCCTGATTGACAAACAACACTATTTAACTAACTTTCACCCTTCCTCTCTAAATGATTAAACAAGACATTATTATTTTATTACGACCAAATTTTATATTCGTCTATTAATTAAGTGATTTAACATTATTTAATTAATTCATCCTCAATCATTTCTGACATTAAATAAATCTCATTTATTTAATTAATGTCCTAATCCAACTTTATTTCTCTTGATTAATTAAATAACATCAATTATTTAATTATATTTGTAGAGGCAAACTAATGTGTTATGGACTTGGTAAATTCTACATAATTCAGGGGTGTGCCAAGCTGAATAGTCCTCTTGACATTGCAAGCCTACATTAAATTATCAACCAAGGTGCGTAAACTTATGATGGTACTACACTATTTGTGTCTTCACAAGCTCATGTTAACCTAAATTAGTCTATGAAAACCTATTCAAACTATTCTACTTTGTTGAAACTTACAAAACCTAATGGCTACGGGTACCTACAACATAAGCTGTAGGTGATTGCTAAAATTGTACGAGTGCATAATTAATCTAAGATTGTTAAGTAACCAATCCTACGCTCTGGAGTAATATGGTCTATTCATTATATATTTGTTCATGAACAACTATGATTTTAACTAACCATAAATTATTTTACTTTGCAATGCATGTGTAAGATAAAGAAAATAGACTAAATGGAAATACATAAATAAACAGATAGATGAACGAAGTGAAGAACAATACCTAAGTGGCCAGCTCAGAAGACTGCCTCACTTAACTAAAAACCAAATCTAACTTAGATTCTCATGCATCCATGCATCATACAACTCCATTCATTGCATAACGCTAGATATTCAGACAAAATCCTTCTTACAAATTTTATTCCATAATATCATTATAACAACATGTTTTTGGATAACTGGAAAATTGCAAAATCTACTAACTAATAATAGCTTGTATTAATCAACTAATTGAACTATGAACACATCCCCCGACTTTATACAAAACAAGGAGTCTTATTCGAACTACCAACTAACTAACTAATTGCAATCATAAATCTCACTCCTAGATATGAGGAGGTGGAATAATGATTGACTTATTCATCTAACTAAAAAAGAGATCTATTCAAATAAGGACAACTTGCATGTGAAACACATAGGAAAACACCCAACATTCATGGGTAAACCCATAAAATTGGTTTACAATTCCAGTGAGGAAGGAAAAGTTGCAAAAAACTCCCCTATGCAAAACATTTTGGTTTCTAGGGGTTCAAACAAACATCTGGTTTGAGCAAACCCAAAGATGGTTCACTAGAATTGCCCTTCGAGTGAACCTATTAAATATTGGGTCCCACCATTCCTGGGAAAAAACCAAAAGAAAAGCTTTGTGGAAAGGGGGTTCGCTTGAACCCCCCCTTTCCCCCCTTCTCCCCCTCTGCACTAAAAAACTCCAGAATTTTTCCCTTCGAAGCTTGATTTGAGGATGAAAATGGAGGAGACTTCACAAAACCAACTAGATGATGGTAGTCCTCAGAACAAGCTATCCAACGAATATAATTTTAATATGTTTTAGTTTTATTATGTATTTGTTTTTCTAGTTTGATTAAACATAGGTTTTTCACCAAAAATCAAGCTCTCTGTTTTGCACATGTGGAAAAATAGTAGATTATCAATTTTTTTTTGAAAAATATGAGTGCACTAGATATTAAAGTCTTTGATCCAACAAAAAAAAGATTGAATTTTGATACATACAAAAAAATTATGTTGTATACAGTTCACCTATGTCTGAATTGTAATTGGTTTGACTTCGAAACTTGATTAAGGAAAAAAAATCAATAAAACACTATGAAACCAATTGAAAGCACTAGATATAGTAGTTAAAAATCTAAATTCAAAAAAAATAGAATTTTATCCTTCATGGAAAAAAAGTTATGTTGTATACAGTGAGCGTCACTCCTTAAAAATGGTGTTTACTAGAAAAAAAAAACTTGTTTTCAAAGGAGATGGAAAAACAAGTGCAATTTGATTCCAAAAGTTTTGAAAAAAATATATTTAGAATCCACATAAGAAATGTCACAAATCACTAGTTTGCATCATCTTCAAATTCCTCATGGTTTAGCTGCTATAGGTGCTCGACAATGAAGATCTAGTTAGAAAAAAATAATTCAATGTCCAATTTGGCCAAAAATTGTAAACCAGTATTGTGGGATCACCCAAGAATATATATCTTCCCACAAATCCTTCCATAATGACCATGCTCAACTACACAACTTCCTGCTCTTTGGATGACTTGAACTTCATTAATTTCCCATTATGTTATTTTGGTACTTGCTACAAATACTCCTTTCTTGCTACCATGTGTTGAGCTATAGGGAGATTAATTATCGATACACATACATATGCAACTAACCACCATAATTAAACCACAACATTCCATTCATATATATATACATATTCATATTTAAACCATGCAGTGCTACAAATATTTTCACCATATTTCATTTCCACAAAATGGGTTCAAGGTTGCAAGGTTTTTATGAAAGGATAACACATTATGGAAGTATTGTCTAAAGGATGCTTTAAAAACATAGGTAAAGTGTCTTAAAAGTATATGAAAAGCAACAAAAAGATAGTAATAACCAGACCCATCAATGTCGCTGATATAGCTTATCATCTGAATCAATTAAATTGTTATCACTTAATAATTTAATTAAATCACATTCCCCTTTCTAAACCTGAATAATTAAATTAATTATTCAACATGCATTCAACACAGTCAACAAACAAATACAACTTTATTTGTTAAAGTCAAAAATGACTTGCCGGTTCATCTCCTAATATTAATTAATTATTTAATCAATTAATTATCCTCACCCTCCTTTTTGATTGGGTAAATCACGATCACTAATTTCTCACTCTAATGGGTTAACTAACTCATCTATTCTCCAATCCCACTAATTTCTTCAATCCCACTAACCACTCAAATGGGTTTTTTCAATCCCACCAATTATTCTAATCTAAATCCACTAATCTTTCCAATCTAACTCCCATCAACGGTTTTGAACCATTAATCGAGATCTTTTACTACAAAATCTTGATCGTTCATTTCAAAATGGGAAATCTATAAAACAAACTTCTACCTTCTCACAAATCATCTAGAATTTACATAAGTGAAGTGTTGCACAATTACCTCTTGAGCATGTTACGAGTTATCATCACATTCTAGTTCAACATTTTACACACATTGAAGCTTTTGCAACACATAATGGAGGCTTTGCATTGATACACACAAATCAACATCAATGCAAATACAACTTTGACATAGTATGGTATATATTTTAAGTTTTGAATTCATTTTTGTGTCATCTTAGGATTTCATTATTTGATTTCACAATCTTAGAGCTTCATTTCATGACTAATGGGTTTAGGAATTCTTAATCTTGTTTGAATTAGATTAATTCATTTGTTTTATGTATGCTTCATTCCCCCCTTACGACACTAATATACATAATAATCAAACTTATCTCTATGAAATCATAACTTCAAAACATAAATATTAAACTCGTGATGCTAAAGTTGAGGTGATTGCTTCATACTATAAAGATAATTCTTCAACTTGTAAACCAAATCTTTCTTACATTTTGCTACAGAGTGCCCAAGTTGTTTCCTTTATATTTCTTTCTCAAATTGCCATATAAAAATAACTTAATATCTATTTTCTTGACCTCTAGGGGGCCTCCACATCATAGGTGATGGCCACAAATACTATAATTTAATAAAAGTTAATTTTGTAACTAGAGAGAAAATATCACCAAAACCTATTCCCTTGACCTAGGAATAAACCTTAGCAACTAATTATGCTTTCTTTTCAACCTTTCCATTGGAAAAACACTTCTTCTTGAAGCCTCTTTTTTATCTAATAGGTTCCCTTTGGAAAATTGAACCAACTCTATTCTCATCCAAAGTGATCATCTCCCCATCCATGATATTATTTTATAACTTACACTCTCTTGATTTTACTACCCACAAATATATTTCTAGTTTCATCACTAGTAGCTCATCAATGTAAAAATCCAACAAAAGTAGATGGGGAATACCTTTCAAGTTGCTTCTTTTACTAAGTTGACCCTCTTTCTTGACCAAACCTCCTTGGTCATATATTTTTCTTTGAAGTCATACTTAGAACTCTTCTCCTTGGTCACATACATGTATGCATGACCAAGAAAAAATGAGATGTTGAATAGAGGGTTTCTTGCTTAATCAAACCTCTTATGGGGTTTTATCAAAATATGACATTTTTTGATAATATAACTATGGATGCCAAGATATAGAATAAAAAAAGAGAAATAATGCAAAAAGAACTCACAATCCCAAACTTGCATACACCTTCATTAGATAAAAAATAGAAATAATAATGCAAGAACTCACCAAAACCTTCTCACCAACACTCCCTTTGATGACTTGGGTTTTTTTTTCTAAATGTGTTGATCAAGATGCTTTGACATGTAGTTGTTCTCTACTAACTATTTGGGCAACACATATTGCTTGTCTTCCACTTGTTTAAATGAGCTTGGACTTTGTAGATTTTTGCACATATATACAAAGGGTTGAGATTAGCTCACGTGTGTGGGAAAATGTGATGCTTACAGGTAGTGGTTGTTTGGGATAAATGCAAATGAATAAGATAAGGTTTAAAAAAAATGGATAATGGAGATTACCTTGATTTGAGGGAGATGGAGATGCAAAAGGGAGTTTTAGATTCTAGTGAGGGCTTGCTTTTTTATTATTTTCAAATTGAAGTGGAGGAATGCGCAAGACTTAATTATTTGAATAAATTAGGCTTATTTAATTAACTAGTAGAAGAGAATTGTCTCAATTAATTAAATAATCATGTTTAATTAGTCAATGACAAGTGAAAGTTAGCCAATTAATTAGAATATAGTTTTTAATTAATCTATGGGACTGTAACTAATTATATATTTAATTAATTTATGGTAATGTTAGAAGGGAAGTTAGTTTAAATAATTAAATAATTAGAGGAAAGATGACTTGATTAATTAAATACTTTTATTTAATTAATTAGTGAGGAATGTGATGTATGATTAATGATGCAAAATGATGGAAGTGTGACAATGATAGGTTGGAATGCAAAAGATGATATTAAAGTGTCTACACCAACAAGCAATACTAACTACTTCTACCCAAAAATTCTTATCCAACACCACTGAGCATGCTCTTAGCCTTTTCCATCAATAATTTGTTCATCCCTTTTGTAAGTCCATTCTATCAAGGGGTTTATGGACTTGTCTTCTAATTAGTTATATTTTTTATCATTTCAAAACTTCTCAAACTTTCTAGAGAAAAAATCTCCACTATTATTTGTTCTTAAAACCTTGATCTTCTTCTTAGTTTGATTGTCTACAAGAGCCTAAAACTTTATGAACCTATTAAAGACCTCACACTTATATATTAAAAAGAAATCCCACATTCTCCTATAGAAATTATTAGTAAATGATACACAACCATTTTTCTAATGAAAACATATTTAGCTTGGTCTAAACAAATCACTATGAACCAAGTTTAAAATCCCATCTAATCTTTGTAGAGATGAAACTAAATTGTCATAATTTTGTTTCTTGTATACGCAATCTTTCTCATTCACGTGACCCAATATTTCAATGCATATTTTTGAAGGTATCAAGGTTACAAGAACTCAAATTTTTCCTCAATGATTTTTTTTTTAAAATTCAAGTCCAAAAATTTAAGGTATTGCTTGGATGACACCTTAAATGTTTTCATTGCCAACAACATTAGGTACCAATTAGGTAATACCTTGATATGTCCTCTTCCTAGACATATTATTCACCCCCTAGATCATATCCATGATTGTGGATTTGACCTAGGTCACATTTGCATTCACATACTTGGACCACAAACTTTCAAAATATAAAATTTAAATTCTTGCCTTGTCAACCACTTCACCTACCATTATGAGTCAACTAACGTATTTTGTTGATCTATGAGTTTGATTGTTGTATTTGAAGGCATTCATTACTCATTTGAAATCACAATGGATACTATTGGAATGTGAGAGGAACATCTATCTATCAAAGAGCTTAAAAGAGAGTATATTGCATTTGTCTACTTGTGACATCATCTTAGGCCCATCTCATGCTTTCTTTCTATCTTTGTTCTTTCACTTTGAGTCATAAAGTTAGGTTGTTAAATGTCTAATTGAGGAGAACATGACCATTGTGATTTAGTAAGTTCTCTAAAGGTGTTTGTAAAAAGTACTAGTCCTTACAACAATTCAAATATAAAAAATCAAGGTAAGTGAATTTCAATAGTCCACCTTCTACCATATTAGATCCACAAGTTTCAAATAAGGTTTATACATAAATTCAGATTTGTACTTCTAGAGATTAGTTCCACATTTATGAAGATCAATTCTATGCTCACCTATGTGATCCATGACAAAAAACAATCACATCACAAAATCCCAATTTTTTTTTTTAAGTCAACCTAAAATTTCAAA
Organism: Sequoia sempervirens; assembly: GCA_007258455.2. Classification (NCBI taxonomy): domain Eukaryota; kingdom Viridiplantae; phylum Streptophyta; class Pinopsida; order Cupressales; family Cupressaceae; genus Sequoia; species Sequoia sempervirens. Next base: position 533,436,424 of record VDFB02105785.1, on the reverse strand, counting down.
ATATTAGTAAATCTTCTAGTATTTATCATTGAATTTGAAATTAAACATCAAATCATCAAATTTCAAACGAAATATCCCATTAAATTTTTCTATATTAAATTTATTTTCAAAATTTTTAATCTTTGATCCAACTCTAATACTTAAACATATTTTACTTAATTAAATGCATTTACTTAACTACCCTAAATAATTTATATAATGCGCTTTATTTCCTTTAAAATATGAAAATAGGTGATTATCCACTAGCGGTTTAAGACTCTCGTTTGCTCAGTTATGCTTTGATAAGCGTTGGAAATTCTGTTTTGGACAGTTTGGTTACATTACATAGGTTTTTATTTATTTTTCATCGCAACAAGTTTTATAGTTGGTAGAAGTCAAATTTATGCCAGAAACAGAATAAGATTTTGAAGAGGGTTTAGCAAGGAAGTACCAACTTGGCAATTAATCGCAAGGTACCGGTTCTGTCTTTACTATTGAGTGGGTTATTTCGGGAGACTGGTATATTTGCCTTCGAATTTCAGTTGCAAATCTGTGTAGTACTTTTCTTTACAGAAATAAGGTAAAATTTGATGCAGCGTTATGAATGAAATAGTCTGTTGTTATGGATGCCAAAATGACTGTACATTGTGCAGCAGCTCAGACAGTAATTCAATCATAAGTTCAGCATACTAACTTAAATCAGATCTGATATTTTTCCTTTTGATTTCTTTTTGGGGATAGAGTGATTTTTTCATTGGTCAAGCTCTTCACGAGTCTGAGTCTCTCCAGTAACCTTACGGATTACCTTTAAAACTCTGTGAGGTAAGTCTTGATGACACCTCTATGACTCGTAATTTGTAAACATGGGATGCGTCCTGAATGGCCACTATCTTGCCTTCTGCTGAAGTTGAAGGATTGTCTTTTGAAAGTGCAGAGGTTTGAACCTGGGTCATGCTCCTACAGATGTCCCCTTAACCATTACACCAAATATTTCTATCAAAAAAACGCCATTATCAGATTCACGGTGTAGTTTTTATTTATTTGAACATTAGGTGAATGTGCGCCAATTTGTTTTAAAAGATAAATTGTTAACATTCCCCCTGCTTGTAAACTAAGTAAGGCTCAATGGGGAATACATCATTGGGCATTTTTTGTTTTGAGGGGGGGTCCACGTCCAAAAGGTTCCATTCCGCTAAAATTAGCCCAGAACTTCATCCAGTTTCAGTTGTGCGTGGTCCACATTAGCAACAGCATGGCTGCTTTAACATGGGGAGCATGTCGAGTGGGGTTTCAACTTGCGTCATCATCGTGGCAATTCTTCCACCTTTTCACTTGACTGCGGCTAGCGAGACAGAAAGCTGGATGTTGTGTACATAGATAATTGATTTTCTGCGGTTTGGAACATTATTCCCTTTTGGTATCCATTACTGGAACAACGAAATTGTTAAAAGAGATCCTCTGCTTTCGCATTTCAATGAATTCAATATGACCAAGAGTATAACATTATTGTTTTTAACTTTTTCCTAATTAAAAACTCAAATCTTTGTATGATTTTTGGATCGGTGTCTAAAAGAGTTGTTTTTCACCTTCCTTATATTTCATTGTAGTTTTCTAATAATCCATTAGTGGTTATGTTTCCTATTATGCCAAAATGCACCTAACTTCAAAAATTTAAGAATCATGAATCCTACACAATTCTGCTATGAATTTGAGGATCTGTGCACCCTAGTTGAATTGAGTGGGGCTGTTTTATTTCTCGGGAGGACAGTAACCATGTTCATTTTTACAGATTCATCGAAGAGACGAGGGATCAGTCTGTAACATTTGTAACCCTAAAATTGCTATCAAAGAGGTTCCTGGTAAAATTTGAATGTGTCACAGCCTGAATATTTGCCTTCTATTTCCTATTATAGAGTCTTATGAGTTCTGCTATGAATATTATCACGCACAAACATCAAAATGAATCTCATAAGCAATCGAAACCAATCACCATTTTCAACTAAAATTTTCATAATGTCTGGCCCATATTAGGCTATAATAGTAGATGAAAACCATCAACTTAAGGTCTTTCAACTATACCAAAGAAGTAGCCTTAATTAACCGTTAGACAACAAAAACATATGGTGATAGTTGATTTGCATTTTATAAGGCACAATCACACATTATTTCGATTCATTACTGAAAGGAAACTACACTAATCTCATGAGAGAAACAATCTAATAAGTTATAGATCGAGATAAATTTCAGCAGCATAATGGCATAGACAACTTAAGTTTTACTCTTGGAATATCCTTAAGGGAAAAACCTAGCAACAATGGCACACTAAAATGTATTAAGCAACTAAAAGAGGTTACAATACAGACAGAGTTCCAGTGCTATCAATAGAGATCCAACTCTGTCTTTTGGATCAATCTGGTAGCATAATCTCTCAATCAAAGACACTATCCAATCTCTATACCAGACCTTTAATATATAGACCAAGGAGCTCCAAGAAACCACCAATGGTTTTCCTAAATCATGGCTCAGAACCATGAGCCAAGTCTTGGTCCAAGTTGGACCCATGTCTCCCTAGTCTAAGTTAGACTCATGTGCCCCTTGTCATGTGTAATTACTCCTAGAATAGAAAGTAACTCCCCACAAAGACCTTTGACTTCTATGACCAAGATGGTCATGTCTAACTCTTGAACGCTCCACATTTGAGCACTGACGACACGTACAACCCCCCTTATACCCAGTCAAAGATGCCTCTACAAGTCCACTATGAAAAATTTCAATTTCAATGTTCTCTTATACCTGTCACATTACAACTTATAAATGTCATAGTGTATCATATGAGGAATCTTATTGATTCCTCCAAGGGTGGTGCCCCATCTCATGACGACCCAAACAATACAACACATTATAATAATAAAGTAATACATTTTTCCTAAGATTCACAAAGTGTACAAAACCTAGTCCTAACATTTACATCAAGATAAGTAAAATTCTCAACTCTGAAATATTCCAAGGTAATTTTGCATGTAAAGTTTTTTCAAATTTTCCCATTCATTTGCCCAGGCATTTTGTCAAACAGTTTGTATGCGCTGTGCTGAATTTGTTTTCAGCTAGTTCCCTGGTAGGTGGTAAGGTAATTGTGTATGCAAAATACTTGAATTATTATCTTCCCAACAAGTTTATAGATTTCAAAATAGTAAATATCGCAAATGGAAATACACAGATGAAATTTATGCTGATGTATGTACCTGGTATAATCTTTCAGCTGAATAATATTGGATACCATATATCAGAGTTCATGAACATTACATGATAAATTATGTTTGACCTGGAAATTAGCTCAGAATGATGTGCAGCTATCCAAAATACAGTTCTGGGCATTCACAATTAATATTGATGGTTTTGGGAGAGTGATGACACCTTAAACATTATGATATTGCTATCAGGATTCAACTGTGTAGTTTCGAGTCAAACTCATTGACCCATGTTTCATGAGTAGTGGTTCACAAGAACCCATCTTTCATGATAATGAATGGTCCACTTAGCACTCATTGCATCTAGGTGGTGCTCACAGAGGTGAAGTACTGGGCCTTCTTGGGAGGTCACTCATCCCAGTACAACTCCAGCTCAAGCGCACTTAACCACAGAGTTTTCTCGAAGGTTAAACCCACTTAGCTTGCAACCACATTGTCACGGCTTGCATGAAGCACCCACGACCCCTTTAGAAATTCCAAATTCATGTTAAAGCTGGCGCTGAAGGTAATAAACCGGCATTGACTCCATTTGACTGTTGAAAATGAGTTCCACATCATCCTAGAGTCTTCTAAATAGGTACGACATCCTTTCCGTAGACACTAAAAATTGTCCTGAGCCTGCAAGTGACATTTTTACTCTTAATTCAAGTCTATCCATATAATTAAATTATTGACAATTGTTAATTATTTAATTATTGCCAAATTCACATTCTACTAATTATATTACTAATTAATTCACATTATATTAATTAAATAAATCTGATTTATTTAATTACATCACTAATTGTCTTTATTCTTCTAATTTTTTTTTATTGAGAGGGTTAAACGATTTTGACCCAGAGCTATGAACCAATGAGGTCACAAACGAGGGACCTCATCCCCAATGTAAACACTCAACAATTACACCCAAATGGGATTTGAACCTTGCTGGCAAGAACAACAACACAACAACTTAACCATGACACCATGACACCATTGGCATCCTTATTCTTCTAAATTAATAAAATGAATTATCATTATTTGATTAATTACTAGTTACCCCTTTCTTAAATTAACCATTAATTCCTCAACATTATCCACTCTCCATAAATAAATAAAATTATTATTTTATTTATTTAATTCATTTTGCACATGCCATTAATAATTAATTAATTTAATTATTTATTTAATCTGATGCATTTCCACCTCACCCTTGACCAAGACTTACTCTCAGTCCACTAATCAATCAATTTCACTTCACTAATCCATCAATTCAGTTCACTAACGCTCAGTTTAGTTAACATTTCAATCAGATCTCCTTACTAATCCATGCAATCAGTTAACTCAATCATGCAAATAGTTGACTTATTCATGCACCTAGTTCATTGAGTCGTGCAACCAATTAACAGATCAATCGATTCCTCTCATCAATTCTCCACCATCGATCTTTTCAGTTCTTCCTCAAATCTAGACCATCTATCAAACCTCCATCTTCTATAAAATCAAATCCTCATCCTCATTTGAAAGCTAACAACGATCTTCAATATTTTGCTGTCATATCCATTTTGTAACACTCTAACTAATCTACAGTTTCAAATTGGAATCTAACTACCAGTTTCAACTGAAATGTAACTAACTAATTTTCATTCTAGGGTTTCCAATGCAATTTTTGAGCGAAAAAGATAAACAAATGAAACAAATATATCATATTCAATTAATCAACTAACTTTTAAAATTTCAGTTTTAGCTGAAAAGGAAACAACTAACTACATTCATATAACCGAATTCATAGTAGAATAATAACTAACTTTTCTTTGCTTTCAATTGAAAAGAGAATTTATTACAACTACAAAGTAAACATGCTAAAATATTTATAACTGAAATTAAGAGAGAGAAAGGGTTACAAGAAAGTACAGTCTGAAAGTTGAAATACTTGAGCTTGACTCTGTCATCAAGGGAAAAAGAAATATCATCAAGGGCTTTTCTGCCCAACCAAAGACCTACTGGTCTCTCATGTTTCTTCAACTAAAGAAACTCGACCCTTCTTGAGGGTAATCAACAAAGGATCACATATTATCATCATGCCCTTTGAGCCTGGTGTCAAGGACCTATACCACTTGGTTGATCCTTCACTATAGGTAACTCCTAACTAGAAAGATCACTCTGACTAGGGGTATATCTGGTACTTGATAGCTGACAAATGCTTCATCTAAGCATCATAACCTTGGCCAAGAATTTTATAATTAATGGGCACACCTGTGCTGTCAGCACTTTCACCCTTGCTCGACATGATAATACTTGACTTAAGGTTTATATTTCAATGACTTGGTTCAAATCTTTTCTCTATATTTTAGGTTTAAGCTGATTCCATTAGGCATATATTTATATAGAGACTCGGCTCAATATTTTTCACTTCTTTTGAAGGCTAATTTGCTTGCTTTGAACAAATGTTGCTTTCATTGAGCACATAAATACTGAGAGACATATTCAATTAAGAGGTTTTTCAGATCTTAACATTTTAACTTCATATATTGGTCTCAGAGTGGAAAAAGGAAATACACTATTCCAACTTAGAAATTAAAAGAGCAGAGAGGAGAAGACTTCGATTTAGTCAAAACTAAAAGATCACAGAGTGATTGCTAGTAGCTCGATCCAACAGTTTAGATTTAGAAATAACAACAAAAGAGAAGTTCGAATGCAATACTTAAATTATTGTTCGGGTTCTCAACAAGAATAGTTTTCTTTCGGACAAGTTTAGAAAGATAGTAAAGTTCCGATTCCAAAAGGCTTTCAAAAGACAAGAAAGTTCACTGAAATTTCCTTTCTAAACTTGAGGGTTTTTAGAACGAATACAAATTCTTCCAATGCAAGATTGTAACAAATAAAGATTCTATTACATGCTTGATTAAGAGGGTTTGTAGCTCGAAGGAGCACCAATTTCTTCTCTTCAATGAATTGGACAAACTTAGATGCCATTGAAATCCTTTTGATTAGAGAGAGCTTGAGACGGCTTTCTCAAGATCTAGAGAACACCACCCAATACTGTAGGCTCGAATAAATAACTAGGCTCACCCACATCAGCTCGACAATAAGATAAATCAAGGAAATCATCTGATATGATTGCCGACAAAAAAGAAGGGAAGAAAGAAATTGGAAATGTAAACAAACCCAACGAATGAAGATTTCAAGCAAGTAGAAGGAAAAGATTGTGAGTTGTGACAGAGGTAAATTCAAGAGTGAAGCAAGACAAGTTAATGGTTCCAGCTGATAAGGAATGCCTATCAAGATGAATGCAAATGCAACTACCAAAAGGCGAGGAAACAAAATTGCGAAAGAGGAGAAAGGAGATACAAAAATGGAAAAGCCGAGACAGATAAGTGCAGATATAGAGTGAGGTGCAAAACTAGAAGATTGCCGTTCAAAAATGGTAAGTCCCCCGTCTCCATGAAAGCCAAAAGAGATTTAAGAAAGCCCCGAGCCAAAACAAGGGAAATGGAAGAATGAGAGGAGAGTGAGCCCGCGATAGTCTTCAAAATCATTTTTGAAACCTCCAATTCAAGACTCCCCTGAGCATGCGACTGCTTGCCTACCTCTTGGCCGTTTCACCCAAGAGGCTTGATGGAAGGTTGGCGGAAGCTATTGCCTTAAATTTCTATTGACGACTCCCCAAACAATTATTCAATCAAATTTATATTTAAAACGATGGACTTAAGATTAAAGATATTATTATAAATTTTAATATTTTATATTCATTTACAATCTCCTAAGGTATATTCCAAGAGTTGATTTTCACGACTTCAAAAGGAGATTATTGGTAAATAATTTAAGTTGACTTGTTTAACAATTATTTTATTAAATGAGATATGACCAAGGTTACGACTTTAATACAACCATCTTACAGTGACTCATGGCTGGATGATAATTTTGATCCTTTGTTAACTACAACCTCTCCTTGATGATATTTCCCTTTCCCTCGGGTGTTGATGATCCTGCAACCACTTGACAAAAGAATGGGGTTAGACCGTTCTCGACATATATATATAATTAAATATATATTCATCAACACATACATTTTCACATATACAAGGAAATCATTCACATTTGTAGTTACAACATATAAATTAATTATTCTTTCCTCAATTTCACATTCTCATGAAAAGCAGTTAATCACAACTAACATAACGTCCATAATTTCATTGCCATAATCATGTTTCAAGATAGAGGGGATGTAACGCATTTGAGCTTATTGCAATTATGCATATACGAATTTGAGAGCAGCAATAGCTTATAAAGCAAAATTGAGAAGGACAATGGAGGTGATTCAATGTTTACATAAGAAGGTAATGCTTTTATTGCTTCAATTATTTGATTTCTTATGTCGTTTTTGTTTTTTGTTGTTAGATTAGGATCTTTGGCTTGATATTGATAGTTTTGTGGTTGTTTTTTATGATTCTTGCATTTAACTTGATTCCTTGTTGTACACTTTCCTTAATGTTGCGCTCCATTCCCAAATACCACGATTTCCAATATGAGTGGCGGCTGAATTAAGAAAATTAATGTCTCCTTTAGATGGCTGAAATACTCCTAAAGAAGCTACGATATGATGAAAAGCCATTACTCCTTGAATAGTATTAATTTTATACTATCGCTGCCTCCCGTGGTGTTATTGATTAAAAGACCATAGTCTATGAAATTGCAGGTAAATAATAAATAACTCCTAAAATCCTCCATAGATAATAGATTGGATACTTCAAAATTTGTCTCCAAAGAAGACTTCACAAATTTCATAAACTTCACCTGTAATGCAATGTGAGAAATTTGTAGAATTCCTCCAATATTGGCTAGGGCAGATTAGTCACACTATCGAAACTAGTCACCTAGGGATTTCGTCCTAGGGTTCAAACTTCGAGAAGCTCCTCAAAATCACCAAATTAATCAATATTCAATGCATATCCTGAATGAGCTTCACTTTTCACTTTTGTACACAATTCTCGATGACTTCAAATTCCCACATTTTAATATTAAATAAACGTGAGAATAATAATAAAGTGATGCTTTTTATATCTTATAAATAATCACCAAGTCACTTTAATTACTTTATTAATTTAATTAAATAACATTATCCTTATGATATACTAGAATGGATAATATTAATTTATTAAATTAAAATATTCCCTATAACTTCGTTAATTAGCCCATGGGAATAATTAGACTAGTTAACCTCATCCTGGCTCATGCCTTAGAAGGGGACATTAAATCCTTCCTTCTCAAAATTGCTTGCCCGGCCCAATCGCTACACCAAAAGACCGGCCTAGTAGTGAGGGTGGCTACCCAGGGTGTTAAGGGTGAGGTTTGCATCCCACTAGCCTTAGAGGTGAAGGTATAGAAGCCACGAGCACTGTAGACACGTGGCCATGGAGCTCCACCGTCTAGTTATTAGGTACACACTTGCCAACATGATGGGTTAATGCGTTGAGGTTCAACCCTTCACGCACGGGACATTACAACCCACCACGCTCTGTAGGGCTTGATCTTGAGACCTGGGCTTTGATACCACAAAGGCCCAACCACTACACCAAGGAACGACCTAGTAATGAGGGCGGCTACCTAGGGTGTTAAGGGTGAGGTTTGCGTCCCACCAGCCTGGGAGGTGAAGGCATAGAAGCCACGAGCACAATGTACACGTGGCCATGGAGCCCCACCATTTGGTTATTAGGTACATGCCTACTAGCTCGACAGGTTGATTTGCCAGGGTTTAGCCCTTTATGCACAAGACATTACAACTCAAACGATAAAGATTGATACCTAAAATTTCATTCATACATGCAACAACTGAGAATGGGGCATACATATTGCTTACATGTGTGTTTCATCTCTTTCTTTTGTATAGATCATGGTACCATCTAAACACAATCATAGCTTTTTCATTTTTGTTTTAAGGCTTCTATGCAATGCCCCCTTTTGGAAAAATTCCTAATTTTAGGCCTGCAAAATAGTATTATTCACTAAGAACTGATATTAGTAATATTAGGTAACAAGAAAGTATGATAATAATCAAATCCATTCATAAAACATTATAATATTTAGATCAATAAATCATAGCATCATTAATATTTGAATCAACACATCATAGCATATTCCTTATAGCAAATCACATTGTGAATTCACTGGAAATGCTTGCAAATGACAATCTCAAGGCTAGTCATCCTTGTATTGTGAGAGCATGGAAGGTGGGCTGCCCTTCCATCTCTCAGTCCACCTTGGAGGCTGGCCGTCCTCCTTGATCAAGCCCAAGAGCATGGCAAGCTAGTCGTCCATTCCACCTCTTGGCCCATGAGCATGGAAGGCTGGCTGTCCATTCCATCTCTGGGTGGCGTACTTGATAAGAGCATGAAGGCTGATCGGTTCACCTCTCGTGAACTCAGAAGATTGGTTGTCCTTCCTATTTGCAAAACAGTTCCTCAAATTCAAGACATCATTTCTCAAGGAATTTGCTAGATTATATCTAAATAAATACCTCTTGATGAAATGATAAATTTATTCATAAATGGCTGCCACCAATTATATTTCTAAATGTTAACAATTGCTGTTCTCAATTTCTTTTCCACATTGATGTCTTAGATTTCTTTTTCTTATTTCTCCTTTATCCCACTTGATATCCTCTCCCCTAGGAAATGATCTCCCTTTATATCTTTATATCCAAATGAAATGATGCACCCCTTTGAATAGAGATCTCCTTTCAAAAGGACATGAATTTTGTTTGAAACTAAATGCTGTTTTGTCTTATTCCCAAGCGCTGCCTTTTTATTCCTGAATTGCTGCCTTATTGAATATTGATCGCTGCCCTTCTTAGATATACTAATCGCTCCTTTCTTTATAATGTAATTGCTGTACTTCTTAAATATATTTGTTGCCTTCACATTTTTGGTGGGGGCATTACATTCTATGTGTTAGAATATCTCTAACACTAATCATAAAAGAGAACTCATAGAAAATTGAATGGCTGAAACACCAGTTTAGCTATAAAAGGTACAGTTTCAAGCCTAGAGAATTGGCATTGAATAGACACATGTTGCAAAAATCACCACTTTGTGGGATTTACAGAGATGTTATAATTCCACTCTACATGTCTGCTGTAGGCTCATAGCATAAAGATATACTTGAACCATTAGACTGGATCACCAAACAGAGCCATTGTTCAATTGATAGGCCCTTTAAGAAATTACTAAAGAGGGCTACAATCTTTATCCATGCATCACAGGCCCATGAACAAGAGTATATAAAAGAATATGGCTTACGATAGGCTAGACAATGGGTACAATTGATTCCCCTAGCTCAATGCACATGGAGTCTCAAGAAATGAAAATGCACATGGAGTCTCAAAAAATGAAACATCTCTTGATCTCATCATTCAATCAGCCAATGTGTCGTGAAGTATCACTGCTGCTCTTCTTTATGTTGCATAATTATTAGTCAACTTGTTGGCAGCAATAGAGTAATAAGATTTATTTTATAAATGATGGGCACATGCTTGACTTGGCCTGACAGTTCTTATGTCTTAGATCTACTTCTGCATTTTTGTTCCATGCCTTGATGGGTTGGAATAAATACCTTTGTTATGCTTATATTTTAGCTTTAGCTTGTAGCCTCTATTTGAAGCTTCTTTTCGCTCCTTCATGTTATCTCTACTGGGAGTACTTTTGAGACCCATTGATCCCTTTTTGGCCATTTCTAGTTATTAATATAATTTCTTTCTTTCTTTCTGCCATTCTAACATTAAATTTAGCCTTGTTATCCATGACTTCATCTTTTGTCATTATGATATTCTTGGGTTGCGTGTTCCATAGTTGTCTTCCAATGTTTTCCATATGCTTGTGGGTCAATGGTCCAAAAAGGATCAAGGAGGGCTGTAGTTTCCAAAAAGTTGATTGGCTTAAAAATTGGGCAAGGAGAAATATTTGTTGTTTTGTTATAGATAGAGTCTAAAAGTGATAATAGTTGGAAATGAAACCACCAACGTGATTCTGTGATTTGGCAGTTCAACAAGGCAGTTCATTCCTCTATAGGTTATTCAAAATTTGAGGTATGTTTGGGTTATCGACGAATTGGTCCATTGGATATTGAACTTCAACAATAGGGTAAGTAAGAAGGATTAGACTTAGAGGTGACAAAAGCAACAAAATTCATTGAGAGGATCTATGGAATCCAACTCAAGGTGAAGATGCAATTGGAAAAGACTTAGTTGAAGGCAAGGTGATGCATGGCTAGCATTGTGTTGAACATGGTCTCAAAGGTGGAGACAATATATGGCTATCCCTAATTAAAGAAAGCATGCAAGGATGGGCCAAGAAAACTACACCTCTAAGGTATGGGACATTTTCCATCTTGGAGGTAGTTGGGCCAAATGCATATAGGTTGGATCTCCCTCACATGAAAATCCACTTAGTTGTCAATTGTGGATATCTCCAATCATACAAACTATCCATGTTGGATAAAGGAGAAGAAGAGTTGGTGCTATCTTTGGTGGAAGAATTAGTGTATGAAAAGAGGATAGTACTCCCGAAGGACATGACACTTAAATGGAAGGAGAGAGAGATTTAGAAAGTGGTTCATGAGTCTTGGCAAGAGGGGCTCAAAGGACAAATTGTGGACAAATCCCGTTGGTATCCAAATAGATGAGTCACATTGTATTCTCATCTTATGTTTCATTAACCTTTGGAGAGACCAAAAGCCTCTGTATGAAAGAAGGTATAATCCAAAAAGGATCAACGAGGTTTGCAATTTCCCAAAAGTTGACTAGTTAAAAGGTTGGACTAGGAGAAATTCTCGCTGTTTTGTCACAAATGAAATCACCAGTTTATCGAGAGGCAATTTTGAAAGTGATAGTAGTAAAAAAATAAAACCATTGGTGTGATTCTATGCTTTGGTAGTGATCTTGAAGTTGACAATGGTGATTTTGAAAATGCCAAGGTGATTTTGAAATTAACAAGGGGTGGTTTTGGTTGAAAGGGCTGATTCTTTCATGTGAAGTCTTTAAAAAAGAAGGTGGATGGAAGGTTAACTCTTTAGGTTCTAAATGGTTGGGCTACTCTACTACATGGTAGTAGAGCTTGACAATATATAAAATTGAAGGAAAAACAAATAGAGAAGGTTGTTAGACAAGTAGGGAACATAGAGCATTTGGCATAGACGAGGAAGAATGCATAGTTTGTTTGAAAGGGAAGACAAGAAGGATAGGAAAAACAAATATTGTCTTTCTTTTTGTATTTGACATTGGTTAATAATCTGTGTTACACGAGGATGCATCCCTGCCCCAAAATCCACTGTCCCCATCCCCAGTTGTCCTCGGGACGGGGGGACGCAAAGGGGACGTCCCCTTGCCGTCCTCGAAACAGGCCATATTGATGTTATTAGCAGCTGCGGGCCTCTTACTTCCAGCCCATGAATTTAAATCAAGCAATAAATAAAATATAGCCATTGGCTATTTCATTTATTGGAGACAACTTAAGTGAAGAGGTGTGTCACTTGGATAGATAAATAATATTTATTTATTAATAACAATTATTATTTGTTGAGGCCGACTCTCCTTGATAATTGCGCCATTCCATTTGGGTCATGTTCTTTGGTGGCCGACTTTGTATTGTGAAGAGGTATGTCTCTTCCCACGAATTGTATTTATATGAGATCACTCCATTCATATCATCATCAAGTTAAGTTCATTCATTCCATATTCAAGTGCGATTATCACCTACAACAATTCATCATTTATCAAGGAGAGTTCGAGTTCTTTATCTTGTATTTGCATCAAAGTGTGATGCTGATAAGTGCCATAAGATTGGCATCATTGTAAAGAGAACATTGTTGTTTATATTGCAATATAAGAAGAGATATTTCTTGCTGGGTTTTTCTCCCTCAAGTGGAGGGTTTTCCCAGGGTATATGCTGTGTTATTGTGTCTGATTTTTGAATTAATTTCTGAGTTTTACATCTGATCATAAAAACTAACATGGTATCAAAGCGGGTATAAGGAAGATCTTGATCAGATTTAGTCAAGCAGCGATATCCTTCATTCTCATTCTAATCTTTGATCTCATCTATCCTATCATCAAGATGGTGAACGGGCTCAAGATTGAAGATAGACTTGAGGGAGCAACCAATTTCACATCTTGGAGATTCAGAGTCATGCTTGCCTTGGAAGAAAATGAGTTAGCCGAGCTCGTGGAGACCAAAGTTCCCGAGCCTACTAATGAGGAAGAGAAGTCTCAATGGAAGAAGAAAAATACTAAGGCGAAAAAGATGTTGGTTGATTCCGTGAAAGCCACATTGTACCAATCATCTCCAAGTTGAATACTGCAAGAGACATGTTCAAGACTTTGGAGATGTATGAGATCAACAACACAAGTCGTGCTCTTGCATTAAAGCAACAACTTCATCATGTCAAGATGGTGAAAGGAGAATCAATCATCTCATACTTCACGAAGATTTCCGAGCTGAGAGATCATCTCTCTACTATTGGGCATATTGTTGATGACAAGGATTTGACCATGTTGGCTCTTAATGGTCTTCCTCCATCTTGGGAGTCTTACATTTAAGGAATCAGTGCTAGATCAAAACTCCCTAAGTTTGATCGATTGAGAGCTGATTGTATTCAAGAAGAATCAAGGTTGGTAGCAAGAGGTATTGGTCAAAGCTCTACAAATGAAGACATTCATGGTCTTGCTGCTCAATCCTCGAAGAAGAAAGGGAAAGATGGAAAGAAAGGATACTTCAAGAGGAGAATAGAGATAAAGGTTCAGATGGTGCTCCTGCATCAAAGAAGAAGAAGGATCTCTCTTGCATTCAATGTTTCAGATGTGACAAGTTTGGTCACTATGCGAAGGATTGTCCAACTTGACCTAAGCAGCAGGCTACTTTTGCAAATGTGGATGAGACCTCGCCGCAAAAGGATTCAGGGGGTTTCTTATTCTACTCTGCTCTTTCAAGCAATGTGCCTACTGACAATAATACTTGGTTGATTGATAGTGTTGCTTCTCGCCACATCACCAAATTTAGAGAGCATCTAACTAATTTGGTGGAGAGAGATTCTAGTGTTCAATTCATTATTGGAGATGATGCTAGTTATTCTATGAAAGGAGTTGGGACCTCCTCTCTTCATTTGGATTCTAGTATTTCCTTGCAGTTGAGTGATGTTTTATTTGTTCTAGGTATCAAGTAAAACCTTGTCTCTATCTCAACCTTGGAGGACAAGGGGTACCAAGTTACATTTTCAGAAGGTAAAGTTCTTGCATGGCCAAAGAACTCAAATATCAAGTTTGCTCGGGTGATTGGAGTTCATCATGAAAGCCTCTACAGACTTTGCACCCGCCCACTTCAAGCTCTATTGCATGATTCATCAAGTTTGTGTGAACTTTGGCATAGAAGATTGGCTCACCTTCACTTTCGAGCACTACCCACCATGGAGAAGATGGTTACAAGCCTTTTGAAACTCAACCAGGAGCATGAAGGCATTTGCAGAGGTTGCGCATTGGGTAAGAATACTAAAGGTCCATTTGATAGTAGTGAAAGTAGATCTAAATGTGTTCTTGATCTTATTCATTCTGATTTATGTGGTCCAATGTCTGTTGCTTCTTTGAATGGTTTCTTGTATTACATTATTTTTATTGATGACTACTCTAGAAAGACTTGGATTTTTTTCTTGAAATCTAAAGAATCTGAGGAAGTATTAGAGAGGTTCAAAGAATTTAAAGCTCAGGTAGAGAACTTGTTCGAGAAGAGGATCAAGGTTCTAAGATCTGATAACAGTGGAGAGTATATTTCCGGAAGCTTCTGTAACTTTTGCATTGAAGCTGGGATTAAGAGGGAGTTATGTGTCCCTTATAATCCTTAACAACACAGTGTTGTTGAAAGGAAGAACAAATCTATTGTAGAAGCAGCCAAAGCTATGATTCATGACCAAGATCTGCAAACCTTCCCTTGGGTTGAAGCATCTAGGACAGCTGTTTATGTTCAGAATAGAAGTCCTCATCGCATTTTGGAGAACATGACTCCTGAAGAAGCATTCACAGGGGTGAAGCCAGAAGTGAGTCACTTGAGGATCTTTGGTTGTCCAGTGTATGTTCATGTACCAAAAGATAAAAGGACAAAGTTGGAACCTTCTGGCAAGAAGGGAATATTTGTGTACTATAGTGAGACATCAAAAGCCTACAAAATCTACATTCCAGGTCAGAAGTTGATTGAGATCAATAGGGATGTTACATTTGAAGAGGATGTTGCCTTCAGGAGATCCAAGGGCACTCACATGGAGCTAGACAACGAAGATCAAGAGTCTCCTTAGGATATGGAAGTTGACCATGCTCCTAAGATTTAGAGGGAGGCCACTGATCCTAAAGAAGATGATGATCCAGTCGAGCCCTTGGAACCTATTGATGGGCCTCCAAATGTTGTGATTGGATGTAAGAGACCTCTTTGGGCTAGGCAAACTATGCAGGAGGCAGAAGGGTTTGCAGCCCCAAGAGGAACTTTCAGAGAAGCAAGAGACCTCATAAGTTTTCCAGCTATGTTGCATTGATGAGTCAAATCATTGAGTCCGAGCCTTCCAGTGTTGAGGAAGCTACTAGTCAACAGGTTTGGAGAGATGCTATGGCTAAAGAGTATCAATCCATTCTCAAGAATGATGTTTGGGACATCGTACCTAGACCTGAGGGAAAATTAGTTGTCTCTTCCAAGTGGATCTTCAAGATCAAGCATGCGGCTGATGGAAGCATTGAGAAGTACAAGGCTAGGTTCGTGGCTAGAGGATTCTCTCAGAAAGAGAGAGTTGACTATGAGAAAACCTTTGCTCCAGTTGCTCATTATACTTCAGTCAGGACCATCATTGCTATTGCAACATCTAAAGGATGGAAGATTCACTAGATGGACGTGAAGACAACATTTCTGAATGGTGTAATTGAGGAAGAGGTATATATTGAGCAACCTGATGGCTTTGAGGTACATAGGAAGGAGTCTCATGTTTGTAGGTTGAAGAAGGCTTTGTATGGCCTTAAGCACACTCCTCGTGCTTGGTACGAAAGAATTGATCGTTACCTGTCAAGCTTGGGCTTCTCCAAGAATGATGCTGATTCAAACCTATATTTCGAGGTAATTGATGGCGAAGCATTAATTTTGGTTCTCTATGTTGATGACTTAATTCTTACTAGAGAAGATCACCTCATTATCAAATGCAAGGAGTTAGCTTTTGAATTTGAAATGAAGGATCTTGGTCTCATACACTACTTCCTTCATTTAGAAGTATGGCAGAAGCCTGATGAGATCATACTAAGTCAAGGGAAGTATACCATTGATATTCTGAAGAGGTTTGGTATGATGGATTGAAAATCCATGTCTATGCCTATGGAGACCAATTTGCATAAGTTGAAAGAGGCTTTAGCTAGTTGAAATTTGGTAGATCCTACGATGTACAGGTAGTTGATTGGATCGTTGATGTATCTAGTCAATACTAGACCAGATATTTGCTATGCAGTGAGTGCACTTAGTCAGTTCATGTGTGAACCTAGGCAAATACATCTCGTTGTAGCAAAGCATATCCTGAGATACTTGCGCGGCACAGTTGGATATGGCTTGAGAAATTCTTCAGGTGTGGACTTGAAACTGCATGGATATACTGATTCTGATTGGGTAGGGTGTGTTACTGATCAGAAGAGCACCTTTGGATGTTGTTTTAGTTTGGGGTCTGTGATGATATCCTGGTGTAGTAGGAAGCAGTCTTCAGTGGCACTGAGTATAGCAGAAGCCGAGTATATTGCAGTTTGTGTGGCAGCTCGAGAAGCAGTGTGGCTTCGGAAACTCCTTGTAGGATTGTTTGGACAATCAATGGAGCCTACTATCGTTCATTGCGATAATCAAAGCTGTGTGAAGCTTTCTGTCAATCCTGTGTTTCTTGACAAAACTAAACATGTTGAGATCAAATACCACTATATTAGAGATATGGTATTGAGGAAAGCGATCCAGTTGAAGTATATCAACACTGATGAGTAGACGACAAACATTCTCACCAAGCCTCTCTCTAGGATAAAGTTTGTGTACTTTCGAGACAAGCTTGGTATGGTGAAGAATGAAGCCCTAGCTAAGGAGTCTTAGTATCAATGATCTTCTTTAATGCATTTCTCTTTGAGAGAGATTTGAGGTGAAAGCCCTTTTTTCCACCCTCTGGGAGTAGCCATGGTGGATGTCATGTGTGTGACTCCATGAGAACATCACGTGAGAGAGTCCGTGATGATTTTCTTGTACTTGTGTTTTCACCCTCTGGGAGTAGCCATGGTTCATGTCACGATGAGGTGACGACATCATGTTGAGTGATGAGCACTTGTACACATTTACCATCCATGGGAGTAGCCATGATAGTTGATATCATGATGAGGTGATATTTCTTCTTTCCACATATGGGAGTAGCCATTGTGGTTGACACCACGATGAGGTGATATGTCTTATGCAGCTAGAAGTATTCCTCCCTAGCTGAGAGGGAGTGTTGATGTTATTAGCAGCCGCGGGCCTCTTACTTCCAACCCATGAATTTAAATCAAGCAATAAATAAAATATAGCCATTGGCTATTTCATTTATTGGAGACGACATAAGTGAAGAGGCGCTTCACTTGGATAGAGAAATAATATTTATTTATTAATAACAATTATTATTTGTTGAGGCCGACTCTCCTTGATAATCGCGCCATTCCATTTGGGTCATGTTTTTTGGTGGCCAACTTTGTATTGTGAAGAGGTGTGTCTCTTCCCATGAATTGTATTTATATGAGATCGCTCCCATCATATCATCATCAAGTTAAGTTCATTCATTCCATATTCAAGTGCGATTATCACCTACAACAATTCGTCATTTATCAAGGAGAGTTCGAGTTCTTTATCTTGTATTTGCATCAAAGTGTGATGCTGATAAGTGCCATAAGATTGGCATCATTGTAAAGAGAACATTGTTGTTTATATTGCAATATAAGAAGAGATATTTCTTGCTGGGTTTTTCTCCCTCAAGTGGAGGGTTTTCCCAGGGTATATGTTGTGCTATTGTGTCTGAGTTTTGAATTAGTTTCTGAGTTTTACATCTGATCATAAAAACTAACAGGCCAGAGAGTAGGAAATATCCCTAACTGTTTGGGGATGGCTCCTTGTTCCCGGTACAGCTGGGGGACGTTGGAAATGTCCCTCGTCATACCGAAGATGGCTAGCCATCTCCCGTGGATAAGGAGCTTCCTGCAATAAAAAAAGATGCTTGCTGGTTCAAATACACATTATTCATGCAGGAGAAAACTCAGGAAGACAAATGATCAGAACAACTTGTAAGTTGTAACTCATAAAAACACAAACCCAAAATAATATAATATATTTACAGTATCAAACACAAATTCATACAGTAGAAAGCAATTGTTTACACATCAATGTTCATGTAGATAGTTAAATTGTAAATGAGCATATGCAACTCATCAGATAGACAATATCAGTGATCAAATAGTCACTTATCATAGCCTGTAATTGATAGTTCTAGTCTTCTAAATAAAATTATCTGTTACTAAGCTGAAAATGACTTTTTAAAGGCTAAATATGATTAAATTTTCAAATTTCAGAAAAACATTGGTTCTTGGAGGTGTGAAACTGTTATTAAATAAAAATCAATTCAAAATGATTGAAACAACAGAAACAGTAAGACAAGCAAATGAGATGAAACACTAGGCAGAGGTCTGACTTGACAATAACTTGTGAGTTTTTCAGTCAATGAAGAGTCATTTGACTATAGCTGATTCCTTGTATTGCTAGTTTGCACTTTGCAGGTCTGAGAGGTTGCTTTCCTTCAAACTGTATGTTTTTTAGGAATGGCATGGAGGAAGTGTGCCACAAAATGAGTTGAAATGGACCTGCATAAATGAGTGGCTTATATCATATCCAAGATTTCAGCTAATCAATCATGTTGCCACAATGGCTAAAACCCAGGTTTGAAACCTGGCAAGAGAAATGTGGATTGAGAAAGTTGATATCCATGAATTTATAAAGGTCGAAGAATCTAATTCAAGAATTTTTTTAAGAAACCAATAAACATGAATATGGTTGATTAAGGAGAATCAGAGTAGACCATTACTTATTAATAGATCACAAGAAAATATTAAAGCAATTCTTAACTTATATTATGCTGTTATACTACTGCTCTCGCGATTTATTTACATATTGATATTGTTGTTATCAATTATTGACATATCTCTCTCTTTCCCTCTCTCTCTCTCTCTCTCTAATATATTAAGAAATTTTGAAAAATTCATATATATATTTTATATATCGCCGTCCCCTACTATCCCCTAAAAATGCCCCATAGGAAATGTCCCGGAAACGCATCCCCTGCCGTCCCCCTGTCCCTGTTCTCGAAATGCTGTGGAACATCGTTAATAATACAACCAGATAGGACTGCTATTTGGCATCTGTCAAGCTGGTTTTTTCGACCCAAAGTGGGGGTTTCCCAGGTGGAAAACATTGTGTAGAGTGTGTTGAATGTGTTGCTTGCATTCACTAGTGGATTTAAGTTTAATTACAGTATTGGAATTAATTGAAGCAATTATATAGTTGTAGTTTCAGTAATTGAATGTATTCGTAGCTACAATCTTGGCTATTAGTATTTTTAGCAATTATGGTTGTCATGCTTTCATATTGACACATTTTTTGGCTTTTTGTACATTGATTTAGTAATAGCATTTTGAAAGATATTTTATCCAAATAAAATCATATGACCCTTTGAAATCAAGTAAGTTGTCTAGAATTTCTATCATATTACTTTCCATAAATTTCTGGTAAAACATTTAACCCTTTCTCAAAATTAACAAAAAAGTATTGTAGAATGAAGATTTAAAATGAGTTATTTTACTTTTTATTAAATTTTAGGCTCACCCTATTCTGTAACATGTAGTATGCCTATTTGTGACGACCTAATCCTTGCGTAAATTAAAATTTTCCAATTCTCACTTAAAACATGTAAAGGTAATACATACATAGCTCGTAAGCTTTTGCACAAATAGAAGTAAGAAGGTCCAGGAGTCCGTCCTTTCAAATCTTGGTACATCGGCCGCTTGCTGTGGAGGAGAAACATCACTCGGGCGCTTTTCCGCCAACCATGGACTTATAATGTGGTCCCCCGCACGATCATTTCACAATGAACAACCCTCCCTTCGAAGAAGAGATTGGTAGGGTATCCTTTAACGATTACCAACTGAGCATAGTGTTGTGTTCTACACAACTAGAACCTTGCTATTTCACAATCTTGAACTAGTACTCGGATCACAATGAACTGACAGTGTAGTCTCAACTAACTCACGTCTATGTGGCAGTCGTACGTTTCACTACTTTGGCCAAAGTATTCTCATTCAGTACTTTGAATGAAGGACATCTATCATAAACACTACTCAGGGCCGATTTGACTTGAGGCTTCCTTACTCTATGCATAGGTTTTATCCTTCAATGGGTAAATCCGTCATCCCAGATATCCTACAATCATTCGAACCTACTAGAAATGAAACAGTCTACAAGTGTCTTGTATCAATCCTCCTCATTAGGAAATCTTTATCCTAGGAGTACTTAGCTTGCCTCTGTTATCCTAATAACTTAAGCTAAAAGACTTTACTTGATTCTGCCTTCATTTCGATCCTAGTAGATAATAAGTACATCTATGTATTCTCCATATACAGAGATCATACACAACATGCAGAAGTCATTCAAAATGCAAATAAATCCCTCCCTTTTATCTTTTTCCATTATTTCTTTTAATGTAAGATAAGTAAATTAATCCCCTAAGCTCTTTACTCATATATTCCCTTTTCCACAATCCCTTAAGCATTGAATCCCTATATACTCCTCATATGGAGTTCATACATAATTCACACTTTAATGCAAAACACACACTTATGCTATCAGGTATACACTTCAAAAAACATGCATAACTATTCCTTAAGGTAATTTACTTACATGGTGCAACATAGCACCATTTCTTGTTTATCTTAACTGAAGTATTGAACTCAATGCAAATCCCTAACTATGCACATTCAGTATTTACTCTTTTAGATATATATCAAGAAATACGCTCTAGAACATGAAAGAAGAAACAACATGCTTGGTATATGCCTTTTCCCTTTTGAGGATGACCTTGAATGTGTTTGCAGCTCCTCATACCTCCAACAAAAGACTTCCAGCACTCTCAGACTAGTCTCAAAATCTTCCTCAGAAATTAATCACTTGCTACAGCTGAAAAGTAATCTCAACTTCTTACTGTGAACTCAAAAATGGTGAAGATAATAACAGAGGATGTCTCTCAGCAAATGGTGAAATATGCTCTCAGAAAATATGTAAAGCTTCTCTTAACAATAATAAAATTCACTCACAGCTAAAGAGAATCACTCAGAAAATATTTTTGAACTCTTAAGATGAGAGCAAACTTCGAATTATAAATTGTGTTATAGAATGAACAGGGACGGCTCAATATACTAAACTCAGATTGCTCAATGTGTGTATCTGCAATGAATGGAAGGGCGTGTATATTTATATACCCGAAATGCAACAATTTTCCACTTAAGAAGGCATGTGGATTGACAACAAGTGCCCAGAATTAGTCAAAATGATACATGGCGGATTCTTAAACCCTAAGTCATTAAAAATGGAGGTGATTTGACCTCACTGAGCCAGCAAATCATGAATAATTCAACTCGAAACTGTAAAACGCC
The DNA here is from genome assembly GCA_007258455.2 of Sequoia sempervirens. NCBI lineage: Eukaryota > Viridiplantae > Streptophyta > Pinopsida > Cupressales > Cupressaceae > Sequoia > Sequoia sempervirens. The sequence goes on along the minus strand of VDFB02105785.1, from coordinate 533,414,461 downwards.
ACCTACAGGTTAATGCGCATTTCAATAGGTAAAGATAAGTAAAAATTAATGCTGAGACAAAGTCCCCCATCAGTAGGCATCCACCTTTTAGGCTGTGAGCATCCTCTTTCTAGCCGCGCTTGAGAATTTCCTCCTGACATTTCTGCGTTTTTCCTTCATCCGCCATTTCACGGGAAAAGCTTTCTTCAAATTTTGCCTTTTAAATTATATTCGATTTTACACTATAAAGTATTTTATATTTCAAAAGTTTAACTCTCTCAATATTTCGATTTCCCATTGTTCATAATATTTAATATTGATTTCAAAATCAAATATTTCCTTTTTAAAATCTTCAAATGTAATATTTTCCATTTGAAAATGTGTTCATGAGTTGATGCGTTTCAATAAAACATCAAATATTTGATACTTTATTTTTGACTTTTCCAAAATTTTCAAAGTAATAATATATAGTAAAAATTGTTTTATAAATTTACCTAGGTATTTTAAAATTCAATTTCCAAAATTACTCAAGGTAATATAAAATCGACTTCCTAAATCACTTTAGGCAATAATATTAAATTCAAATATTCTTATATATTTAATATATATTTATATATTTTTATTATAGATTTATTTACTCCATAATATATGAATATATATATATATTTAAATATTAATATTTAAATATATTTACATATATACATATATACATATATATATTTAAGTAAAACTATAATATAAAATATATATGTATATATTATTAAATATATAAACATTTACATATTTAAATATTTACACTTATACGTATTAATTGTTACATATGTATATTGTGAGCCAGTCAGCATACTTTCAATATACATGCATACGTATTCATGTAAATATGATTATATGTAAATTCCAATCAAGTATTACTATTAACATCATTAATCCCAGGCAATAGGTAATGTGGGTATATATATATATATATATATATATATATATATGTATATCACTGTACGCAGTGTACGCGTAAATGTATGTATACCATGTCGACATGTACATATGGGCATACCCATCTGCCGAACATACGTATGTATTGACATGTATATACATACTCACTTGCCCTATTAACATATATCCATTCACGTTTTCCATATCATGGTCAAATCACAGTAAGTCAGACAAATGAGTAATCATCACTTTTCAAAGCATAAAGAAGTATACATAACTCCTAAAGCCTAAGGATGACTTATCTAAACCAACATAACTGACTTGGTTTCTTAGAGCCTATACTGACGTGTGTGTATGCTCAATTTGGTAATCGTTACTGTTTACCTGACCAAGTTCCTCCCCGAATGATGTCTCTCCTCTGTCCGAAGGAACAGTCTTCAAACCTGCACACCATGACATGACACCGGCAGTCATATGCTCATAACAAGGTAAAACATCTCACAAGTTAGAATAACATTATCCATAACTTATATGCTACATTTAATTAAGAATTAAATCATTAGAAGTAACAATCAAATGAAATCATCATTCAAATAGGACACATTCATTTAATAATACGATCAATCATGTTTTATTCATCACAAAGATTCAAACATTACAATCAATTGCCTTATGCAATAGTAGCTATAAAATCGGGATGTAACACTATTGGCCATCATTTCTACATTGTTTCAGCCATGATATTTGTGTGCAAAGAAGAGCTATGGAATAAAATTGCTTTTTCATTTGCATCTGTTAACATTCTAACAAAATTCTTTTGATAATCAAAATGTCTTTGAGGAAACATCCTAGATCAGCAAGGTTTGTGAGCATGGTAAGGTGGACAGAGAAAGAGTAAATGGGGAAGTGCGAAGTAGGGTATGGAGGCAATTTTCTAGAGTTGGCTTATGGCCGGGTCTTTTTCCTACAATGCTTTATGGTCATATTAGAAGGAGCTTTGCATTGTTCTATTGATAACAATATTGCTGTTTCTCTTACCATGGTCTTCTGAGGGACCATGCCGATTAGTTTCCTATTTAAAACAGACTATTGCTAGCTTTTATAATGCTGATTGGGGAGTACCTTCTGGTAAATCATTTTTGTATCATTTCATACAGAATGTTAAGTTCAAGTAATTATGATGAGATCTTTCCAAAATAACATTAAGCTTGAAAAATTTCTATACTCCTGGTTATTTCAAGAAAAAATGCATACAGCAGCGGAACTATTCCATATTTTTTGAACAACTTGTTAATGTAAAGCAGTGTGAAAGATGCAAATCAATGAAATGCACATAAATTGAACACCTGTCGTCAGATGTGTGTCATAGTTGGGTAAAATGTATATTTTGAAATGATTGAAGTTTTCTATGCTCTGCAGCATCATCACCATTTGTGACAAGTGTGGTTGCTGCAAGAACACCTGTAAAGAGAGAAATGGAAGGATTAAGTGTGGCAAAAGCCTCACTGTCAGCTTTTCTGCATCCTTCTCGAAGTGATGATGTGAAACAGGGAGTCATTCAGCTCCTTAGTTCTCTGCTTTTGCGGTAAGGCTTTGTCCTTACACTTGGTTATGTTAATTGAATTTGCCTTGAAATGGAGAAATAATCTTTTGTCCTTGCTCTAGGTTAAGCTTATTGAATTTTCCTTGAAATGAATTGTTGAGCTTGGAGAAGTGGATATACAAGTGCTATAAGATAGTTTGGCAATGGAAAATTAATAAATTATAAAATATGGTTTTAAGAATTGGAGTTGAACAATGAATTTTTGAACCATGATTATTTATGCTGTAAGCCCATTTGTTTTCTGCAGTTATAATGAGGAGTTTGATGGGGTAGTCTTGGCTTATTTTGACATTACGATCGGCGACTGGACTCCCAAGATTCTCTCTGGACTCCATCCCTATCTTTCTCTGAAACTAAAAGCAAAACTACTACTTTTCTCTCCCAAGCCTGGGATGCTTCTGGGTATTTGTTTGCTTCTAAAATTTTACTAAATTTTGTTTGTTTATCTACTGTTTCTCATATTGAGTGATTGCAAATGGTTGTTTTACTTAGTAGCACATCTTTCAATGTATGTATTCTTACATTTTTCATCCTATTCACTTTCAAAGAATCTAATCAGTGTCTTCATCTACCAGAATGCTTTAGATTTGGAACTTGGGCATATTTATTTTCATATGTAAATTTAAAAATTAATGTAGCATGCTGTGTATTACATCATCATCCATGTATTGTATCTTACTATTTACTACATCCAATGTTGATTGCTTGCTCTGTTAAATATTAACAGTTAAATGGTTGTTTCATGCATGCATGCTTGCAATTTTGTCATCAGCGCGCAGACACATGTATGTTTGTATTGGTAGACCATAGAACACATCATCATCAATATATCTTGCTGTTTACTGCATCCAGCGTTGATTGCTTGCTCTTGTTATATGTTAAAAATTAAATGATTGATTCATTCATGCATGGTTGCAATTTTTTAATTAGCGCATACACATGTATGTTTATATTGATAGATAGATACATACATGCTATTTTGTTAGTGTTCCAAATCCTTCCATCTCAAACATATGTGCCAAACAACTATTCTGCCCCAACATCAGTCTTAAGGAAACCACTCACCCAAGTATTGAAATGGGGAGCAGATTGCATATACAGATTATGCCATTATTATAACAGCAAATGTATGTAATATTATATTATTCATCAGGTTTGATTTTACATTGTTCACATTGGCTTTATAAAAGCCTCTTCCCATCAACCACCCTACAACTACTTTATGGGAAATTAACTCCCGAATATCTATTCAAACATTAATTACTAAATACTTATTTAATTGACATTTCTAATGTGTTCATTTATTTTTCAAACCTACTATATATACTATAGATGTAATATAATCTTCAAAATTCTCCCCCCCACCTAACATCAGTACGAACAAAGGAAATAACATTGCACTGAGTCTCAATATGACAATCCCAAATGGAAATCTAATGAAGCAGCTCCACCAAATCTCCCAACACACTCAAAACACGCCAAAAGTGATTGCATCAATGGATTTTGTGACTATTGAACTTTGTAAATCCTCCATACCACATGTGAAAATAAATCCCAACTTCCATGCACAATGAGAGAACAACTCTCCTTTAAGAGTCCAACCTCCTTTGAGAGTGTCAAAATCCCTCCTCTAGTGCCTTGGGAACAAAATCCCTCCAGTACACAACAAGAACAAAAACAAAGAACAAAACCAATAAAACCAATAAATGTAGATACATTCATCACACCTTTTTTAGTGATTACATTATTCACACAACTAGTAAATGTAGATACACTAACCACACCTCTTTAAGTGATTACACTATCCACAATACTACCAAGAACTGCCAAGCTCCGCATTGCTCCAAGAAGAGACACAAATGTGATGTTGTTTTTCAAACAATCTGCTATTTCAAAGTGAGGATCTAACTTGAGATGGGAAGATTCCTCCTACCTCCTCTATAATCTCTTTATGCTCTAGCCATCAGTTGCAACATTGAAATATCACTGAAAGTTTTGTTAGGCATACCACAAATGGCCCTAGTAGTATTAGCATTACATGTTCTGCGATGAAAATTTTCATTTTAAGGTATTAGACTCAACTGAAAATGCACCTTTTACAATGAAACCAAAACCTTATTTTTCATTTACAAGGCACATTAATCTTATCACTCCATTGCAAAATTTCTTAGACTAAAAAATATAGAAATAAACTCCACACCTTTACATCCAGAAATGAGAAAATCTGTTATTTCTCCTAATTCCTTATCAAAAGAAAAGTAAATTGCTGGAACAATATCAATAGCCTTTGAACTAAATATTAACTGCTTATACCTCCCTTATGTCCTCAAACTTAACAACTTAAACACACTTCCCCACTTCTTTAACTAACTTGACCACTTTTAAAGCACCTTTACTCGTTTCAACATGAAGTTTGAGGTTTTTTATTGGAACTTACAAAAATATTTAACAAATCATACCATGAATAGTTCTGTTGCCTTTCTCAGCCTCTCCATACTGCAATTTGATTAGCAAGTCGGAGGGAATTCTATGATAGCACAAATTGTGTCAGTCGTGGCCTATTTATTGTTGGTAGTATTGCTCAACACCTGTGGTGTGACTCAATCCTGTTACTGGCCTCAAATTGTATGCATTAACAAATCTGAAGGGATCAGAGGTTGTGAGTTAGTGCCTATAGAAACCATTGTTATTCAGGCGTCCAGCATTAATTTTAGTAGTACCATATGGTTTGTTGCAGAGCATTTCATGGGAATGATAGTATGAAATTATGAATATTCCTTTCACAAGTGGCACTTCCTTCTTTAGTGACCACACTCCTAATCCTTTTATTATTATTGTGCTATGAATTTATCTGAGACACGAGTGGTTAAGTGAACTGCTAATGGTTGAGATAATATCACCAAAAGATTAATGTTCCACTTACCGAATTGCATTACAGCTGAATAAACAGGATCCACTTCCTGTGTGATACAAAGAATGATATGGCATAATCCACTAATACTTTTTTGACATGAAACAACCAATAGTCAGGTTGGAAGCGTTCCATAATATAGACAAACACAGTCAAAGTGATGGCATGGAAATGATCTTTGTGAAAGCAGTAGACAACACACATGCTGGATCCTTGGTAACTCATATATCTTTCTTTCTTATTCTCAAGGAGGACCAGCCATTATTTAAGGCTTTGATATCATGTAATGAGCAGATTGCATATAAATCTTATAACATTATTACACACAAATAACACCCAGTTTATTAAAATTATATTGTTCATCAGGGTTGATTTAAAATTGTTTGCATTGGCTTTATAAAAGCCTCTTTCCGTCAACCACCCGACTACTTTATAGGAAAGTAACTTTGAATACCTGATCTAACATTAATTACTAAATATTTATTTATTTGACATGTTTAATGTGTTCATTTATTTTTCTAACCTACTATATACTATCGATGTAATTTAATCTCCAACACCAAGGTGCACAATAGGTTAATGGAAACCCCGTGTTTAAAAGATTCTACTCTGGTAAATCAGAAAGAAGTGCAGAATATGAACATAAATCAGAAAGCACAAGATGGTAAGGGAATAGATCTCTTTTATACATATCTAGGCTAAATAAATAAATGCAATCAATAAGCACAAATTTAACCTAGGTTAATTACTGCTGATATTGACAATTGCAATAATTGTACAAAAATTAAATGTGATTGTTAGGAGTACTTAGCTCTAAAACCAATGATGGAAGGATAATGCTGAAGCTGTGCAGAGTCAGTTCGCTACTGTTAAAAATACGATGTTTTCAGTCTAATGATTATCTCATAAAACTCTGCTGTTTATTCCTGAGTGCTGAGTTTGATCCTGATTTTTGCAGACTGGATCTGCTGTGTGGATTAGATTTATCTGTGATGGATTGATCTGACAGAATATGCACGTGAAAACCACTTTGCCTTCATCTTCCAAATAGTTGAACTTGTTAAGGTGGTGTCTAAGGGCACTGTCTAGGAGTTTGTTAACCAGGTTAGTGAATGGGTTCTTGCAAAGCCCTTTGGTGGATTGGATTACTGGCAAACAGTGATATCAAAGACAGCATAAGTAGACATGCAAATGGCCTATATGATAGTGTGGATCTATTTCTATATTGCCCTTTAGAAATTGAACGGTGGTCTAGTTGTTCTCGTATATAATCCTTAGTGATCCCCTTATGAAATAAAGTGCACATGGAATGTCTTTAAATATCATGACATAGCAACATGTTGCACAAATGTGTGCTAAGTTGGCTCATAATGGCTAGTAGGAAGAGGTAGAAAAGTTGGAATTTGAATTTGGGGTTAGATTTGTTTTGTACCTAAGGATTGCACTGGGTTAATCTTGGGTGATGTGGAAATGAACATTTGGGCCAAAATGACAATCAGGGAATGAATGCATGGAAGAAAGTACGGATGAGGGTGTAATAACGGTAAATGGTGGTGAATGAACAGGAATTGGTGTGGACAAGGTCAAAAAAGGATGGACAAGGATTGAGCCATGAGCCAAACTTAGCCTAAGAGCATGCCACTTGTTGATATATTATTTTATTAAGGACATTCCCATAAATGTGGGTTCAAAACTAAATGGGAAATGGCAGGTTATGCTAATTTCACCATTACACTTTACCCCCTCTTTGAAGTGTGTGCAAATCTAACATGAGAATGCATTTCTAGGTGTATAGTCATTCTTAGTCAACATGAAAATTAAATATTCAGTCCTCATAAAAGGATATTGATCATTGTTACAAGATCAGACTTGCCTCAGACTCGGCAAGTTGATTTTTGACTTGGACTCAAACTCGGCATCTAGACTCGCCAAAGACTTGACAAATTGAAAAACCATGAAATATAGAGATTTGTACTCGTTTCATGCATCCTTTAACAAATAAACTTTAAAGACACAATATGAATAAACTAATCAAATAGAAGCTACTTTGACCATATACACAAGTATACATCGATCACATGAGTATAAAAACTAACCGGTTTGGGTTCTGTCAAAAAAAAATTTGGGGTTGGGTTTATTTTGGGTTTGTCCATACAAAATCATATAAAAATAAAAAATATATAATTATTTACAACAGAAATTAATTTGTCACTGTTTGGTGGCTCTCAAATTCTGCAATTCATTCCTATGTGCTAGGGACTTGATTTGCTGGGAGATTTAAGTTGTGTTGCACAAGATTGATCTGGCAGAATATGTGCTTGAAAACCTATTCAATGCCTTTGTCTTTTAGATAGCTGAACTTGTCAAGGTGCTGTCTATGGACAAAGTTTAGTAATTTGCTGACTCAATAGGTGAATGGGTTTTCCTAGGTCAGTCCCCTTTGGTGAACTGGATTAACAGTGATGAGTGATGTCAAAGATAGCATAGAGAAACATGATGATGTGGATCTGATTTTTATTGCCTTTTAGAAATTGAAGGGTGCTCTGATTGTTCTCCCATATAATCCTCCATGATCTCCTTGTTGGCACTCCTTTTATTTTGCTGACTCGATAGGTGAATGGGTTTTCCTAGGTCAGTCCCCTTTGGTGAACTGGATTAACAGTGATGAGTGATGTCAAAGATAGCATAGAGAAACATGATGATGCGGATCTGATTTTTTATTGCCTTTTAGAAATTGAAGGGTGCTCTGATTGTTTTCCCATATAATCCTCCATGATTTCCTTGTTGGCACTCCTTTTATTTGTCTCATTTTGACCTGATTCTGTTTTTGGTATGCTCTTTGCCTTTTGTTTGCCCCATCTCATTTCCCATCATTAATAACTGATCTGAGAAAATGTACACGGGTTTGTCATGTTTAGGGTTTGCCTTTTGTCATTGTATTCATTCCTTTCTTCAAGCCTATGTACTTGAAATGGTAATTGATTGTATTAAACAAAGGAGAGGAATACTCCTTCAATAAGAAATTATAAGACGATGTTTCTAAATCAGAAACGATCAACAACTAAAGAAATAAAAACAAGTTGCTAAAACTAATTGAAAGCAAACTAAACTCAACTAAGATGACCATTATAAGCTAAATATAACAATATTACTTTAATACCCTCCCGTAATGGTCATTCTACTAACTACACCAAGTTTACCCCTAAATTCTACAAATTTATCTGGACTTAGGGACTTGGTAAGAATGTCTGTTGTCTGATTCTTAGTTGGAACACAACAATCTTCTGAGAGGATTAGTAGATAGATAAATATTAGCCTTCTTATACTAAGTGCAGACACAACTTATAAAACTAGATGTGCAGATTAAAGCTAAATAGATATGACAAACACATGCACATAAAAGATCAACACATAACAACAAATATACGTGGAAAACCCAAGATGGGAAAAACTACGGTGAGAAAATGCTGCTAGGAGCTACTGTCCTAATCCAACCTCACAATGAAATCCTCTGTTGCAACTTTTAAGGGCACCAACCCTAAGGAGACACCTATCCCCTGAACTGAGCACCAACTCAGTTATTGACAACATGTAGGATGATTACAATTTGTTTCTAAGGAACTCTAATCAATGTTACAGCTTGCTGTGTAATTGCTTAACTATTTGTTGCTACCACAACAACTCTCTTCACTACTCTGCATGCCACTTGTTCAGCTCTGTTCCTCTCTTTCTTCTTTAGTGCATTCTCGGTCCGCCTCAATGTGCCATTGTACCCTTCTGCAACTCTCCTTTTCTATTTTTGTGTATTCTTTGTTTGCCTTAGGAGCTCTAACATCTCTTCTGCACACTACTCATACTTCTATTTTTGGTAGTCCCCTTTTACACACTTCTCATATGTTTTGAGTAGTGCTAATCAATGATAATCACCTCGGGATCCTCCACCATAATCTGACCCTCTGTTAGGGTTTAGGACATCTTCTTCACTATCCTTTAGTTGCATTGAGCCGCACAACATTAATTCCTAGAGCAGAGAATTTTCCTTCATTCTCTTCCTGCCAAACCCTAAGATCGGATATGCAGTTAATGCTTTCTTCTGAACCTTCAATCTGATCTTGATTCTTGTCTCTGTGGCCATCTGTATTGCTGCTCTATGCATCAAATCACATTACACCTGTCGTAGAAATAGGTAGGCCAATAAATTTTCATCTCCATGTCGGTTTGCAAGCAAAACCTTGTTTACACGGAGTTAGTTGTTTGTGATCACCTCGTTCAAATTTGGGCCGTCGATCTCTTGCCTTCGCGCCACAATCCTGCGTTCTTCATTCACTGTCACAACTTTAAATCATGACCATTCGATAAGTGGTCATTTAAATCTCCTCCATTGATCAAATCCTTAATAACCATTGCGTATCGCTAAAACACCTAGAACAATCGCATCCATTTCCACAATGTAGCGATCACCATCCAATCGCTTTCCTTTAATCTCCGTTGTCCATCGTATATCTCTGATATGCTACAAGCTTCATCATTCCTATCCGCGATGCACTAAAATGTAGTGATTATTGTTGGATCAACTATTGATCAATTTGCATCGTCCATCGCTTTCCCGTTGGCTCTAACAATGGGCCCACTGAATCTCCACGAGTTGGCAGACTAATGCCACGTGTCTTTCATTGACGTCACACTCCACAAACTTTACACACCCATTGCTCATCCCTGAAACCATCGTATGTCAAGGAAGTGTAAGTGCGATACACTAACGCCCAACGATGCAATAGCATCCTAACACCTATCCATGTAGACGTCTCAATCCACTTCATCGCTTATCGCTCAAATCCTTCAACTGCTTCGCTTCACAACAATGATGTGAAGCGATCGGGTGATATGACGCCACGTGTTGCTGGTCCTACCAAGATTTACTCTCCTTTATCGTGTGTCGTCCAATCAACTTAATCGTGATTGTTGAATGACTTCATCACATATCGCTAAACTTAAGACAAACTTCAACTTGCTTTCCGCGATGTGTGAGATCTAGCAATAGCCATTGGATCTTCAACTTTGAATGCACATCGTTTGATCTTCAAAGGAATCCATCGACAACAACAACTAGGTGACAAGGTGAAGGGTCCAGTCATCGAACGAACTTAAAGGCCATAAGGTATAACTTAACTGACCTGCAACCTTCAACCAACAGTCAACAACAAATTAGAGGACTGTTAAGGTGCCATGACTGCTAACACTAGGGTTTAATTGCAAAACCCTAATTCAGGCCGAGAGCACAAGTATAACAATTTTGAGCAACATTTGCAGCTTTCACATCACCTTCCAGATCCGCAATACACCATCTTCCTCAGACATTAATGACAACATTTTGATAACAATGCTGGCACTCCTTCATGCAGGATCAATTCCATCTCACACCCGATCCCCTTTTGACATCAATGACAACAATATACCAACATTGCAACATCACTGATCCATCTTTAACAAGCTGTTGTATGAAGTGACAATGAAACTCTACATGTTTTGTGCACTCATGGAAGATTGGATTTTTGGCAAGCTTTAGCACCCCTTGGTTGTAACAAAACAAGGGTGAAGGCCCTACTTGAGACATTTTCATGTCAAAAAGCATCCTCCGAAGCCATACTGCCTCATATGTTGCTTTTGTAGTTCTTCGATACTCTGCTTCTGTTAAGGAAAGAGCTACTGCCTGTTGCTTCTTACTGGTCCATGTGACTACACCCGTACCAAGATTGAAAACATATCTAGAAGTAGACTTCTTGTCATCAATAGATACTGCCCAATCTGAATCTGTAAAACCAACCAGCCTAGGACTGCTTCTGCAATACAAAATGCAAAGTCGGTTGTCCCTTTCACATATCTCAGTACTCGCTTCACTGCAACCCAATGTTTAGCCTTAGGGGCAATCATGAAACAAGAGATGTAACAACATAACTTAGATCAAGTCTAGTGGCTGTAAGATAAATGAGGCTGCCAGCTAGTTGCTTGAAAGCTGACTCATTGACCATTGGTGAGTCTGATTTGGCTGTAAGTTTCAACCTTTTCTCCATGGGTGTGGATGAGATTTTGCAATCTGTCATCCTAAACTTTTCCCACAAACTCCTGGCATATTTAGATTGAGAAATGAAAATATTGCCACTTGTCTACCGAACCTCTACATCAAGACAATAATGTAGAAGACCCAAATCTGTCATATCAAACGCCTGACACAAATTCAATTTGATTTGCTCAAGCAAATGTACCCCATTGCCAGTAATGATGATATCATCCACATAGATGACAAGAAGAATGATATCACTATCAGTGCTTTTGGCATATAAATTGGAATCTGAGGGACTCCTTTGAAAACCTTGTGCAACCAAATACTTGTCAATCTTTAGGTACCATGCCTTGGGGGCCTGCTTTAGGCCATAAAGAGCCTTTAGCAGCCGGCATACTTGGTGCATTTTGCCTGCAACTTTGAAACTAGGAGGCTACGTCATGTAGACCTCTTCCTCCAAATCTCCATTGAGGAAGGTACTATTCACGTCCATTTGATGGACCTTCTAGCCAAACTGTGCAATGGCTAGGACAAGCTAGATGGTACTCATCTTTGTTGTAGGTGCAAAGGTCTCCTCATAGTCAATGCCCTCTCTTTGCAAGAACCCTTTAGCCACCAACCGAGCCTTGTATTTATCAAGTGCTCCATCAGCTTTGTATTTTACTTTGTAGACCCATTTGCAACCAATGGGTTTCTTTCCTGGTGGAAGATTTGACAGAACCCAAGTATTGTTCTTTAAAAGACTATGGTGTTCATATTCCATAGCCTTTTCCCATTCAAGTTTACTTTTTGCCTTTGAATAGTCTTGGGGCTCATAAACATTCTGAATGTTGGCCATAAGAGCAAAATTCACTGTGTTCTGCTTGCTCTTGCCTCTAGATGATCTACCCTCAACAAGTTCATCATCTCGAACATTACCAATGAGCTTCTCCCACCACTTAGGGTAGAGAGTAGATGCATCTTCTTCCAAATCAAGATGATCATCATGCTTGGGCTGCCTAGAATGAAATCATCTGGATGTTGATCCAGATTGTCTTGAGGGAAATCTACTGGTATAGGGTTGTGTCTTGGAGATTCCACAAGTTCAGAATCATCAGTATCCCTCCTTGTAGGTGGAGCTAATGGAAGCCTAACACCCAAATCATTAGTCTTCAGAGGCTGATCCTCAGGACTCTTGGTGGGAGAAAGTTGAAAGGGCCCACCTTCATCAAAAAAACATCCCTGCTGAATTTTAGATGATCAATGTTCACATCAATCAGCTGATAGGCCTTATGATTTTCATTGTATCCTATAAGCATCAAATTTTGGCTTTTGGAATCTAGCTTGGTCCTCTTTGCATCTGGAATCCACACATATGTAGTAGAACCAAAAATCCTAAGATGATTGATTCTTGGTTTCCTTCCAGACCATGCTTCATCTAGGGTCATCTTCTTGATGACCTATGTAGGAGATTGTAAAGTTCCTTGGCAAATTTGACTTAAAACTTTCAGGTTATGTTGTTTGGCATTTTGTCAAACACTTGGCATGTAACTCCATTCAGCATATAAATGATCCTATGTAATGTGCCAACCAATTTTTTCTTTGAATTTACACAACACAAACCAGCACTACGCCAATTGATTAGCGTTAGCTCCCAAATGATAATCAAATCAAAAGCACTCAACGCCAAGAATGTTCACCAAGATCCTTTAGAAGGCGAGGTGATAGCATATGGCGGAGAAAACTGAACAACAACTGAAAATGAAATTACAATTGAATGCAAGAAGGCGGTGATCCAGCCATAGGAGATTCCACACTACCACTTAAATAGTGGGGGGAAAACATTACAATTCAAAACAATTCATCCGCTTAGTGGGCATCCACTCATTAGTGGGGATTCACACTTGAACAATGGGTGAGAGATGTACATACAACATTTATTTCCTCCACATTGGCGGTAAACCATCCAGGGGTTAAAGTGTTTGCATTAGAAATCACAAGTAAATGCAGTAATAACGATGGTTGGATTAGTAGTATTAATTCACAACCTTACAATTAAAGAAATCTGCAATTTACAAGTGTTACAATGATAGAATCAATGCAAATATGTGAAGGATGAATCTTTCAAGTATTAAACCTCTCAAATACTGAAATTGAAGCCAAAAACTGAATCTTAAGCAATCTGATTACAAAATCAGCAAACTGAAAATGAACAACTAGCAAATTGGAAACCAAATAAATGCTCACGACTTCATCAATATACCTCCGAATTGAATGAAACAAATTGCAACAGCTCTCAAGAAGGTTGGCGCCCCAATTGCAATTAAAAACCAGCATCAAAATTCAACCATTAATTTGGCACAAATTCTAATATGCTCCTGAAAGGTATGGTCTGCTTGCAAGGGCGATTTTGCTTGATAAATTCACACTCTTCAAAATAAAATCTGATCTTCTCTAGGATTGGTTGCCATGAGCCTAGAAATGAAGAGAGCCAACACCCATAATCAAAATAAAATCATACCAAAAGCTATAAATGAAAACTTGATTTAGTTTGTTATAAACCAGCAAACACAAAACTGATAAAAGTCACCAATTTCTTCACTTTGATGCTCAATATGCACTTCTGAATGAAATTTGCTAAGCTTTCCCTTAGCCGGATTTTGGATTTCAAACCAGCAGCATAACTTTACAATATTTTCCAAAGATAACAATGAAGGCTCAAAGCATCAATAAATAAGCTTCAGTTGGGCAAATGAAGCAACTTGTAACTCCAACAAGAAATTGTTCAAATTCCCCAAGGGACACCAACTCTCACACATTCACTTTATTTTTGAATTAATAAAATATTTATCATCTTCCTTTAGGTGTCCAATTTCAAGTTGCAACAATAAAACATTTATCAAAATATTAAATGCTCAAATAGACCCCTTAATGTCCCCTCTTTAAAAACAACTTGAAGTTATCAATCCTAGGCATGGGGTACAACTTAAAAACATGAAATTAACTAAGTATAAAACTCAGTCCAAGGAGATAATCAAAACCAACGCCAATACAAAAACTGATGGATTGCCAAAAATAGCATGATAATTTGAGCTGAACTGCTGATGATGCCACTGCCAAAATTAGACTTACTAAAAATAGCCAATGCCAAAAATAGTAAGCTCACCTCAAAACCAACAAAAAGCTGAATTGAGCTGGAAGCAAGACTTATTGAAAGTGGAAACCCTAAATTTGCACATCTGAGTAGCCTACGGATTCTCGGAAATAGGCTAAAATGGGAACATTACAGTCCGCCCTTCCCAAAATTGCTTGTCCTCAAGCAATGCCACAACACTTCAAACTGATCCCATGAAACTTATAGGATCCTAGGGTCCCATGTCCATCTCTGAAAAACCCCACCATGCTGATGCTGCTCTACTTTGATCATACAAATGAATTCATTGAACCAGAATTGCATAAACCATTCGTGCAACCTCAAAGAGATAACATGCCTGAAATTCCAACTGAAAAACATGGAAGGAATGGAATCAAAATCTAGTAGCATTTCATGCCCAATAAACTCTGAGGAATTAACATCTGCAATGTCAATGACAATCACCTATCTGCAAACCAAAAAGAATAATCTAATCAACTCAAAAATATTCTCATCAACATAACTCCTCAAAGCAACAACCCGAGTCACAACAACAAGTGTGTCTCCGTCATACCTAATTGTAAAGGGAAAAGCAACTCTTTGCAAAGTCATAGCAGCTGCATCTTCAAAGCTCCTCAAGGATGTATAATGCCTCCTTTGAGTAATTTTGACATATTCAAGAAAATCTCTGAAAACTTCCACCAATCTCTCTCCCAAAGTCTCAAAAAGTTGAACCAAATCAAGCAAAGTTTTGCTGCCCCAAACACTAGTGCAAGAGATTGAACAAAGATGATCACTGGAAAAGAATTTGAACATCATCCAAAATTGATCCGAATCACAATGAAACATCATTTCCCATTTTAGAGGCCATAAACCCTCACTGAAAAGAGATTGTGAAGAGAAAAAATGAGTGTACCAGCCACCCATGAAGTCTGAAATAAACCAATTAAAGTCTGATTTTAGGAAAATCAGCATACAAGGAGTTGAACAGCTGCTGCAACTTTGGAAATCAACGTTCATAATATGACAATTGTTCATGCCCAAGGCTGGAAACATTCCCTCAAGAATTCCAACCTATCATTAAACCATCTTTTGTTCGAAGCATCTCTCCAATCCACCAATAGATGAACCAAATGAACCATCAAATGATTGGTAAAAATGGGGGCAGCAACAAAGACTATGAAAATTGAATCCTTATCTCTCCAAAGATTCCTCTTTCTACTTGTAACAATCTCCATCAAGCCATGTTCAGGATTCCAAACATGAATTCCCAACCAATAACAAACTCCAACATATTTGGAAGAATTCCCAGCATAACTCCAAGAGCTATAGTGAAAGTCTCGTGTACACAAATCCATGTAATCAGCTACAACCATCAATGCAAAGTTTGAACATTTTGTGACCAACATTTTAGAATAATCACTAATCATCAATGCACAATCTAGAAACCAAAGGTCCAAGTCTGAAAATTCTCCCACAATTTGATGCATCTCTCCAAGACCTGACCTCATCAACTGTAATGACTCCTTCCTAGACGAATGCACTTAAACCTGAATCTTGTGTTCAAAGTGTTTCTCAAAGAGACATTAGAGGTGTTATGGATAAACTTCAGTGTTAATATCTAATAAAATCAAAGGGGACATAAATAACTTATTCTTGTCAAAGGATTATTTATCACCTTCTTTCACTCACTATGAATGATACATAAGGATGGATATTAAACACCCTTCAATACCACACAGATGGAGTTTATCAATTCGTTAAAACTCACAATATCCCAATATATACAAATAGACTCATAAATCATAATATTCTCAAATGTATTTACAAGCATCAACTGAGATAATATTCCTAAGTCTGCTATTCTTATCTTTTGCACAATACTATCATAATCCTTACTATAATAGTACTCATACCTGATAAGTGAAGCATCCATAGATTTATATGAGTATTATATATACCTTTATGCTTGCCCATAACAATTGTGTTTTCTTGGGGTAGGGTCATTTCCGAAAGGTGGTGCCATTCGATTGTTTGATGTTCTTGTTTTTCTTCAATATTGAATCATTAACTGCACCTTGTTTCCTTTAAGTGTCAACTTGATAAACTTTTGATCACTGCATATTACATTTCTCCTAATCGTTGACCTCTATTTAGTTTCAAGGTTTGCTTAGGCACTCATCTTACCTCAGCATGGCCCTTGCTCCCTTAACTCTCATATCTCCTTACACATTCAAATTATAATAGTCGCTATCTTATAAGCATTATATCTATCGCTGTCTTCACACATACGATAGCTGGCTTCCCAATTGTTATTCGCTTTGAATTAACTATTGTCGCTACCAGTCTCCCGTGGTGATGACTTTGTATTCTCTTCTATTCTATTTGCATATCAATGTCCATATCTTTCTTCCATTTGATGTGGGCTTTCCTTAGCCATTGTTCCCTTCCCTAAATGATCTGATGTATCAGGTGTCCTTGATAATAGTAAGCACTTCAAAAATACATTCGTGGTAGCTTTAGAAGCCGCGATATCAGATGGTAACTATGACACTCAGATGCATTGATACAAAACCAACAATGGAGTATCTAGGCCCAACAACGTATCAAATATCTCTCAATATATAGTGGTTGCCTTTGTGCATATCCTTTGTCCATATTAATATTATCTCTAGCGTCCTTTATTTCAATCCCTTTGATGGATCTTTTTGAGTCCGACGATGTTCATCAACTATATAACCCTATTATTTATTGGGTACGCAAGTATTCACCTGCCAGAATATTTCTCTTATTATTATTTGTGATTTCTCCACGGTAATGGTAATGTTCGATCACCGGTCCATATTTCCGATTCTCCCCTTATTCGATGATGAAAAGGACATATTTCCATGCGTCTTCCTCCTCCCTTCGACTTTCTTCTTTAAATCCAATATGAAGAGAGACGACTTCAAAGAGAAGTGTCTTTTGCTAGCTAAAATGGATATATATTATTCATTTATTAATTCAATATTAGTTATATTTTATATTTAATATTTATATTTGGTAATTACAAGATTATTTTATATATATATATATTTTTCATTCTCCATCATAATAATTGTAATATTATTATTATTTTAATATTTAGAATGTTTACAATAATATTGTATCTAATATCCATGATAATGATATTATTATTATTATTATGATAATTATAGCGTTATTTATAATTATAATATTGTTTTTTTAACAATTATAATTATAATGTCAATTAAATTAATAATTTGAGATTATGCTTCTGTTGACTAGAAGGCACAAATTCTGGGGACATGACATCAACCATCTTAAGATAGGTGGTACTCTTCCATTGGTTAATGCTGAGTGAAAACCAACCAGTTCAAGTTTGGACACCGTTAAATGCTCATTTACTATCCATCCCAAGAGAGTGTTGCTTGACTTATAGAATGGATCCACTAACATTATCTTATACTTGACTATAAAATTATGCATGTCAAAAACATAAAACTTCTTACCAATGCCATCCACATAGAAATTGTCAATCATCTCATAATTTAACAAATCATGTGAAGATGGTGGATTGTTGTACACAATCATAGAAACAATATTTCCTTCATCCCTTTCGTTGGTGTCTTCATAGAATTCATGCACATCTTCAACTTGAAGATGCCCATCATTAGTTGCTGATCCATAGAATGTAATGTGATGAATACCACACACATTACCAGTCATCACATCTAGCTCATGGCTGCAAGCTATCCCTTCTTGAGGCAAATTCTCTTTCCAATGCAAGAGTTCACCCTCTCAATTTACCTTCCAATCACTATCAACATATTGAATCTCTTTGGCATTATGCATTGTTTCAACATTATGGAGTTCATTTATTCCTTCAACTATTTGCTTGATCTCCATTAGCCTTGTATTAGCTTCCTGTTCCATAAGTGTGGCTGCCCTAGATGATTGATTTTTTGCTTTGCAAAAAGAGTGATGAGCTAAGGTAAGATCAAGGCAAAGACTATCAACCTCTTTCTCCTTCTCTTGGTAGGCATAATAGGTCTCTTCTGCAAACTTAATGGCATTATCCCTATCTGAGAGCAAATGCAAATAATCTGTCTTTAATGATTCCAATGCCTCTTTGATGATTTGCATCTTGGAAAGAGTGTCTCCATCCTTAACTCCGTTCTGTCTCTCTTTAGACTGAAACTTCCAATAAAGTTCTTCAATGAAATGGTATGTGCTATCAAATCTTGATAACACTTTAACAATTTTCTCTTCTGAAACCAATAAGTTATCCTTCAAAACTTGCAGCTCTTTAGGCCCTTGATCATGATCAGCAAAGAGGATATGCTCTTCAAACTTCAACTTTTCTGATTTGCTTTCATTGGCAAGATTTTCAAAATCAGCTTCTTTACAAACCTCTTCACTACATAACTCCTGAATAGAAGGCATATTAACAACTTCATCAAGCAAATTAGCATCTCTATCTTTACCTTTCAAGTTCTCGTACTCTTCTTGTGTGTCAATCTAAAAGGCAACCAACCCATTTGCTGATTTTAAAACATTCTTCTCTTCAACATAAGAATTCACGTTCTCATTGGCCTTTGCTGCAACTTCTCCTCCAAAGATCACTTCATTGCTTGCAATGCAAACTGAACTTTGAACTTTATTAGGATCAAAGGAAAATGTATCCCACTCTAGTTCTTTATCATTTCTTGGTGACATCATGCCCAAATCCCAAATGTGAAAAGTTTGATTGTAATGATCAACAGGAAAAAGATCATCTTGCTCCTCTAGGATTGTTGACTCTTTGAATGAATCACTCCCCAATCCTCTTGAACTGAAATCTTCATCCATAACTTTCTCCATAGATGTAATTTGATAGTCAAACCCAATACTACCCAAGTCAGTAGCATTGTATCGGGTTAAAGAATCATCAAAGCTGGTTGCTTTGAATATTTTGTCATTCTTTTCTTCAATGTAATTATCTTGAGTAGATGTGTTGCTGATTTTATCATTATTACCCACATACATACCAAAGAAGTCTTCTTGGACACTTGTTATAAATTCTTCATATGGAATTGGGTCAGCAACAAGTAGAGAATTATCCTTCACTAAATCTTCAACAAGAGGAGATAAAAACACATCGGAATCACCATCAGCAACATCACTTTCGTAATGGTCATAAGCTGGTTCAAAGACACCATTAGTATTTGCTTCATCTTGCTCTTCTTCAACGTACTCATCCCACACAACTGTTCTACCAGCATCTTCTGTGAAGCCATTTGTCTTGAGATCTTCATTGGTTGAATCCTTATTAGGACTCAAGACTGTTGTAATGATCTTCTTACCCAAACAATCTTCATTATCTCCCATCTCATGCAAGTCTACGGGTGTATTTTGGGAGTCTATCTTAATCTCCTCATTTGCCAAAGTATCTTCGTCAAGCACATTATCATTTTGAACCAAAATGTGCACCTTGCTTGTGTCTTCTTCACCACTAATTGTTTGATTTTTCTCTTCAATTTGCTTACTTGTGGGCTGCAAACCACAAACAGATCCTTTTGCTTCTTCCTTCCTTGATTCTTCAACCATGACAAGTTTTGCTTCTCTTTTAATTTTTTTCTTGATATAATTGACCACACCCACATTTCGAGGATTCCTAATCAACACACGATTCAAGTAGCAGTCAAAAGAAACATCATTCTTGAACTCATCTGACATGCTTTGATATTTTGCACGGAATATGGAAACATCATGTTCACATTCCCTCATGAATTGTTCGCCAAATCTGTTGATGTCCATTGTGGCAACACTAATTTTTGTGTTCTCCCCAACGGGATGGCAGGAACTTCTGCTCTGATACCACTATAATGTGCTAACCAATTTTTTCTTTAAATTTACACAACACAAACAAGCACTACGCCAATTGATTAGCATTAGCTCCCAAATGATAATCAAATCAAAAGCACTCAATGCTAAGAATGTTCACCAAGATCCTTTAGAAGGCGAGGTGATAGCATATGGAGGAGAAAATTAAACAACTGAAAATGGAATTACAACTAAATGCAAGTAGGCAGTGATCCAGCCATAGGAGATTCCACTCTACCATTTAAATAGTGGGGGGAAAACATTACGATTCAAAACAATTCATCCGCTGAGCGGGCATCCACTCATTAGTGGGGATTCGCCACTTGAACAGTGGGGGAGAAATGTACATACAACATTAATTTCCTCCACACTGGCGGTAAACCATCTAGGGGTTAAAGTGTTTGCACTAGAAATCACAAGTAAATGCAATAATAACAATGGTTGGATTAGTACTACTAATTCACAACCTTACAATTAAAGAAATCTGCAATTTACAAGTGTTACAATGATAAAGTCAATCCAAATATGTGAAGGATGAATCTTTCAAGTATTAAATCTCTCAAATACTGAAATTGAAGCCAAAAACTGAACTTTAAGCAATCTGATTACAAAATCAGAAAACTGAAAATGAACAACCAACAAAATGGAAACCAAATAAATGCTCACAACTTCATCAATATACTTCTGAATTGAATGAAACAAATTGCAACAGCTCTCAAGAAGGTTGGTGCCCCAATTGCAATGAAAAACCAACATCAAAATTCAACCATTAATTTGGCACGAATTCCAATATGCTCCTGAAAGGTACGACCTGCTTGCAAGGGCGATTTTGCTTGATAAATTCACACACTTCAAAATAAAATCTGATATTCTCCAAGATTGGTCGCCATGAGCCTATAAATGAAGAGAGCCAACACCCATAACCAAAGTAAAATCATACCAAAATCTGTAAATGAAAACTTGATTCAGTCTGTCATAAACCAGCAAACACAAAACTGATAAAAATCACCAATTTCTTCACTTTGATGCTCAATATGCACTTTTGAATGAAGCACATTCCCAATAGACCATCTAGGGAACCATAGTTTCAGGCTCGAAGAATGGAGTAAATTTGCTAAGCTTTCCCTTAGCCGGATTCTAGATTTCAAACCAGTAGCATAACTTTACAATATTTTCCAAAGATAACAATGAAGACTCAAAGCATCAATAAATAAGCTTTAGTTGGGAAAATGTGTTAGTTTTATGATCAGATTTAATGCACAGAAAATTAATTGAAAATTCAACACAATAACACAACAAATACCCTGGGAAAACCCTCAACTTGAGGGAGAAAAACCCAACAACAATATATCACTTATATATTGAATCACAAAGAGAAACTCCTTTACAATAGAGGCCGATAATGAGGCCAAGAATATGCACCACAAATTGATGCAATCTCAGAAATAATCAGATGTAACTCGCTGAAGATGAATCCCAACCTTCAACAATGTCGAACTGCTTTTGTATATGAACTCAATCTGCATTGTAGATGAACTCGCACTTGAGATGAATAAGAATGGAATGAATCGATGATGAAACAATGAGATATTACCAAGTATATATACAATGTGATGGAGGAAGACGTGACCTTTCAAAAACAAGTCGGCCACCAAAGAATGTCTCTTGAAAATCGCATCCCAAAGAAGTATGAGGTTGACCTCATTAAAATACAACTCATTAAATCGTGCCTCTTCATAATTAAATATAATTAATATCGATCATGCCTCTTCATCAAAAGGATGGCTCTATAAATTAAATCGCTTTTGCTATTATTTAATTTATCAAATCAGCTGGAAGTAGTGACTGACGCTGCATGAACATCAACAAAATGAAGCAACTTGTAACTCCAACAAGAAATTGTTCAAACTCCCCAAGGGACGCCACCTCTCACACATTCACTTTATTTTTGAATTAATAAAATATTTATCATCTTCCTTTAGGCGTGCAATTTCAAGTTGAAACAATAAAACATTTATCAAAATATTAAATGCTCAAATAGACCCCTTAATGTCCCCTCTTTAAAAACAACTTGAAGTCATCAATCCTAGGCGTGGGGTACAACTTAAAAACATGAAATTGACTAAGCATAAAACTCAGTCCAAGGAGATAACCAAAACCAATGCCAATACAGAAACTAATGGATTGCCAAAAATAGCATGATGACCTCAGCTGAACTGCTGATGATGCCACTGCCAAAATTAGACTTACTAAAAATAGCCAATGCCAAAAATAGTAAGTTCACCTCAAAACCAACAGAAAGCTGAACTGAGCTAGAAGCAAGACTTATTGAAAGTGGAAACCCTAAATTTGCACATCTGAGTAGCCTACGGATTCCTGGAAATAGGCTAAATCCAAATGAAGAGCATATGGCTAAAATGGGGACATTACATCGTACTCCTGATTTCTTCCTCATAAGTTGACAAAATTCATGAATAAATGACAACTTCTAACCCAAATTAGTAACCAATAAAGAATTTGCTCGAATGAAGTTGCAACCTTCAACCTTTCAAAATGAACAAGGACTGAAAGTGGACATTTCATTGAATGGTTGTCACGCAGGGAAGTAATATGCATTTAGAAATGGAACATATGAACTTGGGCAGTATTAAATACTTTCTGAAGTTCCTTATTTTTCAATAACAACATTACAAAAGACTTTATCCCTAAGGCTTATTGTCAGCAACCAGCATTAAGGTAACAATCTTTTCATGAGGGACGCCCTTTAGAGCAGTTACTATATAGAAATAATAGAGCATCTATGAAACTAACTCGTATGCAATTATTGGGTACTTACAAGATAGACAAACTAAATAACATCTATTCTTAGGGAACCATTTATACATAAGTTTCTTAGCATTTCCTTGATTACATTGATAAGATTTGAAACTGTAAACAGACTCAAAAAATTGCTGCGACTTACAGATAGCTCCAGCCCTTAAAAGACAACTCAATATGGTGAGAAGAGGAGTCGACCATATCCCAATGGGAATGCCAGTTTATAGTAGTCACCTCTAGATGTGTCCAACACATATATAAATGAAGAATGTGACTTAGACAATACTCATTCAGACTTGAAGAAGATTCTATAACTTGTAGCTACACCCAAAATGCTCCAGAACTTCATGTTTCAACCACTGAAGACCACGATTTTCTTTGTACAGGTATGGTGTATTGTCCCCTTCCAGTTGACATCTCTCAATGCTTAAGATTAGCCTATTATGTGACCCTCATAGGTTGATGGGATGGATAGAGGGTCTTGTTGGAACTTGGCTTGGCTTCGGTCGTCAGAATTTACCAGTTGGCTTTCGTTCGGGGTCATTCGGACATCATTTGCCTAACTTGCTATTTTTAGTAAGTTAAATCACTCAGCGGAGCACCCCTGCTATTTTTAGCAGTATGGTCTGGTCGTGTGCAAAATCAATCACTTATTCTCGAGCTTCAGACGGTTCGTTAATCGGACGTATTTTGAGGAAGATATTAATATTTTAATTGTCAAATTAAATATTAATTTTTTGAAGTTTATATTATAAAGTTATAATATTATTTAATATTATAACTTAAGTGATTTCTCAAGAGGGTCGACCAACATTGAAGAGGGGCCACTTTTCAATTATAATTTATAATTAAAAGTGCGTTCGAGACTATGGAAAAATTAAAAGAAAAGTTCGAACTTTATTTAAATGATGCCTTTTTGAGAAAAGTCGACTTTTTGAAGGATATAAGGGTTTCATTGGGAAAAGAGCTCATTATGTTTTGGAAAATCGAATTTTTTCCAAGTGCTTCTTCTGAGAACAGAGCCAAGGGTTCCAGTTTTCATCGTGCATTGGAGAACAAACCATCTTCAGTGTCTGCAGTTTAGAGGCTGTGAAATATTAGCTGATTTATTGCTTGTCAGAGAGATAGCTTCATCCAGAGGTTGTCATAGAGCTTCACAGTTGATACATCTTCAGGGTTTTTGATTTGAAACTCTTTCGGGAAGGGTTCATTATTTTAGGCGCCTATTTCAGAAACTCTAGACAAATCTCATGCAAGCCATACAAATTTCTTGCTGCTGCTAAAGCCGTACATTTGCTGCTGCTACAGGGCCGTACCTGCAAGTACAGGGCGTATTTTTCATGCAAGGTGAATCGCCTTCCTTTTTGGCAATCTTACTTCACCAATAGGGGCGCAGTATCTTCTGGATCCATTTGCAGACATCAGACAGAGGGAGAAAGATGATATCTTGATAGCCGTACCATTCATTACTTCATCCAGGCGGCTGCAAATCAGGTTCTTGATCTGATATTTTTATTTAAATCTTAGTCTGCATGTCAGAGATCTGTTATTGTAATCATCTGGAAAGAATAATAAGATCGTATGTTAGCTATTTCAAGGGTTATCTGCTTTAGTCTTCATTTATTTGAATTTATTGGATTTTCTTTCAAAATCGCATATTTATTTATTGCATGCAAAAACACAAAAAAAACAAAACGTTCAAAAACAAGCAAAAACAAACCGTTTCAGAAAACAGTGAGAACAGGGGTTTCTACATATGGCGTCACTTCTGAAAACCACGACTCAACTTCTTATTAACTCGCCTTCACAAAACAAACTCATCTTGAGCCTTCTATGGTTGCGCCTTGACTATGTGCAACACGTCCAACCATTATCTCTCAATGTCCATTCACGACCTCTGTTGATGATGCCCAACAATGCAAATGGATATGGCATCCAAAATTTCTGTAGCATTAATCTCCAATGGAAGGCGTATTACCAAAAGGAAGAAAACCCGTCCAACATCACATCCACCAGCTGCAACAACAAGAATTCATATCTCCAAGGCTCGCTAAATGTTCTTGACAAATATTTCCAAAGTCAAATATATTTTTCACGGCTTGCCCACTATTAAAAATAATTATCAAATTTCATATGCGAAGAAGGCAAGAATAATATTCAAAGTTCACTTTGTGCCCAAACCTTAGTAATTGACTTGCAAAATAAATTAATATTTCCTCCTTTTTATTGCTTAGATAAAAACATTTCATGCCCAACAAACATATTTATTTTCCTCAATAAAGAGTAATTTACCCTTTTCAAAATATTATTCAGAAATGCAATAATGAAATAGCTATTGCACTTATTCTTGCAATAATTCAGACATATGCAATAATACATTAGCTATTGCATAAATTAAACTCCTTATTCAGAAGTGCAATAATACATTAGCTATTGCACCAATTCAAACTCTTGCAATGAAGCACCTATAGAAACCCTGGATGGATTCCTCCACAATCTCCAGCTAGGGTTGATCTTTCACAACCGAACCTAGTATCCTAGAGTCTTCAAACCCTTGGACTTGAAAAAAGCCTTAAAGCTCTTCCCAAACTAAAATGAGAGATAAAATCCAAGCATGCTCAAAAGGCAAGCTCACAGCTTCTTATAAAGAATTCTTTTGATCTTCTAGAAAGATCCTCCAAGAAGCTTTTAGAACAATAATATTTCCAAAAGTGACATTATAATATTTTATTTTCACTTAAGTCACTTTTAAAATATTATTTATGTAACTTTTATAATTTATTCTGTTATTTTAATTAAATTAATCAATAAAGTTATTCTTTTGAAATATTATTAATTTTTGGACAACTAAATTAATTAAATTAATTAAGTTGCTTCTTCAAAATTTTGGGGACATTATAGAGACCTGTTAAGAAGGTATATTGTAGTATACATTGCTTCAACCCAAAATTTCTTTGGAACATTTTTGTTCTCCAACATACAATGGGCCATTTCCGTAATAGTATGGTTTGTCCGCTCAACAACTCTATTTTTTCGAGGAGTGTAGGGTGTGTTAAGTTGACACCTGATACTGTGTTTTGCACAAAAGTTGGTGAATTCATTCGAACATAACTCACCCCCATTATCTGCTTGAAGAGTGATGATTGGACATCTTGACTCTTTTTCAACTAATGCTTTTGACTTCTGGAATTCATTAAACACATCTGATTTTGTTTTGAGGAAAAACACCCACATTTTCCTACTGAAATCATCAACAAACAACAAAAAATACTTGGCACTAGTGACCGATGCAGTATTCATTGGTGCACAAACATCTGCATGAACTAGCTGTAGGCCCTTGGATGCTCTCCAAGTTCATCCATCTGAAAATGGAATTTGATGCTACTTCCCTGCCTGAAAAGCTTTGCATACACCATGTGTCTATTGCTGAATCTCAGGTAAGCCTTCTACCAAATTCTCTTGAGTCAGCTGAGAGAGGTAGGCTATGTTGAGATGCCCATACCGCTGATGCCAAAGAGTGCTGATGGATGAACTCTTCGTAGCTATTGCATGCTCCTGAGACTCCAGTATCAACCAACTGATACAAACCATGATCTTCGAGCCCAATTGCAATTGTTTTCTTGGACTCCTTATCAACAATGTCGCACTTGTGTGAACTGAAGATGATATCCAACTTCGAACAGTGTCACATAATCTGACTCACAAAGAGCAAATTGAGCTCCATGCTCGAAACATAGTATACATTGAGGAGTATGAGATCTCTCCGACTAGATGTAATCTAAATGTTTCCTTTTCCAACAACTATATACTCTTCACCACCAAAGATGATAGAATCAGAGCAAGCCTTATACTTTGTGAACTAATCTTTACTATGAGTAAAGTGCCGAGAGGCTCTAGAATCAATATACCATGCAGATGATTTGATGTGATTTGTTGGTCTATTGGCCATAAATGCATAGAAGGTAGACTCCTGCTCAGAATGCTCTGCCACATGGGCCTTTTGCCGAGACCCTCCTTGGTTGGATATTTGATCAACCAACTATTTCCTACAGTGTTTCATGTAGCCAAGCTTACCACAATAGTGACATGTGATAGTCTTCGTGGAGCTATCCTTAGATTTGCCTTGTCCTTTCTGTTGAGAGGACTTGCCTTTGCCTTTGTCTTTGGCTGTAAAAGCCTATTCCACACTAGGTGTGTAGCTTTTGCTCCCAAACTGCTTCTTCCACTTGTCCTGCTGCAAGAGCTTGTTGCATAGATCATCAAACTTCAAGTCAACATTGGTCGAGGTAATGTTGAGAGTTTCTATGAAGTGCTTGTAGGATCGTGGTACGCTTTTCAGTGTGATCACCTCCATATCCTCTTCTTCCATCTTGAGACCAATGGCCTCCAGTTGATCGCGAATGTCTTTGATCTTCATGAGATGATATTGCAAATACATCTTGTCATCCATCATAGTGGAGAACATACTTTGAAGGAAGAGTGCTTTGCCCTTGTCTGAGGTCTCATGCAGATTCTTCAGGTGTGTCCAAATCTCTACAACAGTCTTGCTAGATGGTACTTCTGGAAGCATCGCATAGGTGACAGATAACTTGAGAAGCATAACCGCTTCTCGATTACTTCCATCATATTTGTCCTAGTCCTTTCCCACAAATGTGGGACGTGTTTCTGTACCCATAACAATTGAGTCTAGACACAAGTACTTAAAAATGCCGAGCATCCTCTGCTTCTAGGTATTGTAGTTTTTACCATTGAATTTCTGGCTACTTTCCAACATGATGTTGGTCAAAGTCACCATCCCAATTGTTTTCCAGAGGCACAAAAAATGAGGTCAAAAACCCTAGGCGATCAGTTGGCACAAATCTCGAGGCGATCAATTGGCACAAATCCCACAATTTTTTAAAAAATTGAAAAAAATTCTGCAATATTGAAAACACCCAAGTCTGAAATCCTAGGCGCTGCTGTCATGATTTTTTTTTTTAACAGACACTACAGTTTTCCCAGACTCTACGATTTTTGTAGAATAGGCACCTGACTAGACATAGGTCACATAAATGCTTTAGTCGCTACCACAAGTTCATAAAAAGAATGCCGTAGACAAACCAACAAAAGGTGCGATTAAAAATTCATGAGGTTTAGAAGAAAAAAAACACACGCCAAAATCAGGTCGCGTGTTGCAAAAATAGGGCACAAAATAAAAGAAAACATTAGTTGCGAGTCTTCAAAAACCAGGCGTGATTTTTTCAAAAGAAAAAACAACACAATTTTTGGGTAAAATCCACGATTTTTAGAGAATTCCGTGATTTAAAAAAAAAAACGAATTCTCAATTTTTAGAGATAAAACCATCTGCGATTTTTAGCAAAGAAGATCTGCGATTGAAACCATGATCTGGAGAAAGAAAACCCACAAACTCGCCCAAAATAGGTTGCACAATTTTCACAACAAAAACCCACAATTTTTGTTAAAAAAGTTGAGCAAAAACTACATTTTTTTTTCAAGATTTTTTAGGTAAAAAAGCCACGAATTTTATCACAAAAATTCACCAAAAAATTGCCTCTACTCTCATACCATGAAATGGTAATTGATTGTATTAAACAAAGGAGAGGAATACTCCTTTAATAATAAATTACAAGACGATGTTTCTAAATTAGAAACAATCGACAACTAAAGAAATAAAAGCAAGTTGCTAAAACTAACTGAAAGCAAACAAAACTTAACTAAGATGACCATTATAAGCTAAATATAACAATATTACTTTAATAAATGCAAAAATTTTAAAATGACTAAGTGTATAGGATTTATGAGTTTTTCATCTTGTAGGACTTCCAAATAGGTATCCCCAGTTCAAATTTGGGAAAAATTGGATAAAAATTGGCTAAGTTAAGTGCATGTGGACTTTTGGCCCACTACCATTCGCTTGTGGGGTTTTGGTTTGCTACTAGATTTTTGCAAGAAAGACAAAACCAGCCCAATATTTTCAACCAATTATAAGGTGCAATTTAGTAGTAGGTAAGATTTTTGCAGAGTGCTAAGTTCACTTGCCAATGAAATTCCTACATATCCCAATGGAGGTTCAAGTTCCACACAAGCCAAAAGTTGAAGGAAAAGACATCATGTAGGTGGTTCCAAGTGAACTGGTTCATTGCTTCTAAAGTATAGTTTAGTAGTGGGTAAGATTTCCACAAAGACCAAAAGAGGAAGGAAAAATAGAAGTAAAGTTGTGTAGATATTTCCAAGTGAATTGGAAATTTATGTGTAGACTTTAGAGGTGAAGTTCACATGGCAACCAACTTCTTGAAATGACCTGATGGTGGTCTTTTTCTAGCATGTTCACCTGGAGGGTGATCTTCTATAGAAAAGGAAAAGTAAAGTGTTGGAGCGAAATCATGGAAACCCTCGACAAATTTCCAATGCAATCATAAGCCTTGATAGAAATAAATAAAGGTAAATGGTAATGAAGCTTCAAGTGAACCTGATAAAGGCCTGATATATGCATATCCATTTGGAGATCATTTTCCTGCAAATGGTTAGGATAAGCGTTTTGTCTCCCTCTACAACGTTATTAATGCTCAACTACCCACACCTCAATCCGGGAACATTCTTTAATGGTCTTTATTGCATTTTAGCATGGATTCAAGGGAAATTGTGGTGCCCATACCTCATTTATGATTTGCAGAACCTTTTTTTGCCAGGCAATAGCCTAGGATGTGATTTCGACAAATTTCGTGGGTGATTTCACTCAATTTCACACTCAGACCCATGAATTATCAATGTATGGATATGGTGGGCGTTGGAAGAATGTTTTGGACACTCTTCTAAGCAATCAAATTGAATTGCATAAGACACCTATTGCCTGGGTGTTAGTTGGGCTCACGGTTAGGGTTTTTTTGTGTAGCATGGCCTTTTGACATTTTGCACACCATCCAGCTGTGGGTATATCTGCCTTGGTCAATTTTGACAAAAGGAGAACAATTTTTTTTTGGTGAAGAGATAGCAAAAGGAAAAACTCACACGATAGAATCAAAGAGTTCACAGTTCTTGTTCTGGGTAAAGCTATTTTTGTGTTGTAATGATTTGGGTACACTCCCAAATTTGTAATAAAATCTGTAACTATTGTAGAATGGATGATTAAAGGCATATTCAATCTGATTGAGTGTCTTCTTGTGTATGGCGACCATTTCTTGATGTGTCCTTGATTAGTTAGCACAACCAAATGACTGTGAAATTCTTGTAAAGATTTTGCAAGATATCTTTTCAAAACAATAAAGGAAGTGTATGGGTACGTGTGCATGGATTACTAAGTACTCATTTAACATTCTGCAACTATTTGTGGTTTCTCTAAATGTATGCGTAGAGCTCGACTTGCTTGTGCATTTCGGAAGACCTAGTCTTTTGTTGTGTATTGATTAATGGACTATTGTAGTTTCAATTATTACATGTTTGAATAGATTCAGAAACTTTGTTGCTCAGTTGGATGAAGGCACCAATCTGTTATAGGTTTTCTCTCCCAACATCCTCAACACACCCATAATACATCAACTTAAACATCTTTTAGTTTTATTAGTTTGTGTGTTCTATTGCCATGTCTAAATGTCTATGACATCTAAGGGGTTATCACAAAACACATTTTCAGACATCCACATGGTAGATTATCTGTTTAATAAGGTGCTAAGCCTTACATGTCCAAACTAGCACATAGATATATTGTGATACACTATGTAGTGGGTATACTTTGTTGTAAGGAAGTGTACAATCATACTTTTAATCATCAACCCAACACTATCATGCCGCCTTCCAGATTTCTAACAAAAATATTAGACTTGTAACAAACAAAGTATCTCTAAACAACAATATGGTTATACTCAAATAACATGCATGGAATTAGCAAATTGACAATTGAATTTGCATAGAATAGACTTGCATAGATGAAACAAGCTCCAACAACACATATTAATGACAGTGAACTGTTATGATAGTCAATACAACAATGCACTCCTTGAGTGAGAATGCTCCCCAAGAATCAAAGGGTTTTTGTCCTGTGATTCCAATGATGAATGGGGTTTTGTCCATTGATCATAGTCTCCTATGGGTTTTTCATCTACAGAAGATCAAACACAAATTTCCCAGAAATACATAACATAACATTATGATTACAATTGAAATGTTTCCATATGCAATCCCTCAAAAGGTTAAACTTAGTCAGCCAGGACCTAAATGGCGCTAAGGCCCAAATTTGAACTTCACATGCTACCACTTCATGCCTTTCTATATGCTACCGTTTTTCTTGCCATTCCATACGTCACTACTATTCCTTTTGTCTTCTTGTGTGTCATCCTTGCAAACTCTCCCAACATTCTTTTTGGTATTGGGACATGTCGGCCTTGACAAGTCAGCCTCATGGTCCTTGCAAATTTCCTTGCCATCTCTTTTGGTTGGGTATGCGTCAAGCCACACCCTCAATCTCTAACCCTCGATGGTTCCTTGGCACGCGACAAGCCAAGCCCTTGACCCTTGATGCCTGATTTGCAAAGGGGACATGACAAGCAGGTCAAGGAAGCCCCCCTTGGTTTTGCAGAGCCAATAGTGAAGGAGGTCTTAACCCACCTCAACCTTTGGTCCTTAGCTGCCCAACTTGAAGATAGGTTTGTGGTGATCTTCCTAGGTTTGACACCCTTGGCAGTTTGGAGATTACCAGGCCTTAGGGATTTGGGGCCTATAGCTCAAATCGCCAACACTCCCTATGAAATTAAATGCGCATTGAATATCCTAAAATACCATATCATATGTTACACAAATGTGTGTTAAGTCAACTCATAACAGCTAAGATTGAATTTGAATTTTGTGGTCATTCTTGCATGCCTAAGATTAAACTAGGTGAAACCTAAGTACAGAAAAATAAACCCTAGGGCCAAAATGATAATTTTGAGTAAAGAGTGAATGTAAGAAAGTAAGTGTGAATGAGGGTGCAATAATGATAAGTAAATGGTGAATGCTTGGAGATTGGTGTAAATGGAGATAAATAAAGATGGATAGGGATCAAGCCATGAGCCAAACTTCACACAAGAGTATGCCACTTGTTAATACGTTATTGCATTCAGAACTTAACCATCAAGGTGGTCACAAAACTAAATGGGAAATGCCATGGTATGCTAATTTGACCATTACAAAGAGAGATATGATAAGACATAACAACTTCTATTATCACTTGGCTCTTATGCCTCAAAACCATACATATCAATCAAGTGTTATCATCGGGCATACAAGATATTCTTTCTTTTATGGGCACACGGTAAATAAGTACAAACTCCCATTGATCCACTTAACTTACATATCATGACTACATGACACATGGATATATGTCATCACACATCTTATCATTGATACAATCTGCATGATCACATGTTACATTCAATGCACAATGCACACATCTCCCCAAAAAGTTCCAACAACATATATCAATCTGCACATATTTCACAAATGGTTCTAAATTTTTACTTATGCTGCAATCACAGTCAATCTAGTCTTGCTTCTACACCAATGCTTTTGGTAGTTATGCTGCATCATAGTTAATGTTTGATTGCAATCATTTTATTGGGTGATACTCATCAAAGTTTTATTACTTTTCTAGATGTGTTTGTATTTTGAAAACTATCTTGAAGTCTTTAATATGTTGAATCATTTTATGATGAGTAATGTTATTTTGTTTTAGTCATTTTCTTTGCAGATAATTGTGGTATGTTATTAAGTACTGATATTGCAATGTAATCTATGTCTTTGAAAAATTTGCTAACCACAGAAGGTACAGTGAACAAAGTTGAAAAGGATTACATTGGGGTCATTGTACTGGGCATCTTCAATGCAGCAATTGCATTTTCAGATATACGTGAAGACTTAAGTTATCAGGATGATGTAAGAACTGCTGGTTATTTAATGCACAGCTTCTTTATTGGTAATTCTAATAACTTATATTTGGAGCATACATAGCATAATTGTTTGCTGATCTTGTTTGGTATGTTTTCATACTTTATGATTATATGCATTTCATAGATACATTAGTTTGCTTTGTCTTAATATATTATGTGTGTTATTTAATTCATATTGTTCTGAAAGCCAATTTCATATGTGCAAATCTTTTCTCAGGTTAATGGCACCCCCTTCTGGGTGAGCACCTCTGATAACCATGTAATTAGACTTGGGAGCAAGATAAAATTTTCTGTAAAAAGGTAAAAGCTCCTATTGCATTGAATTAGAGAGAAATATCAATAGGTTTACAAATATGAGTTTCTTTTCCTAGCAGTCTGAATTTTAGGTCTGTTATAATGAAAGATGATTATCTCACAAGTTTCAAGATTTAACTGTCATTCTAGTCTTCTTATTTTTCACAGTTTCTTCTCTGGTCTGAAGTTGAACTATAAGTAAATGTTGTTTGCATAATACTTATGCTAGACAGAGGATAATATTTTTTGTTGTTAAACAATTAAAGTTGGTCGTAAGGTTTTTAAAGGGAATATCTGTGTGAGAATGAAACAATATATAGTGCATATGGTTACCCTTTTAATCTCCTTCTCTTTACCCTTATTTCAGTGGCTGCCTTTCATCCTCATGTGTGCATTTTTGTCCACATTTTTACTAGATATTTTCACTTTCTATCTTCAATTCTTCACCTACAACTGGTTTTCAGGCACCTCCAGCAACAGTTTTGTCTATTCCTGCTCAAACAGTTCTGCTCAAATGGGTGACAGAAAATGACATGATCTAGATTTACAAGATGCTGAAGGCCTCTATGCAATTGTCTATGGTTTGGAGTTTGAATGATTTTACAGCAGATGAGATGTGGTTACCCTCCAATCACAGTTACAGTCTTACAGATAAGCTGCAAATTGTAGAAAAACCGATTTAGCATTCATTTGTAAACTCAAGTTCCTGAGTTTCTCATCAATGCATAAATTCACGAGTATGGTACCAAAGAATTTATCAATCCATTCATGCAAATTGGCTACAACTCACACAGGTTTGCAATTGTTTTGGGCAAAATGATACGTTTCAACATATCCTCTCCACTCAAGTGTTATCTGCATCAAATAAAGCTTTAATGATTCCAAGAAGAGGTCTTAGCATTATGGCCATGGGTATAAAAAGGATTCCTGTTTTCTGTAATTGCATTTGTTATGACGAAGAATTTCCTACTGGTAGCTCAAAATATTCCTGCTGAGAAGTATCATGAAAGGGCTCTGAGCTACATTCAAAATTAATGACAATGTGGTCATGAGGCTGCATTATAAATTTATAGCAAGCACCTCCAAATCAGGTATTGGGAGTTTGCAATCTACAGGTACATCTTAACATGATTTATTCCTCCTTTTTTGCTGTTTATCAACCTCTGCAGCAAGCTACGGTAAGGCCCCAGATGCTTCCATTGTCACCATTGATTGACAAAACATGGCCAGATATTTGAAGAAAATGGTAGTCTTCTAATGCAATTGAGATTAGCATCCCTTATTTGCCACCCCTTAAGTTGTTCATCTGAGTCCGAGTTTAACAATCTCCAGACGTCTCAAAAAGTTTCCTCTGCTACATGGATTATGGATCCCCCTCCATCCCATCCTTCCCATGGTCATTCCACTGCTTTCACAGTTGAAGCTTCAACATGATCTATAGGATAGGCTGATAATTATTATCAGCCAAGCCATTAAGTGTAGCATCAATCTCTCTGACCAAATGAGTTTTAGAAAAGGGATTCACTAGTCTTTTGCTTGAGAAATTTTTCGTGCAGCTTTTGAAAAGCCAGACAAAACAG
Source organism: Sequoia sempervirens (assembly GCA_007258455.2). Lineage (NCBI taxonomy): Eukaryota > Viridiplantae > Streptophyta > Pinopsida > Cupressales > Cupressaceae > Sequoia > Sequoia sempervirens. The sequence goes on along the minus strand of VDFB02105785.1, from coordinate 533,379,388 downwards.
TTCCTAAGGATGGACCAGCAGGAGTAGCCTGTGAGGGCAACTATGGAATCTCCAGTGTGCACGTATGCATGGGCCCCAGATATGATACATGGAAGAGGTTTACCTACCAATGCTTTTAGTGTCCAGCCAACCATCTGGAAAGTTTTGTGCATGGAACCATCTAAGGGGATGAGCTTCACGTTCCTGCCCTTCAGCCTCTGTCACCTGAGCCAAGTCCTAATTGGGATCGTAACACAATTGAGAGCAGGACTGTACAGATCCAGAATCAGGGGAAATGCTTCTTCAAAACCTCTTGAATTTTGAGAGGTCTTTTTGAGGCTTTAATGGGATGGGGTCCTTTGAATTTTACTTTCATAATTGCTAGTGACTATAATAACAATTTTTATTTCTATTTTAAGTATTAGCAACTCAGGAAGCCAAAAAAGGCTCTGCTTAAGTACTTCTTATTTAATAACTTTACTGCTCTTAATTTATCCATTTCATGTTTTGGAAGCTTTTTTATTATATTTTCCAGTACAAGGTTCATTTTACTGGAGATTCTATAATATGTTTATTTTAGTATCAGGAGCTCTCATCTTTTCCAAGTCAAAAATTGAGAATTCAAGAAATGCTTTGATTTATCTCTGATCTATATTTCTTTAGTAGCTTCTTTGCTGGATATTTTTCATGAATTGTACCTCCTTTTGTGGTTTACTACTCTGCTCCTTTTCATATAGTGATTGGGGATTGTCATTTCAGTCATTCTCTAATAAACTATATTATGACAACAAAGAAAATAGTGCATATCAGTAGGCATATAATTGTTGTGATATTGCTATCAGGATTCAACCATGTAGTTTTATGAGTCAAACTCATGAGAGATGGGTTCTTGTGAACCACTACTCATGAAACATGGGTCAATGAGTTTGACTCGTAAAACTACACGGTTGAATCCTGATAGCAATATCATGATTCGACATGCTGTGGAAAATGCCTCCTACTTATCATATAATTGTTATTTATTGTTTAGTTAGTGAAATTGTCTCCAAGACCATACTTTCATCCTTTTTAATCACGGAGATTGCAGATCAAAATAAAAACATATTACCTAGGGGGATTCAGACTGAACAATTATTTCTCATAAAAAAATAAAGCCAAAGCATGTTACTGTCGAGGCCTGTCTACTTTTAGTAGATTTGGAAAGCTTTTCTCAAAGAAAGTATGAAAGCTTTTCTCGCTTAGAGTGAAAAAGCTTTTCTTCAGTTATCTGAGATTCACGTACTGTTTACCTTTGATGAGTGGCAACTTTTAGCTGTAGGACTTTAGAACTTGCAGAGAGTACCCACAGGGCTAACTGGTTGATTTTCTTTCTTTCAGCTCATCTCAGTTGTTGGAGGTGTTAAGTGCCTTTTGGAAACTATTAATAGACAGAGAAATGGGTTGACAGGTAAGTAAGATGATATCCATCTTTGTTTGCTACTACTAGGGTGCTCCAATCCTATTACTCTCATACTCGATGATGAGTACAAATTTGAGATCACTAATTACCAATACATGATTCATTTGAGTTCACACTATAACATATGTTGCATACACCAATTTGCAAGAAAAATATTTTCTTATCAACAAGCAAAAAGTGCAGAAGGGAGCTAACTGAAATAATTTAATAAAGTGCATGAAAAAAAATACTAACAAAAGCGCATAGTACTTTCCCTACAATTGTTGGCATTGTGGCCGCCCTTCATTCCAGCAGCTTGAATGAGGTGCTTTCTGGGAATGGAGTGTCATGTCTCCTTTTTGTAATAATCTATTTGATGGACCAAAGTGCCTATTTCCTATATCCCGCATCTCCTTTGGACCAATTTTGTGTATATGTCTTCCTATCCTTTCCCCTTGTGTTATATCCCTAGGGTTTTAACCACTTCAAAATCACCGAGTCAGGGTTAACTTTCTTAACATAATCAGATTTGCAAGGCAACAGCAAACTACAATGAAGCAACAGTGAGCTGAAGTGAGATTACAGAATGGGTCACACACAACAATGAGACAATGTACATCAAATAAACTGATTGTAATTCTCTGATATAAAATCCAGATTTGAATTTAAGATCGTCTGGAGTAGTGTACAGCAATGCAAAAGCTACAGAAACAGGTCTGATTTGAATTTTCTGATATAATTACCAGCTAACAGACCTTACAATAGTACTGTTACAACTTACAACAATCCTTGTACAGACATTCTGTCAATGCCAACCCAGTAATCAGTAGGTGGCGTCTAGGATTTGATGATGACTTGCTATTCCTTGTATGAAGCCCTAACTCCTCCCACGATCTGGCCTCACACTCAATGGATTCAGTTTCCATTAGTCCCGTCACTCTGGATCTGCAACAATTTTCACAAAGTGGCCTCAAATGGCAGCAATCTATGGCCAAACCCTAGGATAGGGAGTGGGAAAGATTTATGACTTCAACTTATCTGATCACTCCATCCAGGTTTGAGCACTGTTCTAGCCCTACGCCACCCTTCTTTAGGCTGTCTATAATGGGTGTGAATGCTTCAGGTCTGCAGTGATCTCCAGAAATGTCACAATCTGCTCCAGCCAGCACCTGGAAAAGTCTCCACATAGCTGTGAACTGCTAAGCTCTTAAATGATAAATCTGATTCCAAAATCAGCATCAAACCCTCCCCACAGTCATAAAACTCACAGGCAATGGCACTCCTCTAATCTGCAACTAACCCTCCAATGTTGACTTGTAAACCTGGTAGCACATAGCTAGGTTATTACATTTTTCTGATCATGAAACAGCAAAAAATGAGAAGACTAAGCAAGATTCCAGATCAAGGTTTCTGTCCTGACTTAGGTAGGCAGCTAGGGTTTGCGTCCCAGTTGACCTGCTTGAGAAGAAAACCTCAAAATCATGCCAAATCTCCTGTTGGATGTGCCCAGCAACCCAAAACAACATATATACCTGTTTGAAAAGGGTGCTAGGGCCCAAACTTTGGCACCACAACCTAAAATTTAAATTTGAACTTATTTTATTTTATTATTAATTTATATTTTATTTTTAAATATTTATTAATTAATATGTTGTAAAAAAGCACCTTTTAGTTCTCTGCTGGCCGACTTAGCCAGGAAGGGACATGACACCTTGTGTTTGTATAAGGTTCTCAAAGTCTTTGAGTTTGAAGGCATGCTTAGTCTTCTAAGTGTTTGCCAGTCCTTGGAGTTCTGGATTTCTTTGTCCAGGCATGCCTTTTGTCTAAGTTTGACCTTTCCTTGGTTCTTGCTAGCCTTTCGGACTTCACAATCCCAACATGCCTTCTTGCTCAACTCCAATTTTCCTTTATACTTGTCAGAATTTTGGACTTACTCCTCCCAACATGTTTTTCCTTCCATCTATACCCTTGACTTGGCTCTCGTTGAGGAGTCAGACTTCCTCATCCGAACATACCTTTCGCCCGTTCCTTGCTGTTGTTCCCTCTCTTGTTGGGACTTCAGAATTCTCTACTCTAGCATCCTTTTCTGCCTAATTCTGCTTCTTGCCAAGCCTTTGCTAGAGAGTTGGACTTCCTCTCACCGGTATGCTTTACTTTTGAACCCTAATCCTTGACTTGTGGTTTGAGTCATACGGTATCGTTTGAGTCATACGGTATCTCCAACACCCCAACTCCAACACTCCTACCACTTCTCATTGTTCATCTCACCTCCCTCCCTACATGACCGGATTGCCATTAATGCTTAGATGGATGATGTATCTTCCATAGGGTTTTGTATGGGTATAAAAGTATCATTTAATAATGGGGACATGGATCCATGTGTACACCTAGGTGTGCAAACAAAGAAGATAATGTCGACCACCATTAATGTGGTAGTTAGGTTTTCAAACCCTACAAGACCCCACGCCATTATTGTGGAGGACAATTGCAGTTTTCAGAGGACATTACCCCATGCCTCCCAAGTACGATCGACCACATGTGCACAATTTTATTTCATTTCAAGGGAAAATGGTGTTGGATAAGTATGGGCTTTCTTAGTCATGTACTAGTGATGGGATTGAAGCCATTGTTGCAGATTTTCAACATCTTTTTCGGTGTATAATGGGCCAAAAGACAAGATGAAAAATATTTAGAAACCCTAATTGGAAAATTGTTCCAAGTACTTGTGTTCAAATGCCTAGATTCGAGAACAAAAACTTGTGGATCTATTGGAGGTTGAAGGATGAAAACCTTGGAGATCTTAGGTGCCAATGGATAAAAACCAGGGTTACCCCAAGTTTCCGGGAGGGGGACTGTAAAGAACCGAACTAATTTTTTTTGTTTTTTCCAATTACAATTACAATCAACACGCACCCGTTAAGGTTAGTTTGAAAACCAAAACGATGAGGAAATAACTCTAACCAAGAATGTGCCCATGACGGACGAACATATGGTCAGAGGATCTGATACAATGTAGAACTGTAAGGAGCTCTAACCAAGAATGCATCTAGGAAAGACGAGCATATGGTCAGAGGATCTTATGCATGCTGAGCTGAAAGTAACTCTAACCAAGAATGTGCCGAGAGATGGCGAGCATATGGTCAGAGGATCCCTATGAACTGCTATCTGAAGTAACTCTAACCAAGAATGTGCCAAGCTTGGCAAGCATATGGTCAGAGGATCCCTAGGTTGCAACTAATAAATTACAATGACTTAGCAAGATAAATAAATGGCTGGCAGTACTACTGAATAGCCTTACAATGAAGATAAAATCCTGCAAGCACACTGAATTAATGAGATTATCAAGCTGCAACTGAATAGAATATCTTTCAAGTAACAAATATGACTTTCAATGCTCAATCCCAGCCCAAAGGACACTTTTCTTAATTCTGATATATCAGACCAGCAATTGAAATATGTCAACCAGCAACCCTAGAACTCACCAAAATACTCACAACTCACTCAATACTTGCCAGAATGACATGAGACTCGATGCAAATGAATGCTAGGATGATGACAATGAAATCTAGACTGAGAAATGACTAACAACATGCAATATTTTTTTTATGCACACTTCCCAAGACAGCCCAGAGTGGTACAGCCAAGAAGAAGGGCGATTTTTCCATATAAAATTCTAGACACCATTAAAAATTCTGAAAATTCCCAAGAAGGGTCACCCCAAGCTGGAAATCACAAAGGAAAACTACCCAGAATGATAATATTTTTATTTCATGAAATATGAGCAATTCTTACAATCAGCTATGATATTCAACAACTCCAAAATATGTCTAAAATGCAAGGAAACTGAACTAATATGCTAGGAAACTCAAATGCAATGCTAAAACCACTCAACTACAATCCACTTCTCAACTAGTTGCTATTTTTCAAGCAAGAAGATGAGCCTTTGCTAGGAGGTATGCTTTCCTCGGAGCGAGTGCCTGAAGACAATCCAGCAGCATAATAGTATGGTAGACAAAAGATTCCAAATGAAGAGCTGAGGCCTGAATATAAAGACTTGAGGAGAACCTTCTAAGGTGGCGTCCTTTTTCTCATAATATAATATTTCACTTTTTATAAAAATAAATCTTTCCTTCAAGTAGGTGTCCCCCTTCTCCAACCCATAATTTGGCCTTAAAATATAAATTATCTCTTAATGAGGCATTTACCCATAAAGCCCCCTTTTCAAAACAACATAAAGTTATAATGCTAGGCCAAGGGGGGGTTATAATATTAAGATATAACATTATAATGTGAAAATACTTATCTCTCCATAAAAATTGCACCAAAAGGCCAAAAATCCCAATACCAACTGAACTGGCTGAAGAAGAGAGCCAATCGCACTGTAGCCAATAGGACCACTGTCAGAAATAGAATTTACTAAAAATAGTAAATTCATGAAGTTGCTCAAAACACCAAACAGACTATACCATTGCGGAGATCTCTAAAAACCCAAAAAGAATCCGCAATCCAATTTCCAAACTTCAAGCAACCACCTCCTCAAAAATAGGAAACCCTAATTTCACCCTCCGAGCAGCCTACGGGTCTTTGGAATAGGCCAACGGTCAACTGAATCAATCACAATTGAGAAGGGGACATTTCAGGGACGGCGGGACGAGTCCCCGAGTTTCCAATTTTTTGAGGCCAAATTTAGGGATGGTAGGGGACGGCTATATAAAAATATAGGGAAAATTTGAAAAATATGGGAAAATTTTAAATATTCAATAGATAACATGGATAAGGCATGCATAATATACATTATAGAACATTAACATATAACATTTGTGTTCAACATTATTCCAATACTCGATACGCATTCAAAATTAACATACACGAATCATGAAACAACCTCCAAGTTATAATTTATCAAGTAAAACTTATATCAAAATGCCCGAAGGCTACATTGCTGCCATATAGTTTTGAAGTTTGCTATGAAAATTAAAATACAATATCGTATGTCAATAATGAATACGGAATAAACAAAGAGCATTGCTGCCCCTAATCATCTCTCAGAACTACATCAAAATTAGAGTCATCCTCTAAGTCATTGCCACTGTGATGCTCTTCCTCAACCAATGGAACCCCAACTAAACCCTCAGCTGTCTCCTCATCTACCTAGGCCACGTCCTTAGGATCGATATCCAACCGTAGAGTTGGAGTCTGTTGATACTTCGGAGTTTGCCGATTTTGAAACCGAAGAGCACTATGAACGACCACTAGCTTTTCCACTCGTTTAGAGGTAAGTCTATTCCTCTTGAGGGAGTGGATAAAGCTATATGTGGACCAATTCCTCTCTGTAGTAGAGGAACTGGCAACCTGTGCAAGAAGGCGAGTAGCAAGTGTCTTCAACTGCGGTGTATCCCTCCCATGATAGGTCCACCATCCAACAGGGTTCAATTGAGCTAATATAGCTCTATCCAACCTCGCTTGTGGTTTACTCAAGTTTGGGCCATTAAGATTTGCAAAGTCTAGGAATTGTGACTGAAGTAGTGAAGCTTGGTCTGTTGGATAAATTTTTTCAATGGCCTGTGTGAACCCATCTAAAACCTCAGCATCATCACATGGAGGCACCCTACCAGCCCTTGGTGCATACCATTTTGGATTTAGAGCAAAAGCAACCATATGAAGCAGGGTGTTCATTGTATTCCACCTCTATGTCTCAATGGGCCTAATGTGTTGCTCATATAAATCCAAAGTGGGGTTCTTTGCCGAAATAACTTGTTTGATCTTCCCAAGCATATTGTCAAATGTCTCATATATCTCTCCAAGAGTAGTAGAGTCTATATCAGCATATTTGATGACATCTACAATAGGCGAGATGAAGGAGCAAATATATCTGCAAAATGCAAACAAAAAGTTCAAAATAATTAGTTGACAAGTTAATTGACATGTTAGAAACTTCAAAAGTTGGAACATTGGACAATAAAATTAAAATATTAAAATCAGAAATTTAATATGAAAATCAGCCATCTAATATGTCTTACCTCACATTGGCCCATCAATCGTCATCGAGGATCTTTTGTTTGATGGTCTTTCCTTGAACAAAACTTGCATTAGGCCATCTAGTCCACTCTGCATTGACCATCATCAGTTGTAGGGGCTCATGCACCTCAAACATCCTCTCCAACAAGATGAAGTATGTGGCATATCTACATTCATTGATTCGATGATTCATTAAAAAATAAAAATTTAAAACAAAATCAGATTATGAATACAAATTGGAAGTGAAACAAAATGAAGTAAATGGCATACCTTGTCTCAACAAGTTGAGAAACTTGTTTGAAATTTTTCTGAAGAGAGCAAGTGAGGTGTGGTGATTGCAAATGAACATCTGAATATCTCTAGCTTCTGCCACCGTTTGCTTCACCCAATCCAACTTCCCTATGTCTTTCAATGCATTGTTCAATGCATGAATTCAACATGGGGTCCAAAATATGTGCCTGTAAGTACCCTCCACCATCAACCCAGCCGATTTGCACACACGTGCTGAATCGGTGATCACTTGCACCACATTTGCAGCCCCAACCTCCTCTATAGCATCTCTCAAAATGGAAAACTGGAAGTCTGCATCCTTACATCTCCCAGAACAATCTACGACTCTAAGAAAATAAGAACCAGCAGGGCATGTGACTATGACATTATGAGTGGCCGACGTCTACAATTAGTCCACCCATCCATCACTATAGAGCACCCCGTCCTCATCCATGTTTGCCTCATCTCCTCCATTAACACATGGAGTACTCTTTGTCTAGGAGAGTGGTGCATAGCTTATGATCTCCAGGGGGTATGAATGAAGGACCAACAATGGCTATGTCTTTCACCATTTGTTTGAAATAAGAAGAACGGGCCACATGAAATGGAATTGCATGGGCAAAAAAGAATTTGGCAATGGAGGATTCAGTGGCTTCTCATGCTTGGTTATTAAACATGGACTCAACTGAGGCTGCCTTTTCACTACCAATCACCTTCCTCTCTCCTCTTAAGACAACTCCACTACTACCAACCGTGGAAGGACTAGGAGTAGGCATAGATGATTGTGAACTTGGGAAAGAAGGAGACCCACCTTGAACCCCACCATCCAATTCCATTTGAATTTTTTGGCACTCTAAAAATAGCTCATCTATCAATGCAGGACACACTCTAACTCCATGGCCCATCTCACCCAAAAAATGAGACCTAACTCTTGTGTAGCTGCCCCGAAATTCCTTTTCACAAACATTGCAAAACAAACCCTACTCCTCCCCGAATTTCTTTGTCTTTCACCCATGGCTATAACATATCAAAGGAATGGTTTTTTTTTGTCTAATGGATGTTTTGCATAGACTTCCATGGTTTTGGTATTGGTTGATGAAGGAGGGCATTGGATTGGGTTTCTTTGCTCTCTAGTTCTCCTACCACCCCACCACTTTCCCTTCTAGTTTGCATTTCAACTTCACTATCACTCCCAGCCTCACTGCTGCTCATGTTTTTTATTTTTAGGATGCAAGTTTCAACTGAAAATGCAAAAAAATAAAAAAATTCAGACAATGTATGCTTCACATTTTGCAAAAATATGAAAAAAAAAAAAAAATAGGGAAAGGAAATGCATACCTCTTTGGTGGATTTGCACTCCCAATAAGACTAATTTCAACCTCCTCTCCTCCTTCAAGTTGCTGCTCCTTCTCCTTCAATGGCTGCAACTTCTTTTGCTCTCAAACCCTTGGCTGCTCAAACAAACAAATGCATAAAATGAGGTTAGAGAGGCCCTTTTTTGTTCATAAAGGAGTGAAATTCAATGGGGCCCACACATGCCACGTAGGTAGGGGCATTCTTTTTTTGTTTTAAGTTTTTTTTTTTTCATTTTAAAGTCTCCTGCATAAGTAATCGGGATTTGTCATGTCCCTCTGATGATCAGGGACGTCAAATTTCGGCCCCTTGCCAGCTATCCCGGACCGCCCCCATTGGGTCAACGGTCCCCTGCCGGATGTTTCTAAAAAAATTGCAAAGGACGGTCCTCATCGGCCCTTTCGCTGCATTCTGGATGTCCTGGGGACAGGGACGTGGCATTTTTTGGAGGGGGGGGGACGTGTCCCTGGGTTTCCCTGCTCAAAACCCAATCTTCTGACTCAACTTTGATGTAAACATTAGCAAGCGAGTACTTGTGAACCAACTTGTCATGATCCCAAAGAAATAGTGCACCAATATGTCAATACTTGGATCCCAATTCCTCACACTATCACATTCAGTATACAGAAGAGAAGGGATGTATCTCCAAGGGCCATCAACTCCAACTAACTTCCGAACTCCAAAGGATCTCTTGTGGATGTGTAGAACAAGGGAAGAATACTTCTCACTGTCGCCCTCACGAGTAGGGGCTGCCAATTCAAGACTAAGCAAAACCCAAAGTCCGTTGTTTCAAATCAGAAAATCAAGACAATTATCATCCAACTTCTCCTTCTTCACTGCTTCAAGCTCTCCAATGGGTGTCGGTCCAATGGGGATTCTTCCATGAGAATTATAGCTGATCTTTTTGGCTGTCATTTCATGATAATGTGAAGATAAAGGACAGCTGCCAAACGTAAGGAAATCAGTCCTCGCCTCATGCTTAAGTCCAGTGTCTTCCTCAAACTCAAACAACTCTTTGAGACCCATCATGTGTACACCAGAAATTTCCTTCTTAGGATTACAAATTAACCAATCAACGAATTCATTAATATTGGAGCAAAGGAACTCAAATGTTTCTTGATCCACCTCTGTGGAGTTTTCTTCTCTTATTTCGGTTATAACCTTCATCTTCCCAATGTCATTAGGGGTCTCATGATAAACTTGCAATTTCTCCTCATGAGGGTCAATCTTAATCACATCATTCTTCACAATAGTACAACTAATAACATCATCACATGGTTCAATCATATCCCTACATAGCAAATCATCATTACATGATTTAGTGACTTCCATACCTGGGACTTGAATGGATGCTTCCTGGACAACACTTGAAATTAATGACACCTCATCCTTCATCTCAAGCTCTTCATGCCCAACAAATGGAGTCTTTTCCACCTTCACTTCATCAATTTTCTGTTGGTACACACAATCATTAGGAATCAACAAGCAATCTTCATCTTCAACTTGCTTATAGGGTTCCTCTTGTTCTTGTTTTGTGATGTCTTGTGGCTTCGATTTTTCTTCCTGCTCATGCTTAGTGAGGGGTTCCTCCTACTTACTGTGTTCTTCCTCAGCAATTTCTGTATCTCCCTCTTCTTTCCTCTTTCGTCTGATGTAGTTGTAAAGTCCTCTTTTATTTGGGTTTCCATGTTCAAGACATTGTAGATAATCATCAAAAGGAAGTACAGATTTGATCTTATCAGACATTCCTTGATATTGGTTGAAGATCTTGGTGGCTTCATATGGATACTTTCTTGATCCTTCTGTATCTTTGATAATAGTGCCTGAAGGGGATCTATGTCTTCTTCCTTGGGTAGGAATTTAGCTCGCCACTTCATGTTCTGTCTCCTAAATTCCCAGAGTCTTGGGACCTGTGGGTTATGGGGATACCACTGTAATATCCCCAATGGGGATCTGCCCTAAAATTCTGATTTTTGTTTCTGCTCAAACCCTAATTCTGATTTCTGAATTTTATTTTCTGATTTCAAACAAAATATCACAAAGAACATACAAGTGCCCAAACATGACAAATAAACATGCCAAATGATGCTACCAATTGATATTCATATCAAACATGAAATCCACCGTGCAAAACACAAGATAGGGCATCCAAATGCAACATATAGGTCTGCTTTTCTGTAGATAACTTCTGCTGTTACAAAACTGAATATTCTGGACTGATTTTACAAGGAACCCAAGGGCTTAAACATGCTAAACATATGCCCAAATTTCTGCTCTACAAATCAGATCTGAAACTATAATTATACATATCGAATATATGCAAAATAGTCTTCAAATATCAAACCTTAGCTGGGCGAAATTCCTCCTTGGTAAGTGCTTAGGGTTTGTTGCTCCAAATATGCTCCAAATAATGCGAAATCACCCTCCAAAGGTAGTTGCTCCCTCAGGTCTTCTCCAAGTGGTGTTCCAAATTAGGGCAAACCCTAATGCAATTTCCTCACAGAATGCCACTACGATGCTGCTCCAAATCTGGTTATGCAATGATGCTCTAAACCTCCAATTGTCTCCAATGAAGTGCAAATAGAACTCCGTTATGAGTCCTCCACAAGATGTGCTTGGTTTTCGTCCAACTCACGGTATTCACAAGGGTTTTCGTCCTTGGAATTAAAGCCCAACCAAAGTTGCAGCCAAAGAGAAGAATCTCCAAATTAAAAAAATGATATGAATGGATGCCAAATGACTTGCACTTTACTTTCTTTTATAGCCCTCCCAAAATAACCTTAACAAGGCCGACCTCCTTTATTTTATTTAATTTAATTTATTTATTATTTATTATATTTTATATTTTTTTTAATTTTTAATTTTTAATTTTTTTTATTTCTCTCCAAACTTGGCCGACCCCAATAGAGTATTCTTATTTTATTTTATTTATTATTTATTTATTTATTTAAAATATTATTATTATATTTAATTAAAATATGAAAACTAGTGTTCAAAAACACTTTTTCCTGCCCTTGCAAAATTTGAATTTCAAATCAAATTGGGGACATGATAGTCCTCCCTTCCCGAGATTGCTTGTCCTCAAGCAATAACAAACCTGCATCCTCCAAATCAGCTTCCTTCATGGCCTCTTCTTCATTACATACATGTGTGGAAACTAGGTCATCATCATGCTTCATCAAAGGATCTCCATTAAAATAATGAGTAGAGTCTTCTACATCATGATCTTCCTCATTGGCTGGTCTAGAAAGAGTATGCATAGCTATAACCTCCTTAGCCACCAAGTGATCTTGCATATCTTGCATATCTTGCAATGTTAAATCAATCTTATCCAATTCACTTGTCCACTACATACTGAAATTTCTGAATTGCTCACATATGTATGGGCAACATCCAACTTAAGGACACCCAAACCACAATTTGATTCCTTGCCAAAATGATGTAAAGGTGATGAAGCAATGCTATGCTCAATTAATGAACCATCACAAGTACCCATACCTTCATGTAGCTGACCTAACATGGCTGGTTTGACAATCTTCATGGCGGTATCTTCTTCAATCTTCATGTGCTCTTGATTTGTAGCTTCAATAGGTGAATCTTCTTTGTCCTTGTCCTCATAAGGCTGAAATGAACTCTTGAACATGTCTTCTTTAGGGCTGCATACTGACTGTTTTTTGTCCTTCCCATGATCACTTGTAGGCTGCAAGTCACAAGCAAGTGATTCCTCTTTCTTTTCTATCCTTTCTTCAATGGTAACTTCCAGTGATTTTGATTTTGATTCAAAATTTCAGGCTTTGTTTCCTCTAACAAAATTGATTTCTTTGGGTCTTGTTCTTTGACCTCCTCCTTAGCAGTTTCTGAATCTTCCTCTTCTTTCCTCTTCTGTCTTATGTAGTTGTAAAGTCCTCTTTTATTTGGGATTCTATATTCAAGACAATGTAACTGTAGATAATCATCAAAGGAAGTAAAGATTTGATCTTATCAGACATTCCTTGATATTGGTCGAAGATTTTGGTGGCTTCGTACGGATACCTTTGTTGATCCTTCTCTATTTTTAATAATAGCTCTTGAAGAGGATCTATGTCTTCTTCCTTGGGTAAGAATTGAAAAGATAATTGATATTCATAATAGCGTGATTTACAAAAGGAGACAAGACTCCTAAAGAAATTTACTAGACGATGTTTCTAAAAAGAAACAATCGTAAACTGAAGCAAACTAAAATGGAAAACAAAAATTACTAAAAACAAACTAAGAAAACTAAAAGTAAACATACGACTAACTAAAGCTAAGATGACCATTAATATTACATTTAATATTTTAATACCCTCCATTAATGGTCATTGTACAAACAAAAACTAAGTCTACCCATAATCTTCTGGAAACATATCATCTGTGACTGATATCTGGAGAAGCATAATCGCCTTGCAATTACTGGTCCTTTCCCGCAGAACAAACAAATCTAGACACTGGCACTTGAAAATTGTGAGCTTCCTTTGCTTCTAGGTAGTATAACTTTTTCCATTGAACCTCTGTGTACTTTCCAACATGATGTTGGACAAAGACGCCATCCCTCCCGTTTTCCAAAGCATGAAAACCGAGGTAACACTGTGATCAGCTAGCAAAACACTGGACAATCAACTAGCACAACTCACGAACTGTAAGATTTTTCAGAAAAAAATCCTCAAAAAACTTCTAAACTGCAATTTCAAAAACTCTTCAAAATCTTTAGGTGCACGATTTTTTGTTGAGAAAAAAATCACCTAAAAAATTGTTTGCAAACCCTAGTAGCAACCCACGATTTTTTAGATAGGAAAAAATCGTCAAAAAACTCTTCATAAAACACACTTAGTCGAAAAAACCCTTTGCATGATTTTTAATTTTTCAACCAAAAAAAATCTTATCAAAAATTGGTACAATTTTTCAGAAAAAAATTGTCAAAAATATCAAGGCACAAATTTTTTAGAGAGAAAAAATTGTCTCAAACCTTGCTAAAACCCTAGTTGCAGCAGAAAAGCCTTGGCACAAACCCACGAACTCAAAAATCCCTCATAAATTCTGTCAAAAAAATGCCATGATCTGAACAGGAATTCGCCATAGAGAAAAAACGTCCAAGCAGGTACAAAAACTTTGTCTTCTCCAGAAAAGAAAATCGCCTAAAAACAGGCGCAAATCCTCCAACAAAATTGACACAAAACGAAACGAATATGTGCAGAAATAACTGCAAATTGTCACTCAGAAAATGTGACGCCTTCACACAGAAGAAATAAGATCTTCACATTAGATGCAACCAAAAACCGTCTGCATACAAAGAACCCTAGTTACTGGAAACCCTTAAAAAATAACCAGTCACGACTTTCTTTAGCCACGAATCTTCAAAGGATCATATCAAAAAACACCCAGGTCGAGATTTCAAAAATCACCTAGGTCGCATGCAGGAGAAAACCGTTAGAAATCTGTCACAAAACGCCATGAAAATGACGCCACAATTGAAATAACCCCTATGGATATTTGCCCCATTTTTTTTCCAAATGTTCCACATAAAATTTAACAAACAATTTGCATGAAAACTGATTTCAATTTATCCAATAACTTGCAAACAAATTTCAATTTAAACAATTTTAGAACAAGATCTGAAATTACATATGAATATTGCCTTTCAAATCTTCAGTAGAATAACAATAGAAATATCCAATCGTAGCCACAAAACTTACAGTCGGATTGGATAAAGAGAAGTATGAATTTGAAGCACAAAGTGAGACACCTGAGTAATATCTCCAACAAACAATGGGTTTCCATCCACTGCCTCCAAGCTCGAGGGTTTCCGTCCTCAAACCTGCTGAAAGCCAAAGCTTCCCAGAATTCTCCAAGAGAAAATAATAATCAAGCATAAACCAAGCATGGCTGAAAGTGAGCCCCTTGCAACCCTTTTATAAACTTTTCATAAGAGCTCATTCACACTTTTAACCACTGTGGGATAAAACATAAACTTCCTTTTTGCCTTTTTGATGTCTCATGCATTTTAAAATAAGGGGTCCCTTTTACTATTCATTTTCCCACTTAACTTTAGGCTCACATTAATAAAGTTAAATGATTGGCTTTGACTTTATAATTTAAACTTTATTAATGCGGAGACAAATTAAACCAATGGAACTGAAATCATTTGATGATAATAACCAATCTTCCATTGAAAGGGCATTGTCACTGGAGATCACGACCCACCTGATGAATTACTATTAATAGCATTAATGACTTACTAAAAATAGTAAGTATACCAAAATTGCCTCCAGACGCCCTGGAATGACTTACAACGAAAATTGCCTAGGCCAAAAATCCTCAAGATTCCTTAAAAGCCCTGGTTAGCCTATGGAGCCAAGGAGAAATAGGCTAACGACAACATCATACCATGCGAGCTAGAAAATGGGACATTACAGTCCTCCCTTCCCGAGATTGCTTGCCCTCAAGCAAACATCAATCAACCCGTTGCTCCACCCTGATAAAAACACCGTACACCACAAATTGTGAAGCAACATCATGCACATGCAACAATACTCCCCAGTGAACCCAAACCGGAACCCTGATGCACACAAAGGATCCCTCAACACACTGGAGAGTATCCAACATAAAATACCTAGATCCCAAATCTAGAATAGAAGTTTGCTATGAAAAGCACCCTTAGACTTCCACTGCTCAAATCTGATCTCCACTTCACCATGCTGCAGATAGTGAAGCAACCCAATGTGACCCATCCAATACACAGTGCCAAACCTGTTGCTGCTTGGATCCTAAAAATACCGAACCTCACATCCATCTGTCATGCAGAGATAAGAACATCTGAAAGTGTCTGTAACACAATATCTCTCTACAACTCTTGCTAAACTCCCATGGATGTGATAACTAACCAAGCCATCATGCCCATTGCCATTACAACCTCTTGGAAGCCCTGTTTCTCATTGAAACCCAGAAGTGGCAAACTCTGTCAGGTACTCACTAGCATGATGGTAGTTCATCCTCTGATCCTGCAAGTTATCCCCTGCAAAAAACTGAGTCGTATACTTGCAACCTCTAGTCTCATCTTTTGAAGATAGTAACTTTGAGCACAAAAATGACTGGCTTCCCTCGACCGCGCAAAGAGAATCATCATGCGTACAAGAATTTTGCATCGAATACAAATCATGTACAGGTGGATCAAAGGCAAAACTATAAATACTCCTCACCGTATACACACTGTAAAACTCCTCCGTGAGCCCTGTTTGGAATCCCGATGCATTGGAACGATCCCGAACACTGCGATTATTGTTCAACCTTTAACTAGTATCAAGAGTGTGATCGGCTTCCAACTCGAAGAGTAGATTATCATAGATCAATCCACCATCAAACTCAAATAATGGATTATTCACAAACTGCACAATCACTCCATGTTGATCTGAATCATCCATCTCTGAATCCTGGAACAATAAATCGAATTGTACTCTTGAATTGGCACAACAAACTTCCGATCATAATCAACTACATGGGATGAAATGACGGATTTGCTTCCAGGGGAGGGAAACAAATCAACATAAGAATCAATCTCCCAACTAGATGATACTTTGTATATCTCCTGTGAAGAAGATGGAGTAGTGTCGTGAGTTGTCACACAACTCTCTGGTGAATCGACTACGATGTCACAAGAGCTATCACTAATCTGCCCTGCATCACCTATCATGGGACTAACCTTAGGAGACCTTGGTGCAACATGTGGTTCCCTGCAACTCTCAACCAATGCACTCATCCAATCTGTATCGATTGCACTTGTAACCATGATGGATGTAACCACATCCTCAACCTGCTCACAACCAAAATCTATGGATACATGCTCCTCACCAATTGCTGCCATGGAAACTTGAACTGTATCTGAAGATGGTGAAGACTGTGCCAAACTCAACTCCACGTTAAGTTCCTCTATCTGGGACTGTGACTCCTGAAGGGCCAATTGGGCGCTCTTCAACGAGTCCATAGTCACCTCAAGCTCATGAGTGAGCTCATCAACCTCCTCTTCCTTTCCCTCCAATGCCTTATGATAGATGCAATCCCACTCGAGAAGATAATCTCTGTCTGCAAGTAGCTGAAGGTAATTTTGCTTCATTATTCCAATCGCTTCTTGAAGTGCATGAAACTCTGCAAGGGAAAGACCACTATCTCCGTGCTCATCTGTCACGGGAGTACTCCAACCATGAAGGGCCAACATCTGACTAGCAACATCAAAATGCTCTATGGCTGTGGCAATCATACTGTCGTTCACCTTTAGTTGCCCTACCAAATGATGAGGACCTTGGAACCTATCACCCCCATACAAGTTTTCTGATTTAGAGTTTGCACTATGATATGAGGTTGAATCATCATTGCTCACTAACCGATAAGCAACATCATGAATGCTATCAGCTTCACTCACAACATCATCAATGGTACTGTTGCTATGTACCTCAAAGGATGACTCAACTACCAGGGTAGAAGTTGCTGTTTTGTCACGATCCTGGGATTCATTGCCATTAAACAAATTTTCTGATTGGTTTTCTATGGTCTGATTTGAAAAATCAGATTTGTGGTGGCATAAATCCTTCTCACACAATGCATCATTAATACTCAAACCTTGAATATCTGCCTTATGATCACCTAGAGAATCCACACCATTGCTATCCAAATCACTAATACGATCTATGCTAGCCTCTAAAGTGGAAGCCTCTTGGGAAACCTCTTGCAAGGATGATGTAGACAAATCATTTCCCAAGGCTGCCCTAATGTCTCCTTGAGTCAAATCAACATGTCTATCAAATTCATCATATAAATTTTTGCATACCTCATCTGAACTTGAAGACACCAAATCATTCTCATGAAGAGTTGTAACAACCATATGTGAAGATACTCTATCCATTCCATGTACGAACAATTCATGAGCTATAGTGTGATATTCCTTCCTTGCATGCTCAGTCTTGTGGCAAAGTTTTGGGTGTATGTCTATGTAGTCCTTGAAAGGAAGATTCTTCTTAACATATTGAGGAAGAATGCTATACTCCTCAAACATGCTAATCACCACTGCTTCTTTGTCTTGTGGTGTGGGACCTTTGCTAGAAGAAAGTGATGATCCTTTGGAAAGTCCAAGCTTTGAAAGTGAATCATCTAAATGCTTCAAACTACGTATGACCTTGTATTGTGTTTGATCAATTTCTTTCCATGCCTGTTTATTGCTAAACAACTTTGCCATGATGACCTTTTTTGTTGTATATATTTCAACCTGTAGTATCCCCTGATAAATCTGACCCTGTTTTGCTGATTTAAAGTTCAAGGAATATCGTCAAACACATGAGCTGCAATTGTGTATTTGCTGGTATTTGATTTTCTGTTTGTGTTTTCTGATTTTGAATGATGTAGAATATGCAATAGATGTTGTCTAATGATTTATCAATGTACTAGAAGACAATGCAAATATATATTTGCCTTTTCGATGCAATGAGGTGACTAAACTAATTGTAGACACTCAACTACAGCAAGAGACATTATGTCAAACAATTAGAGAGCAAACTCCAAATCCTTTCTATTGTAGCTTGTAATTGAAGATTACAATACTTATCATTACAGATGCAAGTCCAGCTACAGTACAATGCCTTTTTTTTTTTTTGACTTTTCAAATGCATGGAATGACTGAAATAACTGAAAATGTGCATCTACAACATTATGACATTTTGTCAAACAATTGATATGCATACTCCAAACTCCTCAATTGCTATGATAACTGATTACAACTTTACTACTGAATGCTTTCAGTCGTTAATCCACTACCAATGACTAATGTGCAAAGATATAATGACTCCAAACACTTATCATGCAACCTGATGATTGAATTGATGGCAAGCTTAGACACCTTAGTTTTAGTTGACTTCCATCTGTACTTCATATGCCAATGGTGATGCCAGTAAATGGTAGCGTTACAATGCTTAACATTATGAAATGCATTCACTACAAGAATTACTGCAATGGCAGCGATATAATAATAAAATTTCTCCAACCTGGAAGTGACGTATTGAAGGAATAAGTCAGCAATGAAAGAGAGCAATGAGGACAACACCAAATGAGTCTTCTCCAATAGACACCCATCTTCCTAACTTATAGGCGACACCTTCTAAGAGTCATGTCTTTGCCCAGAAGGAGTCTAGCGCTCAGCAATGAAGGCACGCATCCTCAATAGCTCACGGTAAAGACAAATAATACACCAGCAATAAATATAATCGCTCCCCTATTCTGGACGACCAACTTGGAGGCTACAATTATAGTATTTTTGTCCTGTCCCTCATTTGTCTTTCCCTGAAATATATTGCATAAGGAACTCTCGGTAGATTTCCACTAGCAACTCTTCTTGTCTAACTTTATAATCTTTGTCTTTTTCTGAAGCCAACTATATTATTTGTTTTGTCTTTATTTGATTTTTGTCTTAAGCGGTTCCAACCAACTCGTTCTTGACTTTATTCGATTTGGGCTAATTCGATTTCCACTATTTGTCTTATTGTTTTTGACAGTTCCTCAGATTTTGTTTTATGTGAAGCTTTGTCTTACTTTGGTCCTGTGCTAATTCCTTCCTTTGGCAATTTGTCTCTTCTGAGACTTGCGTCCTCCAAAAAGGTAACTCATTTGTCTTTTATTTGGTTTGTTGTCTTTAGCTGTTGACCAAACACACAACCAGGTGCCAATAGCTCCAAAGTGGTTCGATATACTTCCCATGCCTTCAACTCTTTAGTCTCTTCAGCTCGAGTCTTCTCCTTTTGTTTGTCTTTGGTGACTGCTGACTGAGCTAGTTGCTTGTTAGGCAGTTTGTCTTATCTGACTCAACTTTCCTTCAATATCGAATTTTCCCCAGCAATGCAAATAATTTTTATTATCTCCAATGATTGTGCTGGCAACTATTCTTCTTCAGAATGATTCCCTGGCAATGAAGTCTTTGCTAAACAAGACGTTAGATTTTTGTTTGATAGCCATTTTGTCTCTACTCATAAAAAACCTCATGGGCTGGCCAAGATTTTTAGCTCTGATACCATTGAAATAACCCCTATGGATATTTGCCCCAATTTTTTTCCAAATGTTCCACATAAAATTTAACAAACAATTTGCATGCAAACTGATTTCAATTTATCCAATAACTTGCAAACAAATTTCAATGTAAACAGTTTTAGAACAAGATCTGAAATTACATATGAATATTGCCTTTCAAATCTTTAGTAGAACAACAACAGAAATATCCAATTGTAGCCACAAAACTTACAGTCGGATTGGATAAAGAGAAGTATGAATTTGAAGCACAAAGTGAGACACCTGAGTAATATCTTCAACAGACAATGGGTTTCCGTCCACTGCCTCCAAGCTTGAGAGTTTCCGTCCTCAAACCTGTTGAAAGCCAAAGCTTTCTAGAATTCTCCAAGAGAAAATAATAATCAAGCATAAACCAAGCATGGTTGAAAGTGAGTCCCTTGCAACCCTTTTATAAACTTCTCATAAGAGCTCATTCACACTTTTAACCAATGTGGGATAAAACATAAACTTCCTTTTTGCCTTTTTGATGTCTCATGTATTTTTAAATAAGGGGCCCTTTTTACTATTCATTTTCCCACTTAACTTTAGGCTCACATTAATAAAGTTAAATGATTGGCTTTAACTTTATAATTTAAACTTTATTAATGCGGAGACGAATTAAACCAATGGAACTGAAATCATTTTTTTTGATAATAACCAATCTTCCATTGAAAAGGCACTGTCATTGTAGATCTCGGCCCACCTAATGAATTACTATTAATAGCATTAATGACTTACTAAAAATAGTAAGTATACCAAAACTGCCTCCAGACGCCCCGGAATGACCTACAACGAAAATTGCCTAGGCCAAAAATCCTCAAGATTCCAAAAGCCCTGGTTAGCCTATGGAGCCAAGGAGAAATAGGCTAACGACAACATCATACCATGCGAGCTAGAAAAGGGGACATTACAAGAACTCTGCAGGAAGTTGCGTCACGAACCAGCAGAAAAAAAGTGTAGAAAAAGAATGTTGAAAGATGGCACCAAAAACACACAAGAAAAATAATCCGCGGCTTAGAAAAAATGTGAAGGAAAAAAAAAGTAGGAGCCGCGATTTAGAAATTGCTTAGAAAAACCCTTCAAACAAAGACGACACCTAGAAATAAGTCCACCTATGAACAAAACACGATTTCTTGGAGATCCACATGCAAAAAAACCCTTCAGAAAGGCGGCGTGATTTTGCAATAAAAAAACCCCTTTTTTCCAAAGGCGATTATAAAAAAAAAAACCCTCAATTTTTAAAAAATTTCCTCAAAAATCTTCACTAAAAAAAAATCTTCGATTTTCAAAATTTTTTGCTCACTAAAATTCTTAAAAATTTCTTCAAATTTTTTTATTGCAAAAAAAAACCAGCTAAGAATTAATTAGGTTCAAGCTTGAGCTCTGATACCATGAAAAGATGATTGATATTCATAATAATGTGATTTACAAAAGGAGACAAGGCTCCTTATAAAGAAATTTACAAGACGATGTTTCTAAAAAGAAACAATCGTAAACTAAAGCAAACTAAAACAGAAAATAGAGATTACTAAAACATAACTAAGAAAACTAAAAGTAAACATACGACTAACTAAAGCTAAGATGACCATTAATATTACATTTAATATTTTAATAAGAATTTAGCTCGCCACTTCATGTTCTCTCTACTAAATTCCCAGAGTTCTTGATTCAATCTTCATGCAAAATCAGTCCCGCAGGCTGGTAGGACCACTATGTGCTCATATTTCCTACCCATCCCTGCATCCTTGAAATGTCCCCTATGGTAAACATGGTCATATTTGGCAGGTATGCATCCCCAGGGAGCATTGAAAATGAGTCCTTTCATATTGGAGTGGGGAAGAAGATTTATGAAAGTGGTCGAGGATGTGGCTGAACTGAGGCCTGTGGGGAAGTAAAGCAGGCCTAGAGTATAGCCTCATAAGCAACTATCCTAAGGGCCTCCTGCCAATGAGAACCAGGAAATCATTGCTTTGAAGAGTAAGGATATTTTCTTTTTCTTGCAACTATCTGTTTGCAATTTTACAAGCTTACAACCTTTTGCAAACTCTTTATATCCCTGCACAAGCTTGTATGTTCTGACGCTGTTGAGAAATAACTTTTTCAGAGTATTTCAAGTTACATACATAACTGTTTTAACTCGATTTGAGAACAGTGACTTAGAAAGTTAAATTTACTTGTTCATCTTCCAATTCGGATCATTTCAACAGCTGTGCTCCAAGACATGATTTTGACAATTCGTTATGTGGAAATTTTGGAATCTTCTCTCCTATTGTTGTAGAAATCTGAAGAATATTCTAGGGGATGAAATTGTGAATCATGGTCACTTGGCTGTTCACACAGGAGATTCCCTTTTTAGTGAAAAGTTATTTGTCTTTTTCACATGATTCTTTTGGTCAAATCATGCCCTAGCCTGTGAAGAATAGTGGAAAAGGTTTTCTATGGCCTCTGGATTCTTCCCTCGAAAGTGCTTGTGTGGCCCATATGCTTGTGTTGGAAAATTCCGTTAATGATATTAAAAACATCCTTGGCACTTGAATGTGAGAAACTTAATATTTGCAGGGAGGAGGAAGGCTCCTTACCTTCTCTGACAGCGTTATTCAGAGCCATCTTTTTAATGGTTTTAACTTTTATTTTATTCTTTTTAATCTTTTGATTGTGTCAATATTTTGAAAATTCCCTTCTATAATATAAATTTTCTGTTTCTAAATTATTCTTTTTAATTGATTTATTTTAAATTGAATTAACATTTTTTTGTACTGTAGTTTTTAATTAATTAATATATATTTCTACTTTCAATTATTTGTGTTTTCTAAAAACTATTATGAAGTTTTAAAATTGTTTCACAGGTTCCTAAAGAGCTTTTAGTTTTTTTTTAACCCAACTATGTTTGTAAGGATTATTAGCAGAAGTTGCTCTTTATACTATTAAATTATCTTCAAATTGAAATGTTCTAATTGGTTGATCTTGTATTCCTTTCTGTGATCCAGAGAGAGAAAAGAATAACAAATATAAATATAGTACGGCCATTTTATAGTTTTCTTTTATTAGACTTGTTATCAATTGTCTCTGTTTTATGCCTTTAGAAAGTCCATGTGATGATATTGATACACAAATATTTTTATGTATTACTGCAGAAAAATTCCTCGAGATCTAACGGAGGCATCTTTATCTGGGGCAGGTTTATCCATAATTGCAGCATTTTTTATGATATTTCTCTTTGGAATGGTAATGGAATCTTGTGCATCATGTTATCAGAGTATTTTCATTACTTGACTTACGTGGCTGATTTTGAGAGTATATAACTGTTTAGTCATTAGTGGTAATTGTTTGGTAACTACACCTTTCATAGTTTTTAGATCAACAGGCTTGCTGCATTTAGTTGTTTTTTGGATTGCTTCATGTATATTACTGCATGCTTTCATCATAGCTTGTATAGCTTTATGTGGGCTCTGTTTCCAGCAGGCAGTGTATTTATACATTTGCATGTTGATAGGAAACCATTTTACTAGTATTATGATCTAGGAGAGGCATGGAAAAATAATGTGTTGCCAGTGTTGCCTAAATTTTCTCTTCAGAACAATGTTTGATTAACTTTTTATCTTTTATATTTTCAGGAATTGAACAATTACTTGTCAGTTAGTACTACAACGAATGTTGTTGTTGATAGAAGCCTGGATGGAGAACATTTACGAATTGACTTCAATATAAGGTATATTGAAGTCTAAGAAAACTTGAGATACATTTGAAGTGTATTAATATTTATTTATATTTGTTATTTGTTGTTTCTTTATCTCATGTGCAACCATCTCTTGATCTTGTGTACCATGTCATTGTCATTATCTTTTTAACAAAGTTATTCTATTGCCTATATTAAGTAGATCGTCCATTTTATAGTTTGCTTAGATATTTGCCTTTTGTTAATTATGTTGTATGTAATGTGACTATTTGTTGAAGGTGGATGCTGCAGAATTGTTTACTGTTTTCTCCAGCTTGTTTTTAGTACTTGCCGTTAGGCAATACTATTGCAACTAGTTATGCTTAATTAGTTATTAAAAAATTCTTTGACAGAAAATAAGAAATCATTATTTTTCTGTATTCAAGAATTTTTTATATTTTTTAGAGTAGAGATGCAAGATTTATAACTTTAAACTGTTTCAAAATTATATATCATGAATATCATTGGTCTAAAATTTTAGGTGTTATGGGGCTTTCTAGGAATAAATGATTTTCTAGGTTTTTAAGGGATTTCTATGTCTATTTTAAATATATATTTTAAATAAAGTGACTTTTCTATATAGATACATAAATTTTATATTTATGTATGTAATGTTTTAATTTTAATTTCTCAAAACATAGTTAATAAAATCTATTAGCTATTTTATAGGGATTTGGATTCACACTATTAAAATAATAAAATAAAACTTAAAATAAACCACATCCCTAAATTAGCATAGAAGAGATAATCTTCTCTATTTTATAGGGATTTGATTTTACACAATTCAAATAAAAATTTAAATTAAATCTTAAACTTTTCGATTACAAGCATTACCATTATTTTGATTTTCAAAATTTATTAACTTCAAAAGTTAAATAAATAAATACAAATAAAAATTAAATTAAAATAACTAAAATTATTATAATTATTAATTAAATTAAAATTATAATTCTAATCCTAATTATTATTAATTATTATAATCCTAAAAGCATCATAATAATGATTAAGATGAGAATTAGGAAAAAGGTAAGAATTGTGGTTCGAACTATTCAAAAATTAAAATAAATTAAAAATAAAATAGTATTAATAAAGTCATTAAATATGATTAATAAATATAATGCTATCTTAGGCTCCAAAATTCTCATATTTTTTATTCCAGACTCTATTCCCAATATTAATTCATAGTTTTTTGTTCTAATGTCACCCTACAATTTTTTACTAACTAATCATTAGTTCATCAATATTGAACAAATATTGATTCTAATGAAGAGATTTAGTTGCACTTGTGCCTGCTACAAATCAAGCTTGAAGCCAACATCACCTAGAAAAATTATAATCTTCCAGTAATCTATTTGACTCAAACTATTGCTCACTCTATCTTTGAATTACTATGTCAGAACTCATCTACCGTCAAGCAAACAAATACAATTAGTATAATGCTACATAGGCAAGTACTCACTACTACGTGGTACCTGTTATTTCATATCATTAATTATGACTGCTATATTGTGTAGGAATATATAGCTTTCTCTAATGCAAATGATTTATAGACATTGCATTTCAGTATCTAAGGATAAACATTCAGTATAATACCGCCTAATAATTTTGATTAGAATTTTTGTCTTTGTTCTCAAGAGAATGCACGTGTAGATTTCTTGGACCATTGAAACATAATTTTGATCAATCTCCACGTTACATTAAAGTGAGAAAGATTGAGCCAAGATGTATTGTCCTTCTGATAGAATACAATAAATTAAGCATGTTGAAAAGTTAGAAGGGTGAATATAGATTTTCTGTGGTCTGTCACTTGTGCTTATGATGCATTATGTTCCATATTTGCATGCTGCTTATGTAGTTCTAAAACTTCTAATCTTCATGATCTGCAATATAGATTTTTCAAGAAATAGTTATATTGGAATGCAGAAGTATCTTACCTATTTTCAGCCATCTGATATTTTACTTTTTTTCTGTGATTGTTGTTGCAGTTTTCTAGCTTTGTCATGTGAGTTTGCTTCAGTTGATGTGAGCGATGTTTTAGGCACGGTAAGTCATTTTCTATTTCATAGTCTGATTATTTAAACCAGCTTAGATTGACTCTTTATTTTCTTATATTCCTTCCACAGTCTTGATTTGTTTTTCTGAAGGTAAATTAGATTTAGTGTGCATTGCTTCTGGTTTGACCATGTGAGTTTTTCTCCTCGATGTTTTGGATTAAATCCCATTATCCATCATTAGGAAGTAGAGAGCAAGACAAGAGAAGACAAAAAAAAGTGGTACATAGGATGATTGCGCAGCTTCTTTCAATGTACAGTTCCATGAAGTTTTGCACTTGGGATGAAAGTCTTCTTTTCGTTCAGCTCAACTACAACATAGCTATGCACAAATTTTCTCAACCCAACCCTTGTTAGGTTTGCTTGGTTTTCCAATGATTGGCACCCATTGATGTAGGTATCCCATGCCACTATTTATGGCATCAACTCCTTCAGCTCATAAAGAAGTACATTCAGCAGTTGGCAGAAAGCTAACGCCAAATACAAGTAGTACCGTGATCATCATTAATTGCCACTCACCTTCAAGGTTGGTTATAGAGTATGGCTTCATTTATAGAAAGAACTCAAATGACCTTACTGTAGGATTTTTTCTCTTTGGTATGGACCATATAGTACCATTGACAAAGTTGGAGATAATACCTTGGTGCGTTATCTTGGTTTGCATTCAATTTTCAATGTAGAAACCTTTTGTCATTACATTCCCCCATGTTGGACATGCTAGATACTGGAGAACTTTAGCGATAACAAATTAATCTGGATTGTTTAATTTCAATGGAAGTGGATCAAGTTATTGACACCCAGGTCAAATACACAAAAAATGAAGAGTTTCCTCTTTATTAGAATGTCAAAGTAGGTCAAGTTCTTTTGAAAGAAAAATGATTTAGTGAGGCCTACGTCAAGTAAAAAGCTTTTGGAAAACATTGTGTGCAAAATCTTGCATCAACATTTCGGATCACATTTTGTTGTCCATCATAAGGATGTAAGCAAGATAAGTGAAGATTGTGGATAATAGCTCCTCTATAAATATGGTACATATGATACTAAAAAAGGAAAACCCTAGGGAAGTGGAGAAAGACAAAAAATAAATGTCCCATTCAAAATTGACATTGGAACAAATAACTTAGAATAACAAAACTAAATGTCTTTCATTAGGTATGGTTCATTATTTTAATTAAGTTAATTAGATGCCAGGAGTGGCTTAATTTTGCTCCCTCATCTATATTTAGATTTTAGATAACTTGCTAATTTCAATAATGTTAGAGTTTGTAATCTTGTTTAAGGACCTTCTAATGAATTTAGGCTGAGTGCCTTATTTAGGCTGGCCTCCTTTGGATATGCGTTTTATCATCAATAATTTTTTTTGCTAGTGTAGCCTATGAGCACAATCATATGTTTTCATCCCCCACTTCACCTTGTTCTTTTCTTGTTAAAGCTTAGTCTCTTTGTTCCTAAGGGTGCATACTTGCATATTTCTACAAATAGCTTCCAACAATATTCCACATCATTTTTTGTAATTCACTGCAATGGGGACCATTGTTCTCAAAGAGGGGTGACCGATCCAGGAGGATCTGTCACTTTGATTGCCTTGTAAGCAATAATGCAACTTCACACCATATCTATCACAAGCTTTAGGCTCTTCCCTAGAACATGTGATTGGGAAGCTTTAACTCCTTGTTTATGCCATGTAGTTTTGATAGTTTCAAACCTGTTATTCGCGACTGTTATATATCGTTTCCAAAAAATGACAAAATTGAGGAACTAATTCAATAGAAATTGGGCAGTTGTGTTTCTTTAACTGTCATGATGTCCACATGTCTTCACATTTAATAATTTAATATCATATATAGCTATTCTTTGATAGAGAGAAGCATAGTACGAAAGGTAAACATCAAGTGGCATACACTTGACTTTTCATATTTTGTATAGAACTTTTTGCATAATTCAATCATGTAAGTCACAATTTTGGTACAGTGTCTTGCCTCATCCATAGTTTGATCTTGATTGATTTCCATAGTTCAATCTTCATCCATAGTAATGTTTAATTTGGAATAGTTTCCCTTAGAGGCTTGCCTATAGCCTTTGTCTCCGAATTGTTGAGAATGGTTTCAACTTTCAAGTGTCATCCATAGTTTGATCTTCATTGGTTGGGAATCCATATTGTCTCATTCCTCGTAGTCTCTAATAGACTCCTCAGTATCAAGAATTGTGATTCCTTAGCATCAACATTTAGGATTCAATCTTCATTTAGGAGTTAGGACGACCATGCCTGGATTGATAGGTTAATCTTTAGATAGAGGCAGTAGCCATGGTGGAGGAGAGAGCAGGAACAGGACCCTTGGATGTTGCTGAAAGTGAGGCGCAAATATTATGGCTGTAGTAGCATTGAAGACCTATCTGAGATGCAAGCACAGTAGAGCTTCTGATATTGGGCCATGTGATGTTGGCTGCTCTCAAGCATAGTTGTACTTCTGATTTTTGTTTTTGACGATACCATAATCCATGAGTTTTGTACTCCTAAAATTATTGAGAATGTTTATATATTTAAAAAATGTTGTTTCCTTGAGGTCAAATCTGCTTTTTTGTACTCATTTGCTTGATATATTCTTGTGTATGTGATCAAAGTAGCTTGTAACTAATTCGTTAATTATGTCTCTAAAGTTAATTTAGTGAAGCACACACAGAAAACATTTTAAATCCTTAAAAAATCTCTATATTTAATGGTTTGTACTTTGTACCAAGTTAAAAATCAGCTTGCTGAGTCCGTTCCGAATCCAAGTTTGGTAACTATGCTCCAATTTTCTAAACATAGAATACCAATATTCTCTTTTACACCTGTATTCACTTTATACCTCCCATGTTCATTGGCACTAGGGAGATTCTTTTTAAAATTGAAAATTATCTTTTCTTTGATGGTCTATTCCCCAAAGCTCCTAGAAGTACCTTAAAAATATTATCATTGATATTTGAAAAGAAAAATGACACAAGGATAGGGGTGAGAACAGGGATTATGAACAGGGATCGAGGATGAACCTCCTTGGAACATGGGTGGGATAGCTCATTTTCCCATCCCATAATCTTTCTTCTGTAGGACAATAGTTCCTAATCCAACATTTAGTATAGGGTTAGTTTATTGCAGGTTATATAACTGGAGGGGTGTACATAAAGAATTGGTAATGTAATTATCAATCTTCAATGTTCATGAATATTGCATATGCTTTTACCTCTTATAGCCCTCTCCTTTTTGTTGTTGTGTGCTCTATATGTCAACAATGGTGTGAGAGCATGAAAAAATAATTTCATGATGCTAGAGGTCAATGTTGAGTAGGTTTTGAAGCATAGATGTTATAGGTATTTCACTTAAGACATCAAACATTATATGTATAAATTTTGGTAACTTTTGAAGGTTAAAAATTATTGTTTTTAGTGCCAAGAGTTAGAAACCCTTGATGCCATAACTCTTCATTGATCAACGTACATTCTGGGCTCTTAGTGGAAGAGACATGCTACAAATTCACTTCATGATGAGGAGTAACAATTATAGGAAGAAAGACAAATGAAAGGAAAAGATACAAACATGAATGCACAAATCTGAAGACTTTGAATCAAGATTTAACCCTTTATGCTAGTGATGCGAGAGCATCTTGTGGGTAGTGCAATCTTACATCATGCAAAAAGGATTCACTGACAAAGAGACACAAGTAAGCAAGAATAAAGTTGTTGCCCTCTGATCACTTGGTTGTTAAAGAAATTGTTTCAGTTTGCTTTAGAAATCCTTTAGAAAAAACAACTCTTCTTGTGGTCTTGCATTTATGCCCTTGGTCAAAATGTCTTTCTAGATAAATCATAAAACATAGCCTCTTTGAGCACAAATCAACAATGGTATCAAGTTTTACTATTTTTCATCTGGACTAGTGTTTCTGAGTTTCAAGGACATGGGATGTTGGGTATGATGGGTTTTTTTCAGATATTCAAATTTTTATTATAAATAAATTAAAAAGACCTAACAATAACTTAGACAAACTATTTAAATATATTAACTAAAAATATAAACATGAGCCCATATATTGTTACTCAAATGGATTCAATTATGATGTTGGTTAATTCAAGTTGCTTGGTGTAAGTTTGTCTAGTCTTGTAGACATATATAAAACATTGTTTAACAAAAAAATAAATTTGAACAGTATAATGTTGCTCCCTTAGAAACCATAGTATAAGGATATCTTCTTGATAATTGTGGGCAGCCTGCCATGCTTTAGTAGTTTAATGTTAACTTAACCTCCATCTAGGACAAGGCTCTTAGCTGGCATTCAAATAAACCTTCGACCAGCAATAAACTTCTTGTCTATGTTCTTTGTTTTTGTATAGCGAAATGGATGCCAAGGAGTTGATGTTTATCATTTTGTTTGTGAATGCATTTTGGTTCAAATGGAGTTTGTGAAAGGAATGAGTCTTTCTAGTTCCCAACACAAGTATTTTGTTTTTACATTTTAAAGGACTTTTTGCCCCTTCGGGTTAGCCCTGATGTCCCAGGGTCAGTCAAAGGATCCTCAGACATCCCTTAGGCCATCCCAGGCATGGTGGGGTGTCCCCAAATGATCTCCACATTGTTGGTTGGGAGGGTGGGCAAGGGAAGGCAATAATGTGTCCTTGTGGACACCTGGTTTGAACTTTGAACTATCCAGCTGTAGAAGAGATAAGACTGTTTTTTCAATGCTTTTTTCCTTAACCTTTTTATTTTTTGATTAGTTTTAGAGAATATTTATGCAGTAAAATGACTCCACAGCTTCAGAATTTGCTTCTGCTTGCAAAATATTAGTCTCAAATCCTTTGACATGTCACCTGATGGATTCTTTCAATTCATCAATGTATATAGTGATCACAAACATGGGAGAAATATTTTCCTCCGGCAAGTTGGCTTGATGAAATTCCATTGGAGAATAAGCTGCTGTGCCTCGTTTCGCATTCCTTAGGAATGAAAAATAGTCTTCTTTGGGTACAAGCCTGAATATTATGATAAAAGGCAGGCACATATTGTTCTCAGGTTATTATTTCTGTTTGTTGTTCCCTTCTTCTCAGCCCTCTAATTTCTGTTCATTTATTTTTCACCAATCAAACGTTCTTGCTTCAAGTGGCAGACTAAAAGTTTTGCTAATCCTCCATTCGGTTTAACTGGAGAAAATGGGGCAGCTTGCCCATCCAAGCACAAGTTTAAATACTTTCCTGCAACCATCAAATGTAGGATAATTTATCTTCTCCATTAGCCTCTGATATATGTGACATCCTTTCTAGTTCTTATCCAGTTGGCTTGATTAAAAAGGTTGTTGCCTTTCCTGTTACTGTTTCCCACAAAAGGATTTTGTTCATGGTCATTACACCTAGGCTCTCTCTATTTAGGGGTCTTTCCTGAACTTCCGTCCAACAGCAGTGTTTGCAGGACTTGGCTCATTGACTCCACAGTGTTATTAAATTCTTGAAGGGCTTTGTTAAAAATTCCATTAATAAAGCAATTTCTGATTCCAAGCCATCACATATATTAATAGTTGCTTTGGAGACATAGTTGATGTCTGCCCATGAGGCCCAGAAATTGTCTCAGATACCACTGTAATGAGGCTGACCGAGACCCATTGTATTGTACAAGAATTTGTAACTGTAAAAATGAAAAGAAAACTAAACACTACTCAGTTTTTGCAAATTGCTGGAAAATTGAAGAAGCGATAACTTCTGAAATCTGAACTGATTGGAAAAGCTAATGTCCTATCTATATCTGAAGTCTGAACTAAGAGCTGAATCAATAAATTTCTGAAAATGTTACAATATGGGAAATCTGAAATTGCAAAAAATCTGAATTTAGAGCTGTTGGAAATACAGAACTGAACATCTAATTTTCTCTTTCCTTTGTCAGAATTGTAAACAGAATAACTATAATTCTGCACTCAAGTGGATCTCACAATATGTAGAAAAGTAGAGAACTTTCTTGAAAAGGTATGCATGCTGACATGGACAAAAAAGGTCATCCAAGAATAGTATATTCAGTGCCTTGGCGAAAGTAATCTCAGATCTTTGCACAAAAAAATTCTTTGCAAAAACGTGACCCTTGGAAGATCTCACAGGTTACTTATAATTTTATAATTACAGTTCCCTCGCTGATTTATTTGCTTTGCGCATGTTATGTAGTTACTATTTAGCTCAAACTTATTAAGTGGTGAAGAATTCCAACTGACTTCTGTAAAATTCTGTTAACTAATAAAGGAACGACTTATGAACACGTCTCCAACTCTTCATTAATTAGTAAAAGGCAAAAGGCTATCAAACTA
The DNA here is from genome assembly GCA_007258455.2 of Sequoia sempervirens. Taxonomy (NCBI): domain Eukaryota; kingdom Viridiplantae; phylum Streptophyta; class Pinopsida; order Cupressales; family Cupressaceae; genus Sequoia; species Sequoia sempervirens. Next base: position 533,347,153 of record VDFB02105785.1, on the reverse strand, counting down.
GCAATGACCTCACTAGTCAAAGTGCATTATTTTTGATATCATAAGAAAATTGCAAAGTTAAATGCTATTAAAACACAAAGGTTTATTATGCTAAGCACACTTGCTACTCTGCAACTGCCTTCCAGTGACTGTGATTGTGACATATCAATATCTTACTGTTCAGTGGAAGAACTGGTACTTGGTTCTCATGCGTTGCCTACACTATTATGAATTCTTCACCTATATTAATGATTTATTATTCTGGTCTATATACTTGTGCTGATAAGACTTATTACAATGACAACATTGAAATCAATAAAAAAAATAATTTTAGATCAAAACATGCAAGAATCCTATGTAACAATTTGATCACAATTAATAGTTTGACACTTTATCCAAATATAGAGTTCAATACAACATCGATTTTAGTTTTATGATTGTAAGTTTGTAACAAAAGAAAATGTGATGGCTATGGCTACACACTATTAAAATGCATTTGTTGGCTATGTTGAGTTTATCTGGGAGTTTATAATTTTACTTGCATCTGGGTGATCTGACAAAGCTGAAGCCTAATCAGCAGTACCATCAGCATGAGTATCAGTATTCTCAAGGAACTTCAAAGACCTTGAAACATCCCCTATGGATTTTTGCCCCAATTTGTTTCAAAAAGTTCCACAGAAAATGTAACAAACAATTTGCATGCAAACTGATTTCTATTTATGCAACAGATTATACTGAAAATCATATAATTATCAGACTGAAACAGAGAGTTGAAATTAAATATGAATATTTCCTGAAAATCTTCAGTGGAAAATACAACAGAAATATCCAATTGTAGCCACAAAACTTACAATCGGATTGGATAACCAAAAGTATGAATTTGAAGCACAAAGTGAGACACCTGAGTAATATTTCCAACAGACAATGGGTTTCTGTCTGTTGCCTCCAAGTTCGAGGGTTTCCGTCCTCAAACCTGTTGAAAGCCAAAGCTTCCCAGAATTCTCCAAGAGAAAATAATAATCAAGCATAAACCAAGTATAGCTGAAAATGAGCCCTTGCAACACTTTTTATAAGCTTCTCATAAGAGCTCATTCACACTTTTAACCAAATGTGGGATAAAACATAAACTTCCTTTTTGCCTTTTTGATGTCTCATGTATTTTAAAATAAGAGGCCCCTTTTACTATTCATTTCTCCACTTAACTTTAGACTCACATTAATAAAGTTAAATAATTGAATTTAACTTTATAATTTAAACTTTATTAATGCGGAGATGAATTAAACTAATGTAGCTGAAATCATCTGACGATAATAACCAATTTTCCATTGAAAAGACATTGCCATTGGAGATCATGACCCGCCTGATGAATTACTTTTAATAGCATTAATGACTTACTAAAAATAGTAAGTATACCCAAACTGCCTCAAGATGCCCTGGATTGATCTGCAACGAAAATTGCTTAGGCCAAAAATCCTCAAGATTCCTTAAAAGCCCTGGTTAGCCTATGAAATCGAGGAGAAATAGGCTAATGACAACATCATACAAATGCGAGCTAGAAAAGGGGACATTACGGTCCTCCCTTCTCAAGATTGCTTGCCCTCAAACAAACATCAACCAACCCGCTGCTCCACCCTGGTAATAACACCATACACCACAAACTGTGAAGCAACATCATGGAATCCATAAGAGACAATGCACCAATCGTGTCAGTACTCGGATCCCAAACCAAGATGTAGAACCCACTGTAAGAGATGAAAAAGGAGTTTGTCAACCAAGCATCTTTACGTAACCATCCATGCATGTAAGACATCCAGCCAATGTGAAGATGACCCCCATATGCCCATAAACCAACACAAATGGCCACCAAACCTCGCTGTAATAACTCTGATTAGAAACATAGATGATATCAAATATGTCATCAAACCAATGCCAATCAAGGAAAATTACTCCATAGTCCAACTCAACCCAAAAGAATTGCCCCTCAACATTCCCATGTTGCTGAATCACTGATAAAGTCAATGCAAAATCAGAAAGTGCTACACGATTCCAACTAGGACAGCCATTAGTCCATAAGAGATCAAAGACTATGAAGTCACCAAACAACAAAGATATCGCTGCCAGATCAAGAGGAACAGATAACCAACTCAAAAGTGAAGTATGTATGCCAACAGTGCTCAACACAGACAACTCTTGAGTGGCTGGCCCACTAAGAGATTCATCAACCCAATCACTATCACCGTCATGAGAGTGATCAACTATCTTAACCGGAGACTTTGGGTTAGGCAATTCATGTCTCTCATCATTAAAAGAATGGCGAATATCACGAATATGTTGAAAGTGAAGCTTGGCTTGTTGAGCCACAATCTTAGCTTGTTTAGCTCTTTCCAACCATTTTTCATTCAAAACTTGGGCATATTCTATATCAACTGTATCAAAATGTATAAACTTAGTCCTATGACAAGAGACACCATCAAAATTACCATGTACCATACTTTCCTCTTGTAGTCCATTAGTAGGTGAAACTGTACCCTTACCTTCTTCATGATTGTTAGTGCCAACATTATGAGAAAGGTGAAATATATCATTGCTGTTCTCAAACTGAAATTTAAGATTGGTTTCAACCTTTGTGTCCTTGCCTATGCGATCTTCCTTGGAATATTGAGGAATTTCCATACCACGGTGGCTTGAGTCCACCCAATATTCCCCGTAGTTATCACACACAATTTGGGTGCCATCATAGGTAGATTCCATAATGCTATCCTCCTCATGTAACCAAGTTGTTACCTCTTGTTGAAAGATAGAAAGATAATTGCTGTCATTCAAATCAGAATTATTGTTATGTGCTTGAGCCATGTTTTTGACCCCTTTAGCGTATCATCATTGAAAATTTGTTGTCCAACACTTGCAACATTGTCTTCATAAGTATTCTCATGTGTAAGAGCCACAATATCAAGAGAAGGAGGATGTAGGCTATCGCTGCCCCAAATCAGACTTTTGGGATCTTCTTCTTTGCTTCCGCTGGAACCATCAAACATCACCAACTCTAAACTTGTCTCACGTCCTTCCCATGTGATTAGAGGTGGTAGTGTCTCAAATAATTCTTCTTCAATTGATGTCACAAGGCTGCAAGGTATTTCCTTGTGAAGCTCTTCAATTCTTTCATAAACTTGTTCAACTTTTGTGCCCCTTGCTTTGTCATTTTGTATCATGGAAGGGACTGCTATAGAGGACTGATTTTCTGAATTATACATTGAATGATGAAACATACTCAACTAAAGACAAAGATCCGCAATCTCCCTATCTTTATCTTCCACCAACTTGACCGCTGTGTCCCTATTGCTAAGCATTTGCAAGTAGTCCTCTTTCATCAACTTCAATGCTTCCTTGAAAGAATGCAAGTGCATGTGAGAAATTCCAAGTCCCATTCCATCTTGTCTTTCCTCTCTTTGGGCTGTCCAAATGAGGTCCTCTAGGTGCTTATGAATAGAATCCATCCTTGATAATGCTTGAGCAATTTTGTCTTCCGTTACCATCTAATGGTCTTGCAAATCTTCCCATACCAAAAGCTTTTGTTCTGATTTTTCTTCATGTGTAGGAATTGTGTCATCATAGGAATCAACTATCACACTAGAAGATGCGTTGTGATCATCCAAAGAATCCACACCATCATTATCCATGTCAACCTCGTGCTCTATATCAAGGGAAGCTATGTTTATTGTTAATGAATGGTAGCTTAGGTCAGATATAAACGATGATTGCTATAAGCATCATCATCGTTTATATAAGACCTAATACTTTTCATGTTTAATATTTCTGGAAATAAGTAAACAACCGAATTTTATAAAGCATGTATAAAATCGTATATATCTAAATGATGTTCTGAAAATCGCATTGATTAAATTCAGGATTATTATAATACATCTGCCATGCGTAAGGGTGTGTCTATTTGCTAAACCGAATAAACATTAGTTGTGAGAAGAACCCGCGCTCTAAGAAACACGTCTCTTGAGCAGACGTGCCTCCACGTGTGGAGACACGTCTTCTCAAGAGACGCATCCCTTGGAGGCGGGTCTCCTATCATATAAAAGTTGATTCCAATCTGAATATGCAGACATCGAAATGATTAATGTTCTGCATTTAGTACATTCTGCAATAAAAGGAAGAATTCAGAAATTCGTATTTGTCTTAGAAATTATTACTCAGAATCTCAGACCTTCTTAGCTTATTCTTAGTCTTAGGATCCCATCCTGATACAGATTTGATTACATTTATATTTATAATATCCCTAAAGGGCTGATCCAGGTTTGCATTATCTTCCACTTTGTGATCAACCAAAGGAACACCATTAGAAACCATACCTTCATATGCATTGTCAATCATAATCTCTACGTTACCCACCAAGAGACTCATGCGCTCTTTTGTAGATGCCTCATAATCTCTGTAGGAATGATCTAGATGCAGGGCTAAGGCTGCTACCATGTCCTCATTTCTACTCAACTCTTTATCATATGAAGATTCTGACAATTCATTAGAGACATCCTGAGACTCAAGCATACTCCCTTCTTGAGTTAAGCCATCCTCTTCAAACTTTGTAACCTCATTTACTGGTATGTTTTCAACGCTACTTGGCTGCAATGGTTCTTTTTCCTTATTAACTCCACATATGTGATCACATGACCAATGTTCTTGACAAGTGAAACAAATCTGCTCTTTCCTCATTTGGTTCTTGCTCTTTTTGGGTGATCTTGGGACCTGTATACCCAAAGAAATTAGCTCTGCAGCTGTCATCTGTTCCTTGAACTTCCCAATTTTCTGCTCAACCAAATCTTTTGAGAAAGCATAAGCCATGGGGAAAACACACTGCTCCTTCCTCCAAATGGCTAGCAAGTTTGATTACAATTGTTTGCAGATTTCATCATCTTCATCCACCATTAAAGACAAAATAGTTTGCATACTTGCTTTAACATTGTCTGAATGTTGTTTTCTGATTTTGGTTAAAAAACATTGAAACATTTGAAGAATCAATTTGTCACATTTGAGATCCAACATGAGGATAAATGATCTGGTTCTTGCCATGATTTCTAAAATCTTAGCCCTCTTACCAAAAGTAGGGGCTTTGACGTCATGTAACCCATTTAGGCTCTCCACACTCAGATGTAGGACATTCTTTAGTATGTCATTGTTATAGGGTGCCACAGGAGCTGTTATTCTTATGATTTCACTGTGACAAGAAGCAACTGCAAGTCTCACCTCCTCACAAGGATGTTCCATAAACCTGTGCTGGACCAAAGCGAGCATTGAGGGTTGCAAAGCCCAATTCAGAAGCCTCCAATCTGCCTGGTCTACTTTGGACAAATATGTGTCTAATTCCTCCAACTTAGAGAGAACACCATTAGGAAATTTCATGGACTTCAATTGTAATCCAATTACATAGAGCCAATTTCCGATTTCTTTTTCTTTCTGCAAGTCCCTTAGTTGTTCACCATTGAATGTCTCATTGAATTCTTTTGAGAAAATGACACTTTTCAGATCTGCCATTGTCTTCAGTTTATTTACCAAATACACTCAACTCTGAATTTCTGGTACCACTGTAAAGAGCCTTGCAAAAACTGGGCTAATTTTTCTGTTTTGCTGCTCTTGAAAATTTCGTCAAATAGTTGTCATTCAACTGATAATTGCTGGTAAATGGTTTTCCCTTTGTAGTTCTGATGCATTCAATGATATATTCAAAGGTGTAAAGTGCATAAAGGCTTTCTCTGAAAATTGCTAATGACTGAAATGGAAATTTAATGCAATACTAATTGTTGATATTTCCAAGTGCAACAAGATGATTGAACTAACACAGATGCACAACTACAACATTAAGACATTTTATCAAACAGATTGAATGCATCCTCCAAACTTCTTCATTTGCTGATTACAATGACAGCCTATGATGTAAACTAGTAATTGCCTTCAATAGAGACGCATTACAATGTCCATGATAATTAAATCGATACATTGAAGTTTTTCCATAATTTGTAAATACAATTGCTATATGACAACAAAAGTCTCTTGCAAGATATCAATTAGTAACTACAGACTTGAATGGCAAGCTTCTAGTATGCAGAATTTACTAACCTTATATGCTAGACTTACAACTCATACAATCCAACCATCAAATTGAATGCAGGAGTAACTGATAATGCAATGATTTTAAATGTGGAACCTGGTAAGGCGGCTTTGAAGGAATGGCCCAGCTATGAAGATTCCCACGATTTCTGCCAAATCGTCTTTGATTGTCCCCCAGAAAGCTTTGCCTGGAAAAATATATTGCCACGAATTCATCCCAGCTGTAATAAAGACATGTCGACCTCCCTTTGGCGACTATGAAGAAGAGAGTGCTGGGTACGACATGCTTGATATTTGTCGGCTCTTATAGTTTTTTCTTGTTCCACAGTGCGAGCTCCTCTAGAAAGATGATGCGATTTCCTTAAAGACCACAACTTGGCTTACAATACCCGATACTTTTAGAATATTCAAGGTTACTTCAAATTCGTCTTATTCTAATCTTTTTCCAAATTGACGACTTATCCTTAGTTCGTTGTAATCTAAAAAACTCCAAATCGAGCTCCTTGCCTATCTGTTAGGCTTTTTTGATCACTTACGCTTCTCTTAATCGAGGTATCCTTTTAAAAAAATGCAAACTCCTCTTCATGCGATTTTAGGTTGACTTCAACTCTTGTCTTATTTGACTGGTCGATTAGCTGGCCTTGTTTGTTTCTTGCATTCGATGAGTACACATATCTGCCTTTGGCGTTTCTGCCACTTATACAAATAATATAAGGCTGCGCTATTAATATTGAGAGAGTCACGATTTCAAAATAGAGGATAATGAAGAAATCGAACCTCTTGAGACTGAAAATTAATTTCTCAACTGTAGATATCGAACTCACCAATAACTGAAATATTCCTCCAGATTTGGTTATTAACGATTAAATTTGGGCTAAATCGATTGAACCACACAGGAAATTTGGTTGAGTTCTCCTGATACCAGGCAAACAAGCTGCGCTTCAACCTCACAGGCTGGTAGGAAAAAAACCAGCTTTGATACCACTGAAACATCCCCTATGGATTTTTGCCCCAATTTTTTTCCAAAATTTCCACAGAAAATGTAACAAACAATTTGCATGCAAACTGATTTCTATTTAGCCAACAGATTATACTGAAAATCATGTAATTATCAGACTGAAACAGAGATTTGAAATTAAATATGAATATTTCCTTAAAATCTTTAGTGGAAAATACAACAAAAATATCCAATCGTAGCCATAGAACTTACAGTCGGATTGGATAACTAGAAGTATGAATTTGAAGCACAAAGTGAGACACCTGAGTAATACCTCCAACAGACAATGGGTTTCCGTCCATTGCCTCCAAGCTCAAGGGTTTCCGTCCTCAAACCTGCTAAAAGCCAAAGCTTCCCATAATTCTCCAAGAGAAAATAATAATCATGCATAAACCAAGTATAGCTGAAAGTGAGCCCTTGCAACACTTTTTATAAGCTTCTCATAAGAGCTCATTCACATTTTTAACCAATGTAGGATAAAACATAAACTTCCTTTTTTCCTTTTTGATGTCTCATGTATTTTAAAATAAGGGGCCCCTTTTACTATTCATTTCCCCGCTTAACTTTAAACTCACATTAATAAAGTTAAATAATTGAATTTAACTTTATAATTTAAACTTTATTAATGCGGAGATGAATTAAACCAATGGAGCTGAAATCATCTGACAATAATAACTAATTTTCATTGAAAAGACACAGCCACTGGAGATCACGGCCCGCCTGATGAATTACTTTTAATAGCATTAATGACTTACTAATAATAGTAAGTATACCCAAATTGCCTCGAGATGCCTTGGATTGACCTGCAACAAAATTGCCTAGGCCAAAAATCCTCAAGATTCCTTAAAAGCCCTGGTTAGCCTACGGAACCACATAGAAATAGGCTAACGGCAACATCATACAAATGCGTGCTAGAAAATGGGACATTACAGACCTCTAGTGCCACACAAAGTAAGATCATGAGAGTATTTAGATAGGGTATCCTAGGGTATAATTTTGGTTGAGAAGTGTTTCACAAAAAGTGTTCTGTTAAATCATTTGGAAGTTATTATTTGAGGGGTCAGTTTCCCCTAATACATTGTTTGGAAATTTGGAGGATTTCTGGCCATCTTATTGGGGATGAAGATGTCCAAAAAACTTCTCTGTTGTGTTTACAAATAATATGTCTATGTATGCCTCCTACCCTGTTTATTAGGAAACAGGGAACAACATTGCCAACACTGGAGTATAGATCTCAATATTTTGTGGATAGTAAGGCAACCTTGATGAGGGTTATGCCTTTTTGATTGGCTATTTCTTTTTTCAAAATATTATTCTAACTTTGGCATCTTAATTATTAAGGTATGTTGCATCTACCTTTCTCTTATTCTTTCCTGTAAACTCACTTCCTCTTCTTGCTAGCCATGAGTTCACAAATGGTTATTTTGGTAAACATTAATCTGTTATTGTGTTGTATCTCACTGTTATTCTGTACATGATGGATTTATTAGCCTTTTATGATTCTCAAATCTTACTTTACTGTCACTTGCAAATTACTTATTGATAGGTTGAAAATGGTTTGCATGGTATCCAGTTATTTTGTAGTGGTCTTCTTCCATACATGCCATAAATCAAGGCTGTCAATATTGTTGCACTAGTACTTTATATATACAGTTAGCAAAGCATCATCACTTTAAGTTTTGTGATAGATTTGTTATTATTTATTGAAACCTACAGGCTTTGATCTTCGTTCTTTGGTTTTTCCCACCCTGTTATTTGTCTGTCTAATATGATTTTATTTCACTACTTATTTTTGAGTTGCAGAATAGGCTGAATATTACAAAAACAGTTCGCAAATATTCCATAAGTCCTGACATGAAGGTTACCGGGCCAGAATTTCATCCAGGACCTATTCCAGGTCTTTCAAAACATGAAGATCATGACGATGGAATTTCTGAGGATCTTGGAGATGGATCTGTTGAGCTGAATGGGAAAAACTTCGATCGATATGCCCATGAGTATGCAGATTCTTGATCTAGTAATATTAGTGATCATGATCTTCTGTGTCTAAGTATATTTTAAACAACAGGAAAGCAGTTTCTTTGATTGCCCTTCTAAGTTCATTTAATATTTTACAATTTTGGATTTATTTGTTAATTAAGAGAGCAGCATTCCATGGTTGCTGATAGAGATCAGGCTGTTTGCTTGTTTTCGATATTCTGTGTATATTCCCTGTTTGTTATGATTTTGATTCTTCTCCTAGATAGAAGTTTAATTCATGAATTAGAGTCTCTAATTGCATATATTTTAATTTATTGTGTAATTTTGTCAAAATTTTGCTGTCACACCTTCTCTCTACAAATACATGTGCATAAACACACACACAGATAGAGGCAAACATATAGTTTTGAATCTCTTCTAACACTTGTTCATCCAAATCTAGAGATTTGCAAGGTGGTTTACAACCTTAATCCCCACATGCTTCATTACATTTGCTTTGTACTGTCAAAGGTTTGTACAATCCAGTATTTTGACTACTCTTTTTTGCTACTTGACAAATTCTGCAACTCTGAACATACTTCCCGTCATCCTTATATATTTGTGGCAAAAAATAATGTTCACTCACCAAAGCTACTGTCTTATCCACTCCAAAATGTGTTGCTAGTCCTCCACTATGTTTCTCCTTGATCAAATTCTCCCTCATTGAACTCCCCGAAATACACAATTGATTTCCTCTGAACAACGTCTTCTTGAATGAAATAGTCTAACCATTGGCTTCGGTCTATCACTACTGGTTCCTTACATGCTCTCCAAGCTTCGGCAAAATCTGGATCATCTTTATACATGTGCTTCAGCTCTTTAAAACCCAATACTTCTACCCTCATCTTTGTCTGCAAATTCCTTCTCCTACTCAATGCATCTGCAACTTTGTTTGACTTGCCACTCCTATGCTTCAATACAAATGTATAACTGTGTAAGAACTCAACCCACCTCATATTTCTTTGATTCAACTTCCCTTGACTGTTCAAATACCGCAAAGCTTGATGATCAGTGTACAACACAAATTCCTTAGGGAACAAATAACGTCTCCACTTTTTTAGGGCTTGAACTATGGCATAGAACTCGTGATCATAAGTTGAATATCTCCTTTTGGCATCATTCAACTTCTTGCTGAAATAAGCTATGGGTCTTCCTTCTTGACTCAACATTGCTCCTATTGCATTTCCACTTGCATCACAATTAACTTGAAATTCTTTGTCAAAATCCGGTAATGGTAACATTGGTTGCTCTGTCGCTTTCTGTTTCAATAATTCAAAACTTCTTTGTGCTCTGAATGTCCACTTAAAGTCCTTATCTCCTCTCATTGTCTCTATCATGGGTGTACAAATGCTACTAATGCTTCTGATAAACTTCTGAAAGAAATTGGCTAATCCATGGAATGATCTCACCTCCAAGATGTTCACCAGTGTAGGCCAATCAACAATTGCTCTAACTTTTTTAGGATCCATCTTCAACTCTTCAACATAAATAACAAAACCCAAATATACCAACTCTATCTTTATAAAGCTACACTTGTTGACATTAATCAACAACTTCTCTTCTCTCAACCTTTGCAATACTTGTCTGATGTGCCACAAATGTTTTTCTCTAGTTTTATTGAAAATTAGAATATCATCCAAGTAAGCAATGACAAATTTACCCAAGAATTTCTTTAGTACCTCATTCATCAATCTCATGAATGATGAAAGTGCTAGGTGCATTAGTCAATCCAAAAGGCATTACTAACCACTCATACAATCCTTCATTAGTCTTAAATGCAGTCTTCCATTCATCTCCTTCTCTGAGTCTGATATGATGGTATCCACTCTTTAGGTCAATCTTTGTGAAATACTTTGCTCCACTCAAACAGTCCATAATGTCATGCATCCTTGGCAATGGAAATCTATACTTGTCATGACCCTCGAATTTGTGAATATGTATATGAGAAGTTGACAACATTAAATTTTTTTTTCTTATAATTTATGATTATTGGCATAAGCTCCATGTAAGCTATTTCTTGACTATAATGGATATAATAAAATAATAAGATAATGATAGATTGAAATATTTTTTATTATTATCATTGAGAAACAATTTTGTGAATTTATATATAATGTAATAACAAACTTAATTTGGAATTAAATAAGTGATCTCAAGACTTTTACAAATCAATCATTGATTGGCAATTCCAAATGACGTCGATCCTCTAACCCAGCGATTGAGGAAAGGGTTGTGACTCCTCCGAATGGTCATGCAAGGAAGCAAGGGTCATGCCTCTACAGGCATTTAAAACGGCTCTCAAAGACAAGAGCATGATCATCATCGTGTGGGAAGAAAGGAGTCATATCGGGTTACAACGAATACGTCTGAAGGAAGTCCAATATAGTGCGACGACCAGAGTTAAGTATCCTCAACCAATTGGATAACATTGAGGGATTATGTAATCAATCCAAGTTACTGTGGACAGCAAGTTACAGTATAATGACTAATCCATATCTTATCAGGTTAAATAGCAGTGAATGTTTATAAACACTCTAATCTGTGATAATTGTGAATTCAATTAAATATAATATGATGAGTGAATGCATAGAGAGATTAAATGACACAAATATATATGTCAATATATTAAGTTTCATCTATATAGTGTAAGTGAATGACAATTTCCACATCTAGAGATAAATGGATATTAATTATCAATGTCCCAATAATGATGTTTATAGCAATTATTGCTTCTCATAAGCTATTATGATCCTTACTATAAGAAGAGATTTCGGGCCAAAATCCCTTTCGCTAATACCCACTGAGGATAGGAAGTTTGTGGAGGGAAAGGTGGGTAATTCGGTCACTTGATGGATGGTCCCAAGATGGGTAGGAAACCTTGAGGGAGACCACTTCGAAACTGTTCACGCGCCCTTGGCACAGTAATTCTACCATCCTCCGATGAGGTTAGGAAAGAGGAAAGGGCGAAGATCTATTCAGCTCAAGAGTAATAAGTTATATCAGAATATGATGTGTTTTATGCACTAGATTAATGCATCTGCCTTATTCTTAAAATGTTCAGTCTAAAATTGTCTAATTTAATCTTGATCAAAGAATTATGTGTATTTGTTGGTAATGCATGATGTGTGCAGGCCCTCAAGGAAAATTACATGTGCAAAATTAATTGTTGGGTAAATTTAAATTCTTGATCCTAACTTGTGCATATTTTGTTTCTAGGACAGGTTAGCCTGAGTTTAATACGGGGACATTACAATACTTGATTGTGATCCTATTGATTGCTCTTGAGTCTGTACACATTCTCCTCTCCATCTTTCTTTGGTGCAAGTACAATAGGTACTACACATGGGCTTAAAATTTCTCGGATCAATCCTTTCTTCAACAAATCTTGTATCTGCCAGTTCAATTCTGCATTCTTTGTTGGTGTCATTCTATGTGCTGCCTTTGTTTGGAAAACTTGCTCCCTGTATTAAATCTATGTGATGACTGATACTCCGGACTGGCGGTAGACCATCTGGTACATTCTCTGACATGATATCTTCATACTCTGCTAACAGTTCTTCTACCTCCTCATTCTTTGCAGTAGTGTTCTCTACCTCTAGATTACCACCCTTCTTTGGAATCAATGCAAAACACATGTTTTCATGCCTCAATCCATCCAAAAATTTCCTTCCATCTACCAAACATAGTCTAGCAGTGCCACAAGCTTCAATCTTCTCTTCTTCTAAAGGTATCAACTTAATTCTTTTGCCATTTGAAGACACAGTGTAGGTATTCCTTCTTCTATCATGAATTGCTTTCTTATCATATTGCCATGGTCTTCCTAACAGTAAATGACATGCATCCATAGGCATAGTATCACACAATACTTCGTCCCTATATGATCCAATATGAAATTTTACCAAACATTGCCCATTCACCAATATCTTATGCCCATCTTGAATCCATGCTATCTTATAGGGGTTTGGATGTTTCAATCTCTTCAAATTCAACTTGGTTACCATTTTCTTTGAAACTAGGATATCAGTACTACCACTATCAATGATAACTTTACATACCTTTCCTTCGGACTTACATCTAGTTTTGAACAAACTCTTTCTTTGCGGTTGTTCCTTAGTCACTTTTTCATGCATCAAAGCTCTCCTCATCACTATTGACTCGTGTTTCTCAGGTTTCCCAACTGGTTTAGGGGATTCAACAGGTTCCTCATCCACATAGGCTGCTCTTTCGGTATGCTCAATTTTCTTTCCGGTACTTCCTCGATGAGATTCAAATGCTTTATGTCCTTCACCTCCACATTTGAAATAGGTTCCTCTGAATGGCCTCCTCTCAGATCTCCCTTCATCTCTCCAGTATCCATCATTGCGGTAAGAATTATGACCTCCTCTGTCATTGTGGTAGTAATTTCTATCTTCTCTTCCTCTATGGTATGAATTACAATCCTTCTCTTCACTCCTGTAGGGTTTCCCATATTTGTTTTGATCTGCATAAGGTCTTCTTTCTTTGATTTGTGATCCGCTCCTCTGGAATCTTCCTCTTGCACTCCTTTGCCTTTGCTCAAACTTCTTGTTCAGCTTCTCTTCCACCTTCAGTGCAAATTGGTATGCCTCTTCAAATGATGCCATCTTCACTAGGCTCAATTCTTCTTGAATGTTTGTTCTTAGTCCATTGATGTACCTCACAACCTTTTCTTTGCTCGCTTCACTATGTCCAGTCCTAATGATCATTTTCTAGAATTCTTCAATATACTCCTTCACAGATCTCTCCTTTTGCCTTAAATTTTGCAATCTTTTCAACAATTCAAGTTCATAGTTGGCTGGTATGAATTGATTCTTCCTCTTTGTCACCATCCTATCCCATTTGATGATTTTCTCCTTTCCTTTTTTGTTTCTATCTAATTGAACTTTTTTCCACCATAAAGCAGCATGATCCTTCAACATTGTTTTCGCAAATCTCACCTTTCTAGATCTTCAATTTCTTCATATTCAAAATATTCCTCCATTTCATTGATCCAATCAATCAATTCTTCAGAGTTTAAATTTCCTGCATAATTTTGAATTTCAACTCTAGGTCGCTTACCAATTTTCGAAATGGCTTTCAACATCTTCATTTGATCTCATTCTTCTTCTTCTTCTTCATCTAGGGCTTCTCCAATTCGGTTCGCAACTTGTTTTGCTTCATCATCGCTTTCATCCTCATGTCTAGGGTTTAGGCCTCGCCTTCTATCTTCTTCTACTGCATCTAATCGAACTCACATTTCGTGCATCATTTCCAACATCTCATCCATTCTTCCAACGACATTTTCCATAGTAGGTGCTCTCCTCGGTAGCATCTCTGCCCTTGAATTCATGCATTTTCTTCAATTCGGCGATCTAGCTACAAGGGTTTCAACTGCCTCACAGTCGGTGATCGGTTGAAAACACATGCAGTCTGCCTCAAGTCAGCAATTTGTTCACCACAAGGAATGCCTTCAGGACTTGCAAACTCGCTCTGATTCCACATGGTGTAGTCACAGATGGAGGGTTCAGATAGAACAGTCCAAACTGTGCAGCTTAGAGTCAACACAACAAAAATAACACAAAAAGTATTTTGCAAATATGAATCTCTATTGAATTGGCAATCTTACATGCATCATATGCCTCATGGGCGAATAACCAAGGCTCACAGGCCTTCCGCAAGGGCATTCAACATTACAATTGGCCAAAGGCCTTATTATAGTCCGAAGATTGGAAATCGTAAACGACGAACTTGAATCTAAGAACTACTGACTAACTACTGATGAATGATTACAATGAATTACAAATGCTCTTAAATTTGATTCTCCAGCTCCAACAAAGGTCCACGTTGGCCACAAGGGTTTACAAAACCCGATGAATGATCAAGTGTCGGCCTCAAAACATAGAAAGACAATCCTTTGCAAAATGAAATGAGTTGCGAATCTCCAAGATAGATCCCATTGTATCTAAAATGCTTGTATGATGTCCCATTAAGCTCTGCACGTTCTGGAATAGGTTCGCACTACGAAATCTAGACTAGGTCGGCCCCAAATGCTTTGATTGTGAGTTACAGTGAAATTTTGAGAGCGATAACTTTCGGTAGACAAATGAAAATGATCTAAAATTTGGATATGTTGTAGATGGCTTCGTGTAGATGCTATATCTTGCTCCGCAAGTTGGGAAAAGACAATGCAGTGAAATGTGGAGTGAAATGCTGAAACTGCTACAAATTGAAATGCAAGAAAATAAATGTTTTTGGTTGATATAGGAATGCTTTACAACTAGGGATACTCCTGCATTAGTTAAGTTAGCTTGGGCGGCATCCAAGGCATGAGTAGGATATATATATGAGCTAATGGTTAGTTTATCATCATCATGGTGAATTGCGTTCTTTTTTTAGACTTTTGGAGGTTTTCCCCCTCAAAGTGGCTTATTATTCTCAAGTATTATCAAGTATTGCAACATATTTCCTATTATATTCTTCTCTTGTGTAAGTTATTCTAATATCCCTAAATAGGGATAATAGAAAAACAACAATATCTCCAAAAATATGCAATAAAAAATTCTAAAATTTTATTTGCAAATAGAAAACCAATCAACAAACTCATATCTACGCTCAAAATATTTTTCTGATTTTTCTATGATTTTATATGAATTTCTGAACATTTCTGAATATGGAAAAGTTGCAGAAAATCCACTAGAACTGCCCAGAAATTTCTGAAATGCATTATAATTATTTTTCTTCTATGTTTTAGAGATAAAACTAAAATGGGTATGCAGATTTAAACTTAAAATACCTCAGACCTTGATCAAACCCTAGCCGTCTTCCAAATATGGCATCAACTCCCAAAATAAATCAGCACTAGGTCTGATTTTTGTTGCTGTTCTCAAGAATGTTCAGAAATATGAAAAACCATGCTGAGGTTACTCCAAATCTGAACCTTAGACTCTGAATTTTATCTCCAATTTGGCCTCCAAACCTGATAGACAATTGCAGCCTTGAAAATTGATGTGTAGGGTTCACAAACCAAAGCTCTCCCACTTAAACACACCCTTTTGATTAGGGGGAGCCCATATGTCAATCCGAAACTAGGGATATTCAAGGGTTTCAGACCTTAAGCCAAGTTGCAGCAGCAATAAACAAAAAAATAACAACATAATGAGCTCTAAAAGACCCCTAGAGAGTTATATAATAACACCCAAAGAGATGAATTAATTTCAGCCCTTGAATCACCACCTCTTAATCCAAAACTCCACATTAAAAACCTAAAAATTGATCCAATAAGCTCCTTGAAAACGCATAACCCCTTTGCCTTTTTATCACATGCTTTTTAAAATCATTTAAAGTACATAAAAGGGGACAACTTAGTCTTTTGGCTAGGAGTTACTTAAGTTGCCTAGAAAGATGTGCCCACAACTTTAAAAAACTCAAGTTCACTTAAAATACTTAAGTTCACTTAAGTTGCATAAAAAAACTGCGCACACAACTTAAGAATATAATTGAGAACAAGCCAAAGACTCCAATACTTACCCAATGATGCTCTAAGTTCTCTTCCTCTTGGGTAATCCAAGGAAAGGACAGCCAATATGCTGATAATCCTCATTGTTTGAGTTGGGGATACTTCAGTTATTTCATTACAATGATTTCTTCTTTGATAGATGCCTTGGAGTAGGGAGGTCTTGCAACAATCTCAAAATCACCAAAAAATGCTTTCATGAATCCTAGAGCTGCTAGCTCTTGGTAGTTGAAATGGAAAATAAATGCTCTTTTGAAATCCAATCATGAAGGTAAGGGTTTTTTGGTTTTGAGAGCTTTCCTTTTGCTTGCCATGGTGAAGCACAGTAGGCAACCAACCTCTACACACTAGAGAGCAAAAACACCAATTCTTCTAGAAAAAATCACCAAGGCATCATAAATAATAGGAACCTACACGTGCCATCAAGAAGGCTTGACCCTCTATAGACAAAACCTCATGGATTAACCAATTAAAATCTCCTTACTATTGTCCCTCAACACAAACATATGACAATTAACTCAATGTGACTGGATGTGGGAGAAGGGCCATGTACTCCCTTTTAAATACCAACAAATGAATTTAAGGGGCTTTGAAAATAAAAAAAATGTAAGAAACACCCTAGAATCAAAATGGGCACTATAAAGAACCAATAGAGGTTCTTGATCCACTTCAAAGTTAGCTAATAAGTCTGGTACTGAATTTGCTTTCCATCTGCCATGAGAAAAACATCCTTAAAGGTTGACATAAGGCCTACATGTCCTCTAGAAAAATCTAGTGAGCTTCTATTTAGGGTTATTGCTTTTATGGAGCCCATTGGTTACTACAATGAAGTCTCCTATCTCTAATTGCTGAATTCCCAATGGAGAAGCCAACACTAGCTTAACAACCATCTCTTCTCACTTAGCTTCATTATTTGTATGGTGCACTAGGAAGAGATAACCACCCTGAATAAAACCTCCATCCTCCAAACAAAAAAAATCAAGCTTGGTAAAATCAGCAGGTGGTTTATGCCAAATCTCCTTATCCTTTTCAGCCTGATTAACCCTTACTCCATGATTAAAGGAGTGCTTGTTCCTTTCTAACCAAGTCTCCTATCCCTTGAATCAGGGAATCTTATGTCCAATTTTCAAGTCATGATTGGTAATTGAAATCCATCACATGTGGAAATGCCTTGGCATGAGACTTTCTACAGGCAATTGTCATCAAGATTCTCAAATCCACTCTATTCTTTGATGGGATGTAGGTATTCTTTTGGAGGTGCAATGTTCCAAATACTTAGGCACTTTTTCAATGGATCTTCAAGTATTTTTCATATGTTTTTTCTTGGAATCTAAGTTACTGGATTCGCCTTTGGAAGCCAGGGTTCGGTTTCTGATTCGCTCTAGGTTCGGATCTTGGGCCGATTCGCTTGTGGGTTCGACCAGGATTTGTCATTTTTGGGTCTGATTCGCCCAAGCAGAACCCAAGACAACCCGGGCATAACCCAGATAGAACCCGGGCGAACCAAGATAGAACCCACGTGTCTAGGTGTCCAAAAATTGTTCTTTAGAGCATTTTTTTGATGTTTTATGGAGTTTTACTTTGACCCACGCCCAAGGGAACCCTAAAAGTGATCTCTAAATCACTCTAAACACCTAAATTACCTCATTCTTATTCATTTGTTTTGCAAAGAAGCATTTTCATTTCAAGAGGCTGAGCTTTCATTTTTGCTTGTTGGATTGAAAGTGGACTGTGACACAACTTTTTTTTTCAATAATTGTTCTGCATCATTGAAGTAAGAATTTATCACACATCTATAGAGAGTTAGAGGAATACTACAGACTAAAACACATTACACTTCTATTCTCACTGACTTGATATACTCTCCAACATCTCTCTTCTCATGTGTGGAGAGTTAGAATTGCTTGGCCATTCCTTTGCATCATCAGGGAAGTTTTGCTCTTTTTGACAATGTCAAAAGCATGGCTGCATACAGATTAGGCAAAAGACCTTTCCTTTTAGAGTAGCAATGCATGGAAGATTCAAAAAGTATCCTTGATATTACAAAAAGATATGTGTTTATACACTTCAATTTATTGCAGTCACCCTTTGGTTCTTTGAAGAGAAAAATCTGCCTTCTGCTGTTACACTTACAATTAAATGAATTTTTGTATTGTGGAGCTATATTAAGCTACCACTCTCAAGACCAATGTAACAATGATACAAAATAATGTTTGAGACTGCAAGAAGAATCAAAATGGCTAGTGTACTAAACAAATTCTTATGATTTCTGAAGAATGCTGATAACTCATAACTCTACTCAGTTGGCTTCTTTTTTCTGTTTTCAGTATCATACAAATTGAACCCTGGCATCAATAGATTCTATATATCAAGCTACCACAATTTAAGTTTCAACAATGAATATTTATCATGCATGTTTTAAATGACATTCAAATTTATGGTGGTTTTATTGTTTATATGATGTTATGTGATATTCTAATCCTAGTTCATGCTTCTAGGCTGCATATATATATTTTACATGTTTTTTGTACTAACAAACTGACCCCACCCCCCCCCGCCCCCCGCCAAATATATATATATATATATATATATATATAATCCTAGTTCATGCTTCTAGGCTGCATATATATATATTTTTTATGCTAACAAATTGAACCACCCCCCCCCAAGAAAAAACTCAAGGGCTTCTTGAGTCCTCCAAATCAGATGAGTAGCTCCCATTGAATAGAAGAACTTTGAAGAAAAGGGTCAGGCAATGAGGCAATGTGGTGGCACAATTCTACTTGTTAGAAGTTTG